>JAFBJZ010000877.1:0-642500 GCA_016785225.1 Psettodes erumei
ATGGAGAGTTCATAAAACAGTATTCCCTGATGTTTTGAGGCATTTTTATGAAAAATAAAATTTTGACATTTTTCACCTTTTTAACGACATAGTATAGTATGGCATTTTTTTTGCGTTTTTATGATATATATAATATGACATTTTTTTTGCATTTGTAACACCTTTTATGCTATGGAGAGTTCATAAAACAGTATTCCCTGATGTTTTGAGGCATTTTTATGAAAAATAAAATTTTGACATTTTTCACCTTTTTACGACATAGTATAGTATGGCATTTTTTTTGTTTTTTATGATATATATAATATGACATTTTTTTGCATTTGTAACACCTTTTATGCTATGGAGAGTTCATAAAACAGTATTCCCTGATGTTTTGAGGCATTTTTATGAAAAATAAAATTTTGACATTTTTCACTTTTTTACGACATAGTATAGTATGGCATTTTTTTGCGTTTTTATGATATGTATAATATGACAATTTTTTGCATTTGTAACACCTTTTATGCTATGGAGAGTTCATAAAACAGTATTCCCTGATGTTTTGAGGCATTTTTATGAAAAATAAAATTTTGACATTTTTCACCTTTTTACGACATAGTATAGTATGGCATTTTTTTTGCGTTTTTATGATATGTATAATATGACAATTTTTTGCATTTGTAACACCTTTTATGCTATGGAGAGTTCATAAAACAGTATAAAGAGATCTCCATCTATCCATTTTTGTGATTATCTTTTCCTTGTCTGGATTTTAGGGGAGTTATTGCACCTGTTCTAATACAAAAGGACAAAGAGTTCACATGTGGGTGAAATTAAAAGTCTTTAACTTAGAAGGGAACCGGTCCATAGTAGGCGGTGTAGGCAGCGACAATGCCTGCAGTGTCAGCCATCTCGTCACAGGCGACGTTCACTTCACACACCTCTCTCAGACTGGATGGATGAGAACAGAAATACTCTATATTGGCTTGTAATAGCTGTGTTTTTAAAAAATATATACTCGCAGCAAAAAATGGAATAAATGTTACCTAATAGCATGCATTACATATATATGTTCCTAGTGAGTCAGTTTTGTCCAAACTGACTAAATAACTGTACCTTTCCAACTGCAGAGGGGTGAGGTCTCCTGCTGGGGCTGCTCTTCTTCTCCTCAGGAGAACAGCAGCCAGGTCTCTCTTCACAACCACTGGAGAAGCTGTGTAGACAAATCAGAAACACTCTTGAGTTTTGTTGTTTCACAGTCATTTGAAAACCTTTATGCACTTCTAAAACCATGTAAAGTTTTTAAGGGTATGTAAAAATTTGCATACCCTCAGTGCTGGCTGACTCTGATGAGGATGAGGAAGATGAAGAAGAAGAAGAGGAAGATTCAGAAGCAGAGGAGTCAGATGCTGAGGAGTCTGATGCAGATGAAGTGGACTCAGATTCAGAAGACTCAGATGAGGAGGACTCGGAGGACTCAGAGGACTCAGAGGACTCAGAGGATTCTGAGGAGGATGACGAATCGGAGGCTGATGAGTCAGAACTTGAGTTGGAATCGGATGCTGAAGAGTCAGAGTTGGAGTCTGATGCAGAGGATGAGGCTGAATCAGACTCAGAGGAGGAGGAAGAGTCTGAGGCAGAGGATGAGGAGGATGCATCAGGGGCAGCAGCTGAAGGGTCGGCAGCTGCAGGGTCAGCAGCCTCAGAGTCAGCAGCCACAGGGTCAGCAGCCGCAGGGTCAGCAGGTGCAGCTTCAGCAGAGGTGTCAGCAGCAGGGTCCACAACAATTTCTGGTTCTACAGCTGATGATCACAGAAAATAACATTTATTAAACACTCTCTTGGTACTTACTTTATACTATTCCAGAAGGCAATCCTGGGAATCCCAGCAATGATGAGTTTGTCCTTACCTCCCATTGACCAGCATACTGAGAGAAGGGCACAGATGGAGAGGAGAGTCAGAGTCTTCATGATGCCTCTTATTTAGTGTCTTGTTACAGACAAATTGTTTTCTTGATTGCTTGGTCTTCTTTGCTTTCCTTTGGCGGTTTGCACTGTTTCTTTCCCCACATCTGAGGTCAATATATACCCTAGTCTACATCCTGTGTCAGACCAGACCCACACAATGAGAAAACGCTCTGATTGGCTGGGGAATCAGATGTCAGTGTTTCCGCTTCCACTTGTCATGAAAACTCCAGAAACACCCACGCTGCCCCTGGCATTGATTCCAGAAACTCATTCACCCGCACAGAAACTTGCACTACCGCAAACATTCCTCTCATTTGTCTTCACGTACAGTGCCATGCAATGTATATAATCCTATATGTACTGTATGCATGTAAACTTTCATTTGACATTAAAGTCTGGCCAAGACAAACTGGGTAATATGAGAAGAGCAAGATTAACTTTAAATGTCAGGGGATTTCCCTTCTCCATGATGCACCTGCATAAATCCATATAGGCACTCTTGAACTCTTAGAAAAAACTCATAAGAAATTGTTTACTTTTAATCTTAGTATATGACTTGTAGCTAAATGTAAAATATTGAATTACTATCTTAAAACCATTTGTCTCTCAGGCTGTATGTTAAACTGAATAGTATTTTTGTCACATTTTCTTCAATAAAAATGCCATCGTCTGCCTATCCATCATTTACTTAGGTCAAACCAATCAATTTTATACTTGTCTTGTGTACCAACACTGTACACCCCCTTCAAATTCTTTTCAATCCTCACCCCTCATCAGTGGAGTAAAAAAATACAACAAACCCCTGGAAGTCCAAAGCAGCAGTGTTACTGATTTCTATAAAATACCCTCAAAATGTGATTGGATTTTAATCTGGGAGACCCACTGCAGGGTTGCCATTCAAACATCATGGTTGCCAGTTCTTCTGTTGCTGTTATGTTGCTATACTCCTTGCCCCAGATGTGATCTCCCACCCCCACAAAACCCCAAACTATAGTCTGAGCCAACCACAAGCTACTAATCAAGTGACACAGAGCAGCAGTGAGCCTCATTATGCGACAGAGCTTAATTAGAGTGTTGCAGAGTCCCAGCAAAACCGCAGTCAGTCACTATTTACAGATCCATCTTGGTCCAGGTCCTGGCCAGATTCAGGCACAGCTTACCAATGCCAACCAGTGGCCCAACACACAGCCTTATTTGATGTATTTCAGCATACATACAGCTAAATATAGGAAACCCCCTGTGTGTTGAATGCGCAGCGTTATGCATGCGGGTTTGGATGCGGTTCTCTGTAATATGGTTCCAATGTGGCTTCAGCTGTGGGTTTTTGTTTGTTTTGTTTGGGGGGGCTTATTGATAAAAAAAAAGATGTTATTTGAAGCTCACAACTTGGACGTTAACCATATTGCAACTTAAATACTCTCTGGATAACCAAACATTTATGCACACAATCCACTTCATGTACATATATACATATAAGAGGGCCCCTAAACTGTTTCATTTATCATGTAGTGAGAAATGCAGTGCTGCTGCAGAGTGACCTTGTTGTCCTTCGTGTTTCATAGTCTAGCGTTTATTCCTGGTGTCAGAGATTTGTGTTGGACTGCGTGCCATATAATTTCAATGTCTGGTCCTGTGTCCATTTTTGTGAATGCATTGTGTGCATGGGGGTCACAGTTGGAGAAAACAATTGCCACAACATCTCAGTGTAGACAGGAAACACTGAGTCTCGGGCATTTCTGCTTTGGATCAGGTTCTTTTTAAGTTTTTTGTTTTTGCACCTCTGCATTGAAATAACGTCATCTTGATATTTATTAATAATTCTCACTTTTTTATTGATGTTCTGGGTTCACACATTTGCTTCTTTGTGCAGCAAGAACTGTAAATGACATACATGCACAGGCTCTCAGAAAACTGTTGTGGTCAAATATCTTTAACACTATTAATCTATAAAACTTTTTAAAATAAAAACATATAACCCACCATCATTGTACCTACAATACCTGTAATCTTTCATTAAATATTATGATTTTATGTCATATCAGTGAGGTGTGTGCCATAATAAAACAATTTTACCATAAGACTTCCTGGGAGCTCAGTGTTGACTCAAGCTAGTCGGGATCTCTTTCCACAAATTATGTATGAAAATCTGTCAAGCAGTTTTTGCATATTCCTGCTAACAGACAGACAAACAACAAACAAAGACACAGCAAGAACATAACCTCCTTGGCAGAGGTAATAACCAAACTTAATTTGTGTATTTGAAAAAGTGTTATTATCATTATTATTATTATTATTATTAGTGCTGCATGGTATTTTCATTTCTGTCAAATGCATCTGGATGGCCTTAGGGAAGGATAATCCTGGAAATAACACCAGTTGACGAGAGACTGGACGTATTACCTAGAGTATACTTATTGCTTGCTTATTAGAGACTATATGGTCTTACTCAGTGACCACTTTTAGAGGAAGATTGATGACATTTCCTCCATGGGGTATTGAGAGCCAAGTTGTTGCTCAGTTTAGCCCAACAGGACCATGAGCTCTCCAGTGGGTTTACTCTGTTCTGGAGAACACAGCGTTTTGAGTTTGTGTTTTGAGCAGAAACTAAAAGAGGAAAGTTCTTTCATATTCATTCATGTGTCATGGGTATTTCAATAGATGCCATATTCAGAGCACTTAAACACTACAGTGTCATATACAGTATATTTTACTCCTTTCTGGCAGAAAATAATACATACATAATACATACATACATACACCCTTCGAGAAATCCAGGTCATCAGTTTGGTTGTATTACTTCCAGAACAAATACTATATAATGAAAAAGCACAGCTGCTCTCATTTTGCTGCATTGCTGTCTGTGTGCCAGCATCAAGTAGCAAACAGCATCAGAAAATTTACTTTAATTTTCACAGCCATTTCTTACCCTACCTTTTTGGAGGGACTTATTTAGTTAAGACACACTGTTATAGTAACGCCTCTACAATTGACAGATGTTCATCACCTTGTACAACCTGCATCCAGAGCTGAACAACTAAATGTTAAAAGACAAAGAGTCAGGGAAACCATTCCGTAAATTAGAATGGCCCGCAGCAGCGCACAAACCTCTTCCAAGGCGAAACATTCCACTTCAATTCAATGATGCCAAACCTAAAAATTAATTTATTGCTCTCCACCATCATAATTTATAAAACACACAACTGTTCCGCCATAATTTATGCTCAGTGGATCTGACAGCCAAACCGATGAAGGTGAAAATATTACTTTTTAATTCATTTATTAATGGCAGTGGTGGTGTGGGGATTACGCAAAAACTATTGGATAAAGAAACTTAAACATAAAACTTGAAAACTTGAAACTTAGTGGAGGGGTTGAGACATAAGCTAAGGGTGCATTGATATTTTAAATCGGACACAAGGACCGGAGCTAACTTTTGATAAATGACCAGTAACTTACAATTTGCCGTTTAATGCTATAAAACGAAAACACACTTTCATGTCCACCACTCTTCGACCCCCACCAGACTTTAATGTAACACCGTCTCATCCATCGACTGTCTGAATTGCTGCCGTAAACAAACTCAGATGGCAGGCACATCATACCACCAGTGTATATTTACATCTGGTCTCTGAGAAACGTCCACCTGCCAGGCTTTCCCAATTCCGCCGGATGTATCCACTTGGCAATCCAACACCAGTAATTACACCAATCCCAGTCTCAGCCTTGACATTCCCATCTCGCTTGAGAGAATTTATTTGGGACAAGCTCAAACTTTTTTGCTCTTGATGTCTGCAGACCATCTGTTGTTGTATTATAGAACTTTATAGCCTTTGTAGCTAAATACTCTTTCTTCTATTACATATTTTCACAACCCACTGTGTCCAGAATATGATGCTCTACTTTTTAACTGTGTGATTGCTGCCTCTGTGATCCCCTAATTTCTTGATTGGGGATTTTCATGTTACTTTATCCTGTGCAGAAGATGTTTCTTCCAGAATGAATCATATGAGAAATTGTCACTAACTACCGTGTCTTAAATGCACCGGTTCAGCTCTTCCCACCCTGTCAGTCTCCCTGAGGTTGGTGTGTTGTGGTTCTGACAATAACATTAGCGGACAGACTTACAAACTCCGCCAGATCACTACGACTTGTGGCCAGCAACCTGTGGTCATCTTACCAGGCCGCAGACGAGCTCACATTCGTGTAAACAGACAAAACATAACATACAAGGGAGGACACATGAGATACCCATGTGCATATTGCATGGTTTCATTTGTGCTCAAAATTAAACAGTGCAGGGCAAGAGAATATAAAACTGAGTCATTCTGCTTTCAAAGAAGGAAGAATTTGCATTAGATGGCCCTTTTTCCATTTACATATTTATTTAATGCAAAATAATTCACTGGATGTGCTCTACATGTCCTAGAGCTCTGTTTTGGCTTCTGCTCCAGCCTGTTTCACCTCCTGAAAAATGCCAAAGTATGACAAGTGAAATATAGCAGACAATACAGGACCAGGGAAAATGTGTAAAACAATGTAGACACCATTGCTCTTTGGTAGTTAACACTGAAGAGAGATGAGAAAGAAATAGAATTTATATAACAATAGTTATCAAGTTGTTATGTTTTACAAAAACCTTTCCTTTTCTTACAAAGCAGTTGAAAATTTAAGGAAAATGGTACCAATGGTTCTGATATTTCTTTTCAATAATTATTATGTTTTGACCATGTTAATAGAAATACATCAATAATTTCCCCAGGATTACCATGAGGCTTGTCGCTTCTATTTGAATTTCACTACAATATAAAGAAGTACAATGTTAAGATACTTTCCACTGTGTGTTACTTTAAACTTCCACTAATTCAAAAATGTTGGGAATATTGCACATTCCTCTCCACTGGTATGACCACTTAAATCACTTACTTTGTTACTTTTCAGATTACAGATTACACAGATTACAAATCTAACGTGATGATGTGGAAGATTTTACTACCCAATAATTTAACCAGCATAACCCAAAATTAAAAAAAAAAAACAGAATAGCGCCACATCTCCAACATCACCACACCATTAAAATGTTCCTTACACGTATTTAATTCTTCAAACACATTTTGCTGATAATACTAGTATGACAGTGTGTTTTTACCCCTTCCACTTAAGTAAATAAGATCTAAATACTTTCCCCACCTCTAACATAATGCAAACTGAATTCAGCATTTTAAGAGACACTGTTCAAAGATGTTCTGTCATTGACTCTGGTGTTTTTGTCTGGCTGAAGGACTTCAGACACTGTGACACACCCAGCTGAAGTTCTATGTTGTGTAACAGATTAGTACACAGTGTGAGGTTTCTTGTCTTGTTATACATTTATGGTATAGCATTTCTCGACCTTGACAACTGGAGTAAAGTGTCCCTGTTTTGCTCTGACTGTGCAAATTCTTGTTTCTTATTTTTTTTAATTTATACTGCTTATTTTAAATCAGTAAACATGGGCACTTTTTTGTTTTCAGTTGTTTAAAAGTCAGTCTGCACATTACAAAGAAACAGGCCCACGACAGTACAATTTGCAGCATCTACATCTTAACCAGCTGTCCAAGTTCCCAGGTTAAATATATCTCATCCGGTAAATCCTAATGGCTGCTCACCTTCAGTTCTCCACGGAGGAAGGACTGGCAAAACTCCCGTACTTTGTTCAGTAGAGATCTTGCCCACAGGAAGGAGCCACTTCATGTCCGAGTTGCCATCATAGATACCAACTCGTGGGAGGTCTTTAGACTTGAGGCCAAAGTAGGCAAGTGACCGAGAGTTGGATTTTACTGCCCCATTAATCAGTACAAACAAGAACTGGAACACAGATAAAGTTTGTTTTAATGACTTAATTTAACTTATTATAGATTAAACCAAATAAGAACAGATATGACACCTCCTCTCAAGTTTTGTAAAAAAGAAAAAAACACTTGGTTTGTATTTGATTTGTGGTAAAAGATGAATATCTAAAAGAGACATAACACAACTATGGAGAGAAGGGAAACAGTGGTGTTTGGATACATTTTGTGTCTCTTTCAGTCTTATAGTTTATGCATATTCTCACCTTGCCAGTGAACTCTGGGGCCAGAGCTCCCAGTTGTTCCTTGAGCTCAGTGTATTCTTTAGTGCCCCTATTGGCAAAGAGCAGGAGGTGTGACTTCACCTCTGAATTGAACAGGCCCACCGCAGTCTGCAGGGAAAATAAAACAGCATGGAGAAGAGTGAGTCCTGCTGGCCACATGAACTCCTTTCCAGAGGCCTCACACCTGACATGTCTGACAAAGTCATTTTTAAATTACAAATTATTAGGTCTTTTTGTTGTTGTTTGTACTGACCTACATACTACAGCCCTACTCAACATGTCATGTGTATGGTTTGTCATGGAATATTTTGAATACAAGGAGAATGGTTAAATGTTTGTCTTTTTTTTCCTTGGGCACATTTTCCATTTCGCATTTGTCTTTAATTAAATACTTTTTAATGAGATAAGAAAGGCTTTAAGGAATAAATGACAGATGAAAGTGATGAAGACAGGAGTTGGGCCTACCACTTGGTTGTATTCTGTGATGTATCGGACTTCATTGATGCTGATGAAGTTTACAAGACCGTCAATTTCTAACTTCTTTGCCTCTGAGACGACAAGATTCTCCTGGTGGTTATCTGCCTGGGACACATGACACACATCAACATCATAATTGTCATCATAAAAGTCATAGTACCATTACATTTTATTGACTAAAAAAATCTGTCATGAATAAGAATCATGGTCAGCAATACCTTTCTGAACACAGTGATGGTGTCTGAGGAGAGGCTGTAGTCAGCCCACACCTCTTTCACAGTGCAAATGGCAACAGGGACTGAGTCAACACGCTTTGAGGCTGCAACAAGCTCCTTATAGCCACGACTGTCCTCTCCCTGAAATACAGAGTGAGATGTTGTACTGAACTGTATCTCATCTTATTATAAGAGACAACAGTCTTTCACATAAGTCTTTAAATCCTATTCTATATAAATAAATAAATAAATATCTATAATGGGAACCATTTTGAAACACAATTTGTATTTTTTGAGCATTTTTACATTTACATTTTACTTTACTTACAGTGTTGCAAGTGTTGCCCTGTTATCCTTAACCATGCATTTGAATGCCTGGAAAGTGGTTAATTGTATCACAGTTTACCTTAGGTTAGGTTAGAGTTAGGGTATAACGACTTCATTTTTTCTTGTACTTTACCCTCAAAAACTGCCAGTTGGTGCTGGGGACACGACAAATTTTCTCAGTTCCTTTTTCATTTCAACGAAAATAAGAATTTGAAAAGAAGAATGGGTGGCAGTGAGAGAAACAGAATTGGAGGGCCAAAAAAATCAAACCAGGAAGAGACACAAGGCTGGCTCAAAGGAAGGCGAATCATGTCTATTTCTGAGACAGTATTGCCTGAACTCTTGTAATCTGTTTAATCATTTTGCAGCCTGTAATATGTCTTCATTCCCAGTGAGTCACAGCACCTATAGTTTGGTCTGTTTTTGCCTGCAGCATCACAGATCAACAGTGTGTTATCCTCATATGCACCCCATCTCTCTCTTTCTCTCTCTTCTATTATCCTCTCATGAACCTTTCCCCTGCGCTTGCACTTGTATATGTCAATGGAGCCAATCCCACAAGACTTCAGATGCGTACGTATTTCCTGTCAAGTGGCCTGCCATCTTCCCCCGCACACCGGTTTTTGCCAAAGGGCTCGCCTCTGTGGGACAGCAAGCCACCCTCTGTCCTCGGCAGCACCAGCACTGCCAAAGGTGTGGCCAGAGGAAATATATCCTTCTTCGAAATCTATTCGTGACAGCAACTGCAGCAGCATCGCTGAGACCAGGGTGCAAACAAGCGCTGTATTTTTGGAGCTCTCACGGTCTCACTCTCAACTAATCTGTCCAATTATGTCTGGTGTGCCACATGCATGTTAACATAATACCCTGAGCCATAAAACTGTGCCTGTGGGCTTGTTTAAAAGATGTCTGGAAGCTTATTTGAGTCCATGGTTGCGACTGTTTTTTTTCTTTGCCTGCAATTTTCTCATCTGACCTCCAGAAATCCGATGAGCACCACTTCGGCAGAGTCGATGAAGGCCTCAGCAGCTTTGGTGTCATTCAGCCTGGGTAGAGCACCGTCTGAGAAAGAATGACATGAGATGCACCGGACACACAATTCAATATAGTTTGGGCCTTACAGTCCCAGTTATTGTCTCAAGATGAAACGTGTACAGTTTGAATTACATGACAATGCTCTTGAGCCAATGTTCAGCACATATACTGTAACATTCCATATTTACCATCTTAGTTTAGCTAACAATTATTTTTAAATTAGTAGAGCACACAGAAAACACATCATTTTGTAGAATGGCCCAAGAATTCTGCTGACACTTCCACACTGATAGCAGACAGACCAGCTAAGATACAAATAAGACAAAAAAGGGCATAACACAGTATACTTAAATCACTTTACCTTTCCCTGTTGCAATGACATAAGATACGAGGGAGGCGAGAAACACGGTGGTCAACATGTCTTATTCAACTGATGGGCAGTCAGCAAAAGGACAACCACAGAAAGCCCAGGAGACTCTGTAACTGTTTGACTGTTCAAAGTGTTGTGTCACCTCTGCGCTATCCCAGTCACTCACCACATGGCAGCCAGCTGCTGCTGCAGCTTTCCTGGGATGTGATTGGATACTTCGTGGGAACCAGCAAGGTGTTCTCGACAAGTTGGGGTGTGGAGATACAGGACTACGTGTCACTGTAGGACAGGGGACAGGTTGTATGCACATATGTATGCAATAAGGACAGTAAGGATTCATGTAGTCCTGCTGATCTTTGCCTTTGTGTAACATCATACAATATTTCTTGTGTCTTGCTGTGTCATCATCATCAGACATCAAGCATCTTCTTAACAGCTTTGCTCTCAAAATGTCTGGTGTGCAGCATGTACATGTGTTGTGGACGACAGTCTGAGATCGCAGCTTATTTAATACTCATTCTTTATTGGACAGGTTGCAAGCAGCCACGGAAGAGGCCTGTGAGAACAGCGAAGGACCAGAGATTAACTAGGCTGCATTTTGGTGCAATCACCACACGAGGGACACAACTCCTACCAATACATTCATACTGCCAACACCCAGTGAAGTACATTTTATATTACAGTACAGATTAGAGTTCATGGGACACATTGAACTCAACAATTGAAACTATTTTTTACAAGAACCCAAGGCAAAAATCCAGATGTTATTACCTTGCTTTCCCCTATCTTTTTAACATATTTAAAGTTATGAAATGTTAAGTCATGTGTCTTTGAGTACAATTAAAATTTCTGTATAAAAAAGATTTATATTACTAATTATCATTAAAATCAGATGTATAGACCACTTTGTGGTGCAGGAGTATTTTTTTTAGGAAAGCTTGGTGACTGTGCAGAAGATTTCTTAAGACTTGATAGCAAGTTGAGTTTTAAAAAGTATTGGTTAAAAATAAAAACAAGATTAGCAAGATTTATAATAAAAGAACTGATAAAAGAACTGACTGAAAGAACTGTTAAAATCTAAAGCTACGTGTCAAGGAAAAAAAAGGACATAAAACATTTTCTCCGATAAGTAGTTCGAGAGACAAAAGAAATCCCACAGAGAGCAGCTCCCACAGCTGCCACAGAAATGTTGTCTTTTGTCTTGATGTTAAAACAAAAACATAACAACTCTTCAAAGCAGATTTATTCATAACAGTGCCGCAACAATTATTAAATTAAACTGAAAAGAATGATTTACATCAAGTGTTGACATTTTACACACAGTTGTGAACATTGTTCAAGCAGAGAAGGCATCTGCTGAAAACTGTAGGAACGCTATAGTTTGGCTGACCACAGAGCAAAAAATAAAAACAAAAAAACAAAACAGACAGATGCACAAAAACACAATGAACTCTTAAGGACCAGTCTGGACTGGTCCCTATAAACATTCTCTTTTGCATCAACAAACTCCATTTATGTTTTACATATAATTCTTTTTTATTATTATACTGATTTAGAGACCAAAGTATTCCTGTTTAACATTGCTCGATCAGATCATAAGAAAAAAAGTAGTATTGGTGAATAGTTTGCGAGCAGAATGAGAAAACTCTTAAGGTCATAACTGTGAAGTTCAGCTGGGTGATCTGCCTTTAAAAAAGGGGACATAAACTAAATATCAGATGCCTAAATAATCTAATCCATTAGGGGAACTGGGAATTCATCACACAAGCAAAATACTAAGAAGAACAAACACAACAATTGAGGATGATTTGTGATGAATGCTGAATGCTATTACTTTTATTTGGTCTTAAAGTGAATGTTTATACCCAAATTTTATGGCAATCCATCCAACACAAAGTATACATGATGGCTAAAAATCAAACAACAATGGAAATGAAATAGATTCTTCTGTATTTCAACACATTTGATGGAAATTACTTGGCTAAATTCAGGGATTTCAAATCATAATGTGGGAATTGTTACCATTATCCCATAGCAACACCAAAGATGCTCACCTTAAATTAAAGGGCTCTTAACTCCAAGAATTGACAGTCTGATCTTGTTTACAGGGCTGGTGTGTATGATGTATATTCACAGGAGGTTTAAGGACAGCAGGGCAAACGCTAATACTGCAAATTAGGGCAACACTAACGTCACAGGTGTTTCTGTGAAATGCACATAAAGACACCATGGCTGTGACACTTAGCATGCAACTCCTCTCATGCAAGGACCACTGAGAGTAAACCTAATTACACTCCAACACTTATTCTGTCTCTCTAGTGTCTTGACACGGTGCAAGGTAAGATTACAGCCCACGCATTAGTGTGTAATTATTCAGTGTACACAAGGCCCCTAAAATATACATGTAATACATGTACACATGTAACAGAAGATGACACAATGGTTGGGGAATAAGTGTGTAACAACTTTGTGTTCAAAAGGGACTTGGAAATAAATTAAATTAGATGTATTTTTGAGCTCACTTAGTATCTGTTTAGTAACTGCAGTACTATTAACAACTGCATATGCATAACAAGGCAGGAGCAATGAAGTGACATTGCTGTTGTTTACATGAAAGTAAACATATTACTATTTATTTTAAAATTATGTATACAACACACTGCAGGGGAAAAAAATTGTCGTAAATGTTGTTGCAGTTCAAAACATTGGTGTTAGTCTGGTAAGCAGGGTGTGCCTTTATAGCTATAACTATACACACTGTTACATACATGTTTGCTGTATTTCTTCAACTTTTACCTACGGGTAACAACAAATGGGTATCCCATGTGCTGCAATCGAATTCAATCCAATAGCTCAACATTGTTAATATATCTTTATAAATGTTCCTTAATAATTTTATTTCATAGCACTGCATTTAGACTTTCTCTTTCTGGCTGCACTGTCAAAGGCAGCAAATAAACTTGCTGACACATTAAGTTTGCAGTAAAGTCGGTGTTTACAGCATTCCTGACACAAAACCATGCTAAAGCATGGCAGAGAAATAACAAGGTGGGGGGTCAGGAAGGACAAGTTTCAAATTTGACCCTTTTAAATGTGCTCATAACTTTGTACCAGTGTGCTTTGTCATTACAAACCTTGTTTTTTCTATCAAAATCTTTTTGCAGTTTTGTTGAATATACAGGTTTCTGTATTGAAAAACAGGAAAGATTTCCTACTCTGAAATCCTGTTCTGCATGGTTTGTGCGAGCGCTCAGTGTTTACGCTTTTTCTAAGTTCACAAGCACACAGATAGGAGAGTGTTAAGAGATCAGTGATGTAATGCAGGTAAACCTGGGACTGATGGATTACTGGTATTTGGATTGTGAACCAGTTAAAACCTTGACTATTTCTCCCTCGTAGGTTACACAATGTTAAACCCTGTTAGGCTTTGACATAGCCTCTGTGTGTCACGTCATGTGGTATTAATCGTCAGACCCTGCCGCCAAGCTGCTTCAGACAGTACACATCCAAACTTGTGCATTTGTCACAGAGATCAAGAAATGTTCAGAAACAAGAAATATCTTTTGAACTATGAAACAGCAAGGTTATTGAGTTAGCTAGTTTCGGCACCTTGTTAAGGGTCTAAGAGGGAATGATTCATGTTGTTACCATAACAAAAGGCAAAATCAACCATATAAGAAAACTACTTAAAAACAATACTGCATACTTTTGTGTTCACAAAACAAGGTAATGAGATAATATGACAACACATCAGCTCAACATAGCAAATAAACCACAGGGCAATCGGATATTTCAGTCTATTCAATGTGTGTGTGTGTGTGTGTGTGTGTGTGTGTGTGTGTGTGTGTGTGTGCGTGTGTGCGTGTGTGTGTACAATTCCAAAGGTTCAGTTTCTCAACACAAATCCATCCCGGTTTTCCCACAACCGTTCAGTCCAATCCAGTTCTGGATGCCCCCAAAAAAATACAGTCAACTCAAATCCGCTCCGGGTTTTACCGTGGACTCCCAGGACAAAATCAAACCAGGAAATGAAAAGACCGTCTATTTTTCATAGCTTGCCAATGAGTGTCTATTTACAATGTATACATTATTTAAACCCAGCACTCACTGCACCATAGAGCTGTGAGTCAGTCAGAGGAGCAGTGTCGGTCTTAGCTCCGCTGAGGGCAGAAACTCCGGGAATCCTCCGTCTGGGAAATAAACAATCCACCGGACTTCTCTTGTCTTCTCTTTCTCGACCGACTCCAACGACACCGTTCACGACCGGACGGCAGCAGTACGCGGACTTTACAACGCGCCCCGACGCTCAGCTAAAACCGACGTTTCCTCCACACTCTCCCCAAACTACTGCGTTCCGTGCGTCCACTGTTTCCGCGAGATCGTTTCGAACTCCGCGGGGATTTTGGAGGGTTGTCATTGAATGGTGGAGCGACTGTGTGGTCGTAAACCGTGGGAACGTGATTGAACGTCCGAACGGTGGGCGGTGACGTCTTATCAAGACGCCTGTTTTCGCAATACGATGAGGAGAAATGTAGCATCTGTATCATCTAAATGATCTAAAAATAAATTAAAATGATATTCGACATGTCTGTGCTTTTTTCCTGAGTGGCATGTTTGGTCTGGCGTGTCAAACTGCTGATGGTTGGGGGTTGATGTGACGTGTGTCCACTCTGTGGCAGTGTTTTCACTAAGGATAACATGGCTGGGTGGGAGACAACTTACAGACTGTCTGATGGTTTTGTCAGGGGTTCACAGAGGATGGGGAAGCCCTCTGATACGTCATTTACCAGTATGACAGCGTATAATCCCTCATCTGTGTAGGAGAATCCACATCAGCGGTAACAGGGATTTATAATATGGTGTGACATTGAAATTACAGGCCCAAAATTAAACAATAATGACCAGGTAACTTTTCCACGACTTAATTAAATTGTAAAGGTAATGATAAATTATCAAGGTGGACCTATACAAAATTAGATTATCTGAATATGAATTCACATGAGTATGCCAGTATCAGATGTTTGAAACAAAATGACAACAGGAGGCTTCAGCAGATAAAGGAGTATATCGGAATCTACAGTGTGCATCAATTGCATGTGCACTGTTGTTACTTTAAATCCTTTGCAGTTTGGGTTTTATTAGCTTCAATTTCAAGTATGCAAATGAAAAAAGCAAGGCTGCACCATGAATTATTTTTGAAACACAGGCATCCTTTCACTGTGCACTAAGCATTCATCCAGGTCTATATTGCAGTGTTTAAAATGATGATTAACAATTGGGTAAAAAAGGCCCTGGCTTTTCAAAACACAACGCTCACTTCTGTCTTCAACTGGATAAATCCCAATCCTATTAAAACCTGTAAGCTGCCACCTCATCCAGGCACAGGGAGAAGAGCCACAGCATGCACAAAGAATAGAGTGGTAAAGAGGATCCTTTGGTCAGCTTCTGTCAGGTGTCACCTTATGAGATGTTCCAGGTTCTGCACTGAGTGTTCTGAGTACTCTCAGCCCTCAGATTTGTTCTTTCCTTTTCACTGTCTTCCTTTTTTGGCTGTGTTTGCAGACGTGCTGCTGAAATTCATACAGTACAATTACCTGGCTGTATGCTTTGCTAGTTAGGGAAAGATTTGTTACATTTCATTGTTAGCAGTAATGTCACACTACACTATTGTATATTTATATATATAACACGTGCAACACGGTCTACTCAGATATGTTATTCATGCTCAAACTGGATCACCAACAATCCCTCCCTGATACTGATACTGATTCCTGGTTCCATGATTCTAGTAACAGATGGGCCACCACTCATTTCTTTAATGGGGAATGAAAATATGGAAGAAATTTTGGGAATGGGAAACAATAACACTTGATTGATATGATTTAGAACACAGCACAACCTAAACTCACGTCCACAACACACTGTCTCAGTGCATGCTGGGAAGGTTCATCTACCTACCCCTAACACACCGCCAAGTCAAGATGATGACTGTTGCGACATGTGCTGTCCATGACTCTGCAAAGTCTAATCCTACAGTCAGTGTGTAAAAATAAACACGGGAGGATCATTTTAGTCCAGGTTCCTCTGAATACACAGAAGTCACTGAGTGACAATATAATCTCAATATATGAAAACTCAATCTCTCAATATAATGACAGCTGAACACAAAAATCAGAATACAATGTAGTTCACTAAAATATAATCTGGTGCCTTCTTGTTTTATTATACTGAGCCACCACTGCAGGAGAAACTTCCTGCTGACTGCATGAAGTAAACATCTTTTCCCACCACAGTGACCTCCCTTTCCTCTCGGTGACCAGCAGATGCAGCTGTTGCTGCTCCATCTACAACCACCACAGCAAGAGAGCCGCCTGCAACACATTGCTCTGTCTGGCCCATCCTGATTATCTCATTTTATAATGGTTTTACAGTCATACTGGCAAACTGCAACACGCTTGACACAAGAAAGACTTAATTATCTTACAAGACACTCTTTGAGCAGATAACAAATGCCTTTTGCATGTTTTTTTCTACCCATAAGCAATGACAGATACTAAAATTACAATACTGAACTTTCTTCCTTCATTTCAAGCAGACCTTTGTTGTCCTTCCCCCTTACTCTTCCTCCCCTGTGCGCCACTACTGCCCCCTTACTCACCCTTCACGTCCTCATTAATGAAGTGGCAAAAGGTTTTGAAACAATGTTTGTTATGTTTATGCCACATTGCACAAGGCACTGTCCCCTTTGTCAGCACACTGTTTAAAGGATTGTGCAGCTAATTGGTGCAGTGACACAAATGCACATTGATATCTGGAGGCCACACACACACACACACACACACACACACACACACACACACACACAAAGACAGACACTGGTACCAGCAAACAACAGACAAAAATGTTACCAGAGGAGATGCTGAATATTTCATTTTAGGATTGTAATGTGTAGAATACATATCATCACTGTACTTGAGTTTCGCTTCACGGACAGGAGTATTTGAATTGTCTTTGTTCTTCTTTTTTTGTCAGATTCGAAACATTGCAATCTTTTCCTTTAAGTAAAACATTTGAATATTATTTCCACAGAAACAGGTGGACAGGGGTATAGCCAAGACAAAACAAAAAACACACACTTCATTAAAAAATCTTTAACTACATCTGCAAACCTTTGTATGCTGTTTTGGTTTCTATCGCATATTCACAAGTCATGAATTTTTAGAAAATTACAAATTTTTGCCATAATTTAACACAGATCACAAAGATTGCACATTCATTGAAGTTGTGTCATTAAAGTAAGAGAGTATTCAATCCAACATCACTATTGTTGCAGTGCTTGTGTTCATCTTCTCCATCAAACCCTCCTCTCTACTTGTGGAGGAAAAAGAGTGCACCGTGTGCTTTCCTGACAAAGAAAAAGCAGGTTTGGTTGCCATGGCAACAATAGCTTCAGTATCTTCCTGCATTCCCCCCATGCTCTAGCTTTGAAGCAGATGTATTTTTTTACAGTTTTGGTTACATATTTTTATAATGGAACAAAAACAATGGTGGCTAGGCTTGTTAATAATGGATTATATGCATTGCTATGCACAAAGATATTTTATGCACACTGTATGAAATCAAACCAACATGTATATATGTGCAGTATGTGTTTATAATACAAAGGACACAAAGAAATGTGTTCTATGGAAAATATTAAGATTTATTGTGTTTATGAAATTGTTCCTCGCTACTGACAGGTTGATCTTTTTTCACTGAAAAATAAAGTGCGTTAAAGACTCTCTCATGAAAATAAAACCTGATTTAGTTGACAAACAAAATAGAAATCTGTGCATGTCAAATCAGCAACTTGAAGGAGAAGATGTGGAACTGTATCAGAACAATCTTAGGATATTGCAATAACAGATATAAAACCCTCTTTCATTTTTACAAAATACACTGTATTTTTATTCCATTTGATTCTCTTTTTTCTGTGGCAAGTACAAGCTCAGTAGCAGAGTTGCTGATACCATTCGTTATGTGAGGCAAGAATTGGAAAAGAGAGATTCGGGGGACAAAAGGAAAGCAGGGATGAAGTCAAAAGGGGGAGATGAAGACTTGGTTGAAAGGCAGGGGTAAATAAAGTGCATTAAACAATAACGTGTGCTGGATTTTCTTCCCAGGTCAAACCTCTAAATAATTAAAGACTCCTTTGTAGAGCACACAGATAGCTTTCAGCTGCTTAATAGATAGTAAGAATACACAAGGGACAATAGGGGTAAAGACACAGTAAAACGGGCTAAACAATGCCATATTTCGCCAGGTCACTCAGCTCCATGTCGCCAAAGGCTTCCCATGGGCAAATCACTGTGATATCTGTGCCAAGACCCTCCATGCCAGGGATGTCGTCTCCAAATCTAAATGGAAAGAAAAAAAGACAGGATCAGTACAAACAGACTGATAGCAGGGATATCCTGCAGACACAGAAAAGACTCTGTGATCTTAAAATCCATCTCACCCCTTCTGGCCTGGTTTGGGTGCCTTGCTCTTGAAGGTGCGCATGGCCCTCTGCTTGAATTTGGGAGGTGCTTTCTTGTCAGCGGGAGTTGCGACATCTGCCATTTTGATTAGTTACTAAAAAAAGAAAGAGAAGGGAAGAACAAAATATGTGAGTTACCTGCAGCTCTCTCTTTCATATTTTGCACATCACTGTAGCGGCGCTGTAACTTTTATTCACTTTCATCTTATTTTTCTTACCATATAGTTTTTCATTCCTATTAATGTCTTTTTAGATGACCTTGTGTTCATTTTTCATCTTGTTGTGAAGCCTTTTTTTCTCTTATGTGAAGCACTTTAAACTTCTTAGCTGTTGAAAGCTGCTGCCTGGCCCTTGCAGATTTCTGGCAAGATCAACCAATCAAACTCCCATTCATAAATCACTCCACTTTGTGCACATATTACTCTCTTAATTATATTTATCATCTATTTCAGCAAGCTGGTCATCAAGATCAGTCACTGAAGTATAAATGAAATGATAAAGAACAAGCATTGTTGAAGCAAAACTCCTCAGGGCTCATCTGAATCCATCAGGTAAAAACACCTGAGAACATGCCTTTTAGCAGTACAAGTAACTACTGAGTTCAAATCACATATCTCATTTCAGCTCCATTTCTGTCATGATATGCATTAAAAAAAACCTCTAAAGCCATTCTTCTGTCTGTCTTTCTCTGCTCTGGGCAAATTGTTGCAAACACAGAAAAGAAACTGAGGCAATATATGTCATCAAAGCAGTAAGAGCACCGACTCCCTGTACCAGAGCTGAGAGAAAATTGCAGTTTCATCTTACCTTTTGTTGAAGCCTCAAATGGTTCTTCTGATGCTGTCTGATGAGCTTGTCAGTTTCTCGCTTGTGGCATTCCTCTCTCTGTTGGACCGTCCCTTTTTAAAGTCCTCCGAGCTGCTAATCCTGCCTCAGATGTTCAGTCTGTCATTCTTTTATGTGCCAACTCCGCTCGGGCCTCGCCAGCTTAGCCACAAATAGACGAGATAAAGGATAAAGCAGATATAAATACAAGGTGCGTTTCAAGTTAGATATGCCTGTCAGTGCGTGAAGTGAAGTGAATTATAGAGGTGTCACATTGGCGGTAGTGAGTGACAGCAATTAGCATGACTATAAAGATGAAGCCAAAAAAAATCTGCTGAGAGATATTCATTGTCTGCCTGTCATAGTCCACCACATAACTGGTTTGTTACCCACACAGAATTACAAATGAAAACTTTATCACAGTAATGGCAGCGGTTCATTTTGGTTTGGTCACAGGAATAATTGGTTCACTGTACATGTTAAAAACAACTGCACATCTAAAACAAAGTCATTGTTAACGTGGGTCACTTGTGTTTTAAGTATGAATAAACAAAAATAGATTTCAAAACAGGTCTGTGATAATAGGCTGCAAAGAAAAAGTAAAAGAGGAGCTGTCAGTGCAGTACATGAGGAGAATTTTTTCTGTTTAGCTAAACGTGTGGACAAATACAGGTAAGCGAGGGGCATGAAGAGGCCTTTTAAGAAAAATGAATGACAAATATTCTCCCTTTTATGAGTTCAACAAGTCCCTTACCCTTTTTCTTTGTTCTTTATTATATATCCTTCCTATACTACTGCTACTACAGTTAATAAAAGTCCACATTTGATGGTATGGAAAGTTTAGTACAGTTTATTTACTGCCATGACACAGCCCTTATTGTTTGTTATACGCACCCCAGTGTTAAAAAGGTTACCTGGCTTCGAGTGCTGGGCAAACTCATGCCTCCGTGTTCGAACACAAGTGAGATATGAGTTCTGACAGAATATGATCAACTTCAAGAAAAGAGCAGAAAGTGTAAGCTACAGATAACTGTGATATGCCTTTTCACCTCATTTGCAAACAAACGTGACCTGATGCAGCCTACATGAGTATCTGGAGCATGTGATGTAAGAGCTGGAGATGGACTGAGCTTCATTTAGGTGATCAGTCACTTAGAGACAAATAAAGAACACTTAACCATTCAGCTCTAAATCCCTGGTCTCATGGCCTGGACTGAGGTTACAGAGAGACAATATTGAGAACATCACCAGGATGGAGCTGCCATCCATGGAGGACCTCTACAACCAGCAGTGTTGAAGGACAAGCAGATCATTAAAGACCCCCACCACCCCAGCAGCAAACTGTTCCAGCTGTTGCTGTCTGGCAGACGGTACCGCAGCATCCGGTCTTGCACCACCAGACTCATGGACAGTTTCATACCACAGGCCATAAGAATGTTGAATTCTTGAGCTGTCAATTTTATTATTTATTACATTTTATATACACTTTAAGTTGTATCTGCACTATAAAAGCTTATCTGCTACTTATGTTTATTTGTTTATTTGCACTACTGTGTTTATTCTGATGTTTTCAAGAAACATCAGATACTCATCAGAGCCCAAACCAACTCATACTGTTCAGTAAATCCAAATGGGGTTTTCTCAAACATGCTTCATTATGTAAGGCTGTAAACATCTTCACATGGCATGGCACATTAGGGTGGACCTCTGAGCCCCCTCCTTAATCTAATAGAGTAGAGAGCTCAGGGAGATGATGGAGTGTAAAAAAAAGGGGGGGGTTATAAGTTATAGATGAGCATGTTAGGGGATTAGCAGGGAGAGTATATAAGAAGGAGACCAGACTAGAAAGACACAAACTGACCAGAGAGACAAGAAACACAAGCCTAGTGTGCTACTACAAACACAGGTAAGAGCAAACTCCTCATCTTCACTAAGCTACAAGCTTTGGCAAACTTAAAACTCTTTCATTGCGATTAAGATAAATGAGGCTATGGGAACATGCTGAGAAATCATCACCTCAGATAGAGACTGAGGTGCAGATGTCATGGAAGTGCTCTTGCTGCGCTAGACCTTTAAAATATTTTGTAGACAGGAATAATACTTGAATGTGTCATAGCTCCTCAACTAGGGAGGTTGTGCCATTAAGTTTTAAGACAGAAAAAAATCAATTATTTTGAATGCAAACTTTCAACTCCAGACCTTTAATTGCAATTATTTTGAACAAATCTGGTGCTCAACATGGTCTTTCCCACTTTAGGGGGGATTAATTATTAGTGTTTTTTTCTGTATGGAGTAAAGCAAAAGAACATCAGACAGTATTGGATTGTATACATGCAAGAGCAATAAAGGCATAGGTGATATAATTAAACTAATTGCAACCAATAATTAAGACCAAAATTTAATTAGTAATTATAGGAAAAAATCCACCAGGGTGTAAACTTTAAGAACTAACTTCTTAACTCTGACTTTACCTGCTTTACATGTTAGTGTGTTTAAAATAACCACTGGACAAAGTAGTACTTCTGGTAAATTCCAGAGGCCTGCTGTAAAATGACATAGTCAACAGAGGTCAGAAGAAGTTGAGATCAGGGCAGATTAGAAATGAGTTGTTCAGGGCCAAATCCCTTACACATGTTTACAATGTGCAAACTGTGAAATTAGGTGAATTCAGTTAGCATTCAGATGTACTGTCTGAAACCTGGCCAAGAGTAATCTTTAAAGCCAATGTGTAAAAATAGACAAAGCTGTTTGTGTAACAGGGTCTTAAGTAGCTGTATTTGACTTGGGTGTGTTATATCATCCCAGCACAGGGCTTGGTGTACAGGGGTGGGGGAGGTAGAGGAGGATCATCAAGAGACTAACTCACCAACTTCTAACTCTCTCTCAGTGCATAAAAGATGGCAGACACCGCTGTTGCAGCTCCCGCTGACAAGAAGGCACCACCCAAGTTCAAGCAGAGGACCACTCGCACCTTCAAGAGCAAGGCCCCAAAACCAGGCCAGAAGGGGTGAGCTGGACTTCGAAGTCACACGTGACATGTCTTCCACTGCTGAAAGTCACATATCAAAATAAAGAACTCAACATTCCAACATTCCCAGGAAACTAAACTATGTTTCTGTCCCTTTTTTCCAGATTCGGAGATGACATCCCCGGCATGGAGGGCCTCGGCACTGACATTACAGTGGTTTGCCCATGGGAAGCCTTTGGCGACATGGAGCTCAGCGACCTGGCAAAATACGGAATCGTCTAGAAACCCTCCTGGGTCTCTCCCACAACTGCTCTACCTCCCTGCAAAAATTTTTCCTCACCCTGTTCTCCATCTCCCGGAATATCTGACTCGATGCCTGTGTTTGTGCTAGGCCCACGTGAGGCTTGGGGAAAACGGCACAAAAGCTGATACATAAATGTGGCAAATTGGCCAATTTAATTTTAAGATTATATATTATAATTATATATCTAAACATGCTCACCTGCCCCCTTCCCCTATACTTTGCACTTGATTTTTCCATCTTTGAGAGACAATGGACTAAATCTGTTGTAAGCAGGATAGATTGCTGCCATAAGCATTGACCACTAAACCCTCGCTCCTCTCTCCTGCCTTTTCCACTCCCATGACTCACCTCCCCACCTCTGTGGAATTATTCCTTCTTAATGTACAGCTGTTTATGAAACAATATATATTTTTATTTTTATGGACTATGAATGTAAATGTGCATCGGTTATTGGTTAGAGCAACTGAATAGTCAATAAATATTTTCCCCAAACACTGTTGTCTGTTTTAAGCACGCTGTATAACTTCATACAGTCAGTATAGTTTCATTGCAAATACACTGACTTAAAGTTTAGTCAAATAAAATCAACAGTCCTATTCTGGCACTGTCTTTGGCTGCGCAATGTGAGAAACTATTAAATAAAGCTCACCCATTTTACCAAACAGACACAATACCAAAAGAAAAGAACCTGGAAGCTCAGTCACAACAAAACATTTTTATATAAAACATTTTATATGGACATTCAATAACAAAAAACATAATGGCAATCAAGGGGGGTATAGACATGACAGAGGGGATAGGGCTGGTCATTGAGAAACCAAAGCAACTATGGAGAATGGCCACATAGTTTACTATAATACAGTGGCAAGAAAACCACGACAGGAAAATGATTTTTGTGCGGCAGCCATTTTGTTTGTCAGCAGGCCTTTTTTGCCAAACAGCACTGTGCTCTTTGTTGTGTTGACTAGCTTCAAACCGCTAGCTGCCTGTCATTCTCCATGGAGTTTAGTGGTAAAGAAGAACACAACTGGGCTCGGCTGCTCAGGAGTCAAATATGAAAGACACAAGATTCATGCAAAACTTTTTTTCATTTTCCTTTTTTTTTTTTTTTTGACTTGACAAGACTTGCTCATGCTGGTTTGTCCATGCCTTCAGTGGCTCCAGAAGTACATCTTTGTTTTTATTTTGTAAAGCACTTCCTAAGTTCGGGACCAGAATGTGCTAGGGACGGTTAGTTAGCATCTTTGGCTAGGTTTTCTTTTTTCTTTTTGCCAGAGCACATTCTATATTAATATGAAGATATTAAAAAAAGAAATGTTAAATGTCATGAGCAAATCCAACAGCAGCACATTTAACAGAAAAAAACATCTTATTGACCTGCATGTTTTTCCAAACGTGGGAAGTGGAAAACATAACAGTTTCTTTGAAATTAGTCAATGGTGAAGAAAAAAAAAAAACAGAACTGCCCCATTTTATAGATAGCTTACATTATGTACCAAAATGCATTGTGTTTTTTGCCATTCTTGAATATTAAAGGAACACTGTGTAGGATTTAGGGGATCTATTGGTAGAAACTGAATATAATATACATAATTATGTTTTCTTTAGTGTGTAATCACCTGAAACTAAGAACTGTATTATTATTGACTGAGAAAGAGCCCTTCAAATCTAACAAGGGAGGGGGTCCTCTTTCACGGAGCCTGCCACATTGCATTGTAATGTTTCTACAACGTTTGGTCCCTTTTGGGGACCAAACAAACAGTGACTCTAAAGAGGGTCCTTTGATGTCAGCTGAAGGCCACCATAGGTTGCCCTACAAGCTTAGAAAGGGTGAAGGAAGGGGTATTTAGTTGGTTCCACCCTGCAAGCTCACAACAAGGTATCACTAAATACTGCACACTGTTCCTTTAATCTGCGTATGTGCGAAATAATACTTTCAGACATTTTACTGGATAACTTCAAATAAACCTGGAGCAACTGCACGGGGCCAGGCTGACAGACTTCACCGCTGAAATGTAAGGAGTACGTGTTACACAAAAACTACTTAGAGAATGAAAAACTGAAGGAGAGAAGAATGCAACTGATATTTAAACAAAGTGCTACAGGTCTATGTTCATTCTTCCCAAATGTCTCTGTCACCTGCAAAATATGAAAAAGAAATCCAGCCTTTCCTGCATATTTTGAAATATGATTAAATGTCATACTAGAGAATCCTATAATCAACCAAAAACAAAAACAGTAAAACACCAGTCTGAATTGACTGAATATTTAACTGGGAGGACAAAAGTTTGGTAGTGTAACATGCATACCTCTGGTTTGTCACTACTTGGGTACGCTCACGGCTCAAGACCTTGCATCTCACCAAAGAAGGAACAACACTTACAGATATTTAGAAAAACAACCAAAAAAACAGAAAATGAAAGAAAGCAAATAAAGACAGCATTAAGTTTTATCAAGGATTATGATAATAACAAAGATTATATATTTATACATATGGCGGAAAAATGTGCTTTCTACAAATCTTTGGAACAAAAACAAAAGCCAAAAAAAGCCACATTTGGAAATACAACGGCATAGAAATATGCACAATAGTAAGGTATTTTGCATTTAAATATTTTCTATTAACGCACAGACAGAATCTCTCTCTTGCTCAGTAATTGCTGCTGGCAGCATCACGAACACAATTACCTACTTAAGTATGTTTCAGGAAGACTCATTCGGTGATGGAGCGCGAGGGGGAGAGTTTAAATGATAAATCTCTACGTTAAAGGATCAACAAATACCCAAACCCAAGGGTTGTGGATGGAGGACTGAGTTTTGATCTAAATCTAAAACAAACTAAATGAGAAAATTTGTTTTTCAGTCTAGTGTTACACTTTCTGTAGTGTTTTATGGTGGCTGCACTCAGAGTGTAGTGAAATCCTGTGCAAGATAGGTATGAAGTGAGACTATAGCTGTGTTCAATAGATGCTTTTTTCTGATTTAACCGTTTAGTCTACATGTCCCATAACAGCAATGACTGCTGTGTAGCTGAGTCAAAGAAAAATAATAGTTTAATAATAATAATAATAATAATAATAATAATAATAATAATAATCACAATAATAATAGTAATAATAATAATAATAATAATTTGGTAACTTTTGTCTCTAAACTAATTTCTTTGCATATCATAACAATTTTAAGTTTAAAGGTTCACCATTTCCACATACTAAGAAATCTTGAGGTAAGGAACAGCTCTAATAACCCTCCCTCCTTTAGCTTTCGGACATGATTCCTGTAGCGTTACAAACCATCACATCATTTCTTCGAGCCACCATGTTCACTCTCCCAACCACCAGAACACAACAAGAACAGAAACCCTCTCTCATAACGATCTGCCCATGTTGAGGGGGAATTCTAAAATCCGTCAGTGGCTGCTTCATCATTTTTGTGACTCATCATTCTGGTTTATAATGTTTTAGGATGCTCTTTCACTGCACCTCCCTGCTTCCTACCCCTTCGATGTTGTTTGGACACCTCAATTTCTTGCTCCCCCCTCCCCCTTTTTCCTTAAAGGTCAAGTGCGTGCAGGCCACACAGCACTCAGCTCTTTTTCATACATGGTTGACAGCTGTTTAAATGTCAGTTATCCACATACAGCCTTTGGAAGAACATCTGGGCTCTGTCCCAAGTCTTGTGCTGCTGAGTGCAGAGGGAATAAGAAGGGGACTATAATACAGCCGTGCAATAGGGAAGGTGGCCATTTTAAGTCTTTTTTTCTCTTCTTTTTGAATGTAAAGGCCATCCGTCAGTCTTTAATACAGCATTCCTCTATTTCTGTAGTAGTGAATATAAGAAAAGGTGGGACTGCTCTGGGGTGGGATCAGAAATTTCTTTGCAGTGGTTGACTCCACACTTTAAAACGGGCAGGAGTCCACCTCCACGACAACAGAGGGAGCTCTTTCTAGAGTAATTCAATGGAAGAGAGGAGCTCCTGGGAAATGTAGTGTCCTTAGTAAGGGGCAAATCTACTGTAGCCTCCCCTGTACAGCGTGGCCTGCAAAACAACAAACATTTAGCCAATAGAATCTTTCACTACTATCAAAATTAGTCATTCATTAATGGATAAGGCTGGTAATATTCTATATTTTCATTACTGACCACATCCTGAAATGAATTGATCTCATAACCTCACAGTACCTGGCAAATTATGGAGCCTTATTTATATGGTTAAACTGAAATCAAACACACTTTTCAAGATTTACATTTTCAGTGAGACCTACTGATTTTTGTGGCTAAGTGCCACACACATGGTAGGGAATTAGAGAGTTCAACAGATCCACTGTCCAGTTTGGTAGCTTTAATCAATATCTTGAAAATTGAAAAAATATATACAATAATGCCAGCTTTATCCTTTTAACATAAGAAAATGTATGGACCTACCATGGCTCCAACACCATAGGCAGCTGGGGCAAGCGCAGCATGGTAGGGATCTGCTGTGTAAACTCGTCCGTAGCTGTCACAACACAAACACAAAAACTAAAAAATGTAATCTAATGCAACCTAAAGGAAGGTCATTTCTAAAACTTAATTGCTGCCCAATGCTTTGTTAATGCACTAAACCGTTTTAAGACCATTTCTGCAGGTGTTGACCTGTTAGATCAAGCTCTAAGATGTACTGCCCACTCACCTGTCACTGTAAGCTGCTGCTGCAGCCGCCGCCGCCGCAGGAGTCGCTACCGCAGCTGGCTGCGCGTAACGATATGCTGCATAACCACCCTGTGAGGAGGCGACGTGAGAGGACAGAGGTGGAGGACAGACAGGGGGACGAGGGTATCGTGTGCAAAAGAGGCAAAAGAGATACGATGAAGGGAGATGTGGGAAGGGAGAAAAAGAAGAGCAAATTCTTGTTAAAGGTTTGCTGTATTTCCTCTGCAGACTAACAGACTAATAGTGAATCTAAAGGGTTACATTGTGAGAGAAACTGCTGAGAAGAGGGCGAAAGATTAACAAGCAGACAGTCAGCAAAACTGGCTAATCTGATGCGGTACAGCATTCACAAGGATGTAGCTCAGGCTCTGTGTGTGTGTCTCACCCTCCATAACTAACCCAGAGGGAAATATCTTTAATATTTACTTTTTTAGCACTATTTAAATTACATTATTTTTCCCACGGTGCGTTGGACATGGAGGGAGAGAGATTTCATACCCATAACTGTGGCCCCACCCCTCTTCCCCTACCAAAAACACACAGTTAAAGAAAGGGGAAGGGGCAGCAGGATGATTGTGTCATTATTTATGTTTGGATGGACAGCTGATGAACAGACGCACAAAAAACCTACAGGTGTAAGGAGACAGTCAGCCAGTCCGATTAAAAAAGGGAACACACACACACGCGCGCGCACTCACATGGCCATCGACCAATCACTGACAGACACAGCATGCTTTCCCAAACTCAGAATGTACAGTGTATTAGGCCAAACAGCCCTTCGAAAAAAAATGCAAAAACAAACACACACACCGCTGCATTCTACCCTAAAGAATCAGTCACGACCAAGTCCCCGCATTCAGGACCACACATTTGCTGCTATGGGAATAAGGCTGGACTGGAGAAGTGGGGGGTGGGGGGGGGGGGTGTGACAGAGAGGAGAAGAAGATGATACAGCAAAGACAAAGACAAAGCAGGTGATAATGTGATACATAGCACAGGACAGTACAAGGAGAAGATACAGACCAAACTGACCAAATAGGCAAAGAAAGTAAAAGGGAACAGAACAGGAAGTAAAAGAAAGATCTCTCAAAACTAAATGAACTGACTTAAAGAATAAAGGTTTAAATTATTGACTAAAGAAAGACTGAAGACAATGGAGGACAAAGTGAGAAGAAGTGAAAGAAAGAGCGACAGAAGTGTGTGTGTGTGTGTGTGTGGGGGGGTAATAGAAAGAGAAGGAAAGGGTGGGAGGAAATAGGGAGGACTGGAGGGGGTTCAGCCTTGTAAGTATGTCTGCATGCCGACACTGATTCAGTTAGCATGCCACAGGTGAAACAGATAGGGAGATTCCTGGAAGGGGTCTGAATTAACTGTCAGCAGTTAATGAATATTCTTGTCCTACATCCCTCACTGGATAGTGTCAGGTTTCATTGTCATTATTCATGTCTTTGTTATTTCATGCCCTGTTTGTATTTCAAGTGCAGCTCACCAATACATTTTTTTTTGACTGGTGTCTATGATACGTAATGCTTGTGTACAATGTGCAAGCTCTAGCATCTGAAGGGGAACTGATGAAAAAGTAACAAAATGAGCATGTGCATGTTCTGGCATGTAAAACATTTTTTACATGTTTTCTGATCTTGGAATGAAACTGTGTGATGAAACTTTCAAATAACATGATACATTCTATCCGGTTTGCCTCTGCGATGTAATGAAACGGCATCAAATTCATAGATTAATTTTGCTGTGAGGTGTAGGTGAGGAACAATGACAAAATTAGACAAAATGCCTTTGTTTTCGCAGTGAGGAGAAGAGTGAGTTGGTGTATCACGTGCACGGTTAGCTGGGTGCATTTTCATGGAACAAACTTGAAAACTTTACCACCAGCACAGAGTTCGGTTTAAGAAAGTGACCACACTGTTCAAGCACTAACCTTCTCTGCATCTAGTTTGTCCTAAAATATAGATCCACCTCTCCAGAGGAGATTTGGAGAATGAACGTTTCCTGTTGTATATTCTTCTTCAAATTCGTATTTAAACAAAAATTGTTTTCTCCCCCTTCCGCAACTCCACCCATGTCAGATTTCAGTGAGTTAGTAGAAGAAGACAGAGAAGGCATTTCAATCTCAGATGGTCAATAATGTCTAGCAGCACGCAGTCATTGGAGACGAGGAGGATGCACACTGGCTCTCACACAGAGTGTTGTAAACCCTACCTGGGGCAATCTGCCACTAATGTCCTGAAACACTAGTCTACAGAGAGAACAGAAACAGCTATTGTCAACCTGGTCACACACGCACACATACACCATTACACACACAGACACACACTCATAAGCACATTGGTACAAACTACCTCACAAATGCACAGATACAAACCCTAGAGGAGTCTACTCATGAATGAACACATGATTAAAGTGTATGTGCTGGACTGTTCATGTCTATATATATATATATTGTGTATTAGAGTGTACTTTGTGAAACTAAATACATTTTGATGATTAACATTTGGATAAAGAGAAAATAAAACGTCTCTCTTTGATGAATCTAAACACCCAGAAGTACACATCTCTATGGGTTTGGTCCGTGCCATATCACACTTGAAAACCCACAGGCAAGAGAGGGAAAACATAGGTGAGGAGTGAGACAATAGAGGAGAGAGACGCATACTTACATAGAGATCGGCTGCACCGTAAAAACCATCTTGATAGGCCATCACACTGAGAGAGAGACGAGAAAGGAAAGCGAGAAGGAAAAGGAGAGGATACAGAAGAGCGGTGGTAGAATGTCGAAACCAACAAAAAAAATGGTGTGATGCGCCACCATGTGGGCATTGCGGAAAACAACAAAGAAGTGAACAAAAGAGTGACGATTGAGGGAGAGAGGTGAGAAATCGGTGCCAAACAGATTGTGAAAGAGAGAAGAGAAAGAAGGGGTGAGATTATTACACACCGTGCAACATGCAAATAAAATACCACCTCTTTGTATGTAAATGCACTAACTAAGAGTGATACTACTGTTTCCTCAACTTGACTTTAGGGTCACGTCATTACCACTTTTTGACGTACAAGGAAATGGTATTTCAGCTCAGCAAGCAATCAATGCCATTATCTCAGTAAAAAAAATATATTCAAAACACACGGCATGCAAAATTATGAAATACTATTTTAAACAAAGTGAAACCATGCATTTAAGAGGGCACTGCATTTAAACTATATCTACTTTTTTACTGAAAAACAGCACTTAAGTATTGTAGATATCAGTTTTTATTTATGTGTTTACCCAGGGTATGTAGGGATTGCAGGCTGTGGCACAGCTGCCCTGACGGCGCTGTAGACGGGCCGAGCACGACCCCGGAGATGAGCGCCTCGAAAGGTCGCAGCGGTGGAAGCGGCTGCTGCTGCTGCTGCTGGGTACGGAAACCCTGGTACTGAGAGAGGGAGAAAGACTGAAGTCAGTAAGTTCAGCTTCTATTATCATTTCAAATATTTTCTTTAATTTCCTTGTACTTTGGACATCTTCACCCCCATCAGTCTTTTTCATTTTTAAGTCAATACGTGTTGTGTTACCTGTATAGAGCTCAGGACTGTACATCGCTCCAACCATGGGGCTCAGCTTCCATCCAGCTGGAGTCAGCAAAAAAAAAAAAAAGCAACAGATGCTTGAAGCAGAACTCAACGAGGCATTTGTATGACTGTTGCTTTTTTCCCCAAGACTGATCTCTACTGTTCATTTCTTTGGATGGAGGACATGTAAATGATTTTGAATGAACCATTTGTCTAAACAGAGCTTAAGAGTATAAATATGCTCTACCATATGGAAGAGCAGCGAGGCCCTCTCCGTTAGAGTACGGTGTGGTCATCTTCTTGTTCGTCATCACTCTGGCTGTGGCATTATTGACCTGGACACCAGAAAAAGTGGTCAGCTGCTAATTTAAACCACATTATTAGAGAGAAATTATCAAAAATGTCGAATAACATTAATGTTTAAAGGTGTATGCTTTCTAAAGCTGAACATATTTCCTGACACATAAGGGAAATAGGATCAGAGTTTAAATGTTAATCTTGTACTTGAAGTGTGAGGTGTCATTATACTTCAGTTTTTCACTAATGACAGAAGTTAATTCTGTTTGATGAGCAGCAATGGTACTTAATGCATGCGCTTCTTTTGAAGGAGAAAGACATTGAAAACAAGGAACCTGGTGAGTAGTCAGGCAGTTTTGCACACAAACGATGCAACCATTGGCACACAGAACAAAGAAAACAACAAAATATTTCAGAACAAAGGCATTCAAAAAGAAATCCAAGACCATTATATTGCTGCCTTTAAGAAAAAAAGAAGGGGAAAAAGAAGGTGAATTAAGCTGCAGATTCATCAGTTGAACACAATGCAAAAAAAAACATCAATCGAAGAGTTCATACACAAATTACACGCAGCCAATCAAGAGCGCATCACATCACCAGAGGTGAGCAAAACTAGCCAATCAGCAAGCATCAGATGCAGCAAGAGACCAATCAAAAAAGGCTGGCAGCCCTCCCAATCAAATACACATCATACAGAAAGGACGAGAAAGGGGAGGGAGAGAGAACGACAGAGAAAAGACAGATATACTGAGGGATGCAGGGGGAGGAGCCAGTCCACATGAAAAGACACAGAAAAAAACACATACATGATGTGGAGAGGAGGAAGACAGAGAGTGAATAATCCATCCAAATGTGCAAATCCTCTAATGAGCAAACAGGAACGACAAGATGCAGTATACACATACAAAACACATCTGACCGTTTGCCTACATTGGATCTAAATGTACATGAGTGACGATGGAGAAATGATAAATGGAGCAAGAGCGAATACAGAGAGAGAGACCAGTCTAGATAAAAGACAGAGAGGATGGGGGATGCAAATATCATTCCTCAAAAAAACAAAAACAAAAAACTAAATCAAATCAAACCACAGTTGTAAAACACTGCCAGGCATTCTAGATCAGTGTCGCACACCAGAGAAACCTTAAAGCACACAACCACCAAGACACACCATCCAAAACCAAACTAATCAAAGTGAAACAAGGAGGGACACCTCTTTAAAAAGGGACACCTCTTTACAGAGATCATAAAGGAAAAGCTGCTGTTATTGAATCTGTGTCACAGTTTGCTGGGGTCTACAAAATTATTTGATGGCATCTTTTTTTCTTTCTTAAAAAGTGCTAAATGTGTACATATTACACATAACGAGTGGAGTTGCTCTTAAGTACAGTATGCTTGCATCCCCTTCGGGCGCACGCTGGTCATCCACATATAACATGTTGTTTTGAATGTTCTTAGGAGTGGTACCACTACAAATGTCTGTAGTCCACGAAGTGGCAGAGAAAGTCATAATCAAGTGCTACAACCGTAACACCACAATAAACAGACAACTGTTATCTTCTCTCCCGTAAAGCTAACATTGCTCTCATGCTTCAGCATGCTGTCCCACTAAGGTGCAAAAAAATGCAGCTACTGGCTGACACATGACACAGAGAGATGACAGTACTATATGATGTCGTACAGATGACGAGAAAGAGAGTAAACCATGCAGGATACAGCTCTGGAATTAAATGCTGAATGCAGTTAGAGAGGTGATTGGAATGAATGCATAAGAAGTGGTAGTCATAGTTGTTGCACTTGCAGATAGATGCAGTACATTCAGTTATACAAGTGGCCTTTACAATGCCATGCGGTCAATGACTAATCTCGTAATCGTTTCATTCACCACCTCCCCAGTCAATCACAGGATTAGCCAATCAGGTTCTGTCAATCAGTCCATCAATCAATCAGTAAACCAGGCTCCCTTCAGTAAAGGAGTCTGTCATTTGGGTGTTTGGGTGCATTTTATTTCATTTGGACGGATGGGGTGGGGGGAGGGGTCATTCAAAGATGATGCCATGTGTACACAACTTACCGTTGCCAGGGAAACGGCGTGAGGACACGCGAGCAGTTACCGTGGAGACTGACAACAACAACAACAACATACAAAAATCATCAGGGAAATAGAGAAAATATATGTAAGAAAGAAATGATGAACCAAAAAAAGAAAGAAAAGAAAACATAAAAACGAGGTAATGAAAAGCAACCCCCACCCTGTGGTAGAGAGGAAGTGATGTAACAGGTCACGTGTCAACAGTCACCTACAGGTATCAGCCATTTGACGACAATCTAACCTCTACTGTTTAAGATCCACTACAAACATAGATTATTGAATTTTAAAAAGGAGGAAACAAATGGAAACAGAAAGTGTCAGGAATTTAAATCTAACTCTAATCTAACTACCCGTTACTGCTGCCCAGAGTACATGAGAAAATAATCACAGAGCAAATCAAACTTAATCCCACTCTCCAATGTTTCTATGCTACCTGACTACATCACAGGACAGGGAAATGGACAGAGATGTGGAGGGAGGGATGGACAGCAGAAATGCGTATGGGGACACACAAACAGAGAGAGACAGACAGACTGGCCTGGTGAAAAGGAGTGGAGAGAGAGAAGGAGAGAGATGGAGGAGAACCAATGTAATACAAAAACAAAGGAGAGGGAACGACAGCTATCTATTGCATTCTCTGCATTTGTTCATTCTCTCTCCACCCTCCATATTTTTTTAATGCTGCACACCCACACACAGAGACAGAGAAGAGTGCAGGACATTCAAGACCATGCAGAGGAGCTTTAGTAGCAAGTTAAAAAAAAAAAATTTAAAAAGCGTGATTTCAAATCAAGAGCCAGCGCAAATGGCAAAAGAATGGTGTATTTTATCCACAAGGCCATTTGCAACTGAAATCTGAGCTCATGCCAACAAATAATACAAAAAAGATGTCACAACAAAATGCACTTCCATGAGATCTGGTGTTCTTTTTTCAGGAGTGGTGGATGCAAAAATGTGAGTGTAAGCAATACTTTTGTTTCCTTTTGAAACCATCCATCTTGCACGTCTGAAAACAGCCTTTTTAAAGCGTCAGAAATGACACCACACTTCTCACAGCAGTCTCATTGCCAAAAAACTGCCCCCTGAAAATGCTCCCATCATGCATCAGTCCTCTTAACACATCAAAAATTAAAAAAAAAATTGCGACCAAGAGGTACCTGCGTGACATTCAGTGAAAGAGTGAAAAACTCCAAGATGACGTCTGACCTTGTAATCCTTCCATGCAACATAGCCTCTTTACAGACACCAGCAAGCACTTTCTTGAAGAAGAAAATAACTGAGAGGCCATTAAATGCCCTACCAGTCATAAACACAACCATAAACCAAAACCAAAAATGGCCACTCATCGTGATCATGGAAGAGGTGATGATGGTGATGGAAAAGGTGCAGGACAAACAAAAATAAATTAGATTCCTACTGTACATGCCGTGACAGAAGCAGATTATCGTCAGCAACCGTGTCAGAGTGACATCTTGCCGGCCATGCCTGTTGTGTAGCCACTCCACCCAGCATGCTTTGCAAACCACACGGCTTTAAGATCAAGGTGCAATGGACAGCCCACGACATCGACGACGAGAACACACAACAGCATGAACATCCACTGGTAAGTGCCATCAAAAGAGACATCTTGTGTGCGTGGCACCACTGCACCATGCTATATAGTGAAGCCAGAGGAGTTAGAGTTGAGCACATACAGCCAATCCAGAAAATCTTCTCTTAGGGGCAGAAACGACCATAATAAAGTCATTCTCATTGTCAGACATGGAAGGGAAAACAGAGGGGAAAACGGCCACTGTTTGAGAGAAGGGGAGAAGGTTTTTAGTTACCTCGATTTTGCGTCCTTCCACCAGGGTACCGTGAAGCTTCTCTCTGGCCCTCTCTGCATCGGCACTCGCCTCAAACGTTACAAAACCGAAGCCCTGCAAGCACAGGAGGGACAAACATGAAAAAAGGAGGGGGAGGGGGAGAGAATGTTGGCAATGGTTGTTCAGCTTTTTTTTTAAACATCACTGATGTTAACAAATTTGAGAAATTATGTGTCATTCGTCGGTGCCCTACCTTGGATCCCCTCTCATTGAAAATGATCTCAACATCAAGGATTTTGCCAAATTGCTGAAACCAAAAAAAGGAGGAAAATGAAGAGACTGAACAAGCATGGGAGTCATGTACTGTGTCCTGCCATGGGGTGTCAGCACTGTTCAACCATGATGAGCTGGCACTGAGCCAGCCCTGGTAGTCCTTTTTATTTTCTCCGCCATATCTTCCTTGACTCTGCTCTTTTCTATGCACCACATGTTCGAAACATTCCTCTTACAAAACAGCCGAGCATGCGACCACGTTTTAACAACCTGTCGACAAGCTGATCTTTAAAGTGAGAGTTTTGGATATTCTGTCAAACATAACAGAACCTGATTTCTTTTAGCTGAGGCAGATGTGACAGAACCTCATATCTATTTTAAAATATATCTCTCAAGGATTATAAGAAATAAACAGGGAAAAGTGACTTGAGGTGAGGAGTGCTGACGTCACTGAAAGGGTGCTTTGACTCATTATTTTTACCAACTGCACATTTTTAATCCAAAGCTACTTTTCTGGGTTATTGTTGCATGATGACGCACTGTGAAAAAGGAGAGAATATTCGGATCTACATACCCCAAACATCTGCCGCAGGTCGGGGTCTCGGAAGCGGAAGGGGATGTTGGACACGTGGAGGCGTTTGGGGGTCCCCTTGGCGTCTGAATCATCGCCGGCAACCCCTCCCCCACCTCCTCCTCCTGAGCCAACCCCTGACTGTCCGTCAATCTGGGAGGACCCATCGGACTGCTGGGATAGAAGGAAAGGAAAGAGATATAAAGGAGATTAGGACGGGAAAATGAAAAAAGTGCATCATCATCATAGGGTTGTGAGACATGAAACTGGAGTTAATAAAAAAATCTGTAATTCAGTTACTGTTTACACTGTGGTAATTGTAAATTTTTCATAATCTGCTATTATACCGCTGTTATTTTGTTGAGTAGCTGATTAACCCTTTTGTCACATAACTGCTTGTTAGCTGCTTGTTCTTGTTTACAAATATTTTAAAATGATTGACTCACACAATTTTTAAAATCATTGTTGATTAATCAGCTAATTGTTTCTCTATACTATCTCTAGTTGTATTTGTCAGTGGTGGTATTTATGAAGCAATCAATCAGCTTTTTTCATCCATAAAATGCAGTGATGAAGTGTTTAATATTGGCCGATAAACAGAATAACAATATTAATAACCATCAATGTTATTTTTTTATTTTGTTAACATTATCTGTGAAGAAATTTACTAAACAAGTCCCCATTGTTATGATAAAGTTCACAGTGGATTTAGTTAAAATTATGCTTTTAGTTTTTCACAAACCCAAAAAGATGTTTGTATAGGCATTTGTCAATTTTTAGATGAATAGTAACGTAACAGATTCATTTCTGTTTCAGTTAATACATTTATTACACTATCAACTGATCGTGGTCATGGTCGCATTAATTTCAAGTTGAACCTCCAAAAAAAAGTGGGGGGGGGGGATGACAACAATGCTATTGAATCTGTAACCTGTAACTGACGTCGGACAGTGGCCTGAGGCTGGGTGTCAGAACTGGTATCGTGGGAAAAAATATTAGATCACTGCACCCATACTGTTTTATTTTTTTACTCTATCACACGTTCCTATGTTCCTACATGTTCTCGCTCTCTGTGCCCTCTTAAGGCAAAGACCTGACGTGGGCTGCACATGCAGAGGAAGAGACTGGCACTCACTTGGGCACTGAGGCTGTTGGCTGCACTGATGCCGCTGTTTGCTGCTCCGCCAGCTTCCACGGGCCCCTGGACGGCCCCCGCTGCGTACAGGCTGCCCCCGTAATCCAGGGCCAGGCCGTTCTGGGGAGGCGGTGGTGGAGGTGGAGGGAACGCGGAGAAAGGTGGGGGTACGAGCCCCTCCTGACCACCAGCACTATCCTGAGAGCCCTGTTGTTGGAGGGGAGAGAGAGGAGTAAGTGTAGGATGGGTGGGGGCTAAAGCAACTGGCTGGCGAAATTCCACAGTATCTTTTACTGAGAGCATCACCTGAACACAGACACCACTTTCCTAAGAGCATCAGTGTAAAAGTCATACCGGCATGGATATTATATTCCCATTTCTCTCCATGTTTGTGTGTGTGTAAATGCGTGCATGTATCTACCCCCCCCTATTAAATATTCACTGGAGTCACATCTATTATTGAGGGTCAGATGCTGCCATGCTCAGTGTTGTACAATTGTGAGTGTCCAACGCCTGCACACACACTCACAAACGCCTCTGCGCACAAACCACCTTTGACACGCAAACACCCACACGCCTAAAACGCTCACACAAAAGACCAACTGTCAGTGAGGAGGCCTGTCCAAGTATTCCACATACATTATTATTACCCCCAGAAAACACTTGAGTTACACTCGGTACTCAAGTGCGCAGGAGAACACCCCCACAAGCACAAGGATGGAGACACACAAACATGACACAGGCTAATAACACAACACACACACACACACACACACACGCAGGCGCACACATTCCTTGCTGTTGGCAGCAGGGCATGGATACCCTAAATGGTAACAGTCAGAGAGCGGAGGGAGACAGCAGGGATGGGAGGGAAAGGGGGGTGGATGATAGAAGGTGATGACTGATAGAAGAGACATGACCTGTCTCTGATCATAGCTGCACAAGATAAAACCAACCATCACTGTCTCACTCAGATCTTATAATAACTCACTAACAACTGCACTGGATAACCAGTCAATTAAAGACTGAGACAACGATTACTGAGGAAATGTTCTGGTTTTGATTTATTGTCAATACTAATATGTTTATAATGAGAGTCCACAGCCATGCTAGTGGCTCTGTGGGGCTGCTCTCGAGCCAAGTGGTGCTTTGTGCTAAAAACGAATGTCGGCATGCTACCATGCTCATAATGACGTGCTTATCTTTAGATGGTATAATGCAAACTGTGTGGACCATCTTCATTTAGTGTGCGCCAATTAGCAAAACCGTAAAAACTCAATCTGGATCAAAGTGGCAGGCGAACAACATTACCACTGCAATCCCTGGTGCAATGCTGCTAGCATGGCTAATAAAAATACAACATGTCAGACTTTATTGCAGTCAAACAATGAAGTCCTGGACTTATTTTCTCTGTTGTTCCCGGTATTTACACAGGCATCAACCTTTACCAAGATGGAAAGCAGAATATTTAAACATATAAATGTAACAATAAATAAAGTCCAAAGACACAAAAAAAGCAAAACTCATATCATGAAAGACAAGACCTACACAACTAGTTTTAAATATTATTCAGCAGCTGTGGTTTAGCTTCTTCTTATTGTTCTTTTTCATTGTCTTCTTAATATCCTTGCTTGCCTCAGTCTCCTACACGTAGTCATTATTATCATTTTCAATGTCATTAATCACAATAATTAAAGAACTGCAAGCAGGTAGTACTAATAATTAATTCACCAGTTAAAGTAATATTCAACCAAAATGATAGCGCCTCCAAAATGTTCTGCTCGACATCTGCTTGGCTACACTGTGTGCATGCATCTGTGAGTGACTGACAGGCTGCAGTGATGCCCATCTGAGTTGCACAATAGATCTCTGTCCCTTTGGGAGTGTTAAAACTGTGTGCGTGTATGTGTGTGTGTGTATGTGTGCGTGCACGGGCGCGCCTGTCTACGTGTGCATGCCATCTGTCTCCCAGCTTTTGACCTTTCTCGGTGTCACACCTGTGACATGGTAGCCGGGCCCCTCGACTCGGGTGAAAAACCAGGGGATGCACGCGGTCGACACGGATCACATCGATATTGTGACATGAGAGCAGCTACAACCGAGCTGCACCGAGTAAACTTTGTGCTGTAATCGACACAGGTAAACAAAAGTCAACACAGACATGCTTTCTGTGTTATATTGAATATTAGTGAGAGTCAAAATAAACAAATCATTACAGCAACAGGAATTTAACAGGTAGGTCAGGGCATTCTTTTTTTTGCATTTTTATCATTTTTTAAACATCATGTCCTATTGAGTGCATGTGTGATAAACAGCACATTATTTCTTTGCTCTGAAATGTACTTATTTACCCTGAATTTAAACTTTTTATATGAATTTTATCAAGTGGAAATAATAACTTTAAGAACTTTTAAACCAGGGCTAATTTAAGCACTGAAATTACTAAGTAATACATTTTTGAAATTTATTTTTAACCATTGTTAAATTATTTTATTATATGTAAAATGTTGAGAGAGTGAAGGCCCTAATGTAAAATTCAGTATGAGTAAATTAGTGAACGCATCAACGTCAAAGAAATAACAGTGTTGTGTATTTAATTTAAATTCAACCTTAATTTTTGCACAAATCCTAGCTTTGTCACCGCCTTCTTTAAATCCACTAGGGAAAATTATGCTTCCTGTCTGAATTACAAACCAAATGTAGAAGGTGTTATATATCAGACATACATTAAAGTGTAATGAAATACAATGTTGAAGATTTTTTTAGATAGTTTTAAGATAGTTTGTTTAACAATTTGTTTGATCTGTTGATCCTGTATGATTTGCTATATCTCTCAGCATTTGAACCACAGTGCAACCGTGAAAATCTGTGGCACAAACACTTCAGTATGTTGATCAGCAACATAATTAAGCATCATTCTTCAATTGTATATTCAATTCAAAAGAAAATTCCCTGTGCCATTAGAAAGCACGTTACGTGGCGGCTAATCTCCTTTTTCCTGCTGATGTATGAGCCAAAGTACCAGGTGCTTAATGGTCAACTCAACCTTTTATGAGGGCCGCCCCGATCTGCCTGCCGTGATTTCAGCAGGGTAATCACAACCAGCAATCCCGTTATCTCACTCCCGCCTCTTCCAGATAACAGACAGTGAATACATGTTTATCATTAATCTCAACACTGTTAGCCGGGTACCAAACTGCACTGCCATACTCATCCCCTTTCTGTACCTAAATCCCTGAACTGCTCCTGCTGCTCTTTTGCAAGGTGAAGAGCCAGAACAGAAAACCATGTTCTCCATCTTCAGTGCCTGGCACTCGAACAATAAAGCCACCAGATTGCTGACCACAGTGTCCAAGTTTAACTTCATTCAGATTTTCAGACAGCAGCTGTGTCCGCTCATCTAAACCCTGCAGCTGTATGAACCTTTTCCATCTCATGCACAAGCATCCAAATTAAGATTTTGCTAAATGATAACATCTCTCACATCCTTGTCTTTCCTGAGCTGCTTCATGTTTCATGTAGCAGCACAGCAATCTTATACGTGGGTTTGCTCATTAATTGCACAGACTGTTGCACAGCAAAATATTATTATTAAAATATTATTATAGACGTGTCTGCTTATATAATGACAATATGTACATAAATACACCTAGGTCTGGAAAACAAGAGAATGGAATATACTGGATTCAAATTGACTGAGGTATTCCGCAGCTACATGTCTTTATGTATATTACTCCTCCATCCTTTTAATTTGTTTTCTGTCAATAGGGGCTGTAATTTTATGCTCTAATTGATGAACAAAAGCTCATAATTGGACCAGAAAAATGTTAATATGTTAAGATGTTTCTCTTTGTTGTAAGAAAAAAGATCCATTGCATCACTAATGGTAATAATAATTTGAACATGAGCTGCCTTCTTCAGATGAGACATTCTGAATTCATTACATTCACTCAATTCAGTCGCACAGAAAAAGAGAGGGAAGGACTGAGAAATTAGTCACTTTACTCATGGATTTTAACTGCAGGAGACAAAATGTGTAATATGACAAGTGATATACTGGATGAGTTTGCCTTGCATCAGCACATCCAAGATTAACTGCATTTGGCGGGCTGAAAATGATAGCGGGTGGAGCAAGCCATTCTGGGTCACCAGGTAGGAGCTAACCTGAATGACAAACTGAGATGGAGAAACTGGATCCGCTCCCGGGTCGTACTAGAAAGGGAAAGTCGATCAGCCAGCACTGGTTCAAGTAGTAGAAATGGGAAAGAGTAGAAGAGAATGATACACTGGCAACATTTTGCAGCAATGGGAAAATGTACGTATATTCTTCAAAACTCTATTATTGTTGAAATAAAATGTTTTGCAGTACAGCTCTATGAATACCAAAGTAAATTTATGTGTTCTGTTGGTTCACTTTGTTGCAGACTATAGCAACTATTTGATGGGTGATCATGAAATTTAGTACAGAAATTAAGGTTACCCGCATATTAGCATTTATCTTATTCTGTGCTGCGCTGTCTAATCATGTTGGAAATCAGAAGTGTTGGTAGCTGGTACAAATGACCATGCATCTATCATTTTTCAAACTTTGACCGTAACTCCATATGGAAGTGGGCAGCAGTTCATCGAAACTTGGCTGAAAAAACAATACAAGCAAACAGCCGCATTGGAAGGTGGAGAGGAAAGGTTATTCCTACTACTAGCAAGTATACTTACTATGATTTAAATATGGAGATAATTAGACTCGTTCAAATAAGGGCTGCATGTCGTTGTTCACAAAAAAGAGACACAAAATTGCATCAAATTTCTTTTGTTTCCACCTTTCTCACCTTCATGCAGCCAGCCAATCAGGTCATGACGTGGGTGTGAATGTCAGACTGTCAGTTTTGGAAGGTTACAGAAATGGTCGGAGACAGATCCCCCTCATCCAACAGCAGGAAGGTGTTTGGGTGGAGGGGGGACTCCAAAACCGTTCTGCCACCCAACAAGTGGGTTTTTTTCTTGAAAACATGAAGCTATCATATGTATTTTGTGCGCTGCTTGCTTTGAAAGGATTTGCCTTCCATGGGGCAATAAGCCTGGAGGTGAAAAAACAAGCAAAAATGAAGGATGGAAAACAACTGAGGAAACCCTGGGAAACTGTAACTCAGGGATCCCCCTGCCACAGCGTGTGGTGTAATGAAATTCTATGTTTTATCATTTTTTTGGAAAAACTACCCTCCTACTCTGCAATAAAATGTTTTACATGGCTGCAGTGTTGCCGTACTCAAGTCCCAACATTAATGACTCATGACACAGCTCACTCGACTGCAGATGAGTCAGTCATTGCACTTGACAAGTTGTGATGCAACTCAGACAGAATGATAGTGACTGTGATTTGAATGCTGCCCACTTGGGAACTGGGTTATTTTCCGTATATTTTGGTTGCGTTTTCTCAGTCGAAACCACCAGTCAAATGGTTATTCTGTCAATCACAACATCCTCCTCATTGTTGCTGCTCATACACAGAAACAGACTTCAGCCGAGCAGGAGAAAGGACAACCCCGGCTGTTGCGGCTCCTTTTGCCAGACCAAAATAGAAGCGGGAATACAAGCCAAAAACAACCTTGTATTTGTGTTTGACGATTGGCCTTTTCAGAGGCGATCCATTTTAGCCGCATCTCAACAGCCCTCTCTCCACCTGATGCACAGTGTCAACAGTTCTGTAGCTACAAAAATAGTGTGCGCCTGCGTGTCCCTTTTTTCCTGCTCTCCCAAACTGTCAAGTTACGGGCCGCTTGCTGACAGCGAGTGGCCTTTGTGATTTGCATCAGGATAAAAGCATCTACTGAATAAATTCACATAGGAGACTGGGAAGAACACAAAGACAGAGCACGGCATTCCTGGGCAGTTTGAAGAGAAGTGCTGCCCTGTAGACAAATAAACTATATGCTGGGCATTTGTGTACATTCTGTTTGTGTACATGCCGTGCGCACGTCAGCGTGTGTGTGTGTGTGTTTTCGTGCACTCGCTCCCTTGCCGTTAAGGCGTTAAGGGGTTGTGTAAGTGTATGCGTTGGCCAGGCAAAGCCAGTGACTCAGAGCGGTAGCTGTGGCTGGCTTACTTTCGGGTCAGTTAGCAGCAGCAAGTGTGTCTGAGGAGGCATGTTATAAAATGCGTTCGTCTGCAGCAATCTCCCTACGCTACAGGAGGAACCGAGGGGGAGAGGAGAGAACAGGAGGAGAGGAGAAAGGAGAGAGGAAAGGAACATGGCTAAGAGCTAACTAGGGCAGCACTGGGTCATTTCACATGAATAATGACATTTCAGGATCTTACTTTCTCGTGCCTCGAGCCATTAGTCTATAGCCTAATTCAACAAACTTGACGACGGAAAATGTGATTCATACTGTGAGCAGTGGCTCACATTTTGGCTCAATAATTGTATTAACCGGGGAGGTTGTGCTCTGCTCAGATCCTCGCTTCTGACTCTGTGCTGTTGTTACCCAAGCTGCAAACAGCTGGAGAAACGTTTACGATGCGTCTGCTGCATACCGATGAGCCAGGAGACACCCTCTTGTTAAATTATTCCATCCCACGTCAACCCCTGTTCCTCCTCCATCACTCCTCCTCCTCCTCCCCCTCTTGCTCTTCTTCTCTGCTCCTCTTGCTGCCGTTTTCCCTTTCCTCCCACTCTCTCTCTCCCTGCTGTGCGTTTCGCTTCTTTACGCTTCATAAAATCCAGACGGGACCCTCACATACGTCCCGCCCCCACGCACATCAATCAAGACCATTTGCCTCATAGCAACAGGATATCAGTGGTGCCCCGGCTCCTCCTCCCACACTCTTCTCCATCTCCTTATAGGGTAACATGCCTGCTTGTCAAAAAACCCCTCCCAATACACCCCCATCCTTTTCCTTGTAGGGTGTCATGTATGATTCCCCTGCCACACAAGCCTTTTCTGGGAGACTCCCTTTCAAAATACACGTGTGCAGGAACACACACATATGCAGGCCTGTGGTACACACACACACACGATCACCAACTTCCCCTGTCATCTCCTCACTGGCTGTATCAACTGAGTGTTTGGCCCCACTGCAGCATTTTATGAAAAATAAACACTCCAAAACAAAAAGACGATGACATTATTTGTCCACGTTTGCTCTTCATTAAAACCCACAGGCCACCAGACAAACACATGTGCAGGTGAGCACATAAACTCGCAAGCTGAAACATATTTACCCAACAGAGACACGCCTCCTCCAATACATTGGGTATGACCACAAAACGAGTTAGTCTTGTTTAGTGCTCAGATAGAGCAGGTAGAACTCTAATAATACAACACTCATCTGCGTGTCCAGTAAAATGTACACAAGCCAGCTGTAGGACAGTGTTGTCACTGTAAACTGCACCACTCGAGAGTCAGTGACGGCAAAGTCAGATAGATTGGGAGGTACGTAGGTGCCTCTCTGTGAGCCAGTGCTTTTAGAGGCATTAGAAATGCAAACAGCTGCTCAGGGAGGCAACGCATTTTTTTTTTTTATTATTTATGTTTGTTTGTTTTCTTATGCACGACGCAAAAGGTGTTTACTTAACATGACTCTCCAATCGTTTTCCTCATGCCTCGAACCATCTTACAATCTGCACAAAATGAATGACTCATGCAAGTTGCCACGGCAACACAGCTCATTGGGATCATTTAACGGCCATTATTGTTAACCCTGAAAAGAATCAATAACGAGATTTGGGAGGGTGGAGGTGGAGGTGAATCCTCATGACCCGTTTACAGTTTATGCGAGCGTGGCAGTCTGTGTATAGTTTCGCAGCAGGTAGGCGTCTCTCCCTTGCCTTAGGGCACACACTTAGGTGGGGCTTGAGAAAATATTTGAGTCTTTTTTCACCCGATCTGCTACTGCAACTCTCTCCTTCTGCACCGGCCAAAGGTATTAGCAGAAAGTAATGCTGTAACAGAACAAATAAATCACCCTCCATCATGAGGCAACTATAACACAAACTGCAAAGTCAGCATTACAGTCTGAAATTGCGTCACTGAGCAAAGCATCTCCCTCCAGTTTGACCCACAATACTGTTGCATCTGCGTTGCTCTGCATCTCTTTCAACTCATGCGTCCACCTCAGCTGCATAATTCCAGCTTCCTTGTCCACGTGCTTCCCTGGTCACTGACTGACGGTGGCCCATTGCCTAAAAATTCAATTTTCACTTCTCCTGCTCCCATTCTCTCTCTCATGTCCAACCCATCCCCCTCTCTTCCATGGACTCTTAAAGGAAAAACATTGAGATAACAGCTGCCACGGCCCCAGGGAGATCAAGAGGAGGGGAGAAAAGAGGTCAAACAGTAAAGAGAGCAGGAATCCAAGGTGCAGCTGAAAGAGAAGCGTGCACACACACACACACACACACACACACACACACACACAAGCAAAGACGGGAAGAAACACACACACACACACACACACACACACATTCTGACTCACATGCCAAATGAAATGTAATGATATGAACGAGACACGCACCAACTTTGCAGGCCACTGTGTGCTTGAGCTTCTGTGCGTTTGTGAAATGTGTGACACAGAAATTACAGTGAGGAGGTGTTGTTAGCTGAAGAGAGGAGATACAGAAGGAAGGAAGAGAAACACAGAGGGAGTAAGAGGGGGAAAAAAACAGACAGAAACAACTGCTCTGTGGACACCTGTCCCTTTCGCTCAGAGGCTTGAGCGATGTACAGAGACAGCTGCAGGGGCTATAAAGAAGAAAGACCTTTTTTCTTTACTTACCTCTCCTCCCCCCTATTCCTCCACTGTTTCCACTCTTCTGCCTCAGAAATATTTAAACAGTTTATCGCAGGGGCAACACACTGTGCTGCTTCATCCAGCTGTGGGGACTAACGCGCCGCACTGTATGTTCACATAGATCCTTCGGAGCATACGTAATACATGGCAGAGCGTAGTTTCTGGCAGTAATAGCTCTCGATGTTCAGACTGCGTGCGCTTCTAGCTCTGGGCAGGAGAACAGATGCCACAACAACGGCGTACAACAATACATCGTCGCTTGTGAGTTCCACCGGAGCGAATCATAATTGTGGCAATAAAAATCTCCAGCCAGTATCTTGCTGTCATCTCTGCCTCACACACTAGTTTCAGTGTTTGTATTAACGCAGCAACTGGCCGCCAAGTCCTGACAAGAGTCTGAAATGCCCTGACTGGAACACTTCAGTAAAGGGGTCAAGTAGAGTCCTCATCTGTTAGTGGTTAATTAACATTTCATGCTCAATGACAGCGCCGACCACGCTGATGCTCGCCTCGTGTACAGTGGAGCACAAGCTTTTTGCAGGGGGGGCACATATACACAGGAGGAGAAGAGATAGAGATAAACACTCACCGACAACACGGAAGGATAGTACAGTCCCATCATCGTATTCTGTGCAACAACTCAAATTGTCGCCGCTCCTCTCTCTCTCTCTCTCCGTTCCTCTTCTCACGCTGCCTCGCTTTCTCTCCCTCTCCGAGTCTGTGTCACCTCACCAGCTCAGTCTCTCTTGTCTGTCTCACAGATTCAAAATCTCCCTCTCTCTGCCCCCGCTTGCCCTGCCAGCCCCCCTCCCTCCCCCCGTCCTCCTCCTCCTCCGCTGGCCTCTGTCCCTGTCACTCTCCCTCGCTCGCTCGCTCACTTTCTTGCCGTCTTTTCCCCCTCTCGCTCTCTCTCTTTCTGTCTCCCACTCGCTCTTTTCTCTCCCTCTCCCACTCGCTCCCTGCCTTCCCTCTACCCCCAGCCTTCTGTTTTGCTGCTGTGCCCTTGCCTGCTCATCTCTTCTGTCTCTTCTACAGTCCTCCTCCTCCTCTCTCACCCAGATAGCCTGACGCCTCCCCCCTCCTCCTACTTCTATGCCTCTGTCACACCTGCAAACTTTCCCCTCCCCTCCGTTTCCCTCTCATGTCGCAGTCCCTCTCTCTCTCTCTCTCTCTGTGTTCTCTTTCTCCATATAGGTGAGTTAACTGGGGCTGCTGGCACCACTGGGAGAGGAAGCGAAGACTTTTCGTCTTTCTCTCTCGCCCCGTTCATACATCCACCTTGTTACATAAATGCTCTGGCAACCTTATATCTTTGTCTCATGTCTGAGTAAGCACCCGAGTAATTTCTTCGCAACAATCATGACCGCAATCTGACGAGGTCGGACCTAGTTATCACACTTTGCCAGCTGAAGGCTGAATAACGTCAAATTAAAGTTATAGTCCTTAAAGTGGCACTGATCAATATTTTTTATTTCAACAATGGTTCAACTGACCACATGTACTGTGAAAGGGCTTCTCATCATGACAAACCCACAGATATTTATCACCTAACACCACAGTTACCCTCAGTTTTAAAAGGAGCGTTTTTATCATCTTTCAGCTTATTGTTTTGATTCGGCAGCTCTCAACTTTTTTTTAACCACTCTTATCAGCCTTGGTTGTTTCCAACAAAAGAAAAGGCACAACATTTTTCTCAGATACATGAAATGACACAAAACATGCCTTGAACAGATACTCTAAATGCAACACAAGAACAACTTGTGTATCTCTAGACATTAAAGCTAAACAGCGAGCTGAGAAAATTTATGTCGTCACATTATTAAAACACAACAACACAACAATGTCTTCCAATAGGGTTTGAACTCATTGTAATGAGTCTTTGTCTTCAGCATGACATCTGAAAGACACATGCAATAAAAACTACTATAACTTGCTGGAGACTATATTGCAATTACATAATGTAACCTCAAACGTCATTTTAAGTAATCTTGAGATGCCGTTGGATATGAGAAAATAGGGAGCAAAATTCCCTCTTAAATGTTATTAATAAATGTTGAAATAGACGAAAAACATTTATTTCGATGAAAAGTGGTGGGGAAGCGGGGGCAATGGTTCCTTCGTGATCACAATAACCTTTAACTAGGGTTCAATGGCAAAACACTGATGAGGTTGTGAGTCCGTCATCCTAAAGATTATTTTATGTGGCAACTCACTGCTGTTTCTCAGCAGTGCCACCACTGCCTCGCGAGTCTTTCCGAACACGTCCCATCATGTCATGAATGAAGCCACTGCCAGATGATTTACCTATATATAGAAAGCTTAGAAAAAAAACATTCACCAGCCAGATAAAGCCAGCAAAGTTTCATTTTCCATGTCGGCAAGTGGCTCAGCTGTCTACTTGCACATCAGGCATCTGCCGCTCTCCAGGCTTTTCCTATCAGGAGCCTTTGATCACATCATTCTCACACTGCTGTTGACAGTTTAGCACCTCAGTGTTGTGGGAGCCTGCACTGCCCGGCATTGTTTTCTTCCTCTCTGCCTGTTTTCTTTCCTGGTCTGAAGCCAGTTCACACTTCTGAGTCCCTGAAGTAGCCCCCGGACTGACTTCTTTCCATTCCAAAAGGTAGCATTGTTGACACAAGGTAACACTTTATGATTAAACCTCGAACGTAATCATTAGAGAAGGAAAGGGCTCAAAGCATCTAACAGTGAAATGAAAACAGGCTAATTGGACTTCCAGGCTTTCCACAATATCCTCGAAGCAGTTACAACAGCCAGTCAGGAAAAAAAAAAACAAGCAAAGCAAATAAGAGTGTACAAGTGAGGGCTTAGGACTGATAAAGTGCAGATAAGCAGCCAGAGGTTGTTGGGCATCATGGGGAGCTAGGGATGAGGAGATTATGGGCAGAGCATGTGAGGATGAGAGGATGAACGGGGGATGATCTATGGATTAACCACATAAACTGAACAGTCTAATAACACAATCAGCAGGCTAATACAAACAAGAGCAAACAGATTGTCGCTTCTCTCTCTCTCTCTCTCTCACACACACACACACACACACACACACACACACAAGACAAAATAAAACAACAAGATGTAATACAGCTGATTCTTTTATGTGTATTTGTGTTTGTTTGCAGGCAAGAAAACAAGAATATTTGCAGGTTTAAGGGTGATAAAAGACAAAAATAACTCAGATTTACAAGCTGAAAGATGACTAATGATATTGTAGATTGTTGACTAGAGCAAGAAATGTAGTGGGAGGGTTGAACTGGAAGACTGAAGGGTGTGGAGGCATGTCTTCTTCTACACGACTGACAAATTATAATCTACACCCCCACCTTGTGGTTTAGAGAGCTTCACTGAGCCATGTTAATGCTGTATAAACACTGTACCCAGATAAGAAAGAAACATTAGGAGGATTGGGTGGTGGGAAATTATAACACATGGATTTTTCTTACATGCACTTGAGATGTAAGCATGTTCTTACCTGACTATGAGATGGGTAGCCATGGAAACCAAGGGTCAAAGGGTCATTATTCTGAAAGAGAGGAGCATGGATCTGTTTTAAAAAATGGTCAGCATCTTGTTGACAGAAGTCGCTAAATATAATTTTTATTATTCAGGATTGCAGAGTTCTTTATTCACTCAGTCTTTGTTCCATTTTAGTGTCTCTATATCTGATGTTTCAGCTCTTTGGCATTGCCGACTCCCAGCAAATTAACTCCAGCGACACACTCCTGCTATCTCCTCTGGAGTTTTCCACCTGGCGGATCTTTTGTCTGGTTGTAAAGACGTGATAACGGGGGTGAGCGAGATCAATCATGTGAGCAGGAGCTGGAGGACGGGCAGAAAGAACCGCGGCTCTTAAATCATAAATAGGTCAGAAGTGTCGACGAGCACTAAGAAGCCCGTTCGTGTGAAATGGCATCATAAGGCCTTGATGCAATCTCCCAAACACCCCTCTCAGGGTTCTGGCTGTGTAAAGCAGAGACTGACACATCAAATATCTGGTGAGTAATTACAGCTAAACAAGATGCAGAAAAAAAACACCCATTTTGTTTGGAGCCAAATATTAAACAGAAATCATGTTCCTAGCCCCTAAAATAGTTTGTAACTCACTTTATTCATACTCATTATGCTGTGTTCCAGCTTTAATGCAAATGTATTCCATTAAAAAGGAGCTTTTCACAGCAATTACAGCACACTTTGAAGGGGAAAACAGATTTGCCTGTCTCTGGCTTCATATCACTAGATTAGGAAACAACTCAGCTCCTCCCTCCTCTCCCTGTCCTTCCCCCCGATCTTCCTTTCATCTGGAACCAATGTCCCTCGTCTGTTCCGTCCCTAGGGGGAACACTTTGCTCTGCACGCTTCACAGCTTGAGTTTGCCTGATTAATACTGTAGCCATCTAACTCTGGACCCCATGGGGCCATTTCACTAAAACTAAGCACAACGTTTCCAAATGCAAGAGGCCTGTCTGGGGGGGGGGTCGTCCTCGTGATTGAAAAATGCAGTTTGAGTGAGTCTATCTCAGAGCCAAAAATGTACTTAGTGATCTGGCTTTGGGAGGTAGAAGCTCTAAATAATGAATCACTTCTTAAAGGCTGGAATAACATGAATAAAGTATAAACCTTATTTTACAACAAGTACAAACTCCAGATGCAGTGCATTGGCGGTATGGAGCAGAAGGGGGATCAAACCAAAAACAAAAAGAGGCAGCGAAAAACAGATTTATTCGGGGCAGTACGCTGTGTCAAAGTATGGGGGGAGGTGTTGTTAAAACACGCACTCATCATAGAACATCTGGAATTCATAAGAGCGAGAGGCTGAGGGAGGAACCAGAGCTGGAAATATAACGGGAAATGGACAGCGAAGAAAAAAAAACACACACACACAAAATGAGATGGAGGGAACAAAGACAATGACTCATACATGAGCAGAGTCATGTGCTTAATTTCCTTAAGGAACTGGGAGGAATGGGGGGGTACTCAAAATGAGTCTGCATCAGTCTCACTCCCCACACAACAGTCTCCTGCTCAGAAACAAATTTTTAATACTTACTGCAGTTATGCTTAAACATGTTTTGACTTTTTTTTTTAGTTTTAGCTCTCTACTGTTGACTTCTTTGGTGGGGGTGGTGTTGGTGCTGGAATAGACCAGCAGAAGGTGACAAAATGACTTGAAGTCAACAGATGGAGAGGGGGGAGAGGGGTGTGTGGCTTTTTCATGACTGTGATTGATCCCCGGTGCACATGGATCTTGCTACTTCCCCTTCAAAATACTACAGGCAGTGTTAGGTGTGTGTGCGTGAGTGGTGTCCAATTTGGTCTATTCCCATCATGCCTTGGGACCGCTGCTCTGAGGAGGACGAGGAGCGGAGCTACATTTCACTGCTCTGAGGGTTATCCTACCTATCAGCGAAGCCGGGCACTCCGCACACTCAAGAGGATGTGAATCCATTTCATCCACCGAGCACTTATGTGCTAAGCCTCCAAACGCGCGGTCAGACGACCTGAGGTTTATTTTCCCTAAATACACCTCACATCCCTTCAACTTTCCACAGTAAAGCTCCACGTGTGTTTTCAGGGGGATGTTGGCTTGAAGTCGCAGCAGACTTTGGGAAATTGGCTCGACAGTCCTGGTGTAATATAATCATACATCCGTATTAACGTAATCAAACTGCTGTCTGCTACACTGATTTTTATCCTGCAGTTTATTTTAAATCTGATTGGAAAGATTTAGTATTTGCTTGTGACTATATACTGCATGGTATAATTGCCTGTCACAATTGCTCTACAACAATTATTTCACAGCAAAATCATTCCACTGAAACTAAAGCTTAACACTTGACTTTCAGGACCAACGTTGAAGCCCATATTTGGTAATAAATAAATAAAAGATTTAGCTGCCATTTATTTTTGACATTTTAGCATTACTCAATTATACAGCTGAACCATAAAGTCACGGGGCACTGAAAACAATTGAGTCTGCTGGAAAAACAACAAATTAATAACCAGATTTCCACATTTTCTCAAGTGCAGTTATGTCTGGGGCTGCAGCTAATGATTATTTTCATTCATCCGCACATTACATTCTTTATTGTTGTTTGGTCCATTACAAGTTGCTGACCAGCAGTTCAAAACTGAGTCGGTCTGTGTTCTCAGCATATCATGCACTAATGAAAGTCAAAGAGAGGGAAGCAAATCTTCACATTTAATAAACTTGAAGCATTTTTCACAAGTGGCTGATTAATTTTCTCCAGAATAGTTAAGTGATCATTTTAGCTGTAATTTTGTCCTGCAATTATTTTTAATTACTATTATTATTTTTCAGCACATCAGGCAGCTTCTATAAGCTATATACAGATGCAATGTGCTGATAGTGATGTACTCTATATAGTAGTGTTCAACATACTTTTCAGTACTGATACACAAACAAATGCTGAGTGCTGAAATGCTGAATAAGGGTGACCTGCTAAATAATCATGGGTTATTGTATTAATATACTTTTAAAACCAGAAATACTACTAGAGCAAAAAAACAAAAAAAAAAAATACTGAAGTGTAGTTGATAGGTGGTAACTACACTACAAATCTACGCTAGAGCCAATTCTTCTGTCTGTTGATCCCTCCAACATAATCCAGTCAACAACTCTCTGCTAGTGATTTATCACAGAAAAACAGGGGACCAAAAACTAAATAAATATTCTGAAGTCGCAGCAAGAGTACATTTTTCTTGCTGACGTTTTCATTCTATTTCAAAGCTGGGCCTGAGATGAAAGTACAGAGGGGTGATCCACCTACATTAATGTCCTAGTCAAGTCATTTGTCCTCAGTGCTGTCACCCCAGGCAAGACCTTATTAGGTTAGAGAGAGTCCCGGTTCCTACACAGAGTGACACCAAAACACGGGCTGCTCAGCAGCATGCCAGATGGATATTGAAGCCGACAACCTCCCCTCAACATTTCCCAAAAATCTGACTCGGGCTAGAGACATCATCCCAAGTTTTTTTTAAATTATTATTATTGAGAGGACTCCATTTGGTGGCCTGTTCAGCAGACAGTAATATAATATCAATATAATAATAAATTAAAATCTACATTACTGGATGAGCACAGTATCAGCATCTAATTTCTGTGAATAGCGGTGACCATTTGAACCCAGCTCTGTTCTTCGACTGGCTTTTCTTGCCCGTGTCAGCTGAGCATTCAGTCATGCGCTGCATGCTGCATTGACATATACATGCATTGCCATTCTGATAAAACTTTGCAGATCTGACTTGACAGCGCGTTCAACCCCTGCACTGTGATGACATCACACCCTGCCAGCTAATGAGAAAAACAGAAGGGTCAGTGGCCGAGTGGGAAAGATCCCATTACTAGGCTGCAGTGGTTCAAATGGATTGCTCTTTACCACAACCAAACCCCTTTGTGTTGGCTTCAATTACAGGTCAGGGTTCAACTCTTGCCGTGATATCGGCAATAAGTAAGCAATAAGTTTTTTTCTGGTTGTTTTTTTAATCAGGGATGGAAAGGATGGAGGAAGGGAGACACAGTATTTTAAGAGAGAGCCGGGGAATGGTTTCGCTGTAATACTTTCCACCTTTTAACCTCTTCAGAAGATTAGCTTTACAGAAGTGCTCGTGTGCATTTTTATAGACATTTCTTGGAAAGCCGAGTGCTTTAAAAAGGAGGAAAATTGAACGTCACTGAACCCAATTTGCTTCTAGAAGATTAATGGTGTCACCAGGTTAGGGGGAATGAAAATACGTCAGTGTTTGAAATACATACACACACACACACGTGTGGGGATCTGAGGGTGATTCTTCGGGTGTGTGACCCACAAACCACATTGGAAAAACAGTAGTGAAACTTTTAAAAGAAGTCAACCTTAAATTGACACCCAGATTGCCTTTTGGAGCAGTGACAAATTTTGAGCTGCAACTAACTATTATTTCTTACATCAATTAATTTGCCTATTATTTTCTCAATTAATCATTTTGTCTATAAACTGTCACAAAACTCATGCATAAATGCCAAGCTTGGTTTCTGAGAGTCCAAGACATCTTTAAATTCACAGACAAAAAACTACAGGAACAGTTGATAACAAAAATAATCTCAGGTTAATTTTCTGTTTATCAATTACTTAACTAATCATTGCAGCTCTTATAATAATCATGGATCAAACCAATATACATATATGTACGTGTGCTTTGTAAAAATCCTTCGCCTTGGATAAGGATCTCAGAGATCAGTGTGGTTATAATGCCCCCTCCAGTATGAGATGTGATCCCATTAGCTGGAAACAAAGCCTCTTTACTGCCAGTGATAGGGCAAATCTGTTTCTGCACCAACTGAGAGGGCAGGAGGGAGGGAGGGGGGTATCTACTCTCCCACTCTCATTTCCGGCCGAGCCAGCCAGCTCACGTTCAATACATTTTAGGTGCTGAAGCTATTGATCCGTGTGTCTCTCTCCCACACAAACACACACACATACACACATGCACTCTTCCACTCACATCTGTTTTTAAGTGCATTACCTTCCAAAGCCTGTCCGTCAGCACTCACAGTCAGCATGACGATTGTAAAGCCAGCCATTTAGCTTTCCAAACAGGAGCAAACAGGCCACTTCACCTCCATTACCGGTGCTTTCATGGTGGAAAAATATCTTTCTATCTTAGAAAGGAGTGCTTCACCCTTCATAATATACTATAATGATGTCCTAAGCATCCTCCCATCATCCTGTGATGCTTTAATAATAATTATTCAGATTTTTAGATCACTGGAGTAAATTGATTCCAATGACAATTAAAATAAATTGGTTCAGAGAGGTTAAATTAAGTTAGTCCAAACTAGGTATTAGCCTACCATTGTAGATAAAAGCAGGGGTGTGCAAATCTAGCTGGATAGATTGATTGGGTTTGGGCTGATGGCAACGCAATAAAACTGGAGGTGTTTATTTACCACCCCCAAGCAAACACTGACTTCTAACTTCATCCTAAACCAAATGCTGTCCACACCATTATGCCACAGCAGAGGGGTTTTGTTTGGAGGTTTCACGATAAAGGTCACATTTGTTTACATTTCTGACCATCTGCTGTGCTGATATTCAGACAACAGATTTTTATAAGTTTTGATGTATCAGGACAAGTTAACCCTGCAGATGGAGTTTAAATACAAATTTGATTGCAACAATTTACTGGTGCAATTCCTTCTCGAACCTGAAGAAAAATATCTGAGGTGCAGCATGGCAGCTAACAGTGCAACGGCCCTGTGAACAACGTGGATTGCATTTGCAGTAAGCAATTGCAATGTCCTATTTTATAACAGAATGAACAGCACGTAGAGAGTCGTCCCCAGCTGTTAAGTGTGCTGGTATTTCCTGCGGCGTTGGGAATGGACTGGGTTCACTGGTGGCTCCTCTGCTGCAGCTACGTGGCCTCAAATGTGTGCATGAAACTACCTGCAACCGCCACTTAGACGCGTAAACAGGTTACAGATGCACGCACGGTGTAATATGTGGATTCCTGTGTTTATGAGATCAGACGATAATGGTTTCACGTAAACCAAAGAGGCCGATGCACCACGCTTAGCCCGTTATGTAGTGTCTTGCGTTGTTGGATTTTAGGACACCGAGAGTGCCATGCTTACCTGGCCGACTTCGCCGATTCCTCCCGATCCGTCGATCCGGGGGCGCTTGCACTCCGCCCCGACCGAGTCCACCAGAGCCGCCGCTGTCTGTCCGTCAGGCTCCGGGTCTCCGCGCTTCATTCCCCGGACAGCTGCAGGAGCGCCGCCCGGGTTGGGATGCACCCCGGCCATGGTTTCCAGCTCTCTATCCCGGTCCATGAGACCCCGGGACACCGGCAGCATGATTGATGCAACGTCGGTCGACATTAACATTTAAAAATTCTTCTTTTGTTCCCTCTCTTGTGGTAAACTGGGGGCTAAAACCGACTATCTACTCGTGTGCACCTTTGTGGTTAAATCCAGCTTCTGGTGGATTTTGCTTGTTAATGCTGCCTCCACTGTGATTTCTGCTGGGCCTTTGTATGACCCCCTTCTGAGTTGTTGTAGCTTATCTGGAAATGTTTGTCTACCTGGTTAAGCACAATTTTTAAAAAATAACAAAACACCGCGTTTAAAAAAACAGATTAGCCCATTAACACTGCCTTCAGCTCACTGGCAAGCACAATGGTTCAACTGGGGAAAAATGTCCCCTAAAATATAACTAGCTCTGTCGTGTTAATTTCCAACAATGTAGCCCCCCTGTTTGCTGACCATGTAAGCTATTTATTTACTGCGGGGCTGCCTAAGAGGCCTTCGTTATTTCAGATCATAACAAACCAATTAAATAGACACCGATCAAAAACAATGGCTCCTGGGCAAAGCCTACCGCCCTATTCCCTTTTGCTCTCTCTCTCTGTTTTATTTATCCAGAACCGAGTGTTTCACGAACACAACATCAACATCCTACCGCAACCTCAAGACGAAAAAAAAACCCTCAACATGTCTTCCCCGTCGCTTTTCTCCCTCCCTGCTTATTACCCACACAGGCTCGTACCACAGAGCAGAGGTTCACTGAAAGTCAATCCACGTCAGGAGCTCCCTCTTCCCCTCATGTTAGTCCGCAAGTCTGCGTTATGAAAAAAGACGATTTCAACCCCCCACCCCCCAACCCCTAAAAAAGCACAACAACCAACCGGCGGGCGGACGGACAGAGGGACGGAAGGGCTGCGGTGTTTCCTTCTCCCACTTCTCTCTCTCTCTCGCGCGCGCCTATTATTTTTTCTTTCCTCGCTCCGTTTTCCCGATGTGTTCTTGTAGCGTGTGTGTTACAGAAAGGAAATTGTCCTCCCTCCTCCTCATGCTCTCTTGGTGTAGTCTCTCCCCTCCTCCTATCTTCCGCTCCCCCTTTGAACGCTGAGCCAGGCAGCCATGCAGCCTGCAAATACACGCAGTGTGCCGCAGTGCTTCCATACATTTCACTAGGGGGAGGTGTGTGTGTGTGTGTGTGTGTGTGTTGTCTAATGGCCCAGAGTAACTAACATGCTCACACCGTTCCTCCTTAAACCTTTGAATAAAAATAAAAAAACATTCCCTCTTTACGTTTCTACTGGTGCGCAATTCTCCAAAAATAACGTCTTTATCTTCACCTAATCTATTTTCTAATCTAATCTTATTTGTTTACGCAAGGCCACGGTTGACTACATGGCAGAATAATAAAAAAAAGGGTGGGCATGGCTTATCAAGTCGAGCTCTGGAAGATTTCATTCCTAACTCATTACACAACCAATGCACAGGCCAAGGTCTTCACACACAAGCCCAGCTGTGAGTCATGCAGCATGGAGCGCCTTATGTTCCTCTGGCATTTTTATTGCTTGGATGACACCCAGTGGTCAAAGGCTACCACAAGCCACTTTGCTGTGGCTAATTACAATACAAGCAAAAGATCATTTTAAAATAAATTTAAAACCTAATCCTAAATTTGCCCCCCCCACCACCACCCCCAAAGACACACATACACAGTGGCTGGGTATATACATTTTCATCAAATTTCTTGATTTCTTTCTTTGATAATTAGTTACCTTAAAGCAATTGTTCATCATTTTGAAAAAAACAAACAAGGAATTAATTAAAGGACCACAAACCACTATTACCTGTTGAATATAAATACAGTTAGGATACAGTTATCTTAGCTTGGCATAAACAATGGAAACTGAAAGAAACAGTTGTCTACACCTCTAAAGCGCACAGATTAACACACTGTATCTTGTCTATTGAATTCATTAAAAACACAAGAGTAAAAATTTTCCATTTTATGGCGGAATATTTGTTATATTATTTCTTGGAGGGGTGCAGCGACTTCTTTAAGTCCCCACTGCCTAGCATGGCAACTAGACTTAAGGACACTACCGCACCCAGCCAAGTGCATCTAATTTTAATTTAACTCTGAGGCTCTTTGGTTGATGTGCATTATCAATAATTGTTGTTTTACATAGTTGCCTTACCAACCAGTGAAGGTGGGCAATGGCACAGCCCTGCATTCTGTTGCTAGTGCTATGTGATTTTGTTATTAACTGTAACTGTCTGTGAAAAAAGGTTATATTCATTACTAAAACACAGTATCATCTGGTGTAATAAGCCATTAAGGTCTGTCTTGTTTCACTACCTACTCTTGAGGCCTTGTCTTTAAAACGGATGCCATGTCAGTACAATGGTTCAGAATTGTGAATTATTTTGTTTAATCCAATTGTAACACAATAAAACCTCCAGTTACCTTGCTCTATGGTTTACTTTTATCACTGTGCATTGTAAAGCACAACAAAGAAGGCCAGTCTGAGCCTGAGTCAGGCTCAGTAAACAAGGTTGTTCATGCAAACAGTGCTGCCTCCCTTTCTTTTCTTTTCTTTTTTTAATGGAGTGTCACTTCCTTTTAATCTAACTGGTCTTAGGCAATTACACAACAAAGGAGAACAGATGAGATATAAAAAGGAGGATGAGATATGGTCAGAGTGGAAATGTATATTTTAATAAGGGCTCAACACAGTTTGAGTACTGCTCACCACATGATCATTGTAATCATTATCAGTGCCTCAACCAACTTCAAGCATTTTCCGTGTCTATACTGAAAAACAGGAAATGGATCAGTCTTAATAAATAATTCAAAACCCTCCTCATTACTAAATCATTGTCCTGCTGTCATATGGAACTTCAGCCACGCCTGGCTCTCAGGCTGTGTTCAGTGTAATGGGGCTCATTCATGGGTGTTTTTATGCGATCTTCCAGGGCTCAGGAGGGTGTGGTGGGTGCTTTGAGGACAGAGAGTTCATTCTCCTCACCATCACTGGCCAAAGCATCCCTCAACACACGGTCCATCACGTGGTGAGCAGATCTCAGTTGAACACATGAAGTAGATCTGAGAGGTGAAAGTAGAGCAGGATTAGACGTAGCGTCCAGTCTCCAGAGTGCGCGCAGTGTACTATGACAAACAGCTGCTGGCAATTGAGATTTGGCCAGAATTCGCAGTTTGCAAAATGGCCTCTCCACATCTCTTCATAATGAATGCTGACTTGAGATTTAGAGATACAGCTGTAAATGGTTTCATTTTCCACTACATGCTTTCACTGCGTAAAGTGATAAACTGTGTGAATTTGCACTTAGAGAAAAACCATAAACTTTCACAAATTCATATCTACTTTTGACAAAAGGTAGAAGAGGGGTCTAAATGCCAACCCCATGATAAAACTTTATTAATTACCATGGGGCAAATTCACAAGCACTCTGGGCAGACAGGTGCATGTTTTTCCTTTTTTTTGTTGCAGCACATAAAAATGTGGGGGAAGCATGATGAAAGAAACATTCTGACATTTGGAGAAGTACCATCATTTGCTTTCTTGAAGAGAGTTGGAGAAGATGATTGACACCACTTTCCTATCTGTGTGTAAAAATACAGCGCTACAGCCAGCAGTCTTTTAGCATCACTTCCCCTCTCCTCCTTTTCTCTCCTTTTATCTCAACCAGTTGAGGCAGACAGCTGCCCACCCTGGGTCCGGTTCTGTTGGAGATTTCTTCCTGGGTAATTTTACCTCTCCACTGTTGCCAAGCACTTGCTCACTCTGGGACCCGGGTTTCTCTCTATAATACTGTAAGGTCCCTACTCTTAAAAAGCCTTAAGATAATGTATGTTGTGAGTTGGTGCTTTACAAAAAGAAGTGAATCGTAAGTGAACCGCTATTCATCGAACTCAAGTATCTTTGCTCATCCTTACCTCTTCATCTGGGTCCTTGAACTCACCATCAGGAAGGAATTGGAAGGTGGTGATGGTGAAGCGGCGGGTTTGACCCTGAGGAAAGGGTGATTGAGGATAAGACAGCACAGCCTGGTGTGGGGTCTGATCCAAGGGGTTGGGGCATCTAGAGAGTAACATTGGATTAGTTAGTCAATTATATAAACAGGGTAGCAGTTTCAAAAATATACATTATACACTTTCCTTATTATCTTCTTTTCAGTGGAAAAACATTCAAAATGTAATATTTGTGTGAAGCACATCTTCAGTACTTTTTGTTGATGTTCTTTTCACACAGGAGATGTTTCAACATACCCATTGTAAAGCAGCACCCACACAGATTTTCCAGAGCGGGGGTAGGCCACACAGAAGTGCACTAGTAGCACCAAACTGGGATCTGGGGCGTTAAGCAGCCTCACTTCCAAGTATAGGGGTTTCCCCAGCAGCATCTGCAGGGGCTGGTGATACTGAGGGTGGTAGCTGCTGTACTGAACATCTGGGACAAGAGGAGGGGTTATTGGAATAACTGGAGATTATAACAACAACTTTCACCCACTCAAAACTAGAAATAAGTGCTGGATTTGTTATTCAATCAGTGGTATCAATCCAACTTGACCAGAGTAAACATCTGTGCTTACAACAGTACAAAATAATATTTCTATGGGTTAGGGTTATTTTATACAGAGCAGCACTTGGTGGTTGAAGACCATTTACCTTTGGCAATTCTGAGCTGCACTCCAAACATGCCCTGGGTGTGAATTTCAGGTCCAAGGGTGGGAGTTTTAACAAGGTAGCTCACAGTCAGGACAGGGCCGGGCTGAAACCGGCACTCCACCAACAGCCTTAATAAAAGAAAAATGTATCATGTGTGTAATTTATTAAGTTTCTGAAGGGTATAAAAGAAGGCTGGGGAAAGAGCTATGGAGGTCTGAGAGTTTTTTCCCCCCAATCAAACTAAAAAACATCAGGCCAAGAAAACAAAATAGTAACTGCAGGATTATCTCTTAATTTCTCCAACAACAGATAAATACAGCAACTATCCTTAACTTATTTAGTGTTTTGTCAAGCACAAACTCCTGCATCCTTATGGGTACATGGTTACTATTGATTATTGCCATTACGATTGATATGGATAATTAAAAACAATGTGCTCTGACCTGACAGGAGAATCTCTTGTGATTGTGCCATAGTTGAGGCTAATAGCCTGAACCTTGTTGATGACCTCCACCATGTAGATCACTGTTTTCCCCACCACCTGTCAGGACAGAATCAGACAAATGGGTTGGAATTTAGACTCTTAATAAATGTCAAATTGTCCAGGAAGTATGCATCAGTGGGTCACTTAAAGGATAATACGGGGGTTGGGCTATATATTTCCCTGATGATCAATAAACCAAAACTCTCAGTTTGACAATATTTTATCATTTCCCTACCGTGCCTTTTATTCAACCCCAATCCCACTGGTTCCTACTGAAGCCAAGTGTTTAAAAATATGTCACTGACTCAAAATGAGCTACAGTAGCTGAGTCCATGGTAACCAGAATATGTCCGTCAGCACAGCATTGTGGCTTAAAAATGTATTTTAATGGTTTTTGTAGAATAATGGCAGTCTATGGCACAAAAAAGACTGGGTATGTCAGGTCATCATTTATTTTGTTATTTTCATGGTATATGATGTTATTAAAAAGAATATAGAATATAACCAGACCTGTCACTCCCATTAACTGAGACAATAAAAAAGTCCAAAACACACCGTTCTAATACAGGCAGATGTCTTCCTCAACCTATCAATATTCTGGAAAGGTGTTGGTTCATTAAAGCTCACCACTCTGCGTGCCCCGCAGCCGTCCATCGGGATCTTGAACAATGCGTACTCAGAAGTCACTCTCTGAGGTTTACAGGAGGAGTTGCTGGCAACGACAAGCAGGGCAGGGGATAGAGGAGGCTCCGTCAGGGAGGCGGGCACGGAGAAGACAAAGTGGCGGTCAATAGTGCACTCTGGAGGAGGACACACACACACACACACACACACACACACACAGATGTAGTTATGTAAAGGTCAGATGAACAAAAGGTCAGAAATCTCAGGAGGCAATTGATAATGAGACCCAAGGTATCTTATACCCTTTTCACATTGTGTGTCACTGCCAGCTTGAATCATGCTGTGCCGCCCCTGAATATGGCTCCTCACGCATCCTGCAGCTGTAACGCTTACATTTCCGTGCTCAGAACAGCTCAACTGTACTCAGCTATGTGGCGTGAAAAACGCCAGTGGGGACATAAACTGCAGCTCACCATCCATGGGGTAGTAGCAGGCAGGAGGATGCTTGCTGAAGCAGCAGGCCATGGAGAGGCACTGTGACTGAGATATGGACATGGGTCCACAGGGGAGACGTTGTTCACTGGGTAGGTTGCACTCTGTGGGACAGCACGACAAATGTCATCAGCACAGTTAAAATAACTTTGAATGGCCTGGAGAAAACACCCTTTGGCAAATTGAATAGCCTTTCCGAGGTGTAAACACTAAATTTATCTACCTTTGCCAGACTCTGCGATGACAACTGGACAAGACAACTGAGACTCCCTTCTCCCATTTATTGTCATGTAGATGACAGAGATGATGTACATTTTACCCTTTTGGAGAAAAATGTTTTTACAAAAGTTAAATCGGTAAAGCAAATAGTCAATTATACAAAAGGTCATGTGCTCAGTGTGAAATCTGAGTCAATACTTGCCTGCACACTCATGTAGCAGTGTGAGTGTAGTGGGAGACTCAAATAGATTTTGCCATCTTTGCCTTCGCTTGCAGAATACCCACAGTGCTTTGGGGCATCCTGGAGGTTCATCTGGTTCCCTTTTATGTCTCAAAAAGCACATGTGGAAACATACAATTTTTGTGTGGACTTTAAATGGCACAATTACAGCTCTCAGCATGGCAAGGGCAAGAGTTTAAATGTTGCACAGTCAAAACAAAAACACCTCCCTCCAACTGTACACCAGTGCAGCCCCCCCTGAAGTCAGTTAAAATCCAACCCATGCAGTGCTGATGGTAACCATATGCACCTGAAACGTATTTACACCAACCTTTAAGATGAATTTCAGCGATGGGACCAGCGGGGAGTTTCACAGTCATCTGATTGGAGGAGCAGATAACTCTCGGCTTTGGCACAGGAGAGTGGGTGGTGCTGGGTGGGGTGGGGGAAACAGGTGGGGTAACTGGTGTAGGAGGTTCAGGGGTAATTTCATATGGGCATTGCAGTTCCAGAGTCCTATACTGTGCCGCGGACAGGTCCCAAAACCTCAGAGGTAAGGAAATGGTTGTGGGAGTCTAAAGTAAGGGAGATCAATAAAGTCAAAATGAACAACCACGCATGGTTTGGTTTCCAGGTCCTGTACGTAAAAATAGAGTTTGCAAGTCAAATTCAAGTCACAAAATGTGTTCCTACTAGTTGGTTGCACAGTGTCAAAAAAATCTCCACCTAGTACACATGCATGCAGAGCAACTGCTGCATACAGTCCATATGGGATTAATTGTAAATATGAACTGCTGACTGGGGAAAAATAGCTCATCTGTGTTCCATATACAGGCAGGACTGGTATCATAAATTGCTGCAGTGACAACCCAAGTGTTAAAACCCACCAGCGTCAGCAATTCCAGATAATTCTGTATTTTGTGCCGTCATTGTGTTGCACTGCATCATGGTATTTTTAGTATCTTCTCTCCCCATTTATGTAAAGTTATCTACAGTATGGTGCAAAAGGCTTGATGCACATATACTAGACACCTATGTGTCATGCAGTACCATCAGGTATTGATCCCCAATTCATTTAGCAGCATGACAATGACCCCAAAAACACCAACAGAGTCATAACAAATTATCTTCAGATACAGGAAGAACAAGGAATCCTGCAACAGATGGTCTGCCCCCCACAGAGCCCTGATCTCCACATCATGGAGTCAGTCTGAGGTTACATCAAGAAAATCCACAGAAGACTTTTGGCATGTTCTCCCAGATGCATGGAAGAACTTGCCTGTCAAAAAAAGAAAAAGTGGAGCAATGTACCTTAGAGAACTGGTACTGTCTCAAAGGCAAGGGGCCATCACACCATACATACATATATATATTTAGGTTTTCTCTATTTAGTGCCTAAAACTTTTATACAGGACTGTATCTATGTGTACACATGTGTATACACACTACAATGTAATGTATTCTGGTAAAATAAACATCATCACAAAGCTCATGTATAAATCTACACATAGTATGTTGAGATACTACCTTAACATAATTTCCCTTCAGGGGTGAATAAAGTAATCTATCTATCTAACATTTGCCATTATATTAAAAAAGGCTCTTGGACCATGTCATTTCATGAAGTTTTGTGATGCAGTGCCATGACATATGGAAACCTCAAAGAAACATTTTTTAACATTTCTTTCAAAACACAGACATGGGTGAAAGTCCAGTGTGTAATCAGAATGATGCAATCAAAGGAATTGACGAAGCATTATGGAGTATCTCACCCGTGACTGGCTGTGGCAGGCAGGCAGCGGAGAGTGAAGGATTACCCCAGAGCCCTCAGCCACCTGCAGCATGTACCCACACCGTGGAGACACACTGGAGAGGAACAGCCATGTCCTCGTTTGGTCTGAGGTAAGAAACAGTGATTGTTAAATTTGTGATATCTAAGCTCTTTTGTAAGACTGTTGGAAACTAAAAGGTGCGCACATGGGACCTTGAACAGATTGTTATGAGATAAATCACAAGAAGAAACAATTTAAATTTCCCACATCTTGTGCTTGTGAAGTCACACTTCTCATTAACAGGAACAGCTGTCATGGCTACATACACTGACCTCTGACCTGGATGGAGTCTGGGTGAGCAGACGGCAGGAAGACAACCATCCTCCATGCCAGACACTGGAGTTGGGGCATCTGCGCAGTGGGCTGAGTTGGTGGGGACACTGTCGTGCCCGTGGTGGTGGGAGATGGTGTAGTAGAGGTGGTGGTGGCAGTGATGAGAGGTTCTTCTTTGGTTATCTGTGGTTGCATCACTGGATACTGGGGCACAGAAGGGTAAGGCGGATGGTAGTGTGGTGGGTAGAACGGATAATGGAAGGGATGATAGGGGTAAGAGTAGTAACTACAAATTGTGTGTGTGTAAGGGGGGCAGGTGGCTTGTGGAGCAACTGGTTTCTGAGGTTCCTGAGGAATGGTCTGCAGCTTCTCTTCAGCAGGAGGCAGCGGTGTGGGTGGATGGAAGTAAATAGGACTTTGGGGGTAAAAAAAGGCAGAGGGATAGCTGGGACTGACAGGTTGTTTGGGAACCATCATCCTTGTTGCAGTTACAGTTTTTGTGGAGGTAGGAAGTGGAGTGGTAGTTGGATGTATCGGAGCAGCTGGTTGCACCTCAAGACTGGGTTTTAAGTAGGAAACTGCTCCATAAGGATAGTAAGAGCTGTAAAAACTGGGTGGATAAATTAGAGCGACTGGGTACTGTGGACCCACAGGTTTTTTGGGTGGAGAGGAAGGAGGAGAAGGTGGACTGAGAGGAAGAGGAGCAGGTGCCTGGGTCACAGGTGCTACAGTGGGTCCAGGAAAGTAAGGCATCTGAAGATAGTAGTAAGAATAATAAGGATTTGCCAGAGGTCCAGGTGGCTGGATAGCTGGAGGGACGGTATTAGTAGCAGTTGTTTTAGCTGCAGTCGTTGGAGCTGGCGTCACTGCAGGGTAGTAGAAGGGCACATGGGGGTAATACAGACTAGAGAGATATTGAAAAGAGCCCAGAGGAACTTTGGAAACTTGATGGGAATGACCGTCCTGCACTGGGCTAAGGTTTGGGGCAGATGTAGCTTGTACCATCACAGGAGGCTGATATGGAGGGGAAGGATAGTTTGGGTGCACTCCAGGCGAGTAGGGTAACTTGCCTGGCCCCATGGGGTAGAGGTATTGCTGCAGCTGCTGATGCTGCTGTTGTTGATGCTGCTGCTTCTGTTGATGCTGCTGCTTCTGCTGATGCTGCTGCTTCTGCTGCTTCTGTTGATGCTGCTGTGGCTGGGGCCCAGGAGGACTGCCTGGAGTGGGCTGGGGTAGGGGGACTGGCTGCGGGGCAGGAGGATAGAGCTGGGGGTACTGGAGCCCAGGGTAGGGGTAGTAGGGTGTGTCTGGAAGTTCAACAATCTGCTCCTTGGTTGGGGGTTGAGGAGGGGGAGGCGAGGTGGTTTCAGGGTTAACAGGATCTGGGACGTAGGGAAATTGGACACTGAGAGGACAGGAGAGGACATATTCCTGATCATCTAATAAAAGCTGGAGATGCAGTCGCTCCTATAAAAAAAAAAAAAAATCACTATTACTACAAACCACAAACCTGCTACCACAACATACTGAATTTAGACAACTTACTCCACTAGTGATGCAAGAAGCAGTGTAAGGGATGAAGAAGGTCAGCTCGTCAGGCTGGGAGTGGACATGATACGCGCACTGTTCAGATACAAATGGACCCCAGCCTCCTCTCACTGTGAAGCAGATTATATATTTTTCAGAGGACAGTCTCATTCAGTCAGATAGCTGTTAATTGTCTATCTCTGTAATAAGTTTGATCGAAACTGAACATTTGTTTGCAGAGGATTTGTCACAACACCCCCCCCTCCACACACACACACACACACAAAAAAAGGTGACAGTGTACGTCATACCTATGACTCCCAGCAGTTGTATGTCCTGTTCCTGCCCATGTATCTGCACTGCCATGCCATAGGGGGAGCAGAAGACTGAAGGGGCAGGGAAGGTGGAAGAAGGAGCAGGAGTGGTAAGCTGCACCGGGCAGGAGAGCTTCAGAGGGCTGTCCAACCACAACATGGGCAGCACATAACTGTCATTCTGACAGAAAGGGAGAAAATGGAAGAGGGTGATGAACCCAGGACATGGGAAACAGCTAATGGTGTAAAATATAACGCGGCTGCTGCTGGCACCTCCTGCGTAATGTAACATGCATCATAAGGCACCATCATCTCAAGGTTGCTCTGCGATGTCCTCACTGAGTACCCACAGTATGGAGGTAAGTGGGACAGAGAGATGGGAGCCCCTCCCTCTGTGAAGACCAAATGACAAACAGCAGATTTTTTTGTGCTGAAACAATTGAACAATGAGTCAATATACAGAATGTAAACAATTTCAATAAAAGAGTGATGGTTTGATGAAACATTCGCTGGTTCTTGTTTCACGAGAGTGATGATTTCTTCATTTTCTCCGTTTTAGATCACTGCATTTTAACATCTTCGAGGTTCAGACAGTTGGTTAGGCAACATTCACAATGACAAACTTCATCTTGTGCTCAGGCCTTGTGATGAACTGAGATTTCGCATCATTTTCCAACATCTTCAGTGTAAACAATTAATTTAAAGTAACAGAATTTTAATGGTTTTAAGTTTAAGTTAGGTTTAGTCTGTCAATAGTGCACCACAGGGATGAGGTGTTTCTGCCACCACTAATTTCATGTAAACTTGTAATGATCTGTATATTCAAAGTTTTGCTGACAGTGTACTTTTGACAGCAGAAACTGGGGTGCAAGCATGCTCATGAATGCTAAATCTCTGAAAATATGCAACGCATTCACTCCACTTGCTAGATGAAAGCATTTAGTGTCTTCTCGCCTTCTTGCAAGAAATAAAATTAAGAAGTTGTCCTATCCAGTCCTGTTAACTGCACTGAGAGAAAGCTAACACCTCTGCCACCCTCATAAGCAATATAATGTTCTACCACATGATATCATTTTACCTCTGTCCACTAACAGGTGTGTCAGTCCTTGTCCAGAGGCAGTGAAGGTCATGGCATTCTCGTCACAGTGCACCAAAGGCCTCATTGCCAGCCACTCAGAGAAATGTGGAGTGGAATCAAATGATGGACCCAAAACCTTACCCTGGACTCCATGAATACCTAAAGGATGTAACAACAGCATGTGAAACAAAGAAAGTAGGCAGATTAAGTCGCTGTAGCAATGCACTCCTGCACCACTTCATCATTAGTAAGCTCTAGTCCCCAACATCAGTGAAACGGACTTTGATGTTTACGAATTTAAACAGCGTTCACCTGTAAAATCTGCTTGATATCCGTCTTGAATGTATGCGGCTGAGGCCCTTGGTTCCGCGCCGATATAACCAACAGACCAAGACGAGCTGTTTTCAGTAGTTTCATCAAGTTTCGTTTCAATGAAATACGGAAGCGGCTCCCCGGGAGAGGCAGCGGATTCAGGCCGAATCTCCCAGAGACCTGGCGGTTGGGTTTTTCGCAGTTTCGCGCCCCTGATTTCAGCCCGTTCGACCGAGTGTAACTTTCCCCGCCGGACGTCGTTGTATTGTTCAATCTTTTCCCACCTGGTGGCCGTTGACTCTTGAGCTCGGTCTGTACTATAACCATCCCACCTCCCTAAAGTCACCGCATGACAAACTGGAAACGTGTAAACTGTTGCCACGAATAAAAACAACGTTATTTTTCTTTTCCGTTTGGTAGACATTGCCGGGTTGTCGATGCTTTTTTTTTTTTTCTTTTGCTCACTTGCGCACAGAGGCGTCGCCTACACGAGGGCGATCAATTAAGAGTCATCAAGTGTGGACCAATTAAAAGGCTGCGATGCACATACGGTCAGGCTGATCGCGAGCTGTCAGAAAACCAAACCCAATGCTTAGGTAATATCTTCTGGATAATCTGGTGATCATCAAAGTGACACTCCAGTCACTTTCCATGAGTCATTATTTCAGTTAAAGCACAGTAAGTAGCTCAGTTGCAGTCTATATATGCTACCAATAAGTTTACCCCCACACCAGCAGAGCTGAATGTAAAGCTGCAGCAATTAATCCTGAATGCTCCCATTTTCGTCCCACACAACACAGATGTGCAACTTTACTAATGTGGAAAAACATGAGTTTTTTCAGACGTGTCTTACTCAAGACAATATTGCTTTTGTTTTTGAAAAACATCACACAGTTGTTAGTTTCACAAGCTACCACAATCTTGTTGGACCTCTTCCAGTTGTTTCACTACAACATCTGATAGCCATAAATTTCAAAAAACAAACAGACACATTGACAATCAGCCAATGTCATAGATAGTTTATTTTCGGTACTTTCCCAGCTGATGAGGAGAGAAGGGAGGACTACTGATCCTCAACATTTTGTTGGCTGAATGGTTTTGTACAAAGAGGACGTTGGCTGCTTTGATATAAAGATTAGATTCAAGATTCAAGATCTTTATTGGTTACATACACAATCATACAGTGTAAAATGTGCAGTAAAATCTGTTGTGTATCTGCTGAGTATATTCTTTTTTTATTTGAATTTTAAATAAATAGTGCAAACAGAAAAAGAAAAGAATAACAGAGAAGCAGAAAATGAGAAAAACTGTGCAATGTTGTGTCAGTGATTTTTAATGTTCAAGGTTGAGCAGTCGGATGGCCTATAGAAAGAAGCTCTTCTTCATCCTCTCTGTCCTGGATCTCAGGCAGCGGAGACGCCGGCCTGATGGCAGAGGAGAGAGGAGACAGTGTCCAGGGTGGCTGGGATGCTCGAGGACCTTCAGAGCCCAAATCCTGCAGCGTTTTGTGAAGATGTCCTGCAGGTTTGGGAGGGTGGTTCTGATGATCCGCTCTGCTGAATGGACCAACCTTTTAAGGGCCAAGAAGTCCTGCTTTGTGCACCTCCCCATCCATGTTGTGATGCTCCCACACAAAATTGATAGTGCAGGTGTAAAAATTCTGGGGTTCTCAATCATCTGAGGAAGAACAGACAGCATCTTCACTGTTTATGGTCAACCCAAAGCATTAGAAGGTGAGAGAGGTTCTGGTTCCACTGGGGATCGAACCCAGGACCTTCTGCGTGTAAAGCAGACGTGATGACCACTACACTATGGAACCTTGACTGACTGCCTCTGCCTGAAAGGGTGGATTAAAGAGAAAAAAAATAATATCAGCCTCTGCCTGAAAGGGTGGATTTGTGTCTGAGATAGCTTGTGTTTATTGGTTTGGTGGTATGACATCCACATTTCACAGCCTGGTAAGATTATATATAGGGAGATAAAGACCTTCCCCAGACAAGATATAAATTCAGTATACCAATTACAAAAGGAAAAACTCACAACAGTCAGTCAGAAATAAGATTGTTGTCATCATTTATTCCCTAAAAGATTTCCCTCGCTTAAATCAGGGCCTTTTATAAGCATCTACTTCTTCATAATAGCTTTCCAGTCAGCTGCACAGTGGATGTTAGATTGTACTTTATGCAGAGGCCCACATGTTGTGATGGGAATAGAAAACTCCACTGACTCTGAGGCAGCTTACACTGGGAACTAGCGCTGCTCAGCATCCACCCAGTGTTCACTGTGAGGACATGATACACCACCATGGGTCAAATGTAATGTTTTCAATCTTGACTTCTATTCCGACTTTACTGCCATGAGAAAAACACTTCCCAGGTCTATTCCCACATCCTCCGATGGTAATGTAGCTCTTGAATGATTTTCATCTCAGCAGTACTATAATAAACACAGACTTACACTAATGGGTCTATCAGCCCCCAGTCAGCATCGCACAGTTATGTAACACAGAACCTGTGGGAACTTCATTCACTGTAAAGGCTATATTCGCTTTAAATGGGTCTGATCCACAGATACTAGATTTTAACAAAACTTACCTACAATGTTATCTATACTGTATATGTATTTGGGTGCATGATTAAAAAAATATATATTTTCAACTATTTTCTAAAGTTGTGTCACTGTTACTCAGCGGTAACTCAAGTTACAATACTTTTTACTCCTAATCACAACTTTTTAGAGGGGAAGTTCTGTACATTTCACTTGACTGCATTTATTTGACAGATGTAGTAAGACGTTTACAAAATTAGATTTCACATTCACAATATACGAAAGACATGACACATTTGATGCGTTGTGGCATTTTCTACTTTTCTTTATGTTGTTTCGTCCAGCTATTGGTGGGACAAACTGCTGGTTGCGGTGTTAATACTTTTACAAAAGGATCTGATTGTTCAATCCACCTCCACATATGTCCTTGTTTAATTAACAAAAATTTAAAAATCATCTCTCTTGACTGACACACCTGTTAGTGGACATTATCAAGTGGCATGAAGTTTTGTTCCAATACCATACATTTCTAAACAAAATGATGTGTTAATATTTTGTTTGTGCTTTACAAACAGAACAGAGTCATACGTTTTAGCACTACCTGGATTAGAAAATGCAGCCAAAACTTAGTTTCTCATCAGTGACAATTATGGCAATACCATCAGAACAGTGATAAGTTTTTTAAAATGACCTTCTAGGTCATTCAAACAAGGCCTGGTGTCTGTTAACAACATCATCTGTAAAGATTGTTTGATCCGTTGATGATACTTTTGAATGGCAGTGCTTGGATCGAGACTTCCTCAGTCCACACGGTCTTCACTAAGAGACCACAGCCTGGATGGCAGATAAGATTGAGTCAGAGATGAGCTGAGTCCTACCAGAAAAGAAGGACTCATAATCACTTGAGCTTTCTCTCATCCCAGGTAGATGATAAAAGGCTTTGCCAGATGTGCAGTCTGCCAAGAAATCCCCTAAAAGCATGGTATTATTTGACTTCAGCCAATAATAACACCTGTTTATTTAAAATATGGCAGTCGGCAGTTAAAATATGACAGTTTTCTTTATCTGAAGAGCCTACTATGTTAATTATTTCCATCCTGCCTCTGGTTGTGACAACTGACAATGTAAGTTTGGATTTTTCTCATCACTCCTTCCCTTTTGAGTTCCCATTTAACAGAGACCGGCATACAAAGGAAATATGAAACGTCTTATAGTCAGCTTACCAGTTTTTAAATGTCAGAAATGGGTTCCTATGTGTATTATATGAATTAAACTTTCAGTAGCTGCTCAGGCCAATGCATATGTCACTAAACCACCTGAAAATCACTACTGTGATCATGTTTGAGTTTTTATTATGGTTCTCTTTTGTGAATGCCAGATTTACATGTATCCTTGTGGTCCTGATGCAAAAAATTTGACTGTCATGGGATTTGATAGCGATCGCATAGGTCCATGTCCAACTTCAGCTGATAACACGCTGACTTCTGTCTGTATGGTAAAACTTCACACCCTCTAATGAAAGGACAATAATGTGTTGAAAGATTTCAGAATTTCATCTACATGACCCACTAATTGGTTTCACTTTCCACTTGCTTGAAAACATGTCACCATCAGGGTGTAACTGCTGCTGAGGAGATAAAAAGGTCTGCAGTGTCTGTGATCTTAGAACAAACTGTACTACTGTCTACATGTCCCATTTTTGGAGGAATCATACTACCTGCACCATGAATCAGCAAGTGTGTGAAAATAACCTGGAAGCACAAGTAAGAGGTATGTTTTCACTGCTGTGTAAGACATATTTACAGTTGACCAAAAAGATATCTAATTTTCATTTGGACAGTAGTAATCGTGGAGCTATTGTTGCCAGTTATTCATGATTTTTTGCAGTCGACAGGGAAAGCATTTGAGGAAGGAAAAGAGAGTGGAATTATATCTGAAACAGTTCAAGGCGTTAAAAATCCATGACAGTGAATAAAGACTTTAATCCTCTTTACGCACACTTTCGGAGTTGAAGGGGGTGCGGGGGACCTGAAGTCGTTTGGTTCGTCTGGACGTTTCACTGAAGGGGAAAAAATTTGAAACTTTATGGGTGGGGCTTGGTGAGGGGAAAGAGAGGGAATGGAGAGGGAAAACAGGGTGATGTGTGTGCTATGAATTCAAAGCTGGGTGGGTCCACACTGTTTCACATTCCCAAATAACTCCCGGGCTGTGCGTTAAAGTGCGTTCAGGTAACGTTTATCCACGTTTTTTGTTTTTGTTTTTTTTTTTTTGTTTTTTTAAACAATTGATAACATTATGTATTATGGGACTGACTGTGAAACGCTCTTATGCATGGCTTATGTTTTTTTTGTTCTTTGGAGTTCCCAGAAGTGAAAGGCGTAGTTTAGTTTTTCAGCAGCGCTTTGAAGAACTGTACGGATGTGACTGAGCGCAAAAACGTGTTCAAAGGACGCATGACTCCAAACTCTGTAGATTTACATATTGTTGAACAGACGCTGGTGTTTATATTGCGGAATATAAGTTAGAGGTGTGTTTATTGATATTTTCTGTCGTCGTATTCTCGCGCTCTTTTCAAAGTTATTGACTTAAGTACAGGGCGTGTGTGACGGAGCGGCACCCATTTGGGAATGCCCTAAACACCGTCTAAACAAATGCGCCTTTCTTGTAGACGGAAGCAGCGCAGAGCCGTGAAAAAGCAAGTTGTAAAGCAAACGAATGAAGATTTATGGGCGCTAATGAGGCTTGACAATTCATCGGAGCTCACAACTTACAGAACATGAGTTATGAAGAAAAACAAAAGTGAAACGTAATGGAGTTGAAGTCTTAGCAGGAACTTGTGGTGCGTTTGACGTGAGCTGTGTGTTATTTGAAAATGCGTCTGAAAGGAAGGATTACTGGGGCGAGTTTGGACTTGCATGCAATGGCTTTATCCCCAGTTTTCCCTTTCTATTTGAGATTGTTTATTTGGGACAGATGTGTCTCTGTGTGCCTCTCTCTCTCTCTCTCTCCGTGTGTGTGCGTGCGCGCGCGCTCCCGTGTGAATTGACGCTTCCCCACAAGCCTTTGTTACGTAAGTCCGTGCATGGAAAATAAATAATGGCATGCATCCTTCCGCTTTTCCTCTTTTATCAGTTTTCAGAAGGCCACAATGTTGGTGCTGGCTGGGATCGTTGTTGTGCACATTACCACCATTATCCTGCTCCTGGTGGCCACCATTGATAATGTGAGTGGATAATATTTTTCTCATGTTTTCTCATTTAACAAACGCCTGGGCTGAGCGGAAGAACAGGTTTCATGCCAGCTCATAAATGACTATGGGTTCCCACATGTTTTTTTTTCCCAGAGTAGATGCAAACAATTTCGGCAGTATCCATTTCTGTATGGAGACTCACTCTAGCATTATGTACTCACTTGGGAATACTCAGGAATCAAAACCACAATGGAGGTATTTTGCCACCCACAGTGCGGATAGTTTATACAAGTCTGCATACACGTGTTCGCCGACCCTGAGAAGTATATATATATTATTTCAAACCTGTGACATTGTAAGGGGCCACTGAATAGGTCTGTCAACGCTAATGGAAGCAAACATGTGGGGAAAGATTAGTTCAAACATTGGTTGTCACAGTACATCTGTAAAACCTTTACTGAATATATTTTTGCATGTTATTCAGTCTGTGTTTGGGCCTTGATATATTCAATATCTGTGTTTATATTGTTATCTTCCCCTGTGTCTTCAGGCCTGGTGGATTTCTAATACAGTGTCAACTGACTTGTGGGGCAGGTGGGAGTTGACAAACTCAGTCTGGCATTACACCAACCTGAAAAACTACCCAGAGGGTAAAATCTTATTTTTGTCACCAAAGAGTTCATGTGTGTATTTGATCTGACAAGAGATTCCAGATGTTAAGCTGTAAAAAACAGAGAGGGTGCCTGTTGGGTGTCTCTCTATCACTGTAACCTGTCAGATATGACCAGAATTTAGATCATCTGCTAAATTAGCTGCATAAGTTATTAGATTTAAGTCTATGTATGTGAATACTATGAATGGAACAGTTATTATGTAGATTCAAAAAACTTAAACCACTTCAAGCTGAAGATGGTAATATGTATCTGTGTTAATGTTGATCTTTCCCTGTGTTGTCTGTCTTGTGGTCCTGCTGCTGCAGAGTATCTCCAGACGGTGCAGGCCACCTCAGTGCTGGCCTGTATTTTTGCCATCCTGGCCTTGTTTGTGTTTGTGGCCCAGCTGTTTCACCCTGCCCAAAGGCCAGAGGTTCACCTTCACCGGCATTTTACAGCTAATTGCCTGTAAGTAACCCGGAGTCAAATGTCTGACCTACAGCTGTAAGAAATATTGATTTACATGCTTGTTTCTTGCAGCCAAGATTTTTACATTTCTGAGGAGGGTGTATGTTAAAACCTAGACGACAAAGGACAACAGTGGTGTGCTTTTAGACTTTAGATTTGATGGGACTGCACATAATATAATTCAACTTACAATTTATTTGAGCAGAACAGAGTGTTGAGTGTATTTCACCCGTGTCTGTTCATTTGTCAGCAGGACTACATAAAAAGCACTGAACCAATTTTTGGTGGAGGGATGGGGCATGGGACAGGGAAGAACCTATTAACTTTTAGGTCAGATCAGGATCATTTGCTATGCATTTTTTTTTTGTCTTGCATATGTTGTTTGACATTTATGCTCTACTGAGTGTCATTCTAGTTAAGCTGTGTGGTTCATGATCCATGAAGAATTTGCTCGAATGATGCAAGTCGAGGTCCAGACATACAATATTTTAGGGGCCTTTCTTTTTTTACAGAATATTGCACACAAAATCCATAGAGCTCAGCCACAGCAGACTGTTTCTTTTTAAGATGGATGCAGACACACACTGCAAACTGTTTTGGGAGAGCTCAGTTTTTGGGTGAGAAAAATGCCATTTTAAGAGAAATGGTGAGGAAAAAATAGGTTTACAAATGTAAACAGCTTAGCCCGGACAAACTCAGTCAGTGATTTGTCACTCCTGTGCCATCAGGTTTCAAGAGTGTACAGGGTTTTATCACTTTCAGCTGGACAGAGTACAGTCTCAGGCTTGATGACATTAATGAAAATCTTTGGAGGGTTATAAACTGTAGCTATAAGTGTCTTTGGATTTATCCAAGACCTTGAATGTTTAACTGTGTAAAAATCCTATTGATTAACGGTTTCAGACTTTAATCTTACTGTATTAAATGTCACACTGAGATGGCATTTCATGGACATATTACTCTTGTAAATGTGATGTTTTTCGGATAGTATTTGTAGGTTGAAACAGGATATTGGATGATGAATATCAATCAAAACCAACATATATCAACATTTCAGAGGCTGGGTCAAGGCCAAAATAATGTTTTTAACAAGTAAAAGCAAAATGACTGCTAATTAATATTTGCAGTTCAACTGACTTTCAGTGCTGGTACTGATAAGCGGTTGGACACATGGGTATCTGTGTCATTGTCTTACAATATTTGCTGGAGTACTGAAAAATATTCATAAATCTGTTTTATTAGTACATAACCTTATGTTTAATGGTGTTTTAGATATGTAGTAATAGTAATATCTTAATAGGGCAATTTTGTCACATTTCAATTAATGAAAGTTGTTAAATTCCAGGTTGTCAATGACACTGCTCCTAGTAACATGCACAGAGCAGAAGTAATGGGATTTTTTTTTTTTTTTTTACATACATTGTCTTGAGTGTATATCATCAGAAAATTAATAAGGTGTAACTGACATGTTTCTCATTTCATTGTGATCATAGTGGAACCATCCCTGTTCATGAGCCTTATCTTATAAGAAGAAAAGTAATTACTTCTTAATTGCCTTGTCTTGGTGTACAGTACGTCTCAATGTCCCCCCTTCTCTCCTGCAGGCCTGTGTATAATGATAGCAGCCTCTATCTACACAGCTGAGCTACACACCAAAGAGTCAGAGGGAGGGTACGGACACTCCTATGTCCTGGCCTGGATCTCTTTTGTCCTCACCTTCCTCTTAGCAATCACCTACCTCATCCTGCGGAAGAAGAGTGAATGAGAGGCTAAGAGGAAAGCGGGCAGAGCTAGGATCATATTTCTTTGAATATGGGAAAATTAACGAATAGGATTTGCTTCAAACCTTTTGAAAAAAAAAAAAAGATGGTTGATCTGCATTTGCAGCTAGGGAAATTGGGGACTTGCATTCAATCACTAACAAGAGCCATTTCTTTATATTTTGAATATTCTAAATAGAAATAGGACTCTTGCTCACAGTACATGAAGGGCTTGACTTTAAGTGAACAATTTTTCTTAGTAAATGTTTGATTACAGTGGGAAGAGGGCAGGGCAATATTTTATGAAAGAGCAGGAGGTACAAAATGATGGTTTTGATTAGGAGAATACAATCCAACTGCTCATTTCTATAAATCAGTGATTTCCATTGTCTTTTAAAGGTAGTTTCATAGAAGAAGAACTCAGTCTACTCTCAACAGTTCAATATATTGATAAATACAAATACTCACTTTCCTGGCAAGAATAATGAGTAGATCAGTACAACACTTGACATATGATCTGTGTTGTAAGCACAAAGCGGCAGTGAGCAGGTTAGCTTAGTGCAAAGACAGAAAACGGGGAGAAAATTAGTCTGGGGGGGGTGTACTTGTGCTGGTAGGCTGGCAGTTCAGTTTGCTTTGGACAAAGCCTCTGTTTTCAGTCTCTACACTAAACCAGCCTGCTAGCTGTATCTTCATATTTACAGTACAGACGTAAGTGTGGTATCAAGTCTCTCATCTAACGCTCACCAAGAAAGCAAATAGTCATATATCCCAAAATGCCTAACTACTGCTTATGGAACCTAACAAAGTTACTGGCGTGTGAAGGGTAATGCCCCAATTAAAGGCGCTTCTGAGGTGTAGTAGTTAAACATAGTCTGTGAGAACAAGTACTTATCATCCTGTATATTCACATTGTGAGGCTGACAGCTACTACTGCAAGATATCCAGAGTCAAGGCGGGAAAACAAATACTGTATCTGAGAAGGTACGGCAAGTGGGCAAAACTACAACACTCCTGTTGCAGAACTTGAACAATTAGGAATGACAAGCCTTAATTTACAGTACAAGTAGTTTAATCATGTACCATTATTTTACAATTGAAGTATAGTGTATCCTTTTTTTAATCTATGTACATTGTAACCATTATATTTTTGTAACATTTTGTATGGAGTGTATTTTTTAGGTCATGTTTGATTTTGTGTCTGTAGTTGGCTGCTATCCTAAGAAAAGTACATGCAAATTGTACAAGTGAACATACAGTGAACCAGGGATGGAGGACAATGGTGTTTGATTTCACCATATTACAGAACTATACAATAGAAGGTTTTGTTTGTAATTACATTGAAATTAAAGCCAAATCATTTATTAATAAAATAAACTATAACACAAGCCGTTCACATTTAATCCATTGACTATATAGACTACTAACTGCTGTAAATACAACAACATCCGAAACAGTCACTATTACATAATAAATATGTATGAATTGGTGTAGTCTTTAGGCCTTCAGTCAAGTAAGAGCTTGAGTCTTATGTTAGCATCCTGACAGAATTCTTTACATCAGGGAAAGCGCAGAAGAAGCACATACAGAACTCGACAATGCTTTTAGCTTTTCACTGATTTCTAAATCTGTTGACTTTGTCAATAGGGGAAAAGTTTGTATTGTGTCAATCTGAGTGCAAGTTACAATGCTGAAGTTTTGAGGACACTCCTTCAGGCCTTACAACAGACCCAGTCTGAAACAGGAATGTTCCATTATATAAAGTACTGTTCCCAGAGGAAGTGAGTAAAAGCTGGACTGCACTAAATGCCTTGGCCAGAAGGCGTGATGCGTTCCTGAACCACCAGGTGGAGGAGATGATTCTGCTCAGCCGTCAGAAGTGGCCTGATGGGGGGGGGAAGCCCATAAACACATGATAAATCTGGGAAATTAAGACTGACAAGAAATGCAAATGCTGCTCAACTCTCATCACATGATGGAAATTAACATTTTTCGATCACTCACCACAACTCAGTCTGAAGAGACTTGAGGGACTCCGTGTCTTTCTCCTGACACGCCATCTGCAAAACAGATCTGCTGTTAAAACACTGCACAAATAAAACCCTAGCTGCAGATTCAGATGACCTTGACGAGTTCTCAGAGTCTCGTCAAGGTTTATGCTCTCTTGTTAACGATTGCAGTAACACGGATAGAGCCTGCTCGTCCAGACCAAGTTGCTTTACGAAATCTTTTATTGTCACGGAGATCAAAGTCGTGAGAAAACATCAAACGGGATCTATCAAATTTGATTGCCTCCCGTTGAAAGGACACAGAAAAGTCTCGTAACAGAGACAAATTGAAAAAAATTAATTCCACTCGCAAAGGAAGACAAACTCCAGCATATTTATCACTGTCATTTGAAGGCCACTGAGACCATCATTTTTTCCTGTACGACGCGGGAAGTATCAGGAAATCCTGTGAACTACAAGTATGTGGATGATGAAACTCACCACTACTGACTGAAGGAGCAGGAAAACATTCTCAGGCAGGAAGGTCACTGAAGGAGAGGAAAAGAACCATGATTACACTACTTCAAACAAATGTGCATGTGTGCAATTCATTCCTTTTCCCACTCAAAATAGTTTGACATTGAGGTGCATTTACCTTGGCTGTGAGGGTCAAAGGACTCCCATGCATATCTCTCCAGGGTCTGTGCGTGCTCTGGTAACAACTTCTGAGGTGGAGGCTGCACAGGAAAACAAAACGTTGGCCCATTTAGGTCTTTCTCCAAACAATCCAACACTTGCAAGACTTACAGTAAGTAGTGTGCAGATGTGGTACAAATAATCGGAGCAGTGACAATATTTATCTTCTTGACATGTGTTGCTGTTTGGGAAGTGTTTACTTATTTAAAAGCGTAAAATGCAACTTCTCTTTTCTGGTAGAACAGTGACCAGTTGATGGAAGTTTAACACTGAAATACTGGCAAACCTTCACGGTGCTACATATGTGTGGTAAAAGCATATTGCACAATGTTTCATCACAACTGCCTATAAATGAAGTGGGTAATTACACAACTGGCATAGGTTCTAAAATATGGCTCTCCCATGTTGGGGTTGTATTTTCTAAGTCAGTCAGGGTACTGTGATGTAGAAGGTTTTCTTGCAATATCTCATCTTTAACTGGCATACTTACCTCGAGCAGCATAAGCAGTAGTACTCTGGAGATCTCACACTTTGCCACAATGTCCAGAAATGCACCTTGGAGGATTTTAGGTAAATAAAGACACAGAAGACGAATGGCGAGCGTACGTTATTTCACAACTCTCTAATCAGTGCAGACAAATAAAATGCATCAATGGTATTAAAGTAAAAGGTAAGACATCCTGAAATATTTTTTCTTCCGTTTGTTTAAACATCCCAGTTTTCCTCATATCTTATGCCCAAATTCTGTTTTTTTTCTGAGCTATTTCTTGCAGACCCACCTTTTGTAAAGTCATGACACTGAGGATTTATTTAACATGTTGTCCACACATTTTCAACAAGTAGAGCCTGTAGATAAATGCACAGCCTCACCGACAGGGGTGCTGGTGCCTGTTAGCTGCAGTCCTCTCTCCTGACACATCAGCTGCATCTCTGTGAACACCGACAAAGCACCATCGTAGTCGCCTGCCGAAACAGACGAGACAAGCTTAAAATACAGAAAAGCAAGTCAAGTCAGATCCACATGCACATGCAGGTAAAAAAAACAACAACCCCAAAACAACTAAATATCAACAAGCAGATGTTAATGGACGGACACTCACGGGTGAGGATTTTACATGTGGCTATTTCTCCCATTGAAAGCAGAGCTTCAATCGGTGTCTGCGTCTGCAACTCTGCCGCCCTCTGGTAATGAACAATAGCCTCTCCTGGTCTGTTCATCTCCTTTTGAAGACAGAGGAGCCACTGAGATTAATATGTCATTTAAAATATGTTTACTGAAAGCAAAATTAAGATTAAGATCATTTGTTTTATGGGACGGCAGAGCTTGAAGTTCTGATCCTGAGTTTTACCTTGAGCGCATTGCCAAGTTCTAGACAGAGGCTGGCTGCCATCACAGGCTGGTTCATCTCAATGTACACCTGTAAGCCATTTGTACATCAGCATTATCCGACTCTCTCCATAGCAATGTGGTCACCATACAGGAATGTACACTATAATCTTTTCTGCACACACCCTTCATCTGTTCACGCATTCCACAAAAAGGGCTGCAGGATGGTCGACATTAAACAATGAATGTACAATTCCTTTCATTTTCCAGATATTTTCAGAGCACAACTAACTAAAAAAATCTCATTAGGGTCTAAGAATCACAGTGTACCTTGATTGCAAAGCTGTAGCAGTTGAGTGCAGCCTGAAGGTGCTCATCAAAGCCCGGGGCCTGCAGTGCTCTGTTCTCCTTCTCGGATGAGAGGAAGAGGCGGGCAGCATCGGTTAATGCCAAGGCCTCTCCAGGAGCATTAAACAGGGTCTGCTCGCACCTGCAGTCAAGACATTCAGGATGTGTAACAACAGCTGCTCCACTCAACATGTCAACAGTAAAACATGTCATCACTTTGAAAGACACAGGCTTCCTCTGGGCCAATTAGAAACACTTTAGTCACCTTGTGGTGCTTTATCGTGAGGTACCAGAATGACTTAAGAGCACTAATCACGTATTGGAGTGGACCTTTATGAGAGGATCTAAATGAATTTATTACTGTTGGTTTTTTAATCTTTAACATAGCAATGTAGCAGTCTGCTAAGACCAAACAATGTCTGACACTGAACTCAGCACAAATCAAAGTTCATTTTTCATTTATAAAGTTTATTAGGTTGTTGGGACTTTCAACCACTAAAATGTTACATTTAGATGCTTAAAAAACACATTACTAAAGTATTTTTAGTGCATTATATGACCGACAGCATGTGGAAAACTTAACAATAAACCGAAATGATGTATTGAACATCTCAAACTAAAACCAATGACATTAATAAGCTTCAGTAACAGCCTCATCTTCAAGAAAGGTTTTCGATAGGATTATGCACCACGAGAGCTTTGGCGAGGTCGGTGACTGATGTTGAGTGATAAGGTCCCAAATTCAATCGGCATTGTCTCAGAGATGTTCAGTGGGGTTGAGGTCGGGAACCCGTGCACACTAAAAGTTGGGTTCCTTTATGGACCTTGACATGTGTATGGCGGGAAACATACAAATGGGCCTTGACTATACTGTTGCCAGGATCTCCCTTAATTTAACTAAGGGGCTTTGCCCCAGCCAAATAAATATGTGAACAACAGAAGCCACATACTTCAGTGTATCTTGCACTGTGTTAGACAATGAAATTGCTTGTGTCAGTCTGGTACAGTGGGTATGCATGCAGTGTGATGTTAGTCCTGCGTTCAGTACACGAGATCAGAGTTTACAGTAAATGGGTCGAGTCCTCTCACCGAGCCATGGCCAAGTTGCAGAAGGCAGCATACTGCAGACAGTCCTGCTGCTTTAGCTCCTTGGCTAACTGACCTGGAAGTGCATGACAAAAAGAAGAACATGAGTGGCAAACCGTCAAGAAACGGTTTAATGACACAGACTCCACTAACAACGCAGAGAAATAGGTAAAGACTTAGCTAGTACTGTAATTTTGACGCTTCACAGCATGCTATGAGACTGGCACTTACCAAACTGCTCACTTGCCTCCGCTACATTGGGCTTCCGAAGAAAACGTCTGCAACAAAGAAATGCAATTCTGTCGGCTTTCATTTTTTTTCATACTAAGCCACACCATCCTAACATAAGTCGCCTTTAGCCAAATGTTACCGAACTTTAAAAAATGAATCAGAAAGCAACGCGCTATGCTTAGCATACTAGCTCTGTTCATGTTTAGCTATATTACCGCCGTTAGCTGTCAAATAACGTTGTGATCTCCGTTGACTCAGTTTCATGAGCCTCGACTAAACGGTTAAAATCTAACAACATGATATGTGTGTCAAGATCGCACTAGAGGCATCAACGTTAGGATGAATTCACGACGCTGACATTAACAGTAGGCAGTAGCAGTTAGCTTAGCTTATTGGCGATGAACGCATCTTTGGTGTTACCGCAAGTTAATGGTTAAACGGTAACGATAATCCTTGATATCCTCGTCTCTTTGACAATAAATTACTTAACACCTTACTTTTTCAGTTTATTTGACACAGCCCGGTATCGAGCCAAAAAATCGCCCTCGGCAGCCATGGTCAAAGAAGCAAAACAAACCAAAACACACCAGGAAGTAGGTCTAACATCAGCGCTGGCATTGGCTTGTAGAATCCAGATTGAGCAATTTCATTGGTTATCGTACGCAAAAGGGCGAGGCTTATTTTAAGGGGAAAGGCACAAACCAAGAGGGATGTCACAGAAAAAGCAGAAAACATATTTCCAAGTCATAAATCAAACAGAGACAGGCGACAAAGAAAGTGATGGATATAGAAGTATATTTAATTAAATTAAATTCTGAACTACTGGTGCTAATTTACACTTTTAATGCACTTCATTTCACAGAAAAATGCGTTTTTCCCCAATTAATGCACATTTTCCTAAATTTATTTGACAGCTATAGTTACTGGTTGCTTTGCAGATTCAGCTTTTAGAAAACTATAGCACATTGTCATACTGTAAATTACTGCCTACATAAAATAGTATTGGTATGTACAGTAGAATTAGCTCAACCACAACAAGCTTCAATATTATAATGATGCTTACACAGTAATGCATTCATGATAATAATACTCCAACAGTATGGCACATACAAATGAAACAATGATATAGATCACTTACCTGCATAGTGAGTACTTTCACTTTTATACTCTGAGTACATTTTTCTGATAACATTTTACTTCAAAACTACATGTAACACAGTTTTTTTACATTGTGTTTTTTTATTCAATACATTTAAAAGAAGTAAGATTCAGAAGTTCTCATAGACAGACTCAAATACACCTTCATTCGGGTGATGTGTTTGCTCCGTCTGTGGAGGAAAAGACAGGTCACCACCATGCATGTGTCATGGTTTTGCACTGATAAAAGAAAATGTGTCAAAGTATCCACTTTTCATACTGACTGTCTTTTTGGATTCATTCCTCTTGGGTTGTACTTTGCTTTCGGCTGGCTCTATGTTGGCAGCTGAGAGCTCCAGCACATCATAAATGGACCTGGGCCGAGGCCCTAGACTCTGAGAAAATGAATGCAGAGATGATGGAAGAGAAAAATGATGTGGTACAATCTAATATATAAATATATACAATGAAGAATAGAAAGGTGCCCACAGCATAGAAAGATGTAGATGGAGCTGTTATATCTCTGTTGTCTTCCTCCGCCACACTCGCCTTTGTTTCTTCTCTGTTCTGCTTTCGTTTTCCGCCAGTTTCTCCACATTTAGTAATTTGCTCTTTCTAAAAATAACAATTAAATACGTCAAATGACAGAACAGTGATATAACTAGATAACATGAAAAACAATGTGAAATACCAGAAACAGGTTATGTGTACCAAATCATCTGGCTGATTACAGTGTTAGGCCTACCTCCAGACTTCAGCTAAACAACAACACAAACAGAGAGGATGAGGTAACAGTGTGTGCAGCCTTGTAGAGGAGGTCGTGGCTACTGAGTGAGACAAAGTAGTTCTTGTCCCAGAGATGAGGCTCTGTGTAAGAGTCCAACCCAGTTTTTCAGTTTTTCTGTGGTTTTGCATGTTCAACCCTGTCAAAGGCAAAAATGTCCAAAATTTCTTGGACAGAACCTTATTCTGACTAAGGGTGTGGCAGGACCTCGAAGACAGCAGTGTCAGAAATCAAGAGAGAATAGTCTTTAATTACTAATTTGCTTATTCACAGCTTTTTCAGTTATCCTATGTACAAAATGAAGGTTTGATTTAGGTCTATGGTTTGCCAATCACAAATGCATCTGGCGGCTCTATTGTAGACTGGGACTGATGACTACATGACACAAGAGGGCTATTGGCCTTTTTTAAAAAAAAATCTCTCACCAAATGAAAACACTGAAAGAAGTTTGTAAAGGGGGTATCAGATGGCCACTCTGTAAAAATACTGAAAACTTATACTCATGTCTGAAGGATTCAATCAATTTCTTTGATCAAATCATTAGCAATGAGTATGTTATTAACCTGAACTCTGATGCTTGACCAAGACATCATTTGGGTTTATTTTTTATCATTGTTTTTTTAACCATTATTTTCTTCACTGATTAATTTTGATTTTGATTCTTCACCCATTTTCCCAAATCCTAGGGTGAAATGTCTTTGTATAACCAGATATTCAGTGCATTATCACATAAGATCCTTGGGAGCTGTAACTATTGTCTGGCACATTTTCTGGAAAAATTACCTAAATGATGAACCAGTTATCAAGTAGTTGCTAAATAATTTTGTGTCACTTGACTAATTGATCAACTGACTACTCATTTGAATCATTGTATCAACAATAAGGAGGTACATAACTCAAATACATCCTTCAAAACAATCCCAGTATAAGTCTGTAACAAAAGTAATATTCTTGGAAATTTACAACATGCTGTTTCTTAACTTCTGTCAGGTTACGAACAGGGCACATCTTACCCAATCTCCTCTGAAGACATACACAGACCCAACCACGCTGAAAACCAGCAGCACACCAGTGAAGACGGCCACTACGATGAATTCTGTGTACTCCGAGAGTACAGGCTCTTTGTAGCCATCTTCTGCAAAACACACTCTGTTCAGTCTGTGCCAGAAATACACTATAGCTGGACGGCAGAGGTAGACTGACAAATTCCTCATCTGATTGCTAAAGATATTTCAATCAGATTTTTCATGCTTTTCTATTGACTGGATATTTTATCAGCATCAGTATTAGTCCTCTAATTTCTTCTGGCTTCTTGTTCTTCTTGTTTCGAGCGTACTTCTACATCAGCTATTTGACAAATCACCACAGAGCTTCTAAAATTTAGTGAGTCTTCATCACAACCTGTGACAAGGTCAGAATAAGACTTCATCATTCACACCCTCTTCTTTCTTACTCACCTCTCAGCAAAAGAAACCAGTACATCTTGGCTGATTGATACTGGCAGTAGTAATTTCCTGAATGGACTAGGTTTCTGGGCTGCAATTTCAGTTTTTTTGTGTGGCCAGCCTTCAAGGAGATGGGAATTTTATATATTTGGTTGTGGGATGGATTGAAGCATGTCAGTAAATGCCCACTCTCGTTTTGTGGGCTCTTGATAACACATTCAATAGTGAGATCTTCACCCGCAAAGGCCACAAAGACCAGACCAGAAGTGGATTCCAGAGATAATGCTGCAAAGAGAAATAACACAGAGGTCAATATAAGAGCTGATCAGCTCTGATAATCAATTCATCAATTTGTCAAACAACAGAAAGATGAATCAGCAACAATTTTCATAATTGAATAATTGGCATTTTTATACAAAAAAACACAAACATTTGGCAACTCCAGTTTCCCAAATGTGTGTGAAGGGGCGGTACCTCTCTCATTAGTCATCATCATAAAGTCAGCATTTGTGGATTTTAGAGCAAAGAATTTAAACACTTTACCTTGGATGCTGGGAAACTGTGACACATCTTTACAACATAAAACTAACAGATTAATTGGTAATGAAAATACAATCTATGTTGCAGTTATGAAGCTGAAGAAACACATGTGTACTTTGGCTGCAAACAATTCAAGAATTACACTATTCATCTCAGAATAGTCTTTTCAACTTTTTAGCTGTTTAGCTGGGGCATTCATACAACTTAATATGTCATTCAGAACATAGTGTGGATGGCTTACTTGATGTGACCTTTCCAGAGCACACAGAAGGGAGGAAAAACATCCAAGTCAGTGTGAAGAAAAAATGGCAAAATCGTTGAGATTCCATGTTGTGATTTGGAGGGTTATTTGAGTTTGATAAGAGTCTTCTTCGACAAGTTTGTTCTGTGCGTCTACTTTGACAGTAGTAGTAGTTTCTCTCTTTATCTGGGTACATAAACTGCAATGACCCAGTGTTCCTGTTTCTGGCAAAGCCACTTCCTCAAAATGTAAGTCCTTTTAATGTTTTTTTTTCTGGATGGACACTAGAGTGAAATAGTCATTTACAAGTATGTTTGATTCATGGGATTTGAGATCAAAGCCTGAAAAACACTGACAACATTTTGCACCAGATGAGTGAAGCCAGAAGCAGCAAAAGAATTGTACAAAGACAGTCACGAATATGCTTTTATGTGTGTGTTTCAAGAGAGCAGATTGTCGGTTGCATTTTTTTTTTTTGCATCAGCCTCGATTTGTTAAGTGAAGTGCAATAAAGGTTTTCCTCCACAGTGAGACAGTGTTGGAGAAATAAAAGAGTGAGCCACGAGTGCACACCTCGTCATGTGGATCTTTTAAAGATAGAGGAAGGGAGAGACTCAAGCCACGAGGATAGCGTGTGTGTGCGTCAATGTGTGTGTGTGTGTGTGTGTGTGTGTGTGAATGAGTGAGTGAGTGAGTGAGGCTGGAATTCAGCTGGAGGTGACAAATTGACTGTTGTTAATGTGAACCAGCTGTGGCTGGTAGTGTGACTTCTTCGGTGCATTCACTCTGCCAGTAGAGGTGCGCAGATGTTGAAGTGCAGCGGTTATTATTATTATTATTATTATTTGACCCCATTTGTCTGTTTTTCTTTCTGCCTTTTTACACCTCCTCCCTTTTCTCCACTTCCTCGCCTTTCTAAATAGTTTTCTTTCTGGATGCATTGGAGGCCAACTCTGACCTCACCTCAGCCACAGCATGAAAACAGACAGAGAGAGAGAGAGAGCTGGAATAACATCTGGATGCCAGTCAACAAAGAATAATTCATTCCATTTTTATGTCCCATCTCCTACACTCCTTATCTACCCCTATTTCCTTTACACACAAATGAGAGGTGTTAGGATTAAAAATACTTTTGCTTTAGTGTAATATAGAAATACTCTATCATAAGTAAAAGTTCTGTTTTTACTCAATGGCCCATTTCAGAATAATACATACTTTAGAAATTCATTGTAATTGATGATGCTTTCATTTACTTATCACTTTAATGCTGCAGCTGGTGAAGGTGGGATGGATCCTAGCCCATTTATAAACTGACAAATAGATGAAGCAGTAATAATGATCCACTAACATACTGATTTCTTTTACTAGTTCTAAGTTTATTTAATTTCTAATATTTCTATTCGGTCACTAATGGAATTTTAGTTTTTTTGTAATCTGTTACAGTAATAATACTTTTTAATAATACTATTTTTTACTTAAATAAAGGATCTGAATGCAGTATTAAAAATGTCCATTTCAGTGTATATACTACATATTTTGGAGTATTTTGTCTAACACAATTTAATGTAGCTTGTGGAGGAGTTCACTTTAATTACTTTTATTTGGTTTTACTCTGTAATAAGAAAACCAACACTCATGACACATTTCCACATTTCCACCAAATAATCAAATAGACTTGTCCTGTGGAAGGCTTGTTGAGGCTGGCCGCAGCTGGATGTCATAGTGTGTGTGTGTGTGTGTGTGTGTGTGCGTTAAAGAGAGAGAGAGAGGAGCGAGAGAGATGGGCGTGTGTTGAGGGTGTAAAGGTACAACAACTCTCCACTAATGAAGTCTCTGCTCTGGAAACTACTACTCTCATTTTGAAATTACATTACAGCTGTGAGGCAAGGGTGGAGAGAGCATTAGTGAGAAGAAGAGAAAAGGGGTATAAATAAGAGGAACAGACCAGGGCACTGACAGAGTTCAGAGGCGAGATAACCAGAGACATCTGCTTTTCAAACCACATTGGAGGACTTCCTTCTGCTGAAACTGAGACTTGTAGCATCACCATTTCAACTCGTGAGTATCTATTCATTTGGTCACTCTTCATTTTTCCAACCTTGTGATACTTCTGCTAGCGCAGTGTTAAACCATAGCACGAACCATAAACATCATAAGGGACACCGGTTTGTCATTTGATTTTCAAGTGTTGATATGTTGATAGACCAGATGTGAAACAAGCTGTTTTGGGTTTATTGTGCCAATTACTGCGCCTTTGATTGGCCTCCAAATTCATAGCCCATGAAATCATTTATAATACCTCAAGCTTAAGCTTGAAGCTAAGGAATGAAACTCAAGTCAAGTGGGCAGAATTCCGACTCCGACAGTTTATTGAATTTAAGATTTGACCAAAGGATACTCAGCTTTTCAAGTTGAATAGGGACTTGTTCTGGTAGCATGAGATGTGGTCGGCAATGGACAGGGGATCCCCATGGATGGAGTAAAGGGCCGTGTTTGGGATCAATGTCTCAGGGTTAGTAGATCCGGCATCGGAGAGCTGAGTGCAGGTGGTCTGGCTGGCAGAACAGGGGACACAGTTGGAGCTGACAAAACTGAAGCAGGAGATGAATTACCAGGGGAGTTGAGGCAAGTAGGTAAGTTTGGAAGTTGGACTTGGCAGGACGAGCGATGGGTAGGTGATCGACCAGTGAGAAGGAAGACAACCAGTGGTGACAGGAACAGATGCAAGTGATGACGGACCATGCAAGTATGAAAGAAGCGGTGGATTCTGGAGAGAAGAACCAGTCTTTTAAACTGCAGCTGATAGTGATTGGTGATGAACAACAGGTGGCAATTTAAATTGGCAGGAATGGGAACTAGGAGGCCACGCTCAGTCACACACAGAGACAACACACAGGGGACAGCAGAGAGCACTAAAAACAAGAAATGAGACAGGTCTAATCCCTAACACATGAAGTACTGGAAAATGGAAATATTCAAGTAAAGTAGAAGTTCCTTTTTAAGTACTTGAGTGATTGCACATCTGCATGCTGCTGAATCTTAAACTCAGATGAAAGCTGTGCACATGCAGCCTGTGTTTCATCGCTTGTTTTATTTCTATCTCATGGTCTCTTTGATGATATTTTTGTTAATCTCTTCTGCATTAAATTAAAGTATTATTGACATAATTGACTGTTACTTTTCAAAAAAGGACTTGTGATGGTTTATTTTTCTACTCTTCTTTTTTTAAGGGGGGTTGGGGTGGCCTGTCTGCTCATCATGGCCCTTCCCTCATCGTTAATGTTGCTGATGGCGGTTGCCATGGTAATTGGGGCCCGTGCAGCCAGCGAAGAGAATGAACTGGATTATGGGTACTGGAACTACAGAGAGGGAGGTAAATCGTGAGTCTTTGTTTGATCCCCAATGTATTAAGGATACATGGCCTGTAAATCACCCAGCTCACCCAAACTCCAGAGATGACATAACTGCATCTTAAAATAATTAGAACACATGTGCTTCTTTGATTTTCATGACTCAATCAGACTGGTATTTTTTCCCTCCGTAAATCAAGGCCTGATGGTGATGTTATGATTTGATCTCAGCCGACAGTGTGAATGTGGCCTCAGTGCGCAGTGTTACCAGAGTTTTAGATGCCTGGGGAAAACGTATCTTCAATGAGATCAAGACTTTACTGCACTCACATCCCAGCACACTGCTGCCCGATTACTCCAGGTAACTTTACACACCTATACCACTCCATCATAGATCCCTTCCTCTCCTTTTGGTGCACAATGCAACCTCACTTCTTCAAAGACACATCTGACATTTATGTGATTTAATGGCTGTTTGTACTTTTATCATTAGCTATTATTTCTACTACGGAAATTAGTTATGCTTTTGTTTAACTTCATCTGGATTCATAGGTAAATACAGCTGGGTATCATCTGCGTAACAATGCAAGTTTATATGATGCCCCCAAATAATATTGTTTATAGGAAGCATATACTTGGTGAAAGCTACTGGCCCGAGCAGAGAACCCTGCTGAACTACATAACTATCTTCTAGTAGTCTAGTAGACAGGGACAAGACAAGTGTCTGCAAAAAGACACAAAGTTACCACAGAGACATTCAGTGACCTCAAAGAGACACAAAGTGACTACAGACCTATATAAAGTGACCACAAATAAATCTAAAACAGCAATAAATTACATCATTGATTAATTTTTGCATGTTGTAGTGTGAGACTTTTGGCTCACTTGTAAGATGACTACAAATGTATAGTTTTGTGTCTCTTTCAGTCATGTTGGCTCATGTCTGTGTCAATACATCGAATTGATCTTTGTTGTCTGTGCCTGAGCTGCCTCTCTTCATCCTGCAGGGTGCGCCCTCTGTCTGAGTCCGTCAACGACCTGTTCAGAGAAGTCTCCTTGCTGCACCGGCGCATCACCGAGCTCTCCCATCGCCTAGCAACACTGGAGCCCTATCTCCGTCACCACGGCTACAGGGAGCAGGAGGAAGAGGCACCTCAAAACCTAGGAGGAGAGGTGGCAAGTCTGGACCACAACACCCCAAGGACCACGGTGAAGGCCAGTTGGCCAAGGGGGAGCCGGGTGGTAAGGAGGAGACGGGTGAGGGTCCTGAAGAACAGGGGAGTGAAGCTGGTTAGGAGTGAGCCATAGAGAACTGGACCAAAATGCTCTATCAATATTTTATAATGTATCATATTCATCTATGAACTGTATAGATTTTGTGAAATAACATGATATTGACACAGCCTGTCCTGTGAGATCATGATGATCTGCAACACATATCTTCTTTAATAAACTCTATAACCTGATCACTGGTAATCAGTAGACTTAGTATTTCTAAATGCTAAGCTAACACAACCTTGAGACACAATAAGCAGAACTTCTGGAACTTCTAGAAGTCAATAATAAATTTAACATAACTAAGTGATCTGACTAACAGTTGAAGAAATTCCCTATTTTTTATTCTCTGTTTTCTTTAATTAGGAAATATTTTGGAAAGTTTAAAGAAATTCAAGAATACATGTAACCATTAATAAGATGTGAAAAAATAAATAATATGAGCCTCTAGCAGTCTTAGACAAATCAATTGGATCTCTTTTAACACTATAATATGTAAAGTGACAGAAAAACAATGTCAAATTTCAGACAGAGGCCATACTCCAGCTACCTGTGCAGTATGTCCTAAACTAAAACTAATAGCTGGTTTTTGCCACAGGGTGTCAGTACTCATCCGTTGGCATAATCAGATGTGACATTCTGCTGTTTCATGGAGGTTTGATCTTTTGTTTTTGCTCAGCTGAAGTCAGGCATGGTCCTCATGGGTCCAGCAGGGGGTGCCTATTATCTGCCTACATGATTATACTGTTTGTTTGCATATGATGATTGTGTGTGTGTGTGTGTGTGTGTGTGTGTGAGCACGTTATAGGAATAGACATAGAACTTTATGCCTTTGCTAAACTTTGCTAGGTGTTTCTACAGCAACCAGTTTCTCTCCTCTTCTATAGCTCCACATGTTGTCCGTAGAATGTACTGCAGTGTTGCATGGCCCTCTTTTTTCCCTCTACACTTCCTCTAATTTTTAGCCTACATCTACACACACACCACATTGTTGATTCCTCTGTAGTTTCACTGTGATTCTGCTGCACTGGATTCATCCCCTCAATTTTTCTTCATACTGTAATCTGTACATCAACCACCCCTCCTCCTCCACCTCCTCTTCCGTTTCTCTCCCTCCTTCTCTTTTTCTCTCGTCTCTACACTGCTATGTGTGGGCGTTGAGCTCACGCTGTACTTTCCATTTTTGTATTGTATTGTCGATGCATTGTTGCATCCAATCCAGTTAAGATGCTGTGGGAATACTGTATAAATCTCTCTCTGTCTCTCTCGCTACACCTCTCCTCCCCCCGCCTCCCTCCCCTCTCTGGAAAAAGAGCCAGTTGCTAGGTAACAGTTAATTGTCAAGAAGTAGTTACATGTGTTGCAATGCATCCCGAGATTGTTGGGTTGGTGTAGGGAGTGAACAAGCAGAAAAGATGGCTGAAGGAGAGAGGCAGAATAGTAAAGGCCAGAGTGGACTTAAGATGGGAGATAAAAACTGATTAAAAGATTATTTCTACCGCCTCACCTTGTTCTGTGTCAGCACCCAGGAACACAGATGTTGAAATCCTCCCATCAAATAAAGATATCGGTACATTTTCAAACCTGCTGGTTTCTTTAAATAACTCCTGTTGCTGGACAAGGCTTTCAGAGTAAAGAGTGAGTCTGAGGACTGAGGTTCTTTTTGTGTGTTTGTGGGTGTGTGGGTGGATGGGTGGGGAGGGGGGGTTGTCTTTGATCTCTGCTGCTCAGTGCACTTTGCATCATTTCTCTTTTCCCCTCAATATTATCTCTCATTATTTTTTCCACTCTCACTACACCATTTTCATTCTCATTCTTCTTTTGTCTGCAAAAACACATGCTTCTCCAACATGCTGAGTGACATCAGCCTCATGTGATGAGGTTGACGTTTGTGAAAAGGCAAACACAAAAACAGATGCAATGAAAGAGTGGAAGATGGCACTCAGCTGAAGCCATTATCTGTGATCCACTGATGACCTATGGGACATAACAATATGATCTGTTACAACAGGGATCAGGTGCATTTTAATGTCAAATACAAATGGGACACACATGAAAGAAATCCTGTTGCTGACTGACAACCTGTGGAAACAACAATTTTTTAAAAAAAAGGATGGGGCTAAAAGAACAAAAACAGGTTTGAGAGTTCGTATTTTTTATTAATACTCAACACTTTTATTCCAAAGAGACAGAAGAATAATATTTCTCAGCACTTATTTTCACATTGACTGTGTTTAATCTCATTTTCAATATTACTAAATATTAAATCAAATTTGAAATACTCTCTTCACACAAGTAATTTCTCTCCATACAAAAAAATGTGAGGGTGAACTAGATTTTTGTCGTATGTACAATTTTCACATTCTGTACAGCTCAGGGATGGAGTTTTTCGACCTGCTATGGCAAAACACAAAAAGCAGAGATTGCAGCCAAAGAGGGAAAACAAGAAGAAAAGAGACTACCTCTGTAAAAATCTATTGTGCTTCCTCTGTACCAATTAATGATGGTGCTTTACAATTTTCCTTTGAGAAAAACAACCGTCTGAGCTGGTCTTTGACCAATTCGAAAAGGAAATAAAAACACGTCAACAAACCTGGACTTATTAATTGTGCACACAATGTCTGTAACAATAAATGATTGCACATATCCTGGCCCAAAGTCGTTACAAAAGCAATTTTGCAAGGGGACCTACGAATCAAAGACTGATCCCAAATAGATCTATTCTCTGCCATTTTGTACAGTTTTTTTTTTTATCAAAAGTCCATGAGCGTGAGGTAAAGTATTTACATAGTTTTTTTTTTATAATACATGTACAATAAACAGTTATCTTGCACACACACTCTGTCTCTCCTCCATATGAGCACACACAGAGGTAATCAAGCATATGTATTCAGGCACATACAATAACAGAAATAATGAAACGTACTTGGGTATATTTAAAGGAAGAAAAAAAGTAGTTGAAATTAAAAAAAGGCTTCTTCAGTGACAGTGAATGTATTAAGACCTCAACCTTGTTAAAAAGCATCAACACAAACTATCAAGAAAATCAATCTTTTCATAACATTAATAATAAAAATCTTTTCTATTCTATTGAATTTTTAAAAAATCAATTTAGCCATATTTATTTGAGAATAACCAAAATTTAGATTTAGTTAGATCTGTGTCTTCTCTGGCACAAACAAGCACACACACATACACACACACTTACAGTACTACATGGATCATCAGTACCAGTGAAATTGATAAAACTCCAAATATGGTTCAAAAACACCCATTTCTTGGGCTAAAAGTTAAGATTAAAAAAACAGAAATAAAAAACCTAACAGTATTCATGCAAGTCCTTACAAACTCCTTAGTATCATACATACTGACTTGTCAACCAAGAGAACAAAAGCCTTGTGAAGTTTCGACTGGGATGTACAACAAACTAAATGTCAGATCCATTCAGTCAGATTGTGCTTAAGTATTCAAATTTGGTTTGGTAAGATGGTTTAAAGTCAAGCTGATAATTAATAAGTAAATGGATAATTGTTGTCTTAAATAAAAACTCATAATATGTGAATGGTGGGGAGGGCTTTAAACGTTACAAAACCCAGCCCATTTTTTGGCCTTTTTAATCTGTTGGGCCAGAGATAACCAGGTTGGTGTCAGATGTTATGGATTTGGGAGCCGTCTGTTGACCACAGTAACTACAAGTCCATCAACAAAGGCAATGCTTTTTAAAATGTAGCACCTGCTTTCAGGATGCTGTATACTTTCTTTCTGCCTTCCTCTTTACTCTTTTTTTCTCCTCCTATGCCTTGGACTTTTCTTCATCAAAATCTCAGCATGTGAAACAGATCATGGCTCGGTGGAGGGAGAAATCAAGGTTACAGTACAGTGATTACTTGATGTTTTGTTTGGTAAAAATGTGAGTTTGAGCAACACAGTGGGAGAAATGATGAGCGAGTTTATGAAGGGACAGCCTGATATTAGACTAGTTCTCCTGTCAGGACTGTGAGACAATAACTTAAAGGAATAGTTGAGTCATTTTGAGAAATATGCTCATTTTCTTGCAGAGAGTTAGTTGAGTTCACTGATACTGCTTTCTTATCTATATCTATATACAGTCAGCAGCCAGTTAGCTTGGCTTAGCACAAAGACTGGAAAAAGGGAAAGAGCTAGCCTGCCCCTGCAGCCACAAAATTTGTTCAACACCTCTGAAATCTGTGGTTTGGGGCTGTGCTGACTATTTCTGACTGGTGTAACCTCTGTAACATAACCCCTGTTAAACCACAACATGTTATTTTTAGACACTTTTTACTCATGGGTGTTTGTAGGTGGGCTGAGTTACCTTTGGACATTGCAGGGCTACTTGTTTTCCTGTTTCCGGTTTAATGCTTAGCTGAGCTAACCAGCTACTGGAAGTAGCTTCATATTTACAGATATAACACTGAGTTATCGATCTCCTCCTCTAACTCCCTGCAAGAAATCTAATATGTGTATTTTCCAAAAGGTTGAACTATTCCTTTGCACTGCAGGGGGGAATGATTCTGTAGCTGTATCAAAGTCAGAATTGCTTTGAATCTTTAGAAAAATGAAGAAAGGGCAGGGCATACTGCAAAGGGGAGTAAAGTAAAATATGAATTGTCTGACTGTGTATTAATGTGGTTTAAGTTTTGATGCTGTTGCGGTCCCTCTAAACCAGAAGAATAAAATGTTAAATGCTGGAACTCCTCACGTCACTCAATAGTGACCATCTAACACAGCAGGCAGGGCTTATAGCTGCAATCATGAAAGACTGTGTCAGGCTGCTCATCCCAACAACAAGGGTTTCAGCTAATAGTCCATTGTCCACAACCTGAACAGCAAAAACTGTCACTGCCAATTGAGTCAGACCTGATGAAATGCCATAAAGGCAACAGGCAGACACTGAATGGGATTTACTTGTATCTAATGGACAGATGGATCCTGGCTGATCTGTTAAGAGGAGGAGAGGAATGATAAAGCTTATTGAGCCTTTTTTATGGTTTAAAGGAAATTCACTTGAAGATAGATTAACTGTGTGAAGAGTAAAAGAAGAAGCATTCATATTTTATTTCTAAAGCATTATTTCTTCACATACAGCAGCACGGCTCTTTTTATACCTGACTTTTGGGGGGAACAGGAATGTTTATTTATCACGGCACTGTGGTTTTAACCCTTGTAATCCTCCCGTTGGTTCCTTTTATTGTTGGGGGGGGGGGCACAGTAGGAATTTTTTGTGTTTTACAATTTATTGTAACATCTGTTGGATGCTTAAAAGCCTGTTATGCTCAAGAAACTCTAATATTAGACACTTTTCAGTTGCATTTTCACTCAAATCAGTCGACTAGTTGTTTGCAGGTGGATCTGTCTACCGACAAAAGAGAAATGATGTGAAGAAAATCAGTATTAATCCTTTAAGGCACATCCAGCTCAAAATGTGAGACCCATTTGGTGCTGCCAGGCAGAAAAATGAGAGGAAACGGCAAATCAGTATGATGATGTTGCTTCTGCAGCTAAAAGAAAAACCTTCTCTGCAAATTTTATAAGTACATAGAATGTACTCAGCAAGTCATGCCTTTCACATACACTTCACAGCACTCAAAAATAAGAAAAGTACAAACGAATAAATAAAATAAAACATGAAGAATTAATAGCAAAGAAGAGTCCAAATTACAGGAACCCCCAAGAAGATCCATACTGACAACTGGTCAACCAGTCTCCTGTAATATTGGTAAGCTAAGAAAGAATTAACATCATACAAATATGTAACATGAACTATTTCAATAAATAAATAAAAATAAAAAAACAACCCAAACCGATAATTAAACACTAGAATAATATTCATTATTATTAACATTATCAATACAATTATTATTAGTGTACCCTGTTACTTCAACAGAAGTGTTGATTTCTCATTCATGATTGTATTTCCGTTGCTTAAACAAAATGTTTGTTTTGGTGTTAAGGAACTGCAGGAGGGAGGGAAAGACAATGAGCATATGAAGAGAGCAGAGACTGGAGATTTTATTTCACTTTTCTTCCCCTCCATCCCTCCCTCCCTCCCTCCCTTCCAATCTTTCTCTGAGCATCAGAGCAGCACCAGAATCCTCTCTTCTCATTAAAAACCTGCCTCCCGCCGGACTTCACCACAGCTTAGCCTGTGGCCTCTGTGCATCGTCCAAATTCTTCCAATTTAGTGGAGTGAGAATAACACACACAGAATCGTGTCTAATTCTCCTCATACAGAGGGGTCATCAGCCTGCGCCTCTGTATGTCTCTCTTCGTCCTTGTCTTTTCATCACCCACTTCATCTTCTTTCTCTCTCTCTCTCTCTCTCTCTCTCTCTCTGTGTCTCTGTTCTTCTTCCTTCTTCTGTCTTCCGCCTCAGACATCTGACTCAATGCTGGAGAGCTTTTCATAAACGTGTCCATTGCTGGCACCGTTGAAGGGTCTCTGCGCCTGCCCCAAACCTAATGTGTCCCTGCCCCCGGGCAGTAGCTTGTTGGCTCCATGGTGGTTGCTCATAGGCCCTCCCACCCCACCCAAACATAGCTCTTTGGGGAACCTGGGTGCCACATTGGACATCACCCCAGCTGTGGCAGACGCAGGCAAATAGGAAGTCACTCCCATGGAGCCACGGAAGTCCCCTCCTCCTCGGCTGTTGTTGAGAAGTTGCTGCTGCTGCTGCTGTTGCTGCGTCTGTGGCTTTTTGATGTAGTACGGTTTGGCACCGTGTAAAAGACACTGGTCATCGCCGAAGGTTGGGATGAATGGGTTCTGGTTCACCTTATCTGGGTAGAGAGATTTAGACAAGGAGTAAGTCCCGGCCCCTCTGCTACCACCACCACCACCACCACCACAGCCCCCACTTCCCATCATAGCTCTATCTCTGTCCCTCAGGTCTCTCTCCCCCACCGATCGCCGGTGCAACCCACCTTCTCCTCCACGGAACAAACTGAAGGAGGAGCCTCCTTTTGCCCTATCACCACCTATTCCTCCGAACATGGGCGACTCCCTGTCACCTACATACCTCTCAAACATGTGAGCGTAAGGGCTTGGGCCCTCCATGAAGCGGTCTTTGTCTTTTAAGCTCACGCTTCGGGGCTGGGGAAATTGCCCCCCAGAGCCACCGCCAACCCCTCCCATGCGGCCTGCCCCCTCCCTCTGCAGGTCCACAAATGTGTCATATGAGTGCTGCCGCCGTAACACCCTGCCACCCGGCCCTAGCTTCCTGCGCTGTGCCTGAGTTTGTGTTTGGCTCGGCCCCGCGCTACCCTTCCCTCCGGGGAAGACCATGTTATTGTCCTCGCTGATGTTGTAGAGGTTGCTTGGCGTCATCTTACAGGAGTCACAGCGTTTGCAGGTAGCGGAGCTGGGACGACTGCTGCTCCCCCCAACTCCGCTAGCTGGGCACGTGCCGACTCCTCCCACACCTCCACTGTGGTGACACACGCTGTGGCAGTTACGACACTCCCAGTCACCCCCTGCTATGCCCCCCCCTCCTAGCCCAGAGACGCCCTTTTCCCAGCAGGTGTGGGCCTGCTGTCCGGCTGACACTGAGCCTAGACCACCTTTACACTCTGGCTTCTTGGCTTTACTTTTCAGGAAGTCTTCCACAGGCACTAAGCTTTTACAGATACCACCACCACTACCCCCGCCCACACCACTTCCTCCACTTCCACCCTCTTGCTCCCACTTGGCCTTGCCCTCCTTGGAGCGGAACTGGTCAACATAGAAATCCCTCAGGTTCTCTTTGTCTTTGCGGAACAAGTAAGGTGAAGAATTACCCCCGCCTCCTCCCCTCTTCCGCTCCAGGGGAGGTGAGACAGTGCGGTGTGCCAGGGGCCCGTGGGGGAAGTGGTGGTGGACGGTGTGGTGGTGGGGTCTCCTCCTGAAGCCACTCAGCTCTATCTCGTCCTGCTCCCGTCTGCACTTGGCCGACGCTGGCCTCTTTTTCAGGCTGTCCCTGTACTGCTTACGTCGCTTGGCGTTGCCCTCCAGGTTGCCGTAGGTGACGGTGTGGGTTGAGATATCCGATACATCAGAGCGAATGTTCCCGTCGTCACCCCCCGAGCCTCCCCCACCCCCACCACAGTACCTGTCATGACCCCCGATGAGCCCCGTGCTGGATGCGCCTCCTTTGAAAGAAAACCTGCCGTACACATTGCTTGCCTTGAACCCACCCTGGTTGGAATCCGCAGGGGTGTGACCAGCAATTAGGTCAAATTTATTGGTATTCCTGTGAGTCATGGAGGGGCGGGGCTGGGTGGTAAAGATGGGCGCTACCCCTCCCCCTAAACTGTCGCAATCAAACATGCCCCCCTCCAACGAGCTAGCACTGCCTAAACTACGCGGCCTATTTGGTGGGGGGCCAGACATACCCAAAGCCGAGGCCGGGTGGTGGTGCCGGTAATGGTCCTGGTACAGGTTGCTGTCCTTCAGAGGCAAGTTGCCAAAAGTCCTCTCCACCTCGCTGATGTAGTCACTGAACAAGTTGTCCTCTGGCAGGTAAGGTGGCGCTGCTTTGCAGTCCACAGGGTGACCCACCAGGCTGCGCCGGTGCTCCTGGATGTCATAGATAGCTGATTCACGACCACTGTGGCTGTACTCCAGGGCGGCGTGTGGAGAGCCATTAATGCCCGGGACGGCCGTCATGTCCTTGGCAGTGCGGAGCAGCCGAAGGATGTTGGAGTGGGTGTTGTTCATGTTCTTCTTCATGGTGGCTGAAGGCGAGTCGATGGTTGACTTGTTTTCCTCGATTTGTACCCCATGGATGCAGCTGTAGATACCCTGGAGTGTGGAAATTAGAGGAAAAGGGAGGTAGAAAGAGAAATAGATGGTGAGACAGGCCATGGAAAGAAATAGGAAGAAGAGTGAGAATTGTAGAATATGAAACCCAAGTGAAAGGAACACAACAACAACATGTGTGCAAGAAGTAAGGAGTCAACAACCAAAGGGGATTTAATGTTAGAGACAAAGCCAAATATCAGACACATAAACAGACAGACAGACAGAGAGAGAGAGAAATAGAGAGGAAAATAGAGACAGACAGAAGCAGAGAGAGGTTAATGCATTGCCATATTCTCTCTGACCACCCTCTTGTTAACATACAATTAAACCGTAATAGAGGCTGAGTTCATGAATAAGTTTTCTCAGGGGAACAGCATGGACCCTCACAGCTGCTGCCCAGCACTCCACCTCAGGCGAGCCGGGAACAGGTATATCAAAGCCTTGATTGATAACACATGAGTGTCAGTAAACTCATGCTTTTGAACACCAATCAATAGATTTAATCAATGTCATTAAAATTCAGCACACACCAGGGCAACTGGCTTTCCTTTAAAAAAAAAAAAATTGTCAAGGGAACAGATCACTTTGGAAAAGTTTTTAAATTTTCGGAGACACAGAGATTAACAATTTAGGTGTCAATTTCTGCCATTATCCATGTGTCTGTATTTTTTTTTGACAAGAGCAAGATTTTCATGCAAGGGGAAGGCCTTCGTGAGCAAAGTCAAACAAGCGTGTTTAAATGGAGGCCAAGGGAATCCATGGTGGAGGCGACAGCCAAATCCCTAAGGTTAAGGACGCAATGCCCACCGGCCGGAGCGGGGCCAATGTTTCTTAAAGGCATCAGCTTGTCAGAAACAGTTTCTGTCCATCTCTTAGTCACTTTCCCCTGTCACCAAGCTACATTCATAAATCTGAATCATCAGCCCTGTTTTCTTTTATGCCTCCATTCTCTCTTTGTGTCTGTTTTATCTCCCTTTCCGGGCATTCAGGTGAGTGGCAGCTACTCCAATGTCTCCAATGATCGTCTGTCTTTATCGCTCTACATCTATAGCTTCTATAGCTGCTGTGAAAGGTAATAGAGCAGAGGTTACTGGCACACCACCATGTCTGTTCTTTTCTCCTCTGCCTTTGTCCTGCTCCCGGTTTTATTCTCTTCCTCCTATCTTCCTTATGGGCCCTTCATCCCTTGTCCATCCTTACACTTTCTATATACTATGCAATTTTCTTGAATGCTTGAATCTTTTCTTCTTTTGTTTTATTCCTCACACTGCAGCTTAAATGTTTCCATGGAAAGGTATAAAAAATAGTACCTGACCACTCTTCAGTAATGGAACCATCTTGAAATATGTGTACGCTTGAAATAATTCAACGTGTAAAATTGAGCACATTAGAGCTTACAGTGAATCTTGAAGCTACGGTGCAAAAAAAAAAAAGAAGAAGCTGTGCTTATGTTTGGCATAAAAAATATTAGTTTCAGAAGCTACAAAGACACAAAGAGATTGCTGCCAATTGAACATTATTTTAAAAAAACAGCATAATTCTGAGTTGCCCAAGGCAAAATGTGTCTTTTCTATTTTGTAGCATTACAATTAGAAACACCTTCAGCCTTACCACTAAACACATGAGCGCTGTTGCCTCATCTTAGGCAAATAATAACCGAGGCAATTTGCATGCAACAACACCTCCTTTCTTAAAAGGTAACATTATGCAAATGAATTAACCCTCGAGGGATGATTTATATGGACCTGAGCGGTCTGCACCAACAACGCTCATTCACCCTGTTAAGTGACCTGTCTGAGCAGGGTCGTAACTATGCCGAGATGAGCTCTTTGACATCCACCTGCACACCTTGAGGCCACCAGCTGAGAATGTTCTCCTGTAAGTGAGTAAGTAGCTTTCATTTCAGCAGAATTAAGTTGGTAAGCAGTGGATTTTCTCAAAAAACGGGCTCTTTAACCTAGTCAGGAACTGAGGCTGATGTCAGGCTTGCTTATCAACCAACACGGTCAATTACTGACAAGCTAAATGAGCTATGGCACTTGGTTGTATCCTTTACTTGTGTGTTGTTACGGCATGTGTCCATCAAAGTTTGTTTTTTCCACTCCCCTTGTGGAAAGAGGCTGTGAGAAGTTCAATAAACTGTTACTTGTGGTATTTATTGGTAATCATAAACTATTCACGTTCTAAGCTACTCACGACCCCTACGAAGTCAGAAAGGTTAGGAACATAGTTTGAAATAAATAAAGCCTAACTTAAGGTGCCATTATGTTTCAAGGTGCATGTTGGATTGTCATGCAGGGTCTGAAAACCGATTAGCACATTGCTGTTTGTCTGTTGTTGTTGGCTAATTTTCCAAAATCATCAATCCAATAATCACATCCCGGTCATGCAGGAATCATCCAGGTGAGTGGAGCTGAAGATGTACCAGGACAAGGCTTCTCTCTGCTTTTAGCACTGAGAAACACTGAGAATTTGTTTTGAGGCTCTTTCATATGGCACAGGATGCACGTGACTTGTGTTTTGGTGCTCAAAAAAAATAAACAAACATCCTGGGCTAAGAAAGCCACAGGTAAATCAGGTGAGTCATCGTATCCCCCTGACTGACTCCATACAATTCAACCACAGCCAGTGGTTTCAAAACAACCACTGCTGTGATCTTTCTGTCAGGAGGACAAAGGTCAGACCTAAAATAAAGCACGAGCACACTCACTCTGCTAATGGAGAAGGTAACCCCAGGCCTTCCAGAGCACACGCCCATGAAGCAGAAGCGTAGCTGCCAGTAGAATAAATGTTCACAGATGAAGGTGATGAATGACAGAACCATGGCGGCCCCGAGCATGTAGAAGACCCCCGCCATGTTGTCCACGTCCAGCTGGCTGCTCATCACCTCGTTCTTCTCATTGTGGCAGATGCCAGTCAGCCACAGGGCCTCCAACTCCTCCATCTCACCTGGAGGGAGGAGAGACATGTATACGTTGCTGTATTGACGCATGGATGTTACGGTTTGTGTGACCTGCACACTTGGATGGGTTTTGCCCGTAGGTGTCTGAACACGTAAGTGTGAGTACAAAAAGAGAGGGCGCATTTTTTTGGATGGGGAGTTGATGCCGAAAACAGTTCAGGTCTCATGTACGTGCAACAAATGTCGTGTTGCATTATTTTTTTTGAACGCCCCCCTGAGGAGCACCCTCATTAAGGATTGCTTACGCAAGGCTAACCCTGCCTTGGTGTGGAGAAAAAAAATACAACTGCCTGCTGGGACTAGACATTCCTCAGGGAGGAAGTATATATGATCATGTGATGAGCGTTTCCGTCCTAAAATGTGTCCCCCTCAGTTCCACATCCCTGGGGTGGGGGTGGGTTGCTAAGGGGGGAGGACACGTCCAGAGAGATTTGTTTGATCTGCACCAATGGTCTGTTTTAGTGTGTGTGTGTGTGAGAGAGAGAGAGATCAGAGGGGGTATATATATTTTCCCATGCTTACATAACACTGTTTTGTGTCTGGATGTTTGCGCAGATGAATGTGTGTGTTTGTCTCAGACAGCAAAAGAGCAGAAAGTAGTTTTCACCAGAACATTTCTACCCAAATGATCCTTAATGAGAAAGTGAATGTGGCAGGGTTGCAATGACTGGTCATCAGTTGTTATCATGGTGATGAGCAGCCAGCAAAAAGCCACTGAGGGAACAAAAATGTATTTAATTTGGAATCTACAGAGCGAGGTGCCTCACTTATATTTGTTTTGTTCATGAAGTAGAAGCACATTACATAACTTAGCACTTAGCACTTTTATATTTGTTTCTCTGTATGGATGACCTTGAAACCTTTTTTAAACATCATCTTTTCCTCTCCTCCTCTGACACCCCCATTCACACACACAAAGACACCCCAGCCTCCTGCTCCTGTATTTGCTCAGATGTAGCAGCACTCAGTATCGTGTGAGTAAGCCCTAGCTGACCCGCTCCCTTTGCACATATGACTTAGATCATGTTCGTATCTGGACTCTAACAGGACGTGACAGATATGAGCAAACATCGATGAGTCTGATCTCTTAACCTGGGCAAATATATGTGTGCTGACAGCCAATCAGTCCACGTGTAGTAATGAGACATAATGTCTGATGTGTTGGCCCTCATGTACACTGGCGACAGAACAAAACATCTTTACTTCTACTCAGCAAATTTGTACAGACACATCTGATCTTTGAGGAACACAAGCTCAAGCATGTACGTAGTCACATGTCATAAACACATGTCATGCACACAGTCACATCTTGCACACACACACACACACACACACACTTTAATGTACATCACAGAGGAGGTTTCCGGTGGTGTAGGTCAACGTCTGACTTGATCTGGCTCTTCAACATCTGATCTGAGGTGAATGCTCTCTCTGCACAGACCTCTTCACACACACTGGGATGGAAAGCGATAGCACATCGAAGGCCACTGTGCATGTGTGTGTGTATGTGTGTCAACATGCTTTACGATATATGATCTGACATGTGGTGAGCAGCAGGGAGAACATACAGCCTCTGGAGGAGCAGTGCCAGGTGTTTTCTCCAAAGGCAAGGAGAGACATTTATTTTAGCTTTTTCTGTAAGTTAAAAAGCTGCTAAAACATAGCTCATTTTACACACACTATGTGCATTGTGTAGCAGTTTCCAGAGACACTTTAGCTATCTGCAGAATAGGCCATGCTACCTTTTTTAATTTTTCTAAAAGTTATGAGTAAGAAGTGAATCTTACTGGACTACTTCATATAAAAGAAATAAATAACCATAGTATTCATGGCTTTTATACAAAATTCCCAAACTGACAAGGTCACCAGGAGGCCACCGTGTTTTTACTGGTTGTTCAAACATGAGTAAGAGAGAGCTGCATGAGTTAGGGGAAGCTTCATCTATTTAACACACTGAAGTCATTTACAGGTGTTAGGGAGTAAAAAAAAAAGGAAGAAGTAGAACAAAGCACCTGATATCTAATATATAAGTCTGATAAACTGCCTCACGTGATGCCTCTTCAGCAGCAGTGGTTGGGCCTGAAAGATGACAAGTTTGAAAGTGAAATGAAACTCTGGAGGTGTGTTGTTAAAAAGGGTCAAAGAGAAGGCAGGAACTGACAAGGCAGAAGAATGCGTATAGAAGTAGAAATGACAAAGTGGAGCAAAGTGTTAGCAGATGCAGTTTATGATGGACATTTTATCACCTACCTAGAGGCCAATGTACAGTCCTGTCAGTGGTGGAGGATGTTCAGTGACTGAATGTGGTTGTGGTATATAGAACAGATGAATGTGCCTGCTCCTATAACGACATTAACCTGAAGCCATAGATTTGTGATGAACAGACATCCTTTATCTCACCAAGTTACTACAGCCTGATGTCACACCACCATTTCGTCCCCAAACATCAAGGACCCCTCACTGTTGCTTGAAGCCAGACCTTTGTTCAACAAGAGGTGGAAAGTTTGCATTCTTACCATCTTCTCAAACCACCGGAATCCTCTCATCATAAAGAGGCTGCAGCTCAGTACAGAAGCCCTTGTGGTTCACTGAACTCGTCATTCTGTCAGTGACGCCAGGCACTGTGTCGGGTTCTTTCGGTCACTAACCAAAACACACGACAACAGCTGGGGCTTGAAAACAAAACACCTGACCTACAAATTGAGGGAATTGCTCTATGGTGCATATACAATATCCATTTTTAAGGAGAGTGTCATCACTGTTGCTTTCTACTTTCTGCACTGATGGGACACACATGACCTCTCTCATATAAATGTTCATATTATAAGGTCCAGGTGCAGTTAGAGAGATGCTGCCACCACACTGTTGAATTGATAAGCTGGTGTCACAGTGCTGAAGTGTGCTGGTCATGAGCAGTCACAGTGGCCCACTCTTGCACATTACTTTACATTAGGCCTTTGGAGGTGGTAAAGTGTTTAAAATATTCATGTACCTTTCTGAATGGTAGATTTCTGAGACAGAATTTTCCGCGGCTGCGCATTTTACAACTCTACACCAGGTTAGGGAGGGATTTTTACTTTTAATTTGTTAAAGTAAATTGTGACCAAGAGTACAAACAAATCAACAGAGACTGTAAACATGAGTGAGTGTTTCATACCAGAGAGCTTTCAAATACTCTCAAATCTTGTCAGTGACAAATTCAAGGCTTCCTTTGATGAGATGCAAGAATAAATCAAAATACATTCAAGGTTTCCCTGTTGCTGTTGTTGCTCCGAGGGGGTGTAGTAATGTATAGACCCTTTCTAAAGGATATTCACTGTAAGGATGATTCATTTTACCATCTCCAAACAGCATGAGGATGGCCAGATCCACAGCCCGTTTCCAGCCTGAGTCCTTCTGGATAGCAATGCCATAGCCGGTGGAGGCGAACACCTTGCCGCTCCCGATGGTGACCAGCTTGCAGCCCTCATCCCTGCCCGCCATGTAGTTCAGCACTGCAGCGTCGTAGATGAAGGCATCCAGTTTGCTGCAGAGTGCAAGAAGAAGAAAAATATTTCACGTGGTGTGATGGTGCCTCCTGTACCACTAGTTATGCAGTTTAAAATAAACAGAGGTTTCAGGATACTTGTAATTTCACAATAATTTTGTCATTACTTAAGTATGGTCTTGATTTCCTTCTGAGAAAGTTACCTGAAATGAAGTGATTTTTACAGTAATTTCCAGTTCCATTTTTTCAGAAATGATCATTCCAAATTTAGACAAACAGTTCTGAGACAGTCAGGGTATATTAGTTAGTTTATGCACTTGATTTGTAAGAGCTCCTCCATTTAAACCAAGGTAAATATTCATTCATCATTCATTTACTGTACTCTGTATTCATGTTGAATTTAATGCTTGCCTTTGCACATGTTTGCACGTTGAACTGAGCTGACAAAAACACTCGAGGATACACTAGCTTAGCATTTAATTGGAATTAATTAATTGGAAGTGCACCAACTGAGCTCCTTCTCTATGTCTATTTTAGCTACAATTAATGACAAATTGCACTGCATTGCTCTTTTAAGGAAATTTACGAGAAAATTATTAGAAATAGGCCCACAAAATAAAGCTTTACCAGGCTAAATATTGTAATGAGAACCTTTTAGCTAAAGGCAGTGTGCCTTGCTATTCTATAGTTATTCCATGCAATGTGATATTTTCTAAAGGCACTATATTACAAATAGATCTTTCACTTAGAATTCAGACATTCAGATAAAACAGTGGAGAGTAAATAAAGGTTATCAAGTATTTAGGATATAGTCATGGACTACTATGCTACTCTTGCAAAGATGGGGTGCCGCGCCTGAAACAAAAACAACCTTCGCTCACATCATGAATAAATAATTACTTTCTGTGAAATAAAACATTCATCTTCAATGGAACAAAGCAACAGCACTACATCACACACAGCAACTGCCATACAGAACGGCTGTTCCATAATTCTTGGTACAGAGTCCATCTTACTAGTTATTTCTGAAGCTTTCAACCACATCTCATGAGCTTCCTCAGCAGATGGAGGTGCTCAGTTGCCTTGAGATTCAGTCATGAAGTAAAACCTGAACCATCTCCATGGAAGGCCATGAGATATGGCTGAAAGCTTCGTAAACAACGAGTAACTTTGACCTCGTGTTGAATTTTCTTTTGTCAAACTGCTGTTTTTAAGGTCAAGAGTGAATCACCGCAGACCCACTCTGGTTTGGGCCTAAATGAATTGCCCACTTGACAAGGTGTGTCACGTTCTGGGTGGCTTACCCACTGAGGTAAGGGCACTCTGATCAACTCTTTTCTCTCCACATCAATCATGAGTGAGTTGATAGATAAATTAATATGACAGTTTCCAGCTTGATGACAAACCACCATCAAACAGTGCCTCAGGGCTCTCCAGGCCTCTGTGGACATTCAGCTCAAACTCTCACCAAACACACGAGGTACATCACTGCTTTTCATCCTTAATTCTTTAGCAGAGGTTGATGAAGACATTAGGAGACAGGGAGAGAGAGAGACAGAGAGACAGAGAAAACAAGTAAGGAGGAAAGGAAGACATTATCTAGCTTTCTCAGCCACAGTGAGTGAACATTAGTTAGCTTTCACCTCAACCACAGGCTACGCTGCTATTCTGGGCACCAGTGGCAGGCACATACACAGCTTCACTGGCTGCCCACCCACATTGCCCAGAATGCTCCCTCTTCCTTCAACCTCCCTCTCCTTATTCCTTCATCATCTTTGCTCAGTATTGCATCAGTACAGGACCTCACAGCCCCATAACACTGTCTCTTTTCTCCCTACTGAGATCCTTTCAACTCCCTCCTTCCCCCATCTGTCTCTCCATCCTCCCCTCTGTCACTCTCTCTCTTCCTCACCCGGTCTTCAGACTGTACAGCGCTTCATCTACATTCTTCTGGTGGAAACTGGTCATGTAGGTATGCATGTCCCGGTAGTTGTTGCGGATGTTGCGCTCTGTACTCCCATTGGGCACTGTGCCGAACCGGAACGGCGGCGAGAATTCGTTCGGCTTCTGGAACTGTGGTGGGGGTTTTCCGGAAAAGAAACCACACAAAGAAAATGACAGAGGAGTTGCTTGTTAGCATAGAAAAAGCACTGAGCCGCAGCAAATAGCCTTAAATGCACTGTTGAGCACAGGACTACGCATTCGGAAGCTAAAAATTAACTAAATGCGCTCAATAGACAGATAAACACGGGTGAATCTTGAGCACGCATTTAAACAAACTTGTATCATACACCAGATCAAGTTCTAAATAAGGAGCCACCATGCTGTTCAGAAGCATAAAAATGCTGAAATAAGTACTTTGGAGCTGCAATTAATGATTAGTTTCAGCGCATTTGAAGCGAGATGGGTGGTCAGTTACAGGACACTTGAGCTCATCTAGTGCTGCGGTGATATGTCGGTAAAAAGGTTGTGAACCACTGAACAAAACAATGGATATATTCATTAAAACAAAGATTGCTTTTCAGTTTTAATAACGACTATTTGGCCATGTTATTTTGTTTATCAGGGTGTAATCTCAAAAGAACAGCTAACCTGTATAAAAAAAGGTTAAGTAAAATAAAATAATCAGACAAGAAAGTGGTGATAAGTTTGAGCCCTAAATCATGAGCTCTCATAAAGGCAGGTATCTACTTCAAACACAAGGTGTCATCCATAATCAGTCTCATGTTGTCTACTTTCACACACCTGCTCCTCGACCCCACAGCCCCTCTCACACTGCCTTGAATTCGCACCTTTTTGTCTGACAGGCCCGACACCTGGTCGACGTACTCCTCCTGGATCATGAAGGCGGCCAGGTTGGCAGTGTAGGAGGCCAGGAAGATGACAGCAAAGAAGGCCCACACTGACACCATGATCTTACTGGTGGTGCCTTTGGGATTCTGCACAGGGACGGAGTTGTTGAAAACCAGACCCCATAGCAGCCAGATGGCCTTACCGATGGTGAAGGAGGGACCTCCGGGCTCTGGGAGACAGAGTGACAGAAAGGTGAAGGTGGTGGTGGTGGTGGTGGGGGGGGCAAGAAAACAGTTTTACAGATCATAGAGACTACTTCACTTTATATGAATTTACTCATGACTGCCATTGTGAGAGGGAGTTGACGGATGGCAGCGACAAAGACCAGATTTACTTCTCATCCTTTAGTCTGTCAGTGATCGCAGGGTGTACTGTGCCATCTACATCTTCTCTCCAAGCCACCGCCATGACAACCTACTGTTACAGACTAACTCTGTTCCACCTACTCCTATGGCAGTATGACAAGCTACCTACTGTAGCTGTGTGGCGTCAGAGGTGGGGGAGAAATAGAGGAGTAGGGGTAGATGGGCACACAGCAGGCTACAATTATGCTACAGCTGGAGCAGCAGTGTAGGACAACAGCCTTACATAACATGGCGATTAAACCACACACGCTGTTGCTGTGACAGAAGACATTCAGAAAACAGTGCTTTAGGAAACATCCATGGATACCAAAACCAAACACCATTACTCCTTGATGAAAAGTCTGCAAGCAGAAATATAAAACTAATCTGATTTTATCTGTAGTGGCTGCCACTGTGGCAGGCTAATGCAGTCCAACAGAGCTGGGTGAATAAAACCCAGAGGAAAACAAAAGACTGAATCTGAACCATTGATTGTGATTGCAAATTGATTTGAACGCCCTCCTGGATCTGTATTTGATTCAGTGTGTTAGTTTTCTTCCATATTATCAGAGACTGTTAAACCTGACACATAATTTCAATGTATGGTAATAGATCTACTTTAGTTCATTCATTGGTCTGACACCTTAGATCTGGTGGTGTAATAGTGGTGTAATATTTGAAAATGGCACAATAAAAAAGACACTGTAACACGAGAACAGAAGAGTCTTTGTTCACACAGCAATGCTGAGAATACTTAAGATCACCTATCTGGTTCTCGTCAATGATCCTTTTCATTAGTGAAAGCACTTAAGTGACTGTAGATGTAGATAACTACTCCAAGACATTGAGTAGAAAGTCCCAGCGCTCCAGTCACGCTCATTCAAAAGCGATTGTCAAAGTTATTTAGCACATGGACGGCTCCGTTTGAATGGTGCATTCAAGGTTACAAAATGTGCCAACCAAGTCTTTATTTTTGTACATGAGATTGCCTGAAAATGGATCATTGTCAGCTATCTGCAGCATCGATTGACAGGGTCTGCGCTCCTGTGTAAGTGTGTATGGGTGTGTGTGTGTGTGTGTGTGTGTGTGCTTGCCCTCTCACCTCGTCCGTCTGCCAGACAGCGATTGTAACCCACCGGGCTGAAGTACTCAAACACGAACACAGCCACGGCTGACACGATCAGCAACATCACAAACATCATCACCCAGACATCAGCACTGAAGGGCTCTAAAAACACAGACGGGGAGGTGGAGCGGATAGGGGGTGGGGTGGGAGGAGATGGTTCAGCAGGGAGCAGAGGAAGCGGAAAAGGGAGAGAGGGTTTTGGGGGGATATGGAGAGAGGAAGTTCATTATACCAAATACAACAAAATAAATCACCCGCTGGTATCAACATGATTATTTGCATTCAGACATTATGTACTATGTGCTCTCACATGAATGGATTTTATCTGAGTTTGTGTGAACAATAACAAGCACTTCTCGAGTTGAGAGGAAGTTAGAGAGGTGTGATTGGACACATTAATTCAACACATTCAATTCAATATATTGACTGTACACACTGTAATAACCTATACACTTTCATTGTTAGGGGCAGAGTCAGCCATTCCCACCATTAACCAGTGATGATATTTTTTATATTATTTTCCTGACAGCATCTATTTTGAAAATTTTAGAGAATAATTAAATGAGGCTTAATAGCAAATCATTGAGCTGTAAGGTGACATGAGTTTTTCGACTGCTCTGTAAACAGATGGACCAGCTGCTGGTGGAATGTTTGCTGCCTCCAGGATTCCAGAACCCCACTTGCTGTTACAGTGGAAACCACAGGTGTCATCAAAGCACCTGGGACTGAAATCTTAAAGACTACAAGTTAACTGACCTTTTAAGGCAAGAAAAGGCCTTAAATTCTTCAAAAACATGGAAATTTGAACATCAACAATTCCATGACCATTTACATGTGTGTGATATGACTGACATCACCAGAATAGCAACTAAACGGACCTTGAAGTTTTGGCAACTATTGTGTCTGGTGCTCCAACCACTGATTATTTTCATTCGCGCTTAATTTGAAGATTATTTCTCGTGATTAACCTTTTGTTCTATAATGTCAGAAAATTGTCAAAAAAAATTGTGTGTATTTCAGTGTCCTTGGTGATGTCATCAAATTTCTTGCTTTGTCCACCCATTGCAAAACCCCCAAATATTTGAACATTTGAACATATTTACTTAACATATTTAATATTTGAACATTTAATTTACCATTTAAAGAATTTTTTTTTTGGATCAATTTTGTTACTGATTCCTTTACTGTCAATCAAACGAATCAGTTAATCAACCGATCACTGCAAATGTTTCCAAGGTCAAGAAATAAACAAGTTAGATTTTTACATCTCAGCTGTACTGTGACACATATAATAAACATACATACAAGTAATTAGGGCACATTTGGTTTTATACCCTGTTTTGCTCTGTGAGAAAATCAGGCTCACCACAGCTACACAATGTACTTGTTTAGTCAAAAACCCACTTAAATCTCTTTGTGGTTGTGCTTTTCATACGTTACATGAGCAGGTTGCGCATACAAGTGTTCTGGATTGTGTGCTGTACAGCTGCCAGAAGCACCAGGTGCACTTCTCCTCACCAAGAAAGGCGGAGGGGGAGACAGTGCCGTTGCTACGGGAGACCATGACACTAATCCCCGTCTCAATGAATGGCACAGAGAAGTCGATGACCTCTGACCTCTCCTCGTTGATGGTGAGCGAACCCACTGCCATGTGGGCATTCTTCAGCACCACCTGAGGGTCAACCACAGATAGACAAAGACAGACAGGAGGTTAACATCTAAGGTCAGTTGTGTACCACGCTGCGTATTCCCAGCATTGTGTTGAAAAACAGGTTGGCGAAAGGGACGTGATGGTAAAAGTAATTCTCTGCTGTTCTTTATCAAGCCACAGTTTCTGCAAAGTGTTTCACAGGCTATTTCGGTAAAGTGGAAAGGGGAAGAGGGGAGGAATCATTACTACCACTGGGTCAGTATTTGAATCCCTCCCACTATGGTCTCCCTCTGAGAGTGTTCAGGTATATTTAGCCCTAAGTTTCTGGAGCCTTGGGCCATGAATAAAAAAGAGAGCACAAAAGACTATGTTAATAAGGGTATACAGTATGTATGCCTGAGTGCATTGTTTTTCCTCTCTCTTTGTCACACTTCTTCATAAATGCTGCTCTCTTCTCTCTCTCTGTTTCTGTTTACTGTGTCTGCTGCCCTGTTTTCTCCTTTCAAATTAAATCATTAACTGCTTGCTTAGGCATTTAAGGACATGGACTAATGCATCCAAGCATGCATGCACTGCACATTTGCATAGTCTTCATGCTTATGTACATCTCGGGAATTTTTAGCACAATCTACCATACATGGATTTTAAAATACTCTAATTTTATATTACCCTGCACATCTTCACTCATCTATGTTCTTAAAATAATGATAAAGTCGCTTGTTCTATGCCATAATCAATTAGGTTGGACATCACATCGATTTGTTAAGGCTGCCTTGTGCTAGATGTGTAATGTGTGCAGGAGAGAAGTGGGTCTTTCCCTGAGGCTGCTGTCTCTCACTCTCTCCTTCTCTCTCCCAATTGCTCTCTTTCTCTCTGTCTTTTTCTTCCATCTCTGATTAGGAGCCTCATCATCCTCCTCGTGAGGTTTTGCGGAGCTGATCACAGCTCCCCCTCAGGCCAGGTTGTGGGGAGCAAGTGCTCGGTGCCTTGAGAGAGACACTGAGGAACTAACAAAAAGAAAGAGAAATATGGACAATGAAATTAGCCCAATCTCAAAACTAAATTACCGTGGTCTACAAAACACTTTACCCAGCTGTAGCAACAACTGAATTGGATTACATACTGTATTTACTTTATTGTTTAATAGATTTCTTTTAATTTTGAAAAGCAATTTAGTCCATGCATTGTATTCACATTGTGAAGAGAAGAAAATTACAAACCACTTAGCAGTAAAACTGTGGGGAGAATAAGAACAGCAGAAGTTGTGAGCACAGGGAAAGATAATGAAAAAACAAAATACGTACATAGGCTGTGTAAATAAACATCAAGCATAGAGAGTAAATGAAAACTGATTAAAATGAAAAACTATGAACATTCTCATGAGATATGTGGTGGATGAGCAAAGCAGCACTGTGTCTGGTTTTCTGGTCCTTGGTTAATATTCCTGTAGCCTTATTTGCTGTGCTCCAATATTCCCTGCAACTGGTCTGCCCACCTTCAGAGAGGTTTCCAGAACCCATAACCTTGCTGTCACGGGTAAGAGAATTTCCAAATTGGTGCACTTTCTCCAAGAAGTTCGCCAAATGCCAGTTTTACAATTTTTCAAATGATGATTCATCAGGCCACGTTAACAAATGCAGCTTGGAAACCCAATTCTCTGCTGTAATCCATCTGAGATCACAACTTAACAGATGCTAAATTTGATCCCTGCCACTTGAAGCAGCTTTTTTATTTTCACTATAACCTTTTTCGCCGTATCATTATAAATAGTGTTGCATATCTTCAGAGAGGCATGCTGAATGTACAGAGCAGTGAAATAGCCAATAGCAGAGCCAGTGAACAAGAGTGCAAGAGTGATCGTGTTTAAGTGTGGAATAAAAGACATTTCTTCACCTCTCCAACCATGCCATTCCATGTCCCATTAACCTTCTTGCCGTGTTTGCCATTGGTGACTAGGTAGAGGTCATATGTAAACTTCACCGTCTTGGCGATCTTCTTCAAGATGTCGATACAGAAACCCTTGCAGCAGCGTTTGATGTAAATCCCTGAATCACCTGTCTGGTTGCTGGTAGGGGGTGAGAGGAGGACAAGGGGGCAGAGGAAGCAATCAGTGCAAAAACTTTCAGCAATCTGAGATCAATGCTCATCTGCGTTCAGGTACATAGGTAAACTCTTGAAAAGATTGAGAGGAGGGGGAGAAGCAGGAATGAAATGAAATGCATGCAGAAAAAGAACAGAGATACAACAAATACCCAAGTTTATGCAGGTTTTCATGCCAAACATAAACTCCATCAGATTGTTTCACTGAATAGCACATATTAAAACACATAACACACATACAGTTAATGCCGATCAACAGATTTTGCATTGCAATAAATATGAATATTTGTCATGTGTGATAGTAGGTTGGCCAAAACAAGACATCATCTTTGGCTCTGGGTTATTATAATTTGTGTTTTCACTATGTATGCACCACTTCCCACACATAATCTGATATTTTAAACATAATATGAGCCAAGTGTTGCTCTATGTGCACACAGAGGAATGTGATAAAGGGAAGGAAAATGTCAAAGACAAAATATAGGTGACTTCTTTTTTGAGGACATAGTTTTTTCAGCAAATCCCATGCAGAATTTAACATCCAGATTTCTTTGAGTGCAATTTTATTCAGGTTAACATGATGTCATCCCAATTATATATTAATGGAGGACTAAGAAAAGTGCACATTGAGTGACAAATTTGTCCAAACTGTGTGTCATCAATCAGTGGGTAACTTTGGCTCACAGCAGATACAGGTGCATAACAGCTGTGGGTAACAACACAATGGCAGCGTTGGCAAGATGGGAAGAGGATGTTGCCAGTGCCAGACCAAGGACAAATGTGTTTGTTTTAGTGTGTTTTGTATTCACACAAGAGCGTGTCAACCTACATTTATGGGCTATTGTGGGATTATGAATGCCGCTCCTGCAAGTGAACAACCTTCATGATGATTGAGATAAAATCCACGGTATAACGTGGAATAATGTCAACACAGGGGTTTATCTATCTGGCACTAAGGCTGCATCCACATAGTTATGCTTTTGTGCATACACAGCACTGTGTATCGGTTTCACAGAGTATTTTCATGATGGAGAGAAATTCTCTGTGTCACGTTGCTGCCTTTCCCTGAAATGCTGTATGTGAGGAAGTCTTTGAAGGAAGAGAGAGACAGACAGACAGACACACAGACAGACAGAGAGAAGTTGGGGGAAAAAGGGGAATAGGAAAGAGACCAGGGTGAAAGATCAGTCAATAAAAAAAAAACACTGAGCCAGAAGATGTAGGACACCCTCAAGAGATTTCAGGTAGGCCAGTGATAGAAAAGGAGGCCAATGAAGTAAATTCATTATCAGACACCAAGGAGAAGCAAGAGGGTCAGGGTGAAGAGGTGGGGGAGGAAGGAAAACAGTGACAGAAGTCAAGAGAATGATCTAGTTAGCAGAGGGGAAGTGAGTCGGGGTGGTCTCAAGACCCTCAGTGATTGTGAGAGGACAATAGGGATTATATTTTTAAATCCAGTGAAGAAGAAATTAAACAGCATGCTGTAGTTAAAGGGAAATATTGAACAAAAAAGCCAATGAAAAAAGGCAAAATCGCCAAATAAAAGAAAATGTACAACAATTGCTCAAAAAATTCCTCTATGCACATTTTTGCATGGATCACTATAACACTAATGCATGTCTTTATATCCTTTGTTTGCATTCACCATTTACACAATATTTTGCTTAACTACAGATGCAGCTGTTGGTGTTTTATGTTTCTTTGTATCTTCTGTTAGGTGTGATGAATGAATTTGGAGATAGGTGGAAGGTTACACTCATCACAAGAAAAGCTTTAAATTATTAATATTGAAGCAATTATGTTAAATTCAGTGTTATATGCCAAGCATTTGATACTGCAATATTCATTCTAGAACAAATCTAATTTGATACTGAAAAAAAAAGGATTTGACTAAATTCAACTGTAAATTCTCACCTGAGTTTGCGGCACGGCACAGTGTTCCTCATGCAGGTCCCACTGAGCGGGTCCACGTCCTCCACAATGACAAACGGCGCCTCTTCCAGAGTCACGATGGACAGGTGGTCCTCCCGCTCCTCCGCTCCAGAGTACAGCTCAAAGCGAGGCCACACGTGGTACCTCATCGTCAAGGAGCCTCTCTCCCACTTGCCAACCTGCACGAGTGAGTAAGAGGAGGGATACACAGGATACAGTAACAGGCACTGTGAGTGGCAGGGACACACTTCCAGCAAAAAAGTGACACATCACAGAGGGTAAAAATTCAAACCAGGAAAGGGTAGACAGAGGACAGATTAAGAAGAAAGTAGAGAGGAACTGGATGCAGAAAGGGAATGACAGAGAAGAAGAGAAGATATTCACCCTGTCCCACTGTCTGTCCTTGTCCAGAAGAATGATGACCAGTTTGGGGAACATCTGGTGACCCTTTTCACTGAATGATAGGTTACGGCCTTCAAATGTGACATTCATGAGGTACCTGGGAATGAGAATTTCAGTTTGATGCACAAAAATCAATATGTCTGTAGGTCTTATAATGGATGTAAATAATTAAAACCCCTTTATCTGTAGCCACTACTGACATCAATAACCCCAAGACTGACTGAACATATTGTTTATTTAAGCTATATTAGAATTGGACACCTTTAAATCAGCATTAATGGATTGTTTTTGGCCACTTGAAGGTAGCACAACCAGCTGTAAACACAAGCAGACATATTCATTTAGAGCCATCTTGCCAGACATGATTTTAAGTCCAACATTCACTTTTTGTTAACCCAAACCCTCCCAAGGAAAATATTTGGCACTTTAGCCGCTGCATACTCCACTCTGTTGTCCGGTGTGTCACTCACTGAGCCTGATGTTATGACAGCAGTAAATCTGAGCCAAAACAGTAAAGTTGCAGGCCTTCCAACCAAAACAATGAGCTGAGAGAGGCTAACATGCTCTGTAGCGCTTAATGGAGGAGCTGGGTGATATTACTCTGAGTTCATCAAAGAAACGCCTTTAACATTACACATACTCATTCAATGCTGATATAAATAATGTGTATTGATTAGTGCGGCCTTGAGGGCTACAGTGGAGTACTAGTACAACATTGCTATCTTCTCTAGAGATATCATAAGGCTAACTCACAGTTGAAAATAGTGGGAGGAGTGGTGGGAGAATAAATTAATCATATTCTCAAATGTCTTGAACACTGAAATCTTGAGCCAAAAAGATTTCAGTCACAATGAGTGCACCGCTGATATTGGTACTGACTCATTGCTGTCAAATATTAAGTTCAAACGCTTGGCAGTATAACACTAGCAATGTTCTTTTGTGAAATGAGTTGGGACAGAAAATATTGTCTGGAGATGGTTATGTGTAATATTTGACACTGTTTTATGTATTTTGTTATGTGTCTGTGTGACACCTTTGAAAGAAGATACTAATTTTTGCACAGTTGGATGTGATGTCTGGCTGTTTCAGAACAAAGCTTTTACTTGCTTTTTTCCATGTTCATTGGTGCGTTGTTGTACAGTTTGCTAAATTAGTGAAAAATATGGAAGAGATGATCCAGTTTGAGACTTGGAAGAATATAGCACCAGGAGTGAAAGGTTGAAGAGCTGGGTAAAGAAAGCATTAATCGCCTGCGTGAACAAATATCAGCATATATGTGTGCCAACAAGTGAACAGTGCTGACAGATAAGCTGGAATCTTCTCCCTCTCTCTCTTCTCTATCTACCGCCTCCTTCCCTCACTTTTCCTTGTCCTGATCTGTGGGCTGCCATCACCATGGAGATGCTCTGCCTCCGAAAGAATCCACTGGAGAAATAAATATCTTGTCTGAATGCAAGGAGTGAGGGGCTGTGTGTGTGTGTGTGTGTGGTGCTATGTGCAGACTCTTTAACGGAGGTGCCAAGCACATTTTTCCCACCGTCATCTCCATCCCAGTCAACAGTATGACATTACGAGAATAAATCTATTTGCAAGTGGGTAAAAAAATGCAGACAACAGATGAAGAATGAGCCTGAAACTTACCCAAGATTATATCGCAAGTACCTCCTACTAGAACACAGAGTACAGCTATCTGCAATGTCTTCGACCATATTTATATCCCACCTCACACACACTTGCACACACACACACACACACACACACACACACACACACACGCACTGCCCTAAGTAGGCTGCATGCTTGGAGTAAGTCAATAATATGACTCAAGCCTCCATGAAATGCCTATTGCTGCATATTGGCTGGCTAGCACACTCAAAGTACTGTAATGCGCATGTAACATAGGATTAGCCTCCTAAGAATAAGCTCAGTTTGAATAGGAACCAAAAAAGATTAAGGCGCTGTAGGTGGAGGCTCGGGAGGTCCAACTTGTTGCTGTCCGATGCCATGACGACCTGGTGACCAGCAGCTGTGTCTCTGTGTCATAGCGGCATGATTAAGTATACAAAAAAACAAAAAAACAAACGCAACATAGGGATGCATGGAGGCGCTTAACACCAGTATAGTGTAATGTAATGTGTTGCCATGACACCCACAACCACAGCAATTTTCATGCAATCAGCTGTGTTGCCATGGGAACAGTAATCTCACCCGAGAGGGGCTGGTTGAAAGGCAGAAAGAGAGAGGGAGACGGAGAGAAAGGAGTATTTCTCTGTCTAAACCCGAGTGTTTATCCACTTCCCCTCACGCTGTCGTTCACTTTTAGATCAATCTCTCCATCTCACCCCTGAGCAGTGCGTCAAATCACACATCAATAGGATTCATCTGCCCGTACATTAACCTGTGCCTTTACAAACACTGGTGCATGCTGTGAATTTACAGCAGAGGCGGCTGCTCTGTTTATAATTTTGTAGCCCTTTACTATTGATGGAGCTTTTATGTGCTGTTTGATCCCCTCTCATGTCTGAATTCCCCTCTGACTCTGCTGGAAGACGAAAAAAATAAAAATAATAAAAACTACTGGGATGAGCTACTAACAGAACCTCATGCTGCTTCATCACAGCCATATGCAGTGCTTGTGTGCGCATCGCTCACCAACTGTTCTCCAACTAATCACTTGCTGTGTGGGGAATTTATTTTTTAGTTACAGAGACACTCAATCATCATTGGCATGAACACAAACCCGCTTTTTCCTCCCTTTTGGTCTCAAATCTCTTCAAATGTATTTTCAGAAACATTTTTTTCTTTTATCTCCTGGTGGAGCTTTACACGGTCTGTCCCTGCAATGTAGGGATGTAAAATACATACTGTACATAAATCCACATATATACTGTATATCTTCTGTGAGCCTATGTGTGTAAGAGCATAGTGCACCTTAACACACACATACTGTATCAGGTTTCGGTGGATGACTCATAATTTGGGATGGCTGCAGAAGACCCACCTTATGAGGCATTACCAGTTACTGATGAAAAGTGTACCATACATTACAAGTCTGATATGTACAACTACGGAGCACAGTGAATTATGATGATTCAGTGTGCACATGCTGTAAGAACAAATCCAATGAACATCTCTGAGTGATGACAATAAAATTATCTGTACAACCATATTATTGTATTTCTTTTTAATAACATTGCTTATTTTTCAAGACAATTTTGTTTCAGGTTTTTGTTCAAGTATGATCTAAATTAAAATATGTGGAGGATGGTTTTGTTGGTTGGGCACTGCACCCCAATTTAACTGAATTTTAATATGCCATTTATGGTCTGACTGTCATTTTGATTAAACCGCAAACAAATCGTTCTGCGAGTTGAATTTGAATTTGTGGCTTTTGCTTGAATTTTCAAGCCATTTTGACGATTTTTTAAAATTCTTATCTTAAGAGTGAAAGTTAATTTAAAAAATAGATAATAAAAAACCCCAAAAGTTGAGTTTCAGTAATGTACATACAAATGTATTTACTCAAAAGAATTATTTATTGACTCATTTATTGCTGGTGGCACAACTCTGACAGCATAAATACAGAAGAGTTGTGGACTACTCATAGGAAAGATGCAAGGCTCAGAGTCTCTTTGAGCTGCAGCCTTTCATAAGTGAGTCCACGGGAGTGCCATGTGATCTGGGCCCATGCGGACCCCTGTGGAGCGGGACACATCAGACAGCTACCTGGGGAGTCTGGAGAGAGGGAGCACTGTATCAGAGAGTGCATCTCTCATTTTAAAATGTGAACAAATGCTTAACAGGTAAGGACACTGACCTTCTAAAGCCTGCGAACCTCAAATACTGATATGTAGTTTTTGTTTGTAGTGGTACTCTCCAAAATAATCATCTGATTTTATTTTCATGGTAAATTAAATGGGTTGAATCTGTTCTTCACAGCACCCCAAACTAAATTAACAACATTTTTCTCTCCACGAAATACATTTATTGAGAAAATTAGCTATTAATTATAATTTGTTACACAGGAGTAGTGAATTTCTTAATAAGGGCTCCATACGTCTCTGATGATCTCATCTTACTGATGGCATCTTGTTGGCATTATTCAACACAACAGGGAAACTGTCTGATAACTTACTGATGCTACAACTGAAACCTTCACTAATTCATTTATTGTTTTTCGTACATTTTTTTTTCAAATTTAGTAATGTAATGTAAAGTAATGAATTGATTATTATAGCATTTGAAGAGCCTTTTTTCCCCACCACTGAATGGGCAAAATGTCTTATAACAGTTGACTGTTTACCCTGACCAGATACACCTGACACCACTTTTTGAAAAGCCTGAATTCAAGAGTGCAAAATCTTTCATGTTCGTCTGTCTGCAAGAGCCAGACTATTGACTGTTTGAAAATACTGTATGAGCCTTGTGCTGTTTCATATTAAGCAGAAACACAGTGAATGGATACACTTAAATAAAATATGTTAATTTGGAAAAAATGTTAACTCAGAACAGCTTCAACTAAAAAATATATTATTTTAAAGCATCATTTTTATTGAACAAACTTGAATTAACGTCTTAGCCCCATGTGAGAAGAAAAGCAGTGCTGCAAGTTGCATTAAATCAACCCCAAATCACTTCATTCAATATTAAAAACAGCTTTTGGCAAAATTAGGGTTTGTTATGTATTTTCCTTACCCCTGTGAGAATGAAATAAAGATAATGCAATGTAATTTCAAAGGATGTTTGGTGTCAATCTCCTAGAATCAAAGACCAAAGACTTATTCCGACACTCAAATATTTGCAATAAAAAGATAATTTAAAAAACCATCAAATTTCCCAAGGCGAAAAAGGCAGAATCAGTTAAAAGAACTTAACAAAAAAAGACACAAAATCACAAAATTCTTCATTCCTTGTAATGTAGTAAACAATACAAACCTAACAAAAATGTGGAGTGTAACATTAGTGCAGATTTTTAATTCAGTGGTCACTTATATTCCAAAATTTAAACTTGAAATGTGAAAGATGAGTTCAACATCAGTAAAAATGGAATGGGTTTAAGGGAAAAAAGAGCTGAAATGATTAGTTGATTAATTAGTCGCTGAAAAAAAGTTTATCCACATTAATTAACTGATAATGCACTAATCTGAGATGCTTTTCAAGAAAAAATACCAATACTATGCTGTTTCCAGCTTCTCAAGTGTGAGGATTGGCTGCTTTTCTCTGTATTATATAATTTCTATCATAGTAAATTTGATGCTTGTGAAAAGACGTATTTTGAAGATGTCACTTTGGAATCTGGGGTCAAGTGAAATCATATACCTACAAATAACCATGATAAAATAAGTGTCAATAACCATGGAACATGCACTATATATTCTTACGTATGGCAATGGAAGCGTAATGAGCTGCACAAACAGTGTAGTTGATGTGCACCAGTGTTCACTGATTCAATATGTGTTCCAATAAAGAAGGGTCATATGAAATATTGATCGCTTTAATGATTTCAATGTTCCTCATGGGAATTTGTCATAAATAGAAAGGATAGCAGAGCTGACAGAGTTAAATGGGAGAAATTCAATTGGTGCTCGGTTTAAGTAATCCTGTACTTGAACCCACCAATCCTTTATATTCTATATATAGAAAATTAGGATCAACAGTTTTTGACAGAGGAAGAAAGAGAGGAGGTGAGGAAATGAAGCGGAAAACATGTTGCAATGTTTCAGCTTCATGTCACTGAGAGAGCTTTTCAGCGGGAATGGACTGTTGTGGGAGCATCACAGAGTGAGAAGAGATGCTAAAAGAAGAGAATACTCAGGAACAAAAGGCGAGGCATCCACACAGTCCAGGCGGAGACCTCAACACGAATATGAAAGGAGAGGTAAAAAAGGAAAAGAAATAGGAAGTGAGTGACAGGACATGCAGGCGAAACAGATGTGTGAATTGATACTCTGACCCACTTCTGTGGCAAGGACGGGTCTAAAAGAAGACCGTTCATTTGTGCTCTAGATGCCCAACAGCACAGTGACAGGGCCAGCTTGCCCGTGTAACAAACATAGCTTAGATTTATTAGACAGACGCTTTTATTGTGCCCATTAAGAAATGCAATAACGCCGCTCTCCGCTGCAGGAAAAACTACTAATTTAAAAGGTGAAATAAGAGGAGAGCAACATGCTCACCTCACATGTATGAGATGTGGTGCAAGTGTCAGATGGTGGCAGAAAAAGTCTTCTGCTGAGCTCTCACTGAAAGGCTTGGACCGAGCGCACGCAGCCAGCCCAAAGACATGAAGACAAACGTCTAGTCAGATCGCATGAAAGAAAACTCACTGCAAAATATTATTCATCTTTTACATCATATCTACCAGGATTTGAGAAGGACTTTGAACACACGCACGGTCTAACAAATCGTAGAAAAACATCCTTTTCGCTGCGACATGCACACACAAATAAGCCCCTCAGCGCCTCATCCAAAAAACACTTGGAGCACATTTCCCATTATCCCAGCGTTCCTGTCCTCTCTGTAAGGGGGGAAACAATGGACGGCCTCTAGAGCTATTTGAGTGTGTGTGTGTGTGCGCGCGTGTTTTTGCTTATTTGTGCTGAAAACGTGCGAGCGCTTGTGGTGTATGCATGTATTTATGTGTGCATGTTTGTGTGTGTGTGCCCCATAAGGTCAAGCAGCCCCTAAACAAATTTGAGAGCGTGACTCACTGGGGCCTCCCATCTCCGTCCATCAGCGCTGACAGGATGGCATGCTAATCCAGCATGCATGCAGCCCACTGTGGCCTGTGGCTATACAGGACCGCACAGAGAAATATGGCCCTATTATTGCTTTTGTCTCTGGGGATGAGAGGATGGAATAGGTGGAATTATGTGAGTGTCTGTGTCTTGGGCTGTTTCTTGCCTCTGGGGTCACCACAGAGATCCACCGATCCAAAAATCTCTACCTTCGCTCAGTCGAATGGAGAAAAATTGAATGGTTGGTTGGAAAACACACAATTCATATCACACCACTGTTCAAACTCACATACACACAGAGCAAAGTAGCGTCCCAGGTGTGTGTCAGAGGGATGATTGAGAGCTAACCCTGTGTCTGATGGCGCCCTTTGGGGACTGAAATATTCATGGATGTGGTGTTATTGTTATCTCAACCCTGCTGGTGGCTGAATCCTAGACGGCATGCACAAGTGCTCCTGATATTAAAAACAGAAACATGGGTAAAGACAAGACCAAAATTTGCAGGAATACATCAAATTCAACCTGAAGATTAAAGCAGCAGTAGCAGTGGAGGTTGCATAATGTTTCCCCGGTTTTTCACATTGCTCAAAATCAAACTGACGGAGAAAAAACAAACACCAAACAGAGGAAATGTTAAATATTAGGAAGAAAAAGGGATGAAAGGCAGGCAGGCAGGCGCATTGCTTTGTAAGGCTCAAAAACAGCACATATATAATAAGGGATGGCATGAGCAATTCTAAGCTTTAATAAGACTACGCCCTAAAGAACAGTTAAATGTCATGCTATAACGACACGCGTGTGTATGACACGTGTGTGTGTGTGTGTTTACATGTGGGTCTCTAGCAATAATCCAAACAATGTTCTTTGGCTCTTTCTTCAGTAATTCAGTTGTCCCCAAGCATTCAATTAGCAGTGGAATCTCTGATCAATGTGAACAGTAAAAGCATGCCCCATAAAGTTAAATGCGGATTAATTATTGAATACCAATGCTCCTGCTTGTTCTGTAATATGCCAAAAAGCAAAACAAAGGAGGTTCAGAAGAAGAGGAAAACAAGGATGTTTTCCTTTAAAAGATGGCTGTGGGTCAGGATAAAGATAAGACAACATACTGTTATAAGTCTGAAAGTTAATACCTCTATTTATCTTGTGTTTTAAGGTTTTATTGGCTGGTTCAACAAATTCTGGTTCCCCTCAGGGAGCGTGTCTAGATTGTTAATGCTTGTATGTATGTATCTGTGCTTATTTGCTGTCCTTGTTTTACTGCTTTTATTCGTTTTGGATTTATTTTTGATACTTTTCTGTGCTTCGACAACTGTAATCAAATAAAGCTACCTCTTTATTCTGTTATTTACAAGCCAGTTCCTTTGGCTCTGATGTATTAAAAAAGATTTCATCTGCTTTTGTTCAATCACAACTTTTTGCACAGCGCATGGCGCCCGGATCAATTCCTGCAACAAACTAATTTTTGAAGTTTATAAAACTAGGTGAACATGGATAATTGTTTTTTTTTTCATTCACCACGTTTTCAACAGGGAAGAAAGTAAGAAGTTAGCCGGTCTCTACTTGCTTCATTTTAAAAAGAGGTCCCTGCAATGAGTTGATTGACAGAAAAACAATTGGCAATGACACACCACTACAGATAAAATTTTCTGAATCACATATCATAGGAAACTATATTTCCTGGTATTTGGACTTGGTTGAACAATACACCACAAATGAAGATGCCACACAGGGCTCTGCAAAGATGTGGTTGAATTTGGAAAAATTCATTGGAAAGTGGACTCTCTGATGAATTGAAAGAAATAAAAAAGCATATTATTTGAAAATGAAAATGATTGTCAATAATTGCACATGGCTGCTTTAAACAGCACATGATCTTTATCATGATCAGTATCATAATAAAAGACTGAAGCAGAAGCTACATGTAACAGGTAGAAATCAGCATCATCACCAACATGGTGCTGCACACGGAAAGTGACAGAAATGTACAGTTTTGTATGAACAGTTGTGTCGGGAATGAAAAAAGAAAGAAACGAAAAAGAGAGAAGATGAAACTCAGCTTACTGTCTCACTTTGGCGCAGCGTGAAGTTAGTGTGAATGTCGAATTGTCAGTTTCAGAGAGTTTGACATGGCTGCCGCAGGGTGGATGTTCCAGCCCATAAGAGGAATTTATATGTAAACTGTACCTCCACCAAATAAGTTAGTTTGGCGACAAGCCCATAGCCTTTGGAAAGACTCCTAGGTTACCACTAAGTCAAGAAGTCTGGCTCTTATGTTTTTGGTTTTGTAAATGCTAAAAGATAGTCACCACCCTCCAAACTCTTAAGTTTATCCAACAAGTTCATGCGTTAGCATGAAATCCAAATCTGGACATGCCTGTTGCACCTAGTTATAGATGATAAACAATGGTTGTAACTCGTTGTTCTCGGTCATTGCTTTACATATGATCAACTGCTTAGTTTACAACATGTTTTCAGTCCACATATTTATTTGACTATTCCAGCCCCCTCTGCCCTGCTTTCCAATGAACACCCATCGTGCGCAGTGACTCACCTCAGTATTTCCTTGGAGTGGCCGGTGTTGGAGCTCTTTTTGTCTGGCGTCCCGAGGCACCTCGACTTCAGCAGGGTGTGTGGTCCCCGGTCCAGCATCATGGTGGAGGTCGCCGTGGCAATGACAGCCACTGCATCACGTACCCTGGCCTCGATGTTGTAGTCCCATTCGTCATATGACACCGAGATAAGCCCTGGGAAAGAAAGAGATGGAGTAAGGTGTGAAGGGTCGTATGGAAAGAAGGAAGAAAAAGAAGAAGCAGAAAGAAATTTGTAGAGTTCAAGTTGTTGCAATTTACATCTATGTCTGTCCAGACTACCACAATATCTGTAGGGGAGACTTTGAACAAGTTTAACATAAGGTAAGTGTATTCTGTCATAATTAGCGGGTTTTTTTGGGGGGTTAGCACCAAACAAGATTTGAGAAGTCACAGTGACCTTTGACCACCAAATTCTATGATGATCCAGCCCATCCATTTGTGCTAAATTTGAAGAAATTCCCTCAAGGCACTCCTGAGATATAACCTTCAGGTTGGGACAAATGGTTGGCTGACCTGCACGGATATACATCCAACATAACATAATGCCTCTGGCCAGGGCTTTCACCAGCACAGAGGCATAGTGATGGGGGGGGGGGCAGAAAAGTGCAAGAAAGAAGACATGAATAGGTAAGTAGAGACAGAGTGCAATGACAAAATAGCTGGAAGGGGATAAAGATATTAAAATATGTAAGCATTTTAGAAGGGGCTGAAAAGCGGCAAAACACTGAGACAAAATTAAGAGTGCACTCATACCAACAACATTTTAATTTCTTCCAAGCTGGAGTGGGGCTGTTTAGTATATATACTGTATATAAAGGAAAAATGCATGAAAAACTAGCTAATATGAGCATTAGTCATTTGTAAAATCATATTGTTATGCTTGGCTTTTCAGGCAGGAGGAATCCTATCCAATGTCAATATCCATTTCTCACCCATAAACAGCAGTGTGTTTGGGTCATTTTCCGTGGCTGGTTTGGATTATGTGTAAATCTGTTGGAAAAAGGCAAACCTGCATTTTCAGGCTATCTTGGTGTCATCACTGGTTTCACACACGTTAGAATGGGATTCCCAAGCAAACGGAGCTACAGGAGTAAATGCTCTGCAGTTCAAATGAACTGCTTCAAACAGGCTTGATGAGAGGAAGGGTGTGAGGGAGAGCCACTGCAAAATGACAAAGGGTTTTTTTTCTGCCTGGAAATTCAATGTAAATTCTCTTAATGACGGATTCCAGTGAGGCCAAAGCTCTGACTATTATTAGAACTGATAGCCACAATATAAAAGCAAAGCCTGTCATTCCACATTTGTCTCATATTTATGTGAAGTGCTACATTAGGAGTGGGCATAAAATTTCCAGATAAAACCAAATTAACTTCCAGACAAATGAGAGTCTTGCTTACCTGAGGTTAACAGAAATTATTATGCAGCCTACCACTGCCTGGCACAGCATACTGCAAATACACTAGCAGATTATTTGCATATATGCAAATAAGCCCATCTGTCACTTGTGCCCACTCTTCAATACAAAGTTTTTTGTGTCCTTTGCAAGAGAAAAATGCAATGTAGAGTTTAATATGTTGGTCAGTGAGGAGCTTGATCACAGCTGATCTACAGCCGGCCTGTCCACTTCCTATTTAAGGCCACTGAACTTAAACTGGCTCCACTTCACCTCAAGGGTGGTTTTAAGATAGTCCTCAATGAAAGGGGGTGAAAGGAGCTCATCAGCTAAAATAATTATTCAAGCCTTCTTTTTTACCAAAAAATGCCACCAAAAGGTTATGATGGGCCAAAGGAAAATCACTTAACATGAGCCAAGTTGCTACAGAAAAGGAGAGAGACTTCTGTTGGTCTCTTTATTGTATCTTTATTGATAAATATCACAATTACTTTGGCAGTGGTAAATATTTGGTAAAAATTTGTTTATGAATTTATGAACTCTAGAGAACATACTCCTATAACTACAGACTCATGAGAGGCCAGATACTGTCAACTACTTTGCCATATGTGTGAAAGCACCATAAGATGCCACATCTCTGCTCTCCCCTGGGTTTTATGATACGGGAAATTTTTTGTTACTCCTCACTGAATTCTCTCTAGTAAAATGCCCTTGTACCTGTTGATTAGCTTGAACGTAGCTGAATGACTGACCCGGCTACTCGGTCAGTATTTGTAGCAAATTTTTACTATCTAAGATCGCAAAGACAGGCTTCTGCAGCGGTTGAATTTAGATGTCTGAATTCTATGCTTTTGTTGGATCAAGGCCAAAGACAAAGTTCTATCTACCTAAATAAAGTTCTACCAGTGAAACCGGCTCCTGGTTTTTGGATGTACCTGTAGGGAAGACAGAGGGGACGTGGTCTGCATCTCCCGCCACCAGCGAGGGCACGATCCAGGTGAAGCCGTAGCCAGTAAGGCCTACAGAATGGGCCACTTCGAAAATAGTGGTAGCCTCCTCCTTTGTGCAGTAGAGCAGAATGACGGGACTCTGCAGTTTCTTCAGCTGGTTCTGGATCTTGGAGTCTCCGTCGTCCACGGACATGTCCAGTAGGAGGACCTCTTCCAGCTCCCAGCCCACAAAGCTGTTCTCGATGGTGCTGCGGATCTAAACGGGGAGGGCAGGTGGGATTTAAAATGTGTAGACTGCCACACATTCAGTGGAGTTGTTAAGGAGAGATAGTGGAACAAAGCTGACTGAGATTTCTCCTCCTCAAGCTCCCAGATTATGCAACTCTTCACCCACATCTTAAGGCTATATCCTCCAGAGGGAACTATCATAGAAATGTTGTCAATTTAATTTTTCTATGAGCACTTGTAATCTCAGATCACAACACCCCATGGCTAGTAGATAAATATGTCGTGTAGCAAGAAGTGATTTTAGGGGTGTCTCCATGATTGTATTTGTGGTCCCTGGCATAATTGTGTTTTGTGTTTCAGGGTCAGGGGAGTAATAGATGCCCCTTAAGCAAATTAATTCAAAAGGGAGTTATAATATAAGTTGAATAATTGGCAGAGCAAAGCATTTCATGTCTCGTTTATCCCATTACAACAGTTGTTTTCTTTGTATTTACAGAAGAAAGAGGAACCTTGGTTCTTTTATGTATCCTTGATATTTGCTTGAGAGAAGACAGTCAGACAGAACAAGATTTATGATGCTGATAGTAGCTGGCTGCACAAACACAAACTGGTTTAAGCTTTTCTTGATACTGAATTCATCAGGGTTCTTTGTTAAATATTTTCAAATAGTTTGCAGACATACAGTGAGGACATTAAACTATACCAGTCAATATCAGAGTCTAAACATTATTTTTAATTTAACAGAAAACTAATTTGAATACCGTGAAAAAATGTCAGCGGAGTATGGACACTAAATATCACCACATCCTCCTTTTAAATGATGAATGAATGAATGAATGAATTAATTAATTAATGTTTTGTTTTCATTTAAACCATATTGCTGCTCTAACTTTGTTCAAAGGAAAGACACTGCTGTGTCTTGCTGCAGTATTATTAGGGAATATGATTAGCTGACATTCAATGACTTTTTTAAAGATTATATTTCAGATGTGTGTCTGGTGTTCAAAGTTATTCAAAATCTTATACTATTCCCTACAAAGAGTCTGTATTCAGCCATGGAGATAAGGAGGCTGAGCGACTGCATTCAAAAAGACATGTTCGTCCAATCTGCCTTTTCCATTAAAGCAATCAGAAAATGGAACTTGGTACACACTTATATCAAGCTCTACCAAACCTTATCATTTTTAAAAGGTTGAAATCAGGGTTTAAAAGCAGACAATCAAGATGTTCTCATCAATAGATGATTTTGTAAGGATCATTTCATCAATTGTACATAGCCCTTGCTTAATAAACTGCAAAACAAATAATAATAATAAAGAAAGGGAAAAATAAGGCACACATCTCATCAAAGGATAAGAAAACAATGTGAAAACTACAGGAAGTGTCAGGCCTCCTATAATGGGTCCTGAAAAGACAAAAGTAATAATACTTAATGTGCCAGGAACCCAGGGCGAAAGAGAATTTCTCATTTGAATCCATGGTTGAAAAGGTTTACGGTCATTGGCTTTATTAATAATAAGTATCCTGCTGCTTGTGGAGTCCGTTTTTATAAACAGATACATTATACATTTATCTTAGATAGTATTCCTTGCTATCTCTGGCTTCACGTTATTGCCATGTTTCAATATTTTGCAGAAAGGTAGAGCATCTATTCTACCTTGGTGAGACAGCAGATCAGTGCACCTGCTGTTATGTCCAGTAGGTGTATTACATGTTGGTGTTTATGGGTGTTTGTTTGCTCATTTACCTTGTTGACAAAATCCTGGTAGCCAGGGTAGTACGTGGTGACGATGGAGAAGATGTACCAGTCATACTCCTCCATGATGTTCAACATGATGGATGCCTGCTGCTCGATGGACGGACCAAACTGGAAAAACATGGTGTGGTCGTCCTGGAAACCAGAGACACAGAGCCAATCAGCAAACAAGGTCATGATTCATTCAGCATGACAGAGAACTGGAAGGTAGGGCACAGATGATTATGGAGCGTGTCTAGCTACTGCAAGCCTCAGGAACAAATATAGCCTTGTTTCTCCAGTGCATTTTCATTTCATTGCTTTGTAACTGCACTAAAGAATATATAACAATGTGACATCTTTTTGTTTTTATACTGCACTTAATACCAGAATTTGACTCCCGTGCAATGTCTAAAGACTTTATCCATGATTATGAATATTAAAATTAGACAAGGTGTCTCATACATTATCAAGGATCCCTGACAAAGCTATCTTAGCACATTTAGTAAGCCACGGAGAGTACAACAGGTACGATGGCCACTGGTTCAGTGATTTTAATTAACTGAATGGGTGGACAGACATTTCTGTCAAAACTTTTTCTTCAAAGGGGTAAAGGCAAAAGACAAATTAAGAAGAGCTCTTGGAGCTCCGGGAGCCTTATGCCTGGTGTCTTGGATTGGTCAAGGGTGTGTCAGTCACCCGCATACAATTGCCAAGCAACTCATTAGGATACAGAAGTCATGATGTATTATTTACGAATGTCAGTGACCGCAGGCCACATGCCAGATGAATCGCTTTGAAATTTGCAGTGAATAGACAATAGTCAGGGACGAGGTAAAACAAACACGAGAGCATCCGCACATTTCAACATTCTTGGGGCTGGTCTTTTTTCTATAGGCCAAGAGCCATAAACAGTATGATAAAATATGTTAGAAAATATTGCTAGAAACACACCAAATAACACCTCCAAGGTTAATTATTTAAATGAGGTAAAATGTATAAATAATTCTACCCTGCAAGATGATGATATGATCTGTGAGCATGGCACTCTGCCAGAGCACAGCTGGTTTCGTGAGCTTTAACATGCCAAGAATCCAGCTCCATACTTTATGCATGGACATGACATTGATATTAATCTCATTTTATTCTCAAAATAAAAGTAAATACACAAGATCCCCATAATATTACACTACTCTTTTAATTTATAGCCATTTCTTTTCACTAAAGCATGGGATTAAAATGTAGATGGAGTCTAGGATCCGCCATATATCACAGTAGACCTCACATGCTTTTCAATCAATTACCTCTCAGTCAAATATAATTGAACTGGTTGATTGAAAGATCAAGGTCAAAATTCCACGCGTGCATGCACTGCTACACTGCAATCTGATGTTCATGTGCAAACACTCACATACGTGAACTCCATGTATCCATCCACGTGCACCATCAGTCATACATGTTCGTCATGCAGGAGGCTGAGCACTCCTCCAGTTAGGTGCCCTATCTCTACTCGACATCAAAGCGCACCCCCTCCCCTTTCTCCTCTTTTTTTACCCACGGGGACAGAAATGATGTGTTACCTAGTTTTTACTCTAATGAGGTTATAACATTGCAGTGTCAAGTGATGGTGAAGGGATTGGCAGTGGTGGAACTGGGGGTGGCGCACGCTGAAACCTGACATTTTACCTACACTAGTAAATACACTGCACTCAGTTCAGGAAGGTAATGAAGGTATTCTCATGCATGACTGACAGCTAATGCACCATTCACCTCTAACCTCACACTTCCATCAAAATCCATCAGTGTTTGAATGTTTCAGCTTCGACATGCTGAGTTTTAAATGAATTGTAAAGATGAGTGCTTCGTGTGATTAACCGTGACATCATTACTCCATCTGTGGATTCACTATATTTCCTCTATCCCTTGCCACTATGTATATTGCCATCTGTTCACCGCACTCTTCCTGTCTTGAAAAAGATCAGGCAGGTGAAATTCTGAATTTGTCTTATTGTCAACAAGAGATCAGTAGTTATTCACTAAAGCATCAAATGCGTATTAATCCATGGCTGAAAATAGTTCCCAACAAATGTCTTGTTTTCTCTTATATGAGTAACATACTGCAAACTATACAAACCAGCTGTTTTAGGAAATGACTAGGGTTTTTTGTTTTGGTTTGGGTTTTTTTCGTTTTACAAAAGGTAAATTACATACCAACCTTAGCCTTCAGGTCACATTTAAATAAGAAACTCGCTTTTGGTGGTAAATACTATAGTTTTCATTATATTTGCCAAAGTCAAGACATTTTTAAGTCTCTGCCTCGACTGTACAGTGGTGATGTGTGGACTTCAGTGTTTGATGCTCTGAAGTTACATTGAAAAGATTCAACAGCAATGTCTTGTCTCAGAAACAATGTCCTGGTTACTGTGGTTAATTTACTGACTTTTAACAGCTAACACTTTCTTCTGCACAGGTTCATGGCTACCAATGAGGAAACTAAGGTCATGTCTTCAGGATTCCATTCATTAGCACCCTTGAGGGAGTTTGAATTCCACAGTTTAAAACTTACTCATGGGAGTAATTTTCATCTTAAACCTTTTCCAGTAGTTTCAAAGGGATTGAATTTAAACCCGTAAAGACCTCAAATGCCTCAACATTTCTCCACCTGAATGAAAGCTTTGAAACAACATCTAATGCATCATGGAGCATTGAACAGTTAGCTGTTGAATTTGTGGTTGAATTAATTAATTGCAATTTTTACCATAGGAGGTAAATCGGTACATACCTTTTTATTTGTGTAAACTCACCTATTAATGCAGTCTAAAACTTTTTTACAAATGTCATGCTACAGCACTACGCAGAGGAGTTACTCTGCTGCTCTTGATCTCATTTTATTTATTTCCTTTCTCTTACTCACACAGTATCCATTTGACCTTTAACCTGTTAAATTCCCTCTTTGTATTGGTATCGCACTCCCCTGACTCTCCCCTTGTAAGAATGGGCTCAGAGCACGGTAATAACTTATGAGACATAACCTGCCATTCAGAGGGTTCGTGAGAGCACTACTTACTCCATTCTCTCCTTCTTAGATTACAGTTAATCACCATCTCATTCTGCTTTCTCTTTCAGATCCTTGTCACCCCTATTTCATATCTGTCCTTTACTCACTCTGCATTAGTGGGTTTTTTTCTGCCTTTCTCTTTCTGTTGACCCCCTCACCGTATCGTTTTCCTGTCTGTCCTCTGTTTTTACATAATGTCCTGCAGCTAAATTGGCTCATATCACAGTGGTGTGAAGTGCCCCTGGGGGTGGGGGGGTAGTATGTGTGGCACTGCTTGCCTTTCTGCCTGTCGTTTCACATCATTGAGTACTCAACCATGAGCCCACTTCAGTGGTTTATCACCTCATTTTCAAGCTCTGTTTTTTATGTCTAAGTTACAGAAGTCGCAATTTAATGTCTGTGAGGTGGGTTACATGTTGACATTGTCAATTGTCATGTCAACACATGGTTGAAAATGTTGGACAGGTAAAAACATTTTTCTTTCGTTGTTTTATAAAGGGACTTTTTTAAACTAAGCTAGACTGTTGAAGGTAAATTCCACATGTAAATTCAAAACTTCTTCTTGTGAGATCTGTCGTTATTCACATTGATATCGCTGACATGTTAGCTACCTAGGTAATCAGGCAAATGCCATGAAAATGTTCAAAAATGTTTCAACATGACTCGTTACAAAATGAGAATGTTTCCAGCTGATGATCCATGTAGTAAAGAAGCCAGTCATTGTGTTGCAGGGCAGAGAAGAGTTAGCTCTCCAGTTACAAGTATGAAAATGAAAAACGCAGGACCACACTGTTATTTCATTCTAATGTGACCCCTGTTAGCTGCTGAGCTAATCTGTTACCTTAGCTGTCATATTTTCAAAATGTATGTTTAAAACTTTACAGTGAGTGCTAATGATGAGTTTGTCAAACAAAGTACTATCTGGTATAATGTTGCCTGAGGTTGCTGTAATGCTAAAAATAAAATAATACAACATTTGTGACAAAGGTTTATAAAAGGGTCTCATAATCCACTGATAATAATAATCCACTGATCACCTTTTGTTCTGTGGCAGGCCATGATAAATTAATGAGTCATTGTCAGTTATAGTCTTTGTCTCTTTATATCACTTGTCACCCTTGCCCTCTTAAATCTGTTTCATTATTATCCTGAGTCACATCAAATGTCACTTTTGTGTTTCGGCCTCAAGAATCTCAAAGTAGTCTTGGGTGTAGTGGTGCTGAATCTGCAACAGTTGGCTGTGTAAATTAACCCCAAAAAAGGCCAGCAAAGAAGTGAATCACTTTGGAGGCATTATTCAACCTTTGTGCAGATATGGCACCAGAGAGCAAGCTTTATGACACAAACCTCAATGTCTCATTCTCGCTCCCCCGAGGTGCAGCACTGCTGCGTAACCTCCAGTTAAGATGGGGACTCCACACTCAGTGAACTCACTGGAGACCGAGCGGATGACAGAAACGCACAATACGTACATGCACATACTCATCTGTGTAAATGAAAAACAGAGGGTTTTTTTAAAGGTCGATCCCCGCGGTGCCGACGTCTCTCCCTCTCACTGTCAGGAGCTGCTGCATGATTTAAACCCATTAAGACAGTGAGAGTTGGGTGCGTTTGATTTTGCTCAGATTGTCACTTCCTTCGGTGCGTAGTCGGCGCCGAGCCTGCCTCTGCGGCTGCAGCTGCTGCGTCAGTGTGCAGTACTGTACGGCAGTGGAGCCTCTAGCAGGAGGGCTGAAAGGATTTGGCAACTCATCTCCATGTCATGCCAATGAAAGCCTGTCTCCAATTAGATTTGCAGAGGAAGAGCGACGTAGTGGCCCACTGCTCAACAAGCCCTGGTGGGAGACGACCGGAGGGCAGGGAGACGGAGCAAGAGGGGAACAGGGAGAAAGAGAGAGAGAGAGTGGGTGGCTGCTGAGGCTGAGGGAGATAGAGAGGAGTCTCGCTTGAGAAAACAGGCAAACCCTCAGAACTGAGGGGCACACACACACACACACACACACACAAGTGGCAGTATATACATCGTTCCGTCTAACACTCAGCTTTTTCCACTTCATCACACTCGCCTTTCCCCACCTTTCATCTTCCTCCCTCTGTCTATCTCTCCTCCTCACAGTCTGAGCGCTGCCACTGCTGCTGTCAATCCTCCTCAGTTTGAGCCCGACATGCTTCATCATCATATTTCTAATCAAACACACACACACACACACACACACACGCAGTGTTAATTAATCTCATATTCAGCTGTTTAATTATCAATGACCCTGTTTCCACGTCTCTTTGCCAACTACAGTGCACTCCATTTTAAACATCCCATAATGCTCTGACTGAAACACTCCGGCTATTTTTGTTAAGGAAAATGTTTCAGAAGCAGTGAAATATGATTTCCGACAGCCAGTGGAGCAACGATGCTGGCGCCAGTTAAATATGGTGAGCACTAACAAAGGTAATTATTTAGTCCTGTCTAATTCTTTCATCATAACCTCTACTTTGTTTCAGCGTTTAAGCAACGTTTCCAGTGGAGCCGAGGGAAGTTGCCTGTCTACATAAACTCAAATGACCTCAGCAAACAAACAAGCAGTGTCGTGACCAAAAACATGTAATAGAGCCAGAACCAGAAGCCACTTAGTAGCAACGCCACATGAGAAAACAGCGCAATCTTCTAACCAAACCCCCGAGGACCCAAGCTGCAACCCCAGAACTTAACACAGCTATGTCTACAATTTCACTCTCACAATACACAAAAAAGCAAATGTTCTTAAAGAGATGCTTTATGATAAGCAGACATCTACAGGGATGTAGTTACACAGTTTCATGATTTACACGAATGATGCGACACAGTCAGAATGGGTCTCTCTCATACACACACACACACACACACACACACACACACACACACACAGTTTCAAATATTGCCATATACATCCAGTTTACACAACAAAAATAGCTCCTCTCTACAGTTCCAGTGTAGCTCTCTGCGTCCGAATGACAGTGGCTGAATCCAAACAGGAATAGTAGAAAAATCATATCAATCAATATCATATTACTGTGATTAAACCTGAACTGCATAAACTGTGTTTTTGTGTTATTTGTTTTATTTATACCTTTCTGTAAAGTACAGCTATACCCCGGCTGGTGTAATAAGACCTATGCTTTTAAAGTGCAGTACATGAAGAAATAATTATACGTTGATTCTCTAAGTAGTGACTGAAAGGCAGCTTTCTCTGTTCCTCCCCACACATGGTGAGTAAAGCTCACAAATCAAATCATGCAAATTACATCTTACAGTGGCTACTTATAGTAGGGCTCGATCCATGAGGTCCCTGCAGGAAGCTGTTACTGGTTATGAACAGCACATATCTGCCAACATAAGAATGATGGTGTTAGCCAAGCCAAACTGCCTTGACATTTATGTTGAAAGTGTTAGGCAAGTTTCTGCATTCGTGAAAATGTATATTTAAGACTGCATTTCCATTAAAAGCACTGCAGATGTTGATTGTTTTCCCACAGCATGAAGCTCTAAGTGTTTTTGATGGCCCACTGATGTTTCCTCTGTTATCACTACCAAATCTAATCCAATCAATTTAATGACTATACAGTCCATGCTCAGTATAGGATGGACCCTTTTGCAACTCCAAAACGCACCACGTGCTCTCCTTTAGGTCCACCCTCAGTGCAAAATGCCAACTTTGCCCTGAAATAACATTGTGCAAACACGTATTCAAATCCAGGCAGATTGGCTGAAATTTGCGCAGCTCATTTATACTGCCAAAATGTTAAATGAGTTTAACTTTAATCTCTGATTTCATCTCACTAATGGGAGGGCAAACTTTCAATTCTTTTTATACTCAGATGTAATAAATATTGCTGCCGGTTATCAGGTCTTTTCTAGTTTACAGGAGTTCTCAGAAATTAGTCTGCGACCCAGTCACAGTATCTATTACACACAACCTGTCTGACAGCTAGCAGCTAGGCCACAGGCTCACTTGTATCTACAGGAGTCAAATTCATCCGGATTTATCAAGCAGATAGGACAGTAACAGTGACATCATTGGCCCTAAGCTGCCTTCAGTTGTCACTCAGGGAATAGAATTCAATCTATATGTGAGGGTTTTACATTCCTACCAAAAACCTTAAGTTTTCATTTTAAAAAGGCAATTATTCAATTACACGCATTTATTCAACTCCACATTACGAGTTGCATATTTGCCTGGAGGCAGCTGGGGCAGCGAAAGGGACAGCCACAGAGTGGACGGGAAACATGGCAAGCGGCTCTGGGTAGATTTCAGGGACACTTTCTCAGTGTGCTCTTTTTCTCTTACTGTAAGCCAGATGTGATAAAGCCACAGCCAATGCTCCACCATCAGAATCCATCAGAGCACTAGAGGGCTTCTATTATCCTCTCTCAAAGACTCCGTCGTGTCTTCAATTCTGCACCACCAGCTACTGAAACGTAATCATCGACTGAATGTCTAATTAGCACAAATTAGTCTCTTTGTCTCACAAACTCATTCACTCCCATAATACAAAAACACACACATGCACACACATACACCCACAGGCATGCGGCACTGCCCAGCAAACCCACACACACATACATAGACTCCTCTGAAAGCACAAGAATTTAGTGTTTGCCTCAAGCTTCCTCCACCACTCTCCTGCTATCGCCACTATGTGCACCACAAGGAAGATTCAATTAATTGTCTGATTTCATCTCCCATTGTTACATCTGACGCTCTGGCACGAAATCACATGATGTCAGTCAAGCCCAAATCGTTGTCCTAACACAAAATGGCAGAGATGATGACGGAGAACAACATATGAAATTAAGTCTGCAGAGCAATCAATAGATGTGAAACATTTCACAAAAACAAAAAAAACAGTGTGTAACACAGACACTTGAAACAGCAAGATCAGTAAGACAATGATGGGAGGTGGGGGAATAGGGAGGGAGTCAATTTAGCATCACCTTTGGCCCTACTGTTTAATGGGAAGCTCTTTCATGAGGAGTTGATTAAGCTCGTTAGCACAGCAGAGAATGCAGGTAATTAATCACTGACACATGGGAGCGCTGCATGCTGATTGGGCCAGATCCCACCAATCCAAATGAGCAAGAGACCCAATTAGACCTGACCCCAGCTGCCACATGACCTGGCTAACCAACTGGTGCATATGCATCCGTGTGTGTGTGTGTGTGTGTGTGTGTGTGTGAAAGGGAGAGAGAGCGAGTGAGAGAAATAGCCAAGCAGAGAAAAGGACAATTCGATTGAGTATTGATCAAAATTCATTTTGTTTTCACATGGATCGTTTAAGTACACAGTTAAAAAGTTAAGCTTGGATTATTTATGTTAACCTGTTTTCCCCACCCTCTTTGGTTGTTTATAAAGATAAAAGCATCAGAGGTTCAGATATCTTCACAGTCCTGAGCTAAAAAAAACAACCCCTGTTTCCTACATTTCCCATGATGCAGTGCTTCATTTGACCATCTGTGCCTGGTAAATGCCCATGTCACATCTTAGTGCTTTTGACTTGTAAACTGTGAAATGCCCCTTTAATGTGGTGCCAAAGCTCTTCAAGATTTGCACCTGGGTCTGTCTTACATGGTGAAAATGAGCCATCATTAATAAGGTGCTGTGTTTTTCCTGTACTGACAAGTCAAAATGTCCACGGTGAAAAAAAAGCCTGGTTAGGGATGCACGTTGTCATTGCAGTCGCACATTGTTGAAGGTGAGGTTGTCACAGCGACTCAGCTCCAATCAGATATGTTTGCTCCTCTCTAAACCAAACACAGCTGAGCCACTAGCGTGAGCGGTTTGGATGACGGGTACTTGAGCTCGACCGTGAATACACACACGCAAACACACACAAATTCCCTTCCTGTAACTGTAGGGACTTTGTAATCATGAATATGCACCGATAGCTGGTTCCAAGTTGGTAAAAAACCTTGATTCTTTTTCTGACACTACAGACGGGAGACAACCTGGTGACATGTGGCAACTAAAATTTACACTCAATGTGCTAACGACATGCACGATATACATATTGCATAAGACTGCTTGGTAAATTTCCATGTGCTATGCATTCACACTCCTGTCAATATATTTGGCCAATCGGATGGGACCCTACTGCCCTTCATGCATGTGAAAATGCATTTTTGCCCTCCCTCCTCCCTCTGTCCTCCCTACATCCATACTGCCTGCCTTTCCAGTTGTGCTTTCCTCTCTAACAATCACACAGGGTGAGAGTGCAGGCTGGAGTCAAGTGCAGCGTGCAGCCAGAGACATACGGTTCAAAATCTTGTCATGACACGATTTTCTACTACACGTCTTCACTCCATTTCCCTTTCGGTGTCTCCTCACCTCCTCCCTGCGTTTCTGGAAGCGCTACCCCTCATCCCTCCTTGACTTTGAGACATTCATCAGCACCAGGGGAAGGAGGGGGATTTTCTCCACACTCCTCATTTGTCCACTAAGTCCAATAACTCCATTCTCCTTAGTCTCTATAAGTGTTTCTCGCAATCTGTTGCACTTTTTGCTCCCTTCCTTTTATTAAACTCTATCTTTGCATACATGTTTCTCTATCTTTTATCCCTTTATTGCGCAGGCTGTTAAATCAGATAGGCTAGATAAGCGTGGCAGCATGGTTACATGGATACCACAGGCACTGGAGAGAGCAAAAATCACTTCTGCCTTTCCCCTTTCACCAGCTACCTCTCTCCCGCTCTCTCTTTGTAGCCCTCCCTTCCTCCTTCAATCTTCCTGCTCTTCTGTTCACAGCATCCTCCGCATCATCATTATCTTTTGAGTGTCACTCAGCGTTTCCTTCCTATTTCAAAATGTTGCCTTTGATTAAAAACCAAATCCCCGCACCCTCCAAAAAAGATTCCCTCCCTACCAGATTTTTTTTTTCTGTCTTGGAGAGCACAGATGCCACCCATCTTTCCGCCATTTCTGCTGCACAGCTCCTTCAGCAGCACAAGACTTTTTGACTGACAGCAGCTGGCCTGTCAAAGATGGGGAAGTCGGGGAAGAAGAGGACCAAGAAGCAAAAAAAAAAAACAAAAGTGAAAGAGAGACGTGCGGAGAAAGGAGGAGTGAGGGATGGAGAAAGACATTTCTAATTCAAAGAGATGTGCAGTGTTTCCGTGGCAACTCGGTTTCCATAGAAACGGTCCTGCTAAAGATGCCATTAGTGTGAAAAAATATCTACTTACGCGCTACTGCACTGTATGCACACAAATGTAGGGACACATCCATTCTTATGCGTCAAGTCTGTAAGTTTGCAGTTACACGTGTGAGATGAGACACACACGAGTGCGTTCCTGCTCTTTTCAGCAACACACCTGAGGTCAACTATAACACTTCAATCACAGGCCACTTCTGTTGTTATAGCTCAATTATAGGTCTGGCCCTTTGGGGAAGAAAGTGACAAATTATCTTGCTAATATTATTAGCTGTACTTGTAGCTATAGTTGCAGAGTTTTTGTTGTGACATCGCTCTTCAAATTACTTCCTTCAGATTAGACTGCAGGGGCCAAATTCTCCATATATTGTCTCATCGACCGTGACAGTCCGCAGGCCGGGTCCACCCACTCATCGACACACACACACACAGACACACTTATACTATATATAACTAGCACAAGTTAACCAAGGCTGACAGAAGTGGACTGTATATAACGTCCTACTTGCTGTGCGTACTGGGGGTGGGGTAAAGTCTGTAATGAACTGCATGTGCGAGTCATGTGTAGATGTCCCCGTAAACATCTCTGCTTTTTGTGCTGGATGGCTGATGATTCAACATAACGAGACCTCATCGCGACAGCAAAGATGGAGTTATGTCACAGCGGCATCAGAACAAAGCGTTCCTGAACATCACGCCACCACGCCCTCCCCAAAGGCGCAGTCACACACGATGTTAGGCTACGACTTGATTGTAACCTGTCGACTGTTTCTTAAATGAATTTTGTGTCTATAAAATGCCATGAAGTAGTGGCAACTGCCTGTTAAGTGTTAATCCCATCTGCACAATTTTTTCCCTCCAGCTGTGGGTAACATCAATCACCAGACGCATTCCTAGAATTCCCAGAACAACCTGATGATTCAGAGGTCTCAAACAAGGTTGATCTGATTTATGCACATTGGAATTTTTGACTTTTTTGACTTTGTATGGGAGTGTAGCGGGTGACAAAGCTTCTGTATTAGTGGTGGACAAATTTACTTTTGCCCTGACCCTATGATGCTTATCACCCACTGTACTATTCACATATGCAGCAGACATGAGCTGCCTCCTTTTGAATTTCCCAACCGACTGCACATATGTCCTTTCTATTTACCTGATGCAAAGAAGTCCCGGCTTTGTTAAGCTACTGTATGACTCTGCGCTGTGTGTAGGAGCAGAGGAAATAGATTTATCACCCGCTGTGCAATAGCTAACATAATTATTCTCAGGTATTGTGTCGTCTCAAGTCATCGGTGGAGGATGAATCACATCCATTTTATTCTCTCTCGTTACTCATGCACTTTCTCACAGCATGTCCAAAACACAAATAAAAATGTTGAATGACATTTTATTTTTGTTAACTTACACACCCGCTTTGAAGGGTGAGAATGTAAGCTTTGAGCCCTTGGATGCCAGAGAGCGCTGGCTTACTTTGAAGCAGAACGGGGGGGGGGGGGATTAGAGGGAAGTGCAGAGAGTGAGGGAGACATGGTATGACGATAGAGAAGGAGAGAAGGACGGTGAGGAATCCAAGGAAATGCTGGGGATTTTTGGGAAATTTGACAGCCAGAGAGAGTAAAAGAGAGGCACCATATCTGAAGCTGAACATTTCAGAGTCTGGCAGTCCCCACCAGTGTTGAATACACCGGACTGCGAGTGTGTTAACACTCTGCAGGGGCTAACAGCTGCAGTGTCACATCACCTCTCGCCTTCGCCCTTGTTTAATCGGCCTCAGCTCATGCGCACTCCTTCAACAGGCTAACCTGACTCTTCACAGCTACAGCTCTCTCCAAAAGGTGGTGGGCGATAAGGTTCAAAACAAAAATCTGATTTCCTCTTCATGAGGTTCAAAACTGCTCTTATAAAACTTGGTATTAACACAGAGTAGCTCTGCAGTGCCTCACACCTACTGTACTTATTGTCAGGCTTTCTCTGCACTTGCATTTCAAATCCCTGGTACTAAATATAGAAAGAAGCCCCCAGGCTTGAGAGCTGCTGATATTTTAGTACATGGGATATTATGTGGTAGAGTCATTTTATAACTCCATCACTGTCATTGTTTAGCTGTCTCAGAGAGAGTTTGGAGACTCAGTTCTCTGCAGAGTGACAGCTTGACGGCTCTGCAGCCAGCAGCTGTGCAACAACGGTGTCCAGACGAGTGAGAGAAGTTACTCGAAACAGGCTGCGCACTCTGTATATCTCCCGCCGGAGAGGAATTAAGCAAAGCATTGCCGGGAGTGTACACTCGTGGTCGACGGATGTTGTTGTAAACCACAGCGGGAGGCCGGAGTGCTGCGTAGTGTGAGTGCTGAGAATTGGGCCAAGGCTTATTAGAGAGTAGAAGGGAGCGAGTGAACGAGTGCCAGTGAAGGTGCCACTCACTGGGTGTCACTCTCTCCATAGATAAAGACCACTGAGCCGGATGTGTCAGTCTATGCTACCGCAGAGACTCACCAGCTGTCACCGACAGATATTACTCCATGCTCTCCGTCGCTGACGCACACACACACACACACAGGCCGGAGCACACGAATGCAAGCAGGGCTGAGAAAACACATATTTTGACAAAACAATATTACAATCTGTGCTTGTTTCCATCAACTACCTATACGCAAATATGTTAAAGATGAACCACTGTTACGTAATTATTCAGATGGAGCTCAGGTGACAAAGCAGGCTGGGCATTAACTGGAGAGTCGGTGAGAGACTCTTCCCGGCCACACGTCCAAGTGTCGCTGAGTGTGTCAAGTGTCCCAAAGTGGCTCCTGAAAAAAAAGAGCTTTGGACAAAAGTATCTGCCAAATGAACACAATTTAATATTGCTGAACATCTGGCATTTGATTTCTTCTTTCAACCTATGAGGGTTTTTTTTTTTTTTTCAAATGAATGATTTTTTTTCTTTTCTAATTCACATGTATCCTGTGGTCCCTGTGTTATGTTGTGTCCTGCACCAAAATCTTTCTTTCCTGTTGCTCCTCTCTCTCTCTCTCTCTCTCTGTGTCTCTCTTTTTGTCTCTTTCCCTCTTTCCCTATCTCAGTCCCAACAAACTGCAGCTCACTGATGAATGTAAATGACTGCACTCCCCTGCTCCGTGCAATTAGTCTAAATTCAACCTTTTCTGTCTGTTTGGGATTAAATACCCACAAGTCAGCTGGCTCTCTCTGTATTAAAAAGCCTTTCTTCAGCCTGATGCAAAACCATGAAAACCACCACATTATGTGACACTTTTTCTCTGCACCAGCTCTTGTCTTTGTATCAACTGGGGTTTTTTTCCCTCCCTCTCTGTATTCCCAAACCCTAAAAAAAACCCTGCCTGATGAAGCTCAGTTTCATGAAAAGTGGCACCAGAGTTCTCTGTAATATGTATCTTCAGAAAAAAAAACACAGTGAGAGTTTGTTTCTGAGTTTGAACCCCTAATGACACTGGATGGTGAAAATTTAGACGGGTCATCTGTAACTTTTAGAGATGACAGGGCAGTGCTTTGAGGCTTTGGATGCTGTGCATGATTACATTTACATGAGTAGTGTGTTCGGGAGAGGAAAAACATAGCGGGAAGTACTGTTGTTGATATCAGTACGTTCCTGTACCACATGTATGCACTGGGCAAAGAAAAGAAGACTTAAGACTCTCTTGACTGGACTGCTGTTTTTTATACCGTGCACCCAGATGCCGCTGAGTAGTTGTTAAATGATTTCATGCTGAGACTGAGACAGCTGTCAGCCTTAATGTGTTCAGTCCCACTGGCAACTACTACATTTTCTGATGTTAAACCGACACAGACAGCTGCTGTGACTGGCACATAAACTAAAAAAGAAAACAGTCCACCACTCAATCTGATCAATGCTTAAAAGGTCACATGAACAAGTATGCCATTCAGCTATCACAGCACTACTAAGTAAAATGTGTTGTTGTCATTGCCTTCAAAAACAACACACCTGGACGTGAGAGGTCACTTGTATTGACAAACCAGAAATACTACCAGACTCCCGTCAGAGGGTTTAAGGGTCTTTCAGCTCACTGTTTTGATCTCTCATTAATTGCAGCAGACAGCTGTTTTGTATGTCTCTCATGAACCCAGGAGACAGACAAATTCGACGGCAATAGCTGGTGAACATAGTGGAGCATTTAGAAGCTTTAGATTTCCCTCAGGAGTTGGTGGAGACTAAAACCAGAGCGAAAAGAAAATGAATATCTGAATCACATTTGTCAAGCCAGGCAGACATGCAACTCTAAATGAACGCTAATATTGCCCCATCTTTTCCCAATACACTCAGGATAAAATTACAATACAGCAGTGTTGTGTTTGCAGCTTGTTGCATTGCCCCCCAGTGGCCGAAAAATCAGTTAACGCAAGTTTAAAATCGGGATATGTTCAGCCAAACCTATCCCAAACTTTTGGTTTCTGATGGGTTCAAAATATAATTTGATTAATGGAATGTTGAAAGTCATTGGTTAAAAGAATTCAACCTTGACTGATAATCAGAAACAGGACGATTTGCTTGCTTTTTTGGCCTCCTAACAAAATTTATTAAAAAAACATGACCATTCCATTCCATTTTGTTATGAAAAATCAACTTGACTCTCATGACTTACTTTATCCTTGTTAACTAAGGCTGTTGGTTTTCTTGTCAGGATAAATACAATACACCTATGTATAATATGTCAGGTCAGAATAGGCGAGGAATCTGAAAAAAAAATCTAGCTATGAAATGTCACAGGTGTCACAAAAGGCTAATCTGGCTTCATCTGAGTCATACGCCATCTTTGCCTTACTTAAAAAAAAACTAGCTGGTAATTAGGGCTCATATGCTAAAATGTTAAAAGACAAGATAGTTACTGCTTGGCAGGAAGAAGCCAATTGAGGCTCCCAAAGCCCTCTGACAACCTGTTGTAACCGAGTGCAATGCAGAGAAGTCTTCTGTGATCTCCAAAATTACTCATCCCGTCCACGCACAGCACAGCCGCTGATAAAACGAACTCATTATATGGAGAGAAAGACAAGGGCGGAGTGGAAGAGAAGAGAGGAAAGACAGAGGATAGGAGCTGAGGGAAGTATTTGCAGCCTATTTGAAGGGCACGATTAAAATTAAGAAATTTATCAGGAAAGAAATTAGTGTGCAGAGGGGAAAAAAAGCTCATTGTGAGTGACTGTATTCATGGGATGGTCAGGGTTAGACCACATTCATAAACAGTTTGGGGGCGGCATCTGAGAGAGCAATGCAATAAAAGAGTGAAAGTGAGGAGAAGACAGAGGACAAAGATGGGAAGAGGACAAAAAAAAGCACGACATGGGAGAGGGAGGTCATTAGCCTCACATCTGTCTTTGACCTCAACCTTGATTCCAGACTTTGTGTGTGTGTGTGTGTGTGTGTGTGTGTTCGTTTGTGTAGGATCAAATCTCATCTTGGGAGCACTTGACAACAATTTTCCGGGCTGACTCTCAGGCTAAAGCACTGACATGAAATATTTAGTTCCACAAACCTGCATCTTAAACCTACTGTACATAGTGTGTTGCTGTACCTATACCCACTGTAAGACAGAAGGTAAAATCAAAATGCCAATGACTACCAGCTGAGATTTCAACAAACGATGAGAAGAAATGAGATGAGAAATTACAACCCTGCCTCCTTGAAATCAATTATATCGTACTAATTTTATTTCACAAATATGTTTTAAAAGAGTGAATGTAATTGATGCATGGAATATGTCCATTGGCACATTTTTCCAATGAAGGAAGCGTGCTGAAGCTTAGGGCTTTTTTACAGTAAGCTTAGGGGGTGAAAATATTCTTAATGTAGTGTACATTAAAACTGAAATTGGATTTTTCAGGGAAGCATTGTTCTAGGGGTTTAAAATATCTTTTTTTCATTGTGCCCATGCACAGCGGTACTATGCACGGCTCAGCGTCTGTGCTGGTCTCCGCTGTGCTTCTCCAAAGTGGGAGTGCACAGACCGCACTCTACAGCAGGTAATAAATAGACTATACCTCAGTCCCTTGTACAACCCCACTTCAAGGAACCCAAACTATCACTTTCAGAACAAGAGTGACAGAAGCAAGAATACTAAAGAATAATATCTGATAATAGCTGCATCAGGTATAATATGCAGTGTGCAGCTTATTATTGTAATTTGTTCTTTAATTTTCTTGTCTTTTGGGATTGGCCCTAATTGCAAAATGGGGCATTACAGAGGCAGTCCATTATCCCCTCATGTACAACCACGAGGCATAATGGGATACACAGTGCACGCAGGATGAAAGGAGGGAACTCATAAAACCGCAAATTGGGAAAGAGAACAATAAGATGGGAAAACAGAGAGCCCCCTCGGCTCAAACGATCACGTCAGCTGCCACAGCCTGGCGAGGACCTGCTTACGTACCGCTGTACAGCTACCAGCTGGCCCGGCTACTGTCAGATGATGTACAGCAGGACTGTGTTGAGTGGCCAAACACTCTATGTCTATCTTACAAGAAGTCCTCCCAAACTTCTGCACAAACACTGCCTATTTTAAGATAGAGAGGGTGTATAATTGTAGTAATCAATCAAGGAGCAGTGAATCACTCTTCATTGACAGAGTGCTATGTCTCTGAAACAAAAGGAGTTCTTGAGGGGTAGGATGGCAGTTTGTTCTTTTATACATAGGATGGTCTCTCTCCTTCATTTGGAGACGTCACATCATAGGAGAGCCACAGCACAGTTGGCCGCTCATCCCTGAGTTTTACTACTGTCGACAGACTGTTTTTCACCCCCAGAGAGATTTATATCCAACAAGCAGGGAACTTTAAGCCCTGTGCATTATTCAAAAACAATAGCAGACAGTGCTGAATGAATTAACTAAATCCTTGACGAGAAAAAAAATACAGCTTTAAAAAGGTGCTATATGTAAGTTTTCTCTGCTTCTTGTCAGGAGCAGGTGGTGGTGATAATCACTTGCCAAGAGACAAACAAGAGTTAACTTGATTTCCACCTCTGGAGACATTTCTTAGTAAACAGCTGTGAATGCTAATGTTTGCTATGCAGCAAATGGCAAAATCTTACTGTACATACAGACACTTTAGAGAGAGCAGACTGTTCATGAGAAATGGCACAGAATGCTCTAAGTACCTTGTATGCAGTGAAAACAACTGCTGTAATCTCCCCAAACACAGGCAAAGAGGCTATTATCATTGAACACCAGCATGCTGTACAGGTACCCGGACACACACATGCACAAAAGCACGTACACACACAGCTTAAGTCCGAACAATAGATCTGGAAGACCTCATTAGTCTCCAGAGCCACAGTTGAGTGTGGGCCGGGGCCAACTCCGTCGCCCCGTTATGCCAATACAACACATGGCACCGAATGAATTAATGGTTAAATGGAAGCGTGCAAATTGTTTGGTGCATAATGGGCCTACCTGCATCTGTCACTGATTCATTATAATGGGGTACTGGAAAGAAAAATAAAGCTGGGAGTGCTGTGAGGTATCAGGTCAGTTTATTTGGCCGCACAATCTCCACTGAGACAATGAAGCATTTGGAATAAAGTGGTTTGAAGATCAAATGCCATTAAAAGGACACGTGTTAAAAAAAATGTTTTTAAATGGAAATCTAATTGCTCAGTGACCAGATATGGAGGAATCAAGTGGGTTGTCCTACACAGAGGCCTGACGTAAAGGCCTTCAGGAGGATTTGGAGCACAATAGATTAGCCATAATTGTGGACTGATAAGGAATGGAACTGGGCAACCTGAAGGGAATTGAGTTATTGATGCTGGAAAATCACTCATTTGCTCTTTAACACACATACGCACATATGCATGTGCGCGCGCACACACACCAGGTTCATGCTACTGCCCCTCATGACTCTATAGGCTTCATGTCCTACTTCCCCCACACAGCACTTCTCTTCTGGAGCACTCTTCTTGAGACTGTGTCTATTTTTCTGGAACAGAAACACAACTTGAATGTCAAGTCTTGTCAAGTCTTTGTCAAGTAGTGATTGCAAATTTAAGCTATCAGTTAATTCCAGACAAAGGTATCCAGCTGTACTATTCTCAAATAAAACTACAGCCAACATATCCCTCAAAATTTCCTTCACGTGTAAAAAGTCTTTTCTTAAATTTTGTTCCTGTGGGGAAATCTGTGAAAAAAAGTAGTGAATTTGTTTACGTGGGAGAAATAAATACACAAGATATATGTATTTTGTTCGCTACTCCACAAAAGGGGCATGGTTTGCAGACAAATATGAGACTGAGACTGACTGTTAAAAAAAAACTTGCTGTCAGTTAGCGAGCTTGTTAGCTGGGACAGCTTTTTCCCTCTTCAATAAAACTCTTTATTGACTGAATTGAATTATTTAGCTCTTGGAGCTAAAATGACTCAGTGGAGCTAGCATGTTAATTAGCCAGCTGCAGTATTTCACCAACCCTGTGAACAGATTGCAACTTTTTTAAGACTCTGGAAATTCAATATGGAAAGGTAAATGTACTAAAAGACATTAAATCAATGATTAGTGATAACAAATCTTTCCCAGCTGACTGAACTAAGCAGCATGCCAGACATGGAAAACAATTAATATCATAAAATAATATTATGGATATAAGGCATGGGAACACTCTCGCCAGCGTATGTTTTGACATTAGAATCTATTTATTCATGTATTCAACACCCCCCCAAAACTCGAGCACTATCCCTTTTCTCTTCTGCTTTTTTCAGACACAGAAAAGTAACTATTACTTTTCTCTTTCTCCCTCTGTAACTGCTGTTATCCAGTAAGTAGTGCGAAATATATAAGCAAGTGGTTGCCATGCCGACAGTATCCACCGCATCTATCCCCTTGTCTCTCTCTCTCTCTCTCTCTCTCTCTCTGCATGTGTGTGCGTGAATCTGTGACTGACAGCGAACATGCGAAACAGAGGACGAATAAAGGTTTAACAATAATGAGGTGAAATGAACGAGGGGAACATACAGAGATTTCCTCACAGGCTGTGTGGAGCATCAAATTACAGATACTACCACCCCCCCCCCCACACACACACACACACACACACACACACAATGTCTCTTATGTGCTCTGCTCCTACAGCAATGCTTTTACATGTCTGTGACACTCTTGTCTACGATTACCCCCCTGTCACCTTTCAGATTGTGCCCTCTGTCTCTCTGTCAGCTGAAAAATGTGGTAATTATATGTTGGGCAAAATCCTCCTTCGCACCCACACAAGTTGTGTTATTTCATAACCATCAACCTCCCCGCTCCTACACCCTGGTTTATTCTCCTTTATCCTTACGTTCTCCCTTTTCCCCTCATCGCTGCCTCTTTCAAGTGCTCTGTCCACTGCTGGATTTTTTATATGCAGCAGTGTTTCCTAGACGAGAGGAAGACAAGGCCCTGTAGGGTTCATGAGCGAACCTGACACACTGCCTGAAAACCACTGGAGGTGTCACTTTGCTTTGGGGACATTAATCCACTTCTCCTTGAATTGGAGCTTTCATTTGATTTTTTTTCTTTATTCAAGTTGAGAGAAACCCTTGACTTAAATGTTGAGCGGAGAAACGAGCCGGTAAATCTGATTTACAGACTATAACAGTCTGTCTTAAGCCTCCAAAATTGCACATTATCCCACCTTTATCGCTGCAATTTATCAAACATAACCAGTTCTTCTTAATTAGGCTATTAAATCAGCTGATAATGGCTTTGGTAAATACATCTGGTAAGATACATGTCTTCACATTACACACAAATGATATTAATTTCACTACAGTCATTTCAAGTAATCACTCTGTCAACATATCCAAATTTGTGCATCAAGATCCTCCAAAGTCTAATCAGATCAACTACTCGACAGGAAGAAACTTTGGTGTAAGAATGAAATTTCTAGCGTGTCTTAGCTTGTGCATGAGCTAATTCGTTCATAAAAAGACTAAATCATGAACATGTGCCATGTTGGATGGACCAAACAAAACCAACAGTGACTGACACGATGCCAGCAGATAGTCCTGAAGCATTTGAAAACCAAGGCAATGGCCACTTAGATGACGATTTTAACATTTGCACATATTATGGAATTCACTATTACTTCCACAGCAATATTCACACATGTTTTCATGCATTATGTTTTCACGCTGCGTGTGTTGATTTTACCGAACACAAATTCCTTTTTACTCTTTTCAAATGCTGTAATTTAATTTAAATGTGCTTTGGCTAGGAGATTAAGGAGTTGGTGTGAAATGATGAAACCGTTAAACTCCTCACAGCCCTTTAGCACAAGATAAAACTTGAGGGGGTTTGAGCAAATTCCATCCACTGATGAAGACCGTGAGACGTGGCTAAAAGCTCTTTCACACTGGAGAGAATATCTTGAACGTGCTCAACCTGCATCAATTAAACTAAACCAAATAAACCTTGAAAACCAAATACACATTACCAGCAAAGGAAATCTCTAGTGTGCATCCCATTTCCTCCAAAAGCTGGGCTGCATCAATAAAAACCCTAAAAGCTAATAAAAGCCCAAAGTCATATGGATTCCGTCATTTCCTCCGTGAGGGACTTAACCACTGCTAAGCCTATTAACACAACATTATTTAAGGATACATTTCAAAGCTATTGTTCTGTTTCTGCATCGCAGATTCTCCTCATGCAGCCTTGGATGTGCTAAATCTCTTGTATCCCAGTCCCACAGAGATGGTTTTCGACTTGCTATGTGCTCTTTTGTTTCACACTGTGAGTCCTCTTTGAGTTTGAGTCTGCTCGCTGTCAGGAGCTTCAGTGTGACGTCAGGCCCACAGAGGAGGTAAATTAAAAGCAAAATCAATCAGCAGATAGACTGGGTTAGAATGAGAAGCAGCTCTGTGTGGTGAAAGGTTGATGCATCTTAAAAAGATCCCACTGTTCTCTCCATTTCCTAATTATCCAAAAGCAACCACAAATACACACTAAATATCCAAGTTATTCATTTTCTAAAGCTATTTTTGGGGGGATTTGGCAGCCAAAAAAGAATAGATTAATTCATATAAAACTGTGAAAGCTGTCTGTTTTCTGTCAATGACTTAATTTGAAAGTCCTGATTCTTGAAGTGTCAATCACGTTGATTGTCAGTTAACGTGATTTTCCAAGTCCTTGAAGGTGGTTGTGGTGGTTGTTAGGAACCTGCTGTTATTGTCTTTGGGGGGTTTGCAACAGAAATACCATAAAAAATATTACTGTTAAGGATAAAAAAAAAATAATCAAAAACTGTTGTTTTTGCAGTGAGGTCATTATTGATGCATGTTTCACAATGAAATATTTTATTTTTCCTTTTCCCTAAAACACAGATAAATCATTTTCCTACCTTGGCTGCCATGACCATGGAGGACCCTCCCCTGATGCCCAGGATGGGGATGTGTGTCTGGGCCGAGATGAAGTCCAGGATCTGAGCGATGGCTTCCTGATCTGTGTCGTCGCCGAACACTACGCCTTGCAGTGAGTTTCTGGTCATTTGTGTGCAGATCTGATTGATGATACTCTTGGGGTCGGTCTCGTTCATGGTGACCACCTCGACTTTGGGAGGGTAAGGGATGTGGAGGAAGTCCTCTTTCTCAAGTCCAGCCCCCAGGGCTACTTCAGTAGAGTTGCCCACCAGAATAACAGCAATGCTGAGGGAGTTGATCAGTTTGGGATTGATTGGGGGGAGAGCCGCTGTGCCAGGAGAGTACTGAGGGGGGATGACAACACCCCGTTGGGTGCTGCCTCCCCTCTGGCCACCTTGTCCTCCTGGGGGACCGCCAGGTCCTGTACCGGGGCCTCCACCCCTTCGACACTCGCAGATGGGCACGAGAAGTATGGAGAGGATAAGCAAAGAAAAGGACAAGGAGAGGAAGGAAGGGGTCATCCGAGGCTGAGGATAAGGATGATACAGGGAGAGATCTTGAGGAGGAGGAGGAGGAGGAGGATGGGAGGAGGAGGGAGGGGAGGCCAAGTGCTTGTCCTGAAGACGGGAGGGAGAAGGGTGGAGGCTGACAAGCATTGTGAAGGAGTGTAAACGCCGTCCCTGGAGGGAAGGAGAGGGAAAGAACGACAGAGATAGATGATAAACTGTAAACAGAAAATTATGTACAACACGTCAGATTTGACCAAAAGTGAAAAATAACTAATAATAAACATTAAAATTCTTCAGGTCAATATGTTGATATTAGCTTGTCAAAGATGCAGTATATCCATATAGACGCAAATACTGCCATTGATATCTGCTGAAAAATCCAGCTCATTCACAAGTGACACAAATGTTATTGTACAACTCTCCAGCACGTTAAGCACCCTTCAATTTACACCTAACCTGTGGAGAAACTCATGCCCCTCGTCTCCATGGGTCTTTCTTTGATGAAAAGTAATATAGAAAGAAATGGAGCATATCATTCAATCTTTGTTCTGTGGTAACTATCATTTTGGACTTTGGGGGAAATGTTGAGAGAAATGGTGGACGAAATAGATGAGCCCACTCTCAGAATATTAATTAAAGTGTGTCAGAAAGGACAAACACAACATATGAGGTAGGAGCTAACCTTTGTTTCTGTGAAAAAAAAATGGATGAAACGGTTGAACTATATCAAATATATTTCCTACTGAAGTGGTAATCAGAGCTTGCACTGTTTTCTAATATGCATCACTGAGGCAACACATCACGACCACTCGCAGATGAAGTGAAAAATTTTAATTATCTCATGACAATGGTGCATGTCAAGGTCTGGAAAACATTTGGTGGGAAGTGAACAGTTGGTTCCTGTCGTCAGCATGTTGCATAAGAGAGAAACAGTCAGGTACACCTGACCTAACCTCCTCACTGGATGGATCCACTTTATGTTAAGCACCTTTCACTAACTAAAAAAAAAACCTGTAATAAATGTCACCACCGAAGGCTGCATGTCAAAGATAACACTAATAAAGAGCATTTTTTTAAAAATCTAGTGCTGGTTAGGATCTTAAAAAACCCCTAATGATTCATTCAACCTTTAATTGCAGACCTAACCGAGTGACCCACATAGCTGGGTATCAAACCACACAGGGAAAGAGAGACAGGCCTATAAGCATCAAGTGACAACGCCACATCCATTATACTGTGCTGTGACTTCCTTGGAGGAACCCTGTGGCACACATCAAAGACAGAGTGGTGACGAGATACTGAGTTGTGTGTGTGTGTGTCTGTGTGTGTGTTTTGAGAGAGTCAGGACAGCACGGGGTGCATTTTGACAGATTGACAGCCTCACAGCTTCATGGACTAGCTGCCAGGCTAAGTGACCATTAGACACTCAGACTGGGCTCAACTCTCCCTCTCTCATTTTTATCTCTCCATCTATCTACCTCTCTCTCTCTCTCTCTCTCTCTCTCTCTACCTCCCTCCCTCCCTCTCTCCAACCCACTGAGATCCCTTTTCTGCTCTTTGAAATCAACCACAGGCCTATTATTTACCATTATTGCTATTATTTACTTCTCCTCTATTAGGAGCCAAACAAAGAGCAGTGAGAGTGAGAGAGCAGAGTACAGTGGAGAAATGAGGGAGGAAGGAGGGAGGAGAAAGACAGTGAGAGAGAAAGAGAGAGGCGGAGTGAAAGATGTAAGCAGAGGGAGGTGACAGGCAGGGAGAAACACAATTAGTCATAGCCTGATGTGAAAATTGTGGTTTCTCACTGCGCGTGTGCATGTGCAAGTGCACGCACATGCAAGTGTATCAGTGCAAATTCGGGCACAATTTCCACACAGATAAAGACGAGGAATCTTAATGAGTATATGCTCATGCTCATATTCTAAATTAAGCATGGAGGAGCTCTTTGGGAGAGGGATAAATGAAGGGCAGAGTAAGAGGCTCCTTCCTGCTCTTCGCTCACACCTTCACTGATCTTTTATTTATCACGAACCCCGTGCGTTGTGCAGCTGATCTAGTCAGCACCAAATACAAAAGTCCGAAGAAAGCGAAGGAGAAAGGGAGAAGTTAAGTCGCGAGGAGAGCAGAAACCTGACAGTGGTGGAAAACGGCAAAAGAAAGCAAAGAACAATCTGTGAGACAGGGCGAGCCAAAAGAGAGGAGGCCGAGACGAGGAGGAAACGTGACCTCCACATAAAAAACAGATTGTCTAAAAAGGTCTAATTACCAGAGGTTTGTCAGACTTAATTGCAGGTGCACACGCTAATTGTAAACGAGGATGCTACAGTGGAGAGAGGGAGAGAGAGGAAGAGGAGGAAGCGAGTGGGAGGAAGGCAGCAGAGAGAAGAAAAGAGGAGAGAGAAGAGAGGAGCGAGGGAGAGAATAAATAGAGACGTACACAAAAGAGATGGAGGTGGAAGATGGAACGGCAATAAGAAACCCAAGGGGGGGGGGGTGTGGAGGGGCAACACAGCTGAAGAAGGAAAGATGAAAAGGAGACATGATTAGCACAAGATGATAAGATAAGAGCAAACGGTGGGGAGGAGGTTAAAAGAAAAAAGGAAGAAAAGGAAGGAAAGAAGAAAGAAAAAAAAAGGGTCTCAATCCACGCGTAGAAATTCTGCCCATGGAAAGGGCAGATGATCCTACTGAGAAAGAAACTATTAGACCAAACAAAATCTGAACAAAAGAAGTGTGACAGTAAACGAGGACGCAGAGGAAGACAGAGACCCACTCGGATACGTGTGTCTGTACAACAGCAGTGCTCGGTTTCCATAGTAACAATTCAAATATGCCTCCACATCCCACCCTGACGGACAGGAAGATGCTCACAACTCACACCGATTCACGGCAGTACACTGCATGCAGTGTGTGCCCTCCCTTAATAATACACAGTTTACTTTCATCTAAGCTGGTTCATATTGCGGCTCCGACGCTCACCGACAAAAATAAAACACTTGTAACATGAAATAAATAGCACGGTGCCTTTCGCGCAAATGCGTGCATGCACGCCCACACACACTCACACACATACATGACATAAGTTAATGCACTCGTGCAGCTGGAGAGGATCCAGTGCATCGCTTTTTAGTGTACCTCGCATTAAAAATGAATCTCCAAAAGGGCTACAGGCAAATAAACAGAAATAACACGGCGGCGCAAGCATCCAGCTCCAGCAAATTGACTGAGCAGGAGCCGCTGCTTGGACTAATCAGGCCTTCATACAACATCTCCCCCGTCACTAACGGTCCCTAATTAATAACATTTAAATGGAGGGTGTCAAGAGTGGATCATTTACTCGCTGCATAATAGAACAAAAGTGAACTGTCTAACTGCGTCGACGGATCCGAGCCGACATATGAATCCATGTGCTCTTGTGTGCCCATTACAGCACTTACACAGTAATTACAATAACATATGCGGCGCAGGGAAAACATGGATAAGTGGCGTCGAACGGCCACACAAAACACCCACATGTGTGTTGCATTGCTTGTAGCCTGTGATTTGCTGCAGACGTGACTAACCCTCTCCCCGGTGCTCTGACACAGACGCGCACGCATGAACGCACAGCGCTGGCCGCGCAGATGCAGGTGAACGTGAGCGCTGCAGGTCAGGCACTATGTGGGTCCGCGCTGTTGTATCGACTGCAGCGGCTCCGAGCAGCAGCCTGGGAGACGTTAAAACAGAATCTGCCACACTATTTAAAACACACGTAGGCCATCATTATCAGGCTCGACTCCATCCCCGGAGACTTGATGCGGTGGGCTGCGCTGCGGAGCATTTGAAAGGCACTGTGGATAACATGAGCTGACAGCCATATCTATTAGGGAGCCCATTTACATTCAGTGGGTGGTCAGTTACAGGTAAGAGTTGTACTTTTGTCATCTCCACTTAAGCACACACTGCATCACACATTATTTATAAATAACAGCAAATCACGCTAAATGAATTATAAAAGTAACTGTCTACAGTGTGAGCTGACAAAATGGAAAATCCTTGAGAATTTTTATTTCAAGGCCTGGATATCCCCCTGGAGAGATGCAACAGCAGGTGACAGTGTTTGACATTTCTGTTTACTGTCACAACTCCATGATATCATCAATAATACATCCATCCATTGTGCTTCCAGTGACAAATGTTCTGTACACAGATTGAACATCGGACTCACATTTGCCAGGTAGCAAGAGACACAACTCTACTACTGACATGTTTTGCATGTAAACTTTTTAATGTGGCGGGGATGTGTTTCCATCTTACCAAAGAGGCAAAAAGAATAACTTAATCATTTAACAGAGGTATTAGGGAGGCATTCTGTTATATCTGTACTGGGATTGGAGAAAACTTTCTTTCTCTGTTTTGCCCTCGATGAATGGAGCGTGGACAGCCGAATGTCTGTCTGATGAAACAAAAGGTTTTAAATGGAGTATCATCTGCAACAAAAAATGAAATAAATAAAATGGCATGAATGGCGTTTATTCTGATCCGTCAGCCAGAGCTGTGTGACGTAGTGTTCAGTCAGGTAATCACACATCATGCTGCTATAATGACTCCCTTGCAGGGGAGGTGAAAGCCAACACGAGGTCTATTTACATCCTCTGTAATTATTCAATTCACTCTCACAAAGACAACTGTCAGTGTGAGTTGAATGTTTGCCAAAAAGGAAAAGAAATACTGCCTCTCGCACAGTGACATCACAGTGACAACTGAGCTGCACACCGTGACATCCATATGAACAGCTACTTTAAAGGATGAGGCTGGCCTCCCACTATGCTTTTTCTAATTGTGGACAATCCAAAGAATAGAACGGTGTGATTGCGCATCAGTGTGTTCCCACTTTCCTACCCTGTCTGTGTCACTCACCCCCACTGGATCCATTGAAAATATAAAGCTCTAAAAGTGGCTATTATGTATATAGTTTCTTTTTTACAAACTTAAATAATTTCACTTGTGCATTAATACACAGCTTTTTGGTCTAGTCCAGTATTTCTGTCAGGAGGACAATATATTGCCAATTTTCATCATAATAAAGGATTCAGATTCAGATCAGAATGAATGTCACCCACTGCAACAGTTTCTGGACAACAATAAAACTCTGTGACCTGTAACCATATCAGGCTTTGACTGCACAGGCAGTATGGGTTAGTGTGATGGAGTCATCGTTGTTTTTGGTCTTTTCATTGGCTTTGTTGGCAATGAGAGAAAAAAAATATATTTAGAGCTACCTTCCTTTTAACGCTGATATGTTCGGATGTTATAGACCTTTAATTTAGTAACAAGGTGGGATGAGAGAGAGCTGGAGATAATGTTATGAAATCAGGAAAGCGTGCATTAAAAGAAAACAGTCAGGGGAAGGTATGAGGGGCAGTAACCAACAGTGGGCATTAAGACTGCATGTAACACGGTATTATTGGAGTTTTGAGTAATCTTCTAATATCCTCTTTCCTATTGAATAATCTGTCACAGAACTATCGTCTTGCCAAGCCACACGAAGGGGGGGGGGGTCACTAGTTTATTGAAGAAGGTCCTGGGTGTTTCATTAAGTGCACTTTAGTCTGGTCAAGAATCCTCTCTCTGCTAATTGCAGTGAGACGCGCTACAGATCTCTGCCGCCGCACTGTTGCCTCAGCTCTCCAAATAACGACGAGTGTATGTGGTCTCTTCATCGGAGGCAAATAAAGTGAGAGCACACGCACACATGGCCAGACCACTGCGACGTACAGGCGCACATACACGACAAAAACACACACTCGCGAGGCGCAGGGATGGAGAAAGCGCAGGGTTGAAGCGGGAACCATCTATCCCCTGGGGTCTTCATTACCTCATTGAAGCCATTTATTCCACTGAGCTTATATATCTTGCTCTGGACTTAATTCGGCAGCAAAGTGACGTGTCCCTCTCTGCAGCTATACAGCAGCCTTTACTGCCTCAGAGGGTCTGGACCCCCCCCACCCCTCCACCACCACCACCCCGTATCATAGCTTACACAGTGCACGCAGACCTACAGCAGGCCACGTCTCTGCAATATGTCACCAGAGACCATAGTGGATACTGATACAGTTTCCAGCCTGCTTTTCCCCCCGATTTCTACAGGCTATTATAACTCACTCTGCTAAAATATTATTGTATCAGAGTGTTATTGTATCTGAAGCAGCGTAATCTATAAAGAGCCAGTCACGCCCTCTTTTCAGCCGCAGCTGACAATTTACTCTCTCAGGTTTCCTTCGGCTGTCTTTATGAAAAGCTGAGATGTGACAGCTTTTTTTTCAGGCTTTTTTTTCCATCCACATCCGGAGACAACGTGGCATCTATAACTTTGCTGGTCTCACAATGCGAGCATTCAACCGCTACAACTCTCTTGAGGTTTTGATAGCATGCCTATGGCGCCTGAGACTCATGGGAGTAGTTGTAATGGCAGAACAAACATCCACTCTGCCTCTTAAATACCTCTTATAATACCTCCTAATTACCCGAGGCCTTGCACCAAGACCCAAGACCAGAGTCTCCCACAGGGCATCCTTACCCCTGTGCCAACACCTGTGGATGTGCTGCCTGCAAGCAAGCCCTCTGCAGCTGGCCAAGTCATTTAGTTGAATGTATGTAAGTGTAAGTGTCATGCAAATAAAGTACCCAGGCTGCTATCAAGTGATGTAGACAGAGCCTGAAAGATCCTGTGACATTTCAGCCGTGACAAACCCCTCTGCCTGCTGGTCACCAACCAAACAACAACCAGAAAGCATCTGCTGTTTTGTTGCTATTTCTCTGTTCTACAAATGCTCTTTGTTCGTGTGATTGGGTCGTTGCATATTTGTGATGCTGTATATTGAAATATACAGTCATGACCTTGTTTTTTATATTTATTCTTTATGTAAATATTAGACGCTGCACTTAATCTTTATCCAACCAGGGCTGCTTAATCAGTTATTTTCTGAAATAATGGAGAAAATAGTAAAAAAAAAATATTTTGTCCAAAACCCAAAGATATTAACCTTACAGTGAACAGAGAAGTTGACACAGTTGACACTGTGGGACTGGGTCATGTTTGTTTAGGTTTTTTTTTTCTCTCTCGATCATGTATCCAAACAGCTGCCAAATAATTCAGCCAACGAATTAAATAATCAACTCAGCTCATCATCCAACAAGAACCTGGAACATTTATTCCGGAGATCCAATTGCCCTGACCTAATCCCCCCACAAATAAATCTCACACACACTCCCCTCCACTTAGGCCTAAATGTGGCAGCGGAGCTCCAGACTCATGGCTGCATGTCCTCCTTTTTCTAGTTTCCTAACCTTCCAATTTACCCCCCCGAGAGGCTGAGCTCTACCTTTCAGCCTTGCCTCCGTCTCACTGATCACCTGATCCTCTGCTTTGTTAAGACAAAAAAAACCACTGACAACTGCAGCTCTCTACCCCACTGAGCTTGTGCTGTTCCTTCATGCCTGGTGTATGCGGAGGGGCAATTTCCTCCTCACCTTCGCAGCTGTCGCTCTCCACAACCACTCTCCCACGTCTCAAGTCACACGTAATTAATTGACAAGTTGCCCCCACTGGGGGTCAAATGGAGACAGATTCACTGGCGTTTGGAACAGGTTAGCAAATGTAGTCGCTGGAGACGTCAAACAGGCAACACCTGCTATTAGCACAGTTGAAAAAGTTGTGAAAAATCAATGCAGCAAGCCATGCAGAAAAATCTGATTTTAATTTAAGAGATTTCTCAATGATTCCTTTTGAAATGATTAAACTACAAACAGTAATTTCACCCTCTTTTTCAACAGGTACTTCTGAATGAATTAGCAGCCGACAGGATCTGAACCTGTCAAGATCTCCCGCTTATTAAAGCTAAATAACTCTGTTGAAGAGCAGCATCACACATTTGTTCTTCTCATACTATCAAATGTTTTCCTTCCTTATCTCTCCTTCAACATTTCCCCTCTCCGTCTTTGAAAACATAATTATCAGCTCATTGTTCCCTTTTAGCAAAGCCGTCGGTTTCACGTGGCATCTTGGGAGTCCTGACGTCTGTTTCTTGCCCGCCTTTTGAGGGCAGTATATCAAATATTACACAATCTTCTTCAGCTATCAAACACTCCATCAGCTCCTCTCATCTCCGCACCTCGACCCTTCAATCAGCCCTGCAGATCTTGTCTTTTGTGCTATCAGTCTCCTCCACTTGTGCATGAAAAATACGTGAAAAAAAAAAAATAATTAAAAATCCTATGCTGCTCTCACTCCTGCCTGTCAGTGGACGTGCTTCAAAATCCCTCCCTTTGGCATGACACGAAGAGTGACAGTTTCTGATGAACCGACTGAGACATTCTGATATGATATTAGTGAACACACAGAGGGTGAAAGAATTATATGTAGCACCACTCCTTCATCTGATACCCCCACGAAAGAGAAAAAAAGCACACATATATAGCAATGGATGCAGATCGTATGTATGTGTTCGCACAAACAGAAAACTACAGAAAACGGACACTACCAAGTCGAGTGCCTGCTGGGTCGAGGAACAGAACGGCACACTAGCGAGCTGAGCGACGTGGGTAGAGGCAGCGTCACAGTAGCGAGCCCCCTTTTCTCTATTCTTAGCTCTTCCTCCTTCTCTCGCAGTCACACATGGCTAGGTATGGAAGAGGAGAGGTAGAGGCAGAATCTGGAGTTGCTGTCTCTGGCAAAAATGGGGCGGTATGAACACTAGTTTCAAGTACATTCCATCGGTAGCCATCTTTGCGAATTCCAAATCCACCGCTTCAGTTGAACAGGCCTCGTGCGTTAAAAAGCACCCATCGATTCAACCCACACTTGTTTTTTCGTCATTAACGCACCGTGGAGAAAACTTTTGCTGTGTCTCTATTTGCATATTTCCATACTTACACTTGCTATTTTGAGTGCACAAGTGTGTTCACACACTGATAATTACGGCAACACGCAGGGCACAGCGAGTACCTGGATGGTGCTCTTATAACGGCTGAGTGTGAAACGCCAGAAGGGAAGGCACTGCTGATGTATTTTCAAACTTGTGAAAATGGCTGGCCAAAGGAGGAGGACATGGAGGGAGCAGCAGTGTAAATTCCAGGCGGACACACAAAAAAGTTTGTTTTTTAAGTAAAGTGAGCAAAGCAGCCATTTGATTTTTTAAATTTTTTTTATTTTTTGGAGGACAGGTCTTTGTAAAATGTCGTGATCGTGATTTCCGTTAAGCACACAACTGCCTTGTTTTGATCTGAGACAACGCTATCCCTGGTGAAACTCACGCACGACACCAGAGAGTGTACGGCATGGAAGTATCACAACTGAGACACAGCGTGGCAAACGTGTGCCGAACGAATAACTGTGACACCCAATCGTTGGAGCGGCGACGTGAGGAAGGACTCACACAAGGCCACGGAAATATTAAGTTTGTCACTCCAGCGACGTAGCGGAAGCACAGCGACTACGCTACAATTTAGTGCAGGATGAGGCCTTAGGCGCTGAGTTCATATTCATTCCAACTAATAACACTTTGGTGTCTCTTTCACCCAAACTTTATCTTTCAAAACAGCAACAACCCAGTCAATTTACGCAAATCTGCCTATGCAAGCCTGCAAAAAAATCCTAATGTCACTAAGTTTTCAGAGTTGTGTTTTTAGAGCGTTACTGACACAACACTGTCAGTTTCATGTGTTGTGAAACTGACGTGCATTACACTGACAGGTGTTTCTATTTAATCTAACCTCGCTGATAAAAATAGGGTGAGGGAGACTGTGCGTTAGATTGTGCTGCATCATTTTTTTTTTATTCCAAAAATGCATGTGACTGCTCTCTCTCTGGCTCTGAGTAAACAATAAACACCAGGCGGCTCAGCACCTGTAATCTTTCGACGACTCATTCAACATTTGTTAAGCTGGTCACGCGAGGCTCGCATCCAAAACCGACTCAGCGAGTCCCTGCGTCAACATTTCGACGCTCGCACGGTCGTGCCACTTTGCTGGCTCCACTCAGTTCACAGTCTACCGATCGAAACGGGAGCCGTGCTGCCTGTCTGAAGAGAGAGTCAGCGCTCAGATCAGGTAATCCCTTCTACCCGAAGCTCTCCTCCCAAAAAACACATGCAGCCTCACGACACTGCAACAACACGCCCATTCGAGGCCGTGTTGCTTACGCACTCAGAGCTACATCTGTCTACAAAGCTGCCTCCTTCATCCACTGTCAGTGAAGCTCCCACTGGATTTACCGCCTGAGCCTGGATCTTTGCCTGTCTGTCTCCTTTTCTGTCTGCCACGCCTTAACCCCTTGCTTGCTCTGTCATGTTCTCTCCCAGCTTTTTTTTTTTTTTGATATGGAAAATCTGCCCTAGAAACACAGTTCACATGCAGCTATCTCAAGCCTGCAGTGTCTGCCAATAACCAACTGTTGAGACAAATGAAGCTGCTCCGACTGAAATAATTGAAATAACGGAGAGGAATTTGGGAGCTGCAGGGGTGAGGTGTCTGCGCAGCATGCATGTGTCAGTGAGCAGAATACAGTGGGGTCTGTTTGGTGTTGAAGCCGTCGTATTGCAAGGGAGGGACGTACCAGCTGTCGCGCGCATCGTCGAAGTCACGCTTCAACAAAAGGAGCACATCGCAGTTAGATAGCGACGTCAGATCCGGTGAGCGTTTTACAAATTGTTGCAAAATTAGTCTCACCCAGATCTAGAAACAGTGTGGCCAAGCATCTAATCTGCAACCCCACCAGGGGACAAATCCTGGAGCTGCTCCATTGGCAGGAGCTGGACGATGTGACAGAGTACAGGATTTTCACACATTCTTCTGTTTCAAAACCGATCGTGGACATGAGTGTAAAAGTTCAACACCAGGACTATAGGTTCATTCCGGGCTCATGCAAATTCACTCTTTTCTCTCTTTTTTTGGTGCTGCTTTTACAGTATCTCTCCACACATGTACTCTTTGTCACACCGCCTCTTACACAAGCCTTTCCATTATCTTTACACATCCCTCCAACTTCTAAATGTGCCTTTTATCAGTCAAACTCCTGAGCGGCTGCTGAAAGGAGCCCAAGCTCAGCAATAAAATAAGCTCTAGCTTCTCCACACTCTTGTTTTATATGGTTACTATTGTCTAGACCTGTTTTCCCTTGTGAGGCAGCACAACTCGTCGTTTTGATGGGCTTATTGAAGCTACTGCCTCGTTATCCCTTATCTCAACACTGGGCCCCCTCACAAAGCACTGCGAGAAATAATCTGTGACAAAAAAAAGACAATTTCTCCTTTGTTCTTTTGCTCTATGAACGCTTTCCCCTTATCCTCTTGTGCTTCTCATTCCCGTCCTCTCCTGCTCTCACTCAAACTGCAAACAAATCAAGAATGGCGATGAGCCTCTACACATAAATGCAAAATAAAGATTTACGTACATACTGGGCCTTATTTATAATGATTTGCTAATACTTTTTATCAACTTTGGGGGGAAAAAATGGTTTAAAAACTTTTCCATACAGATCTTTGAAAAACACAGATATTTCCCTGAAACTCTCTGTTTACAGCCAACCTCTAGAAAACATTACTATGAAGTGAGGATACGTATCATTGCCGACAAAATTGTACAGTCCAGTGATGTGCTTGTTACTATTTTTCAAGAAAAGTAAAGCCCAGGGATTTCCTAATTTGACCAAAACAAACCATAAAGTGCATCCTTGAGGCGATTATCTCAAAAAGCACCAGATGTGACATCACAAATGATGCAATATTGTCATTATCTAATACCTAGGAGGCATCTGAAGACCTATTATTCTGCATGACTGGAAATCATCATGAGAGAGGGAAATTTTTGTGGTTAAATTAGGATTGAGGGAGCTCTATTGGCAGACAGTGAAGATAAAATTCATAATTAGGATTTTTTTCAGTGTAATATCTTTTAAAACACAGAATCCTTGTGTCTTCACTACCTTAGAATGAATCCTTCATATCTAAACAGGGGACAGGTCCATTTCCATAGAGTCAACCACATTGCATTGCCATGTTTGTAGAGTAGCCCAGAGTGGACAAACCAAGCATTGGCTCTGCAAAGGGTCTTTTGCATTTTTACATCGCCTGAAAGTAACTGTTCCAGTAAATACTACACACTGGCCCAATATATCAAGTCTTTTTTGACACAGAAAGTCTACAGCAAGCTGGATTTTTGGGGAAAATATTTGAGGACCCGTTCATGGACACACACACTCAAGCCAATTACTCAAATCACTGGCCTACCTTGAACATTGCCAGCCCGGATCTCCTCTCTGCTCTTCAGAACTGGCATGATGGAGTGATCAGGGATACGAATCCTCCTCTCATAGCCTCAGATGAAGAGATGGTAGACAGATGAAGTCACACACGGAAGACTGAAGTGGGGGTCTTGCAAGGGGAGGGATGAGGAAGGGTGGAGGTGAGCAATGGTGGGGTGTAATCAGTGTGTGTGCGGGGGGGTGTAGTTTTTCAAATTGTAATAATATGTAAAGGATTTACAACAATTATCATCAAATCATTATTTAAAATTCTGTTAGTTGCTGGGGAGTTCAGTAAATTGCTTGGAAATGGCTTTACATCTGAGGTGCCAAAAAAGACTGATCTGCAAAGAACCAGATGCAATCGGGTAGGATTTTAACTCAGATTTCAGAAGAATTTAAAAGATGATGGTAAACTTAAAATGTCTGCGTGAACTCAAACACAAGAAAGTAAAAGATGATGGATGGAGAGTGATGAAGGGACATCCTTTCATTCGCCTCTTTCCATCCAATTCTTCTTCTTCTACTTCCTCCAATGCCAGTGATACAGTTTGCCGACGCCCCCCCCCCAACAAGACTGCGAGTGTGTGAACAGTTGCCGTGGAGATGAGGAGATGAGCAACAGTATGCCTGTGTATGTTCTCCTCTTCCTCTCTTCTTCTTCTTCTTCTTCTTCTTCTTCTTCTTCTTCTTCCTCTTCTTCTTCTTCCCTCCCTTCCCTCTCCTCTGGCTTTCCTTGACTCCGTGCCTCTCGCCTTGCTTTAGCCAGTCATGATCATTGGTTTGCCGCACTCCTCTGCGCTCTTCTCTTTCTCAGTCTGGAGGGGAGAAGAAGAGAAGGGCAGAGTCAGATGGCAGAGCGCTGCTTTGGATGGATGTGTTGGTGGTGGAGGCTGAAGGCCACTATGGACACATATCAGCTGCCTCCGTGGTCAAAGCTTAACTCAGCCAAGCCACTGTGTCTACATGCCCACTTTTACTGCAATCTGAATGTGTGGAACATTTTTGACTGGTAATGCTTCTGTTAGATTTTGTGCTCAGAGTGCTTTTGTTTTATCTTTGCTTTAATCCAGCATTTCTTAAAATATGGGTCCTGACGCAAACTGGGCCACAGAGCCATTGTGGGTGACATCCCAATGTGCGTATTAGGGGTCAGAGGAGATGCCTGTGAGATGATCGACATGTCATCAGAGAGTTTACCATAGTGTATATAACAAAGTGTCTCCTCTTTAATATGACATCAATATGATAAAGTATCTCAATTTGTCACGTCATTAATTTGCTGCATTTGCCAAAAAAGGACGGACATTCCAGTAAGGATATTTTATCCTGAAACAGTTCCTCATTTGAGGTTTCCAAAAAAAATGCACTTTATCACCATACGTATTGGTATCGCAACATGAAATTCCACACACAATGACAGGAGGTTGTAACCATGTCACCCACTCCTGATGTTTATAGATCTATAAAATATTACAGATACTATTTGTTTACTTGTTTTCACAGATCTCACACTGTTGTCCACCGTTACACTGGTATCTGCTTATATTGTGCTTAACTCAGGCATTTTTTTTTTCGGTGATGTTTTCCTACAGGTTTTCCTTTGACCATTTCACATTATTCCTTATTCTTTAGGTTTAAGCATTTTAAATCAATATTTCTGCCTTTATTGATCCCCATCGAATGTTAATATTGAGCTTGGTCCCAGGATGTAAAAAAACAAATAAACTTAGCAGCCCATTCACTTCATTGTACATAATTGTAACTTAACCGTTACAGCAATAAATGTCTAAATAATGTCTGAGGTACTCAACTGAATATCTTTTTGGTTTTGGACTGTTGGTTGGAAAGTAACAATTTTACAGAGGAAACCATGAACTGATTAATGGAAAAACTACCTTTTAGTAAAAACTGTTTTGAGAGTGCATAGGTACGATAAACCCTGTGTTTGTCCCACATTTCCAGTCATGCGTAATGTTCACAGGGAAACGTCTGTATCTGGGAATGCAAGCGTGTATTCATCTGTGTATTTTTATGAAGTACTCTATATGTAGTTAACCCTTGTCATCGGATATATGCATGTGTAGAATTTTTAATCCTGTCTGGTAGTGTAATGAATTATGTATTCAACAAGTTTTATTGACAAAAATCCATCTTTTTTCTTTTACTCCTTTAAAGTGTAATTACCTCTCATAGTAGTATTAAAGTAGTAATAAGTAGTATTATAGTAGTATTAAAATTACACTATTGCCTTGACTCATGCAGGAGAAACAGTTTATCGTTAAGTAAACTTTCGCCTAGTACAAATGAATAAGATGCATTTTGTTTATTTAGTCCCTTCACTAAGATGATCAGGGGTAAGATGAATCATTAGCATTTATATTTTTTAATGTTGGATAATTTTATTTGGCTTAAATTATTCCAGAAAGCCATTTTATATGGATGCAAAGGTTCTATATGTATGTCCTATAAATGTATTTAAATATGAACAGTAATTCATCAAAATGCAGAAGGGAATTCCTCAATGAGCAGTTGCTTTAAATAAGAACGTTGTTTTGTTTTTGTTTTGTTTTTACCTTTTTCACTGTCCCTTTCTCATACCCTGCTTTGCAAACACCTTGGCTGAAATCACCCTGGGATGTAACTAAGTGTCTTGTGTTTTGGATGTGCACAGTATCTGTCAGATCAACAACCTTAACACGACCTTAATGAGTGCTCTTTTGAACATAAATCCTTTATTAGACTGAAACCCAGGAGGTAAAGGACGCCCTTTTAAGCCTTTATATTTACGCGACTGTGTTCTTCCAGCATGGCAATGCCACACAAGATGTCCATAATCATTTTGGCTGTTTGTGCTTGGAGACACTCGGTTGAAATCAACTTGAAACTTTTAGGGCAGGGACCCACTCTGAACTGAAATCTGATGATATATTTTTGTATAAAGTGACAAGTGTTATGACACCTTATTCAAAAGGTTTAGGATGGGCAAACGATACCACACAGATTGGATTTCTTCTTCTGTTTGGGAAATGTGGAATAATTTGCTTTAATCATCTTTAGGATGATTATGCCACTATCAATTAGCTATTAGCTTGATTAGCTAGTTCAGTAACAATGTGAATTTTAAATAAGACCTCATAGTGGAGCTGCTAACACAGCAATGGATCACTTAGGCAATATACAATGCACTCTGAGACGTAAAGCCGTGTCATCTACTGTGTAGTGCACAGTGTGCTCATTAAGGCCATGCTTAAGAGTCTAATACAGTAAAGCTGGTGTATGAGTCACATTACATCTGTGATTCATTTGCAGAGATCTGTTGCAGATCCATTGAGCAGGAAACAAGGATAAATATGATGGCGAGCGAGGAGGGCATCAGCATTAAGGTAAACAATCCTTAACCAAATCAAATGCAAAATAAGGAGAGAAAGAGGACGAAGAGGAATGCATGTGAAAGCATGCACCTGCACACTGCACCGGACTAATTGAGTGAGTCAGCTGATGAGAGATTTAACCAAATTAACGGAGTACATTGGGCCAGTTTCTGCCATGAATTGGAAAATAGTGCTTGCTCAAAATCACCCTTGAAAGAAGTGATAATGCATGAAATTCATCAAGATAGAGGAGGAAATATAAAGAAAAATGGATAAAGATCAAAGGCATGTCCTGATAAACAACCAATTAGTCACAGCAGAATGGAGAAAGGTTTAACAAAGAGCATATGTGGTGGAAAATACAACCCCCCCCCCTGAAAAACACCCTTTACAGAGAACCTGCAGATTAAAGTTCATGCAGAATCATGCAGACATTCGAATGCACGCACACACACACACACACACACACACACACACACACATCCATACTGTTCATGCATGTGCATACAGTGGGTTGCGTAGAAGAAGTGAGTGCTACATTAATTCACTACTCACCTAATTAATTCTTTTCTGTAACACATAATTTATAGACTGTAGTGGAGATGTTTTACAGAGGAGCAGAGTTGAGACACAAAAGCAAAGACAGAGCAAAACGAGTGGTCCTTCATATTCCTTCATGACGACATCCCACTCTCAGAACAATCAGAGAAGAGGTATTAATTAAGCCCCTTTATCAGTCCATAAGTGGAGGGGGGGGGACTAAAGTGGCTGGCGTGGGCCTATGCTACAGGGCTGAATTTTTCACCTTAAGGCCAAGTGCACAGGCAATTTCAGGTCCATGGATATACAGGCTAAAAACATGCTGAGAACAGACTAACAGTGGTAATACTTTAAAACAGCTCTCTCAAAAAAAAAAAGGTGTGGCGGAAGAAGGGAAAGGTGACAGAGGAAGAGAGGCTAGTGATGAGATGGGACATTAAATTCTGTTTACTTTTATCCGTCTGTCCCTGTCTACAACCTGCATATGCTGTTGATTGCACCTCAAATCCACAGCAAAGGCATTACCCATTTAATCCACTGTTAGACACCCAACTGACGCCAACTCTCGGTTTCTCTTGCCTGGTGTGAGGATGAGAACGGAGAGGCGTAGAGGGGGAAAGAGACACGGGAATGAAAAATGACCAGTTCTGGATGGAAACTGAATTGAAAGGGAGGGAATGGAAAACGAGAGAATGCAGAAGCATGGGAATTCAACTCTGAATATTAAATATTTCGATGATAATGAGGAGCAAATTCAGGTGTGTGTGTGTGTTGGAGGAAGGGTATATAAGAAGGGGCAGTAAAAGAGCTAATTACTGCTGATAGACTGGCAGGATACATGAGCATAAATCAAGCATGAAACAGGATACTCTCTTTCATGACTTTAGATGCCCATTAGCTCCAAACTTTGAATGCAGCTAAATAAGTAAGATGAACACGAAAATCATTTATTTGAGGTAAACATCCCAAACTTTGTCAAATTATAATCCAAAATATAAATGGTGCCAAAGTGCCTGGAAAATAATCTCATTCTCCCTCAGGACTACACTTAAAATGACTTTCTTCCCTTTACAACAGGTTGCTAAACAAACTGATATATACTCTTTATCTTTTACATGACATGTGGACGGGTATAAAGATTTCTCAAAGACAACAATTAAAAATGGGAGCACTTTGCCATGATGACAAGGAAAGATGAGGAGGAGGACCAGACCAATACTGACTCACTGAACACTGTCCTTTTAGACATAGTTTAGTGTGCGAGTGCATGTGTGTGTTAATGTGTGTTTTATGTATACGTAAAGCACACACAAATACACACAGACAGACAGATAGACAGACACTAAACGATAGTTAACCTACCTAGAGTAACATTAAAGAATCCCGCAAGAGTGTGATGCAAAGAAAATGGGTGTGGAGGGACCAAAAGAGAAGGAAAAGGGAAAAAAAGAGTCATTCATGAGGAGTTTTTTGTTTGTTTTTTTAGTTGTCTTTGAAAAAAATTTATCCAAGTTCATATAACATCAGAGTTTAGAGAGACAGGAAGAGGCATGGGATGGGCGAAGTGATGGCAGCAGTTAGAGATGAAATGGCAAAGGGGGACTGACAGGTATGATGTGGTTTGGTGAAGGGGGAGGAAAGAGTGGAGAGGAGGCACGAAAGGACAAAAATTCAAACAAAAGTCCTCCCTCCTTTCTCTTCTCTCTCACTCATAAATAGAGGAAATTATACACCAGGTAGATGGAGAAGTAGATGAGGAGGCAAATGATGGAGAGAGAGGCTATATGAAAAGATGAAGCACCTCCCAGCACCGCGATGAGGAATAAGAAAAATATAAAACGAAAGAAAAAATTGAATACTCCAAAGCCTTCCGTTTTTGCTCTGTTTAGTGAGATGAGGGAGGGGGCTCTCAGTTTTGTCCCCCCCTCTCTCTGCAACTGGTCAATCTTCTTTATCTTCTGTCCTCCTCAATGCAAGGTGCTACCTTCCCCTCAGATGAGCTGGAACCCTTTGCCAACACAGAGCCGTTAAGACATGGCACTCAGGCGGGCTGCACGGTGGGGTGCTGCCTACCCAGAGATGGAGAGTGTGGAGCCGAAAACACACCTCTGGCTGGCGTGGAGCGCAGAGCACAACTCAAGCGCCGCTCGCTCGCTCTCCTCCCCTCCCCTCCTCTCGAGCAAGAGAGTGAGAGAGAGAGAGCAAGAGAGGGAGACAGAAGAGGGGGGGGGCACAGACAGATAGAGAGAGAGGGAGAGAGAGATGTGTGGAGGTGGGTCCCTCTGTAGGATTGCAAATTACAGAGATGCTACAGTACAGAAGGGATGTTGCAACAATTGTCAAGAAAACTGACTGCATAAAGTAAGCAATGGCTCCCTCTGTTGTTGCCCTGTGCTCAGAGGAGAAAAAGAGGGAACAACAGCAGTGGTGGAAGCATTCAGATCCTTTGCACACATCCTTACTGATGCTTTCATGTGAAAGCATTACTGTGCTCTTGCATTTGGTTCAGGCACACTAATTCATATGTACGGGTCTGCAACAAATGAGTATTTCCATTACAGATTTGACGGCTGATCACTTCTCTTGATTAATCAATTCAGTGTCCCAAATGGACCCACAATGTCCCAAAGCCCAAAGTGATATTTTGTACAATGTAATTTCTCTACCTCAGTGCTGTGTCTCCACTTCCATCAAAATCTGAAAACCTGTCCCATTGTGTGAAGCTGGAACAAACTATGGTGAAAGTTGGCGACATTTACTCAAATCTTGTACTTTGACGGAGTAGAAAATATCTATTTGACATGTGGCGTTACTAATTTGTTTCCATCCAAAACATGATCACCCTCAGACGTGTGATCAGCTGTTCATTAAACTACCCGGCCGACTGGATATGAAGCTGCTACATTTTGTTTTACCTCGACCAGCAACGTGTACGTGGGACTGGATCCATAAAATAAAAATACATGACATATATGACAAATACACGATACTGCATAAAATGCACTTTTTATTCCTGAAGTGCATTTTAGTGCTCGGACTTCTTCACTACGGAAAATTAAGGATGCGGAACTTTTATTTGTAACCTAGAGTGCGTTTTCATCGTGGTATTTGGAGGCTAAAACTTAATCCAAAGAACTTTAGAGCAATTTAAGGCGAACCTTTCCTCTTGGCAGTAAATAAAATCTCAGGTTACAGGGTTTATAATATGGCTGTTTAATCGATATACAACCAAAAGCCACGAGGCTGTAGTTAGCTGGTTAACCTCACCTGGATTTAGCCGGGGGGAGGTCAGGCGACAGGAAAACAAACTCGCCATGTCTCCTGAGACAGCAGGTCTGTAGCAAACACATCACGGAAGGATCGAAACAGCCTCCAGAGGAACATTAACATCGACTGGACCTGCTGTGGTTCAAAATGTAGGCCGAACAGTTTATCCATTTTTCAAAAAATCTATTTTTAAGTTGGTAATTAAAACACAGGCTGTTGCAAAGACTAAAAACATCATTAAATACAATACATATTAATCAAAAATATGTCCATGTCTCTTTCATCTTCAAATGAATAATTTTATCATGATGATTATCAAAAGTAAATTCAAAACGACTTTTATTTCAGATTTTTACTATCCCATTCGTGCCTGCCTAAAAAAACTAGATACAAGGTGTGGAGTACATGTACATCTCCAGAGTCCCTTTATGGAGTGCCTGGTCACTTCCTGTTAACGATATTGACAGCAATTCGTCTACAGGGCAGTCATGAGATAGTTGTCATTGGGGTTGAATGGAGCTAAATTGCTAAAATAATCATTTACACCTGTATCTTGTCCAAAAGCCCAATTTTAATTTTGTCCTCTAAAAATATAGTATTGATTATATATCTGAATTTTAATGAAAAAAAGACTAATGTTTAGTTTTTCTTATAGGAAGGCTCATCACAGGCTAAGAGGGGGCAGGACACCAACAGGAAATCAGGGGCTGGTGTCGGCCATACCACTGCCTGGGGATCAGGAGGTGTCAGCCAAACCACCGACAAGAGCAGGATTTGGCCGGACTGCTAATTGAGAATCAGGGATGGGTTTGGCGTCAACCAGGACCAATGACACCAGAGCAGACTAGAACTTGGCAGGAGCAGACTGGGCAACAACTGGAGATGGTTGGGTGTTGACCACGACCCCGATGCAAGGGCAGACTGGATGTCGGCCAGGAACCCTGATGCTGGAACACACTGAGCGTCAGCCGGCACCCCCGAAATAGGAACACAGTGGGTGCTGGCCAGGACCCCAACATGGGAACACACTGGAATTTGACATGAGTGGCCAGCACATGGGCTGATTGGGGACCTGGTTGGGCATCAATCACGGCACTGGGCAGTGGAAGCTCTGGAAGGCTGGGCAGCAGTTACTGCTGCAAACAGTCTCACTTAATCCCTGTCTAACCTTCAAAAGTCATCTGGAGGTTTGTCAAAACTGAACTGAGTTTTGGTTTCACAACCACAAATAGTGCAGTCCTTATGCAGTCCCCTGATTCTAATCAAGTCCAAAAGACCTCCTTCAGCTGGAAGGAGTCCACCAGCAGGTTGTAGGCACAATAAACCTCCAGCCACAACTCCTTGCAGCCACCTGCGCAATTGAGGCTTTTAATGTGGCCCATTTCGAATTTATGTCCATGACTTTCGAGTTGCCTCCTCCACCACCGAAACTGATGAACAACCTTTTTCTTGTAATTAGCTGACAACTCTGCAAATTTCTTCACCTGCACATCTAGGACGTGGCCATGAATCTGATGAGACGACTCAAGTTGATGCACTGATCGTTGGCCTACTGTTATGTAGTCAAACTTTAACTACCTAATGTTAAGACATTGTGTTTGTTAAAGAATATGCATGACTAGAACCACGAAGTGTGGTGTTCTTCCAAGACACCAACCAAGGGACCTGGGTGTCCCTAAGCAACACATATCTGGAACACCATAAGACACTCAAAGAAAGTTGAGATGCTCTGAACTCCTGTTCGGCACAAAGGTACAACTGTGGCCTAGTGTCACACATTTGTAAGGAGGTAGAGGTTGTTCTGATGGGTAACTTCTATTACAGCATCCCTTAGCTGAGTGGTCCCAAGCCTGCTGCTTCTTACCTGGGAAACAGTCAGTTCTGAGTGCCTTCTCAATGACATTGTTAATGCAGCTGACTTAGGTCCTGCCCTGGATGGTATGGGCAAGCTTGGAATCCTGCCAGAGTATACCCCTGGTATGTACCTTTCAACCTGTCCCTAAAAGATATATCTCTGTCAGATCCTGTTTCTTTTTGACAACCTGAGCTTGTTCATGTGTCTCTGCTGGTGCCTGCACTAACCTCAGGCAATGTCTCTGTGGGCACTGTTGTAATCAAGGTTGTAGAGTGGTGATGTCTGGAATTGCAGTGAAAAGCTATGAACCAAACAACAGCAGATAAAATTTGTCTTAAACTTAAACTTAGTAAGCCAAGACTTTAATAAAAACTTTTATTGTGTTTGTCAAAGTCTGGTTGCCAGACAGAACTTACAAAAGTTATCATTCAGTTTCTACCACACATTTATACATTTCTGTGCAATTCTGGGTTTACACTGATAATCCTGTCACCTCTTCTCAAGTAAAGTAAAAGACGTCTGGGTCAGAGTAACAGGAGTCCACAACATAAATATCTGACTTGGTAGAGAGGCAAAGTAATTCAGTCATATACAACAGTTTAAGTCACAAAAAATACAATACATACATTAATCAGACAAAACCAACTGTTACCAACTGTTATACAGCTGTTCTGTAGAGATATTTACAGATACTGTATGTGTTCAATGCACAATATTTGACTTCCTAACACAGAAAAAGAAGTAAAGGAATTGATGAACTTTCAAATGCAAAAAAAAATATCTTTGCACTGTTTAACTATTCAACTTGAGCTAGAACTGATGACATTTGTGCACTGAGGTTCACAGAAGGAGCCAAAGCGCCCGTAGATGTCTTTGGCTCGAACAGCAAAGTGATAAGTTGAGCCAGACTGGAACTGGGTCAGCGTGCAGGCCATAGGCAGTGGAAGGGCCTTCACCTCCCCAATCTTCTTCCAGTGTTGCTGCACTGCATTGCTGCTCGACTTGTCTTGATGGAAGGCATAGAGGTGATAGCTGTCTACAGCTGCACAGGTCCGATCAGTTTCTGTTACACACCAGGACAACACTATGCCAGTCTGACTTGGCACCAGCTTCAGCTGAGGTTGCTGAGGAGGTGAGGTCCGCTCGGCCTCAGCAGGTAAACGTGGCGGTGCGGGTGCTGCGGGAAGAGGGGGTAGCGCCATACCAGAGCCCCGGGCTGGCGTAGTAGTGGCGGCAGGGCGGGATTTTAGCGGAGAGTCCTATTAAAAAGAGAATAGTTTTGTTTCTCCAGCAAAATGAGTTGACTATGATTGTGATTCATTCTTGAATAATCAGAAAAAACACCCCCTTATCATTCAGAGAAAATGGGTCTAAAAATCTTGTGGAGATTTTTTTTCATATACTGAGATAAATCAACACTTTAAGCAAATAATAATTAAACTCAACAAATTAGATGTAGAATTACCATACTACATTGTGTTTGTTCAAAATGTGCAAAATGTATTTCTAAGTCCTCACCAGAGGGGGGCGGTGGTGGACTGTCAACTGAGGGTTGCTGGAAGAGTTCTGATTGCTCTGTGGGGACGACCTTGCTCCCGCAGCTGAGGACAGGGCAGGCATGAAAATCAGATGAACAATTTGTGCAGAACACACAAATTGTGTGTTTTTTTTTTTTTTTTACCTTATTTAGTATTATATATATTATTATATTTGATAACATTTTTTCAAAGCAATGCACATCAGCCTAGATGAAAATTATTTGTCACTATATCACTCTTTCATGCCCTCATTATAATGTGGAGGTCTTACTGTTTGGAATGTTGACGACTATTTGAGGACGCTGGCTTGATGATGGAGCTGCAACGGTGGCAGTTTTCACTCCTGTTACTGGAGAGGGTAAAATTTAACATAATTAAAATAGAGCCTACATTTCAACACGTTTGTCATTAATTAAAAAAACATTTTATTATACGGAGAAAAGAGGTTGTTTCACTCTCACCTTGGACATCATCATCGTCCTCAGTTAGATCGATGACAGAGCCTTTGGGTCGTGCCGTGGCTGACTTAGTTGGAGTGGCTCCTGTAGCTTGGTTGTCTGAGGAAAAAAAGGTGAACAAAAATTTTTAAAAAAGAAAAGTGCAGCAACAAAACAACAAAAGAAAGAGCTGTTGGTACAGAAAAGCACATTGCTGTTTAAACAAGAATACACATTTTAAGTGAAAGCCAAATGTCATGCCTTTAAACCCCCCTTCCGACCTTGGGGACTTGCCAAATGGCTAATGCTGACTGCAGCAGATATGACATTTAACTACACTTCTAAACTCGACAGCCTTTTTTGATCAAAGCAACCCCCACCTGTCTTTGATGTCAGAGATGTGCCTTGCGGGGGTCCCGGAGCAGTAGAACCCGTTGCTGCTGGCCCAGATGTTGCAGGTGAGGAAGCAGATGACATAGCTCCAGCTACAGAGACGGCCTGAGCCGGCGTCCTGGCTGTGGTCACAGATACCCCAGCATTGGGCGTAGTTATCCCTCCAGCGCCCCCCTGATACACAGCTCGGGCAAGAGAGATTTGGCCAGAGGACATCTGGCCTGTGGAGGCCTGGAGCGCAGGGACAGTGGCAGCAGCTGTGGCAGAAGCTGGTGCTGTGGTAGTAGCAGGTGCAGGCTTGAGAATAAATGTAGTGGTAGAGGCAGTGGTTTTGGCCTTGGTGAGAGAGTTGGCTGCAGACAAAGAGGAGACAGGGATGTTGACCAGCGTTCCCGTCTGGCCGTTAGTCATTGATAAAGGCAGCTGGATGAGGAGCGGCTGGCCCGTAGCCACCATGCTGCCCCCCGTGGCTGTCTTCAGCAGCAGGGTGCCTGTGGGACTCTGAGTGGTGATGCCAGTGGCCAAGGTAGATGCAGCATTAGAGGTGGAGGTGATCAGCTGGAGGATGGGGGCCTGTGAAACCAAGGCTGTGGAAGTGGATGTTGGGGCTGCAGCTGGAACGGGGGCTGGTGGAGCTGGATTTGCTGAGGAAAAGAGGGAAAATGGCTTGTTTCAGAATGGGACTGGAAGCGGTACTGCGATTTTCAAATGAAGGGGATTCTGTACTCCTTTGTTCTTCCTTGTTACTTAAACAAATAAAGTGTGGTCATTATAACCAGTCATTTTGTTCCCTTTGTTCCTACCAAAAGCTTAATTAAAAAATAAATAAATGGAATAAAGTGATGAGGTCTATTTTTGGCCACAGATTCAGTATGCATGTAAGTTTCTTTGCGAATGTCAGAGTGACCAAAAATAAACTGTGGTGACCATGTTAATGGTAATGAAGGGACATGCTCTTTTGCTTTACAGGCCACACATGCTCATTGGATCAAGTCATAGTTGGTTTTGGTTTTGGTTTAGGGTTGGCGTCTCTGTGCTGTGGGAGGACACTACCTTAATGGAGAACATGCAAACCCCAAATGGAAATAAACCCGTAAATTCCAGCATTGTTTCTGGTTACACTGCCAAATATTGTGCCACCAGTTATTCTATCAAAAAGAAAGACCAACACAACATCCAGCATGAAAGGAGATCATAACACTTACCAGCTGTGTTGGAGGAAGAAACCGTTGTTGGATTCTGCTTCACTTCCATGGAAGTCCGGACCGGCCTGTTCAGAAAAATTGCTTATGCTTTACACTTGTTCAGGCTTTGAGCTGTTTGTGTCCATGACAGGGAGACGTCCGAGTGCGGTAAGGCAAGCTGACATTTAAATTTTTTCCCATTCCATACAATCACCTTTCAACAACTTGCAACATGACTCCACCTCATAATTAAAGCACACGTCTTGAGTTTTCATTAAAGCATTTATCATTTTGTCAGTGTAATTCCACAATTTCTTGTGGACATGTCACCAGGGACTCATTTCTTCCCTTTCAAGAAGAATTTTTTTTTAAAAAAGAACACTGAGGAGACCCGTGGTGCAGTGTGATATTTAGGCAAAATGTTTTTATAATTTCAGTGACACGTAATGACATTGTCCCAGTATGCTTCTGTTGCTGAAATATAAAACTCTCAAAATGACACAGCAGTCCCTTTTTTTATTTATTTAAATTTTAAAACCTTTATTTAACCAGGAAAAGTCTCATAGAGATTAAACATCTCTTTCACAAGAGTGTCCTGGCCTAGACAGGCAGCAGCACAATTAACAGGGTTGCAAACATACATGTAACAATTACCAATGAAAATAAAGTATAAATTACAGAATCATAAATGTTCAAAAAAAATATGAATGTCATCAAATATTCGTCACAGGTCATCAACATAATGGAGCAAAGGGGGGCCATGTGGATAAAGACATCAGTCAAAAAATTGACAGCCAGAAGTGTCAGACTCCAAGTCACTCATAATTGCTTTAAATGTATCCAGTGAGACCAGCTCCCCCACGACTGAGGATATTTTGCAACTTATTCCAAGCAGAGGGAGCAGCATGGTTTCCAGGTGCCAAATGGTTTTCAGGGACAGACAATAGGAATAAGCCCTGGAAGGAGGGACATCAACCTCCCATAAGGATGTAGATTTGTGGGTAAGATGGTAGCAGACCAAGCGTATGCTTATCAATAAGAATATGCCAAAGGTTAAGTCTACAGGTGGACAAGGCAGGCCATCCAATTACAGCATATAACAACCAGAGCCCTAAAAAATGGTGATAGATGGAAGATTCAATGGCTTTCATTTTGCATTAACAAACATCATGAGTTTTGTTTTGTCAGCATTTAGAACAAGTTTGAAATTACACAAGGTACGTTGTACAGCATTTAAGAGCTAGTTGTAGCTGACAAAGGGCCTGGTCTATAGAGCAGTATATCACAGTATCATCCACACAAAAGTGGGAATTTGCCTTAGAAACATTTTGATCAAGACGGGTGATATATATAATGAATATGTGTGGTCCCAGGACCGAACCCTGGGGGACGCCTTTGGATACACTAAGGGAGCTAGTTCATACTTTCTGCCTGCACGCGCTTAGATCTGCTGTACACATCATTTAAAAACCAACAGTCAGTTTGCTCCAATAGACCTATATTACTAAGTCCTTGCTTCAATACTGCCTGATCCACAGTGTTATGAGCCTTAGATAAGTCAATAAAAAGGGCTGCACGATTTCGCTTGGTGTCAAAAGACTCAATAAAATGAATTACTACTTTTAAGGCCACTGTAGTTGTGCTGTTTGTCCTTAAAATCTGACTTAGTCAGATAAGATATTGTTAGTAGATAAAAACTCTGTCAGTTATTCTTTCATCATATTCTCGAAAGAATTCTGGTCTTCTCTTCACTCGCAGTATTTCATTGATCACATCACGAATTTCTCTCCAGCTGTCACAGGATAGTAAAGGGAATCGACGCTCAATATACATCCTCATGGTCTTCCTCAAGTTCATGGGCAGTGCCTCCTTGCCCAGTAATCCAACATAGTTGACCTTTGCAACCCAGTCACAGTAGTCGTCATATGGGACTAAGGAGCGGAATATGTACGAGGCGTAGCGGTCAGGTCTAGGATTCCCTGAGCTTCTTTTGCAGTTGTGGTACAGCACTTTCTCCATCTGAGAAGTGATCGTGCGGAGATCAATGTCTTCTCTGCATCTTCCCTCACTGAATTCTGCCAACTTTTTTGCCATGGCATCACGACGAAATACATCTATGACCTCTTTCTCCTCCATGTCCACTTTTTCCTTGTTCTTGACAGACAGCGCAGAAGTCTTACCAACAGAAGGCACCTCCGGCTGCGGCTCTACTGTCTGCCGACGGAGCACGCTGTTGGGAGGAGAGGTGCAGTTTTAACTACACTCGGCACTGCCCAAGGAAACGCTCAGGCTTCACATTGTAGAACGTCACAAGACTCAGGACCTGGACCTACGCAGGGTTATTTTGCAGGTGCAAAACACAGACTGGGACGTGTGTTTGTTTATTCCAAACCAGTCTTAAGTCTTAAGAAAGACTATTAAGAGTGAAGTTTAGAGTTTAAAAAAGCTGATCCTGAAAAACTGACAGAGACATGAAATCTTTGTTTCCAAAAGGGTACGGATTTGGCAGATGTAAGGTGTCTTTATTCTATCCATAAGTTTTAAATTCAGCCTCTACTGATTACAGATAGCAACCTGGGACAATGTCAATTATTCACGCTGTGAACGGCTCAGTGTGTAGTGCTGGCTTCAGTCCGGTATTGTCACGTTCATACAAAGGCCAAATTATATTCACACAATACCAAAGAGCACACACTGCTGTATTCAAAGATAACGTGTTCAAATACATTTGACTACTTGTGAATTTCGGGAAACTTTTTTCACAAGATGAAATGGTTTGGCAAAGATGTGAATTTGGGAGAGCTCAGAATCCCTTCCAAAAAAAACCCCTAAAAACCTCATTAAGTTTAAGTATATCGTAGGGCTGACAGGATCAGAAATGAGGAACTGCTCTAGGCATGGACACACTTACCGTTGAGCTTGAGGGTTGTTCGCAGCAGTTACAGTCTTGGCAGCGGCAAGTGCCTGCGGAAAAAAGATGTCAAGCCATGTCAGGACGTTTTCAGAAAAGTTTGAAAGATTTTGAGCAAGAAATGACAGCAAAGAAAAAACCCCAAAAAACATCTTACCTCCTGTTTCCTTTTGTTCTCTGATGCCTGATTAGCCTCACCAAATTTTTTCGCTAACCTGGCTATTTTGGCCTGAAAAGAAAAGATGAGAGGGATTTAGACTGAATCCCTGCCGACTGTGAGGAGATTTTTGAGCTTCTTACCTACTGCACAGTGTGGTCCAAAAGTCTGAGACCATGGTGGTTTCGGACTTTTGGACCCTCCCGTACTACAACTTTCTACATCACAGTAAAAGATGTGTTGGATTGCAATGACACCATCCACTTACTTGGAGTGTGTTGATAGCAGTTTGGTGTTTGGCGGCACAGTCAATCTTGTCTACTCTGTCCTTGAGGTCTTGGAAATTTTTGTCAAAAATTGTCAGCTCCAAGACCCTCAACCGTTCATCCACCATCTGCTGCACAATCTGAGCAAAAGTAAATCAGATACAGGAGGGGGCAAAAAAAAAAAGAAGAAGAAGAAGAAGAAAATTATGTAATTACTTTTCTTTCCTCATTATCAACTGCCACCAAAGTAGTCTTAACTTGGGGGAAAATTCTGAGGTGCAGCAGGGTAGCTGCTAACAAACCTTTCCGAGTTTATGGTGGCTGCCAGCTTTTGCCGTAATCTTGAGTTCCAGCTGTGCCTCCAGCTCATCACGCTCCACCTTGGGCCTCTTCCCCTCTCTCTTCACGGATTTTCCATCTTTTTCAAAACCCTCTGATAAAGTACGCTTCAGTCCTGAGGTTGTGCCCTTCTCCTCTTGCACTAGTTGGGAAATAAAGACGAAAATAGCTGCTCACTACCCACTACTTGGTTCCCCCAAATCTGAACACAGAAGTCGGCTTTTAATGGATTTCTTAATGGACTTCAAGTTTCACCCAGTGGATTACCATGTTCCTGCATCATTTCACCTTTATACCAACAATGATTTAATGTGACATTGGGAAGGATTGTGGAGGGTTTGTCCATCTAAAATGATGGTGAGCGCTTTTTCCAAAATGTAATATTACAAATGCATCAATCCACACTCAAACTAAAGCCCTTTGTTCTAACCATTTGAGGAGGATTTTCTGCACATTTTCTGACTTCCAACTGCAATCACTCCTGAATTTCACTGAAATGGAATCTACCTTACGTTTTTATAATTCTCACCGTATGATTTTTCTAAAGGCTTGCAAACCAAGAGCTTCCATTATGGCGTTATTTCACATGTCAAAGTCAAATGACACGTCACTCTGGAAAATTTAAATCAAATCTGACAAACATTGCTCTGTTTCTAGAGTTTGACCCATTCGAGGGTCAAAAGGATAATAACCCTGAACCCTGCAGCCCACACAGCCTTCTAAATCTATATTAGTTTAACAAAAGGGCAGGAACATACAGTTTCTGCATGTATAAATCATCGAATGATATATCTGATGTCACTGCTATTGTTCCCTTTGATTTCACTTTACAACTATAGAACCATTATGTTGAAGGTACGTGCCCCAATGTCCGGCCTCATACCTGCGTTAGATGGTGGAGTGGATGATGGCCGCGATGGATTTGTGGTTTTTCTAACATCGTTCTTTCCCTTTTTGGTCTCCACTTTGACGGAGTCCACCTCCATCTTTTCTCCCCTGATGGATACTTTCTTCACATCTTTGACATCCCCGTCTTCTTTCATTTCCTCCTCCTTTATCTCTTCTTCTCGATTACCCGCGGACGAAGCTGGATGAGACGAGGAAGGACAAGAAGGAGAGGAATCGGAAGTTACAGAGTGAGGTGAAGAAGGCTTTGCATCTTTCATTTTGGCTGTGAAGGCCTCAAGGTCCTTGGCCTTAGTAATTGGCCTTGTATTGTCACTATCTGTATCCATTGGTTCTGTGCAGTCAGATACTGAAGATGCCACAGATATATGTGGAACTGAACCTTTAAGAGACTCCTTTGCTGAATCCACAGCTCGGTCCTCCATTGTAGTGTGTTCCTCCTGAGGAAGAGCACAAATGGAAAATTACTGGAGTTTTTTTTACTCTCACAGTCTGTACAACTCTGTTATAAACCCAGGTCCCTGATATATTACTCTGTGGGACAAATTCATGTAGAAAGATAAAATCTGGACAATGTCCTAAAAAGGTTTGAAGCGTTTACCTTTTTCTTTCCCGCCTCTGGATTCGCTTCAGCATCTTTTTCTTGGTTTTCCTTAGATTCTACTGATGTGGGTGTGACAGGCTCGTTTGATGAGGGCGTCAAAGAACCTTTCTTCTCCCCCTCCTCATCGTCGTCCTCCATCTTTTGCAGTTCAAAGTTGAGAGAGTGGAATGGTGATGTGGGAGAAGTAGGAGTCTCTCCCTTTGCTTTTGGACTTTGTGAAGAGGCAGAGGATGGTGACAGATTTAGGGACAGGAAAGGAGCAGGAGAGGCAGGTGACGTAGTGTGGGGGGAGTTGGAGTCAGAGATGTTATTTTGCTCTTTGTCGCCTGCTTTTTGTCCATCCTCTTTGTGCGTTCCATTCATTAGAGGTGGCGGAGATGGGTTGGAGAGACCTGAAGCTGCCGTCAGCAAAGTACTGTGAAGACTCTCCAGCTGCTGTCGATCACTAATCTTCATGGTTTTCCTGGCACGGAAAATTTTCTTCTTCTCCTCTGTCACAACAACTTCCATTGCTGCCTGTGGAGTGACAAGGAGAGACTGGATGCTATCAAAGGGGAATGATGAGCCTGAGAAAGATCTAAAACTCCATGGTGAGAGCTGCAGGAGTAAACAGCTCAATCCCTTCCGCTTTATGAACCTGCCCCGGACTTTACGCACTGCACAGGGGAAGAGATGGCTGCAGAGTTACAGAGGAAACACAAGAGGTCACTGCAGAGCCCTGCAGCTTTCTGGTTTCTTCTTTTCCAGAAGGTTCCTCTTTCTCAAATGACTGCATACCAATCCGCTCGGTTCCTAAACGACCGTATTCTTCACCACAAATCCGACTTCATACCCACGCCAAATCAGACAGATCCTTGCTGCCTGATCACACACTGCCGCATCGGTCACAAAGTGGCAACAGTGACTGTACGGATCAGTGTGCCAGAAACCCTTTTTCATGTGTGCTATGAAATGCTTCAATTGTTCTGACAAATTCCCCCTTGCCTTACATTTTTGATTAACTTATGGATTTCATGTTTGCCCTAGCCCCTATCTAGAGAACAGAAATAACACTGAAGTTAAGCATAGCAGCAAACCAGTCTTGCTCCCATCCCCCCACCCTCCTATTGGTTCAATCCTCAGCCAATCAGAATGGCCAAACTGAGGCAGTGTTGGCAGCAGTAAAGAGGTTATGCAAACCATGGAGGATTTTCCATACCAAGTTCTGATTGTTGCAAAAATTGCAGTGCCGGGGCTAAATTTCACACATGTGTATATTCAAGTGATGAATATCAATCATATTTATGTGTACTCATGCATCAATGGATGTGATGATTTCAGGTTTCTTTTATGGCAACTACAGGCTGTGTGCTGCAGGAGACTGGGGCTTCGCTGCAAATTCTCACTCAAATTCTCCTCTCACGTTCGGTAGCAAACAACATTCAGCTCGTATCTTAAAAAATATCTGTGAATGACTCACCTTCAAGCTGAAAGGACCCTGGTCATCGACTTACAACAGAATTCTTCAACAACCTAAGGGGAAAAAGAGATGGATTTTTTTTAGTAAATTGCATCGCTTCCAACCACGGGATCAACGTTGTATGAAATCCACAGACCATGCAAATCAAAGTGTGACGTGAAATTCAGCCCCTCTGAGTTGAGCAGTCTATCTCCATCCCTTGAGCAGAAACTGGGCCCTAAACTTCAAAAGGGGGACGTCTAATTGTGGGGCTGCTTCAAATCTCATTCAACTGAAAGTACAATAATGTTTGGTGACAGTGAAGTGTATCCATGCCTATTGTTTGCTTATATTGTCATTGAAAATGAATATGATTGACATGGTTTCATCACACTACACACCCATCTTGACAGAAAAGGTTGAATTTGAAAAAAAAAAAAAAAAAAATTGCTCTTTTCTTTTCACACAGCGCCTTGCAGAAGGACTTTTATTGCAGCTTCAGTGATACTGGCTAACAAACCTGTTGTTTTTATCAAGATATGACGTGATATTTTTTTATTTTATTTTTTATCAGGTGGCTTATCAGACACATCCTCGCGAGAAGGTGGTCTCAGAGAGACACGAACCAAAGCGCATACAAAGGTAAGGCAGAAAAACAAGGGGGGCTGCCAGAACAATGGACAGAGGCAGGCGTCAAACTGCAACATGTATTGTCTTTTAGCTTTTCTGAAACAGCTAAAACCCGGCGGTTGCCGGTTTGAGTTCAATCTTTCAGCTCCAGCACGGGACCAGAACACATGGGCCATTTACAATTCAAGTAATCCAAAAAACGTGTCCGGTGAGAGGCGGCCTCAAGTTGGTTAGCTTTACTGTTACTGCCTCCCTGGCCTGACCCAAGCGCATCTGACGGAGCCACTGATCTCCAACATTCAGCATTTCAGCATTGTGCATTTTGCAACTTAGCAACCGCCGTACGCGTGGGAAGAAAAAAAAAATCAAAAATGAAAACGTCACATGGTAAAGTTGAGCAGCACATGAACACTGCGAATGGTTCCCGCACGGCTTTCCCATCAGCCAGCAGGCTGCCTGACTGTCAACCTCCTTGTTGCAAATAAATAAAAATAAAAAATAAGCGAGAAGGTCTTTCAGCATGGCTGCATGAAAATGGAACCTGAGAAAAGCACCAAGCAAAAAGTCCGGGTAAACAAATCAAGAGCACGCACACTGGTACACTTCCCATTCCAATGTTATTGCACACTGCGCAGAGCACAGTGCCCCCCCTCCCCCATCCCAAGGCCTTGTTTGCTGGGTTCGGTGCGGGAACTCAAAATGGCGGCCCGCTCTGCCGCTTGCTGCCAGGCTGAGCTCTCTGTAGCTCTCTGTAGCTCTCTGTAGCTAGCTGAGCAGGATGCACTGTCAGAGCTCTCAGGTTGCAGCGTCGCTCAGGAAGATGTGTCTGTTGACCCCCAGGGCATCAATCTGCAAACTTTTATTCATTTTAGAGCAAAAAAAGAAAAGAAGAAGTCGATATCCACGTTAAACTTTCCTCGAATAACAAAAAACAAAACCCCCCCCCCATAGTACATACTACAACTAATCAACAGCCATTTTCATTGCGCCAGTCAACAGTTTTAAAACTGAGGTAAGCACAAGAAGTTGTTCTAAATGTGAATTTTTCCATATTCAGAAAACAGGGACTTGGAGGACTTGGTTCTGGCATTTAATGCAAACCTCGAATCAGGTCATCAAACATTTACAGAAAGAAAGAAATTCACCATCAGATGATCCAACTCTCACAGGAGCCTAATAAACTCAGGACAATATAAATTCTCCAACTGCAATCCTCGCACAGTAAAACTTTGCCTCCGAGGTGAAAGTGCAACTTAAAATCCCATGTTCAGTAGTGGCAGTAACTCCGCCAAACCCGACGTGCAGGTCTTAATAACTCTGGCGGGGGGTGACCATGACCTGAGGACTCAGGTTTAGGCCTGCGATGACAGGCAAACGACAGAAACTTGGCGTTCCTACTTCACCGCTAAATGGAACATCAAAAACTCTCTCTTTCCGGAAAACCTTATCAATCAGTTCAGCAGTGCGTTGTCCCGCGGTTCAGATCGGTTGTGGAGGCGGCAGGAAAGCTGATAGTTAAATCTGAAGTCCACCCCGTTCAGTGCATGGACACTTATGTGCAAGCTGCCAAAACACGACGGCCTCCCGTGAACAGCTTCCCATTGTGATTTGTTTTTAATAAAAAGGTACCAGTTACTGTTGTATTCCTGGCTGACAAGCTGGACTGATACTGGTGCAAATGAAATGCATTTGTGATGGGCGAGTCTCTGACAGGTGAATGTTGACTCATTTCCCAACCTCTGCTTGCTGTGAGCCCCTGTGCTCTGACACGGATTGAAATTAACACTGTCCAACGAGTGAATTCACACTGCAAAGTACCGCACAACCAGCAGCTGGAGCGAGCTGGGCCTCGCCAGACTAAAATAAAAATTGAGCGATATCTTGCAGCAGCAAGATATTTCAATCCGTCCATGTGGGGAATGATGACTGGACGCCCACATACCACAACAATACACTCTGCATCGAAGTCATGTACAAACAAGGCCTTAAGACCTGCCGTGGGACCTCGCTGAAAACCCCCTCCCCCCACAAAAACGGGACAACAATTGTGCTTCTATCTGAATGAATGCCTTCTCGTTGGTGTGGTATGCAGCCAGACAGAAATTTTTAAAAAATGGTCACGCTCACGACGGCTAGCGAAGGGATACGCTTCAACACCCGTGGGATGTCGCGAGATGCACACGGAGAGCGAATCTCGCACGACTACAAACGGGTCCACGGCGCTATCAATACATACACGTACAACGCGGAGCGTGCAAGACTCCAGTTATAACTAGCCAGAAGCCCAAAGTGAGTGCCGCGTGGAGCAGACGATGTTTAAAACTAGCGTGCGTGCTCCTGGCATTGCGCAATGCTGATCATCTGCTTAGAGAAAATGTACAGCAATCATATGACATTTAGAGAACGTCTGAAACCGGCGCCCCCTTTTTCGAGTAGCCAAAATCACAGCAGCGAAACACAAGCCCCGAAAGCTCTGCTCTCCTCAACCAGCGTAGCACCTTCCAGAATCAGAAGCTAACCTGGAAAAAGAGCGAGTGAAGCTGCGGGTGAGAAAACCTGAGACAGACCGGAAAGACAGGGAGAAACGCAGCACGTGTCGTAGAAAGAGGAAATGACGACCTTCAGCAGGATGTGTGGGATCGAGGCCTTCCACGTATTGGTTGACCATGGGAGCGGGGACCAGCTGAAAGGACCGCATGAGAACATAAGAGAAAGGAGGAGGGGCTCAGTTCGGACGAGTCCATCTCATTCCCTGCAGAGGTGAGCCCTCTAAAGGGTCTGTGGCCTACCCGAGCCTGTACTGGCTGATACTGAAACCCTTTTGAAAAGGAAAATAAATTCATGACACAGCAGTGTACTGTGATGAATAATATATAACTCGAAAACAAAAAGTGCTTTTTAAAAAAAAACAACATTTTTTTAATGAAATCTTATCAAGTGCATGATATAACTGCAGGTACGACAAATACACACAAACCAATGCTTGTGCCGACAACATTTTCAAGTACAGCGTGGTGATTATCAATACCAGCCCTAGCTAGCAGCGCACAGACAGAGGGGAAGTACAGTGCACAGGCTGTTGCTTAGCAACCCCCATCCCCCACCTCTAGCACAAACTAGTCCACAGTATGGAAATCTACAGCCAAGACGGACTGAACCATTCTGACAAAGGGCAGAGGGGGGTTTCCTTTCTAGCCACCACCAAAGGCAAAAGAAAGTTTCCTGATTCACAAGAGGTCAAGGACAACATTATAACACAGAGAAATATTACAGGAGCGCAGCCAGCACCCTTGGTTGTGGATATTTGCTGAAGATTTGCTGCCTACTGCTGCATCAAATATTTTTGTGTCTTGGAACCGAGGTTCCAGAGCACTGGACAGCAACTGTTCACATCAGTTCAGGAAAAACTTCTCACTGATGTCCAAACAAATCATCAGGAGTCCAAGTTCTTGGCAGCAGCAAAATTTGATGCCGGCACAAAAGCAGGGATGTTCAGTGAACACGAGGTACACCTGAAGAGCGCTCTGATCCATGCTGGCCCATGTCCCTTCTTTTATACTCTTGTTTTGCATGTCCACGCCTATGGACCAGTTCTGCTGACGATTGCATTTCTGCTTATAATATTACATCGTTATGACCTTTTTTCCCCGGATGGGGCTTCGAGGTACTTTCCCAGGCATACAGGTTTCAGCCTGTCTGTTCCATGCTTTTCTTTTTTTTTTTTTTTTTACTAAGTTCTACCGATGTCTTACACCCTTATTTCTTGATTTTCCCTTGTGGTAATTTTTTTAAAAATGAGGTTATAGGAATGTGGTCAGGATTACATTCTGTCAGCGAGGGGTGTAGTTACAGTAAGATTACATCAGGCCACATGCATACTGCATATTTTGCCTACTACCTGACACATATCATGACATATCATTGTCATTACCGAGCATTGCATTTTATAACAAGTCTTTAAAGAAAATTATACTCCACTACTATGTTAACATGTCAAGCTGTACTCTGGTTCCTTACTCTCATGTATTTGTTTTAAGCTTCATTTTCCATCATAGTCCAAAAAGAGGGACACAATCAGAAACCTAGAAATGGCTGGAAATAAATATATTCAGTGGAAGTTTTATGGCCTCCTCTTGCCTCTCCACTGAATCTCAGACACATTTCATCTTCCCCTGCAGATGACGCGGTCACCCGAGGTACTATGTGCAATAAGCTGAGCCCTGAGTGCTTAGTTAGCCTCGCTCTCCTGTTTTCCCTCCAACGCCGTGCGGGCCGCGGAGGACCACACTCGGGCTGTAATGTGATCTCTCATATTTAGACCATGCTACGGGCCCGACGGGACAGGCTGTGAGGTAAACTGCAGGATAAAAAGAAAAAAACCTAATCAAAAGGAGAAATGTTTTTTGACTGACAGAAACTCAGGGGCCTGGATGAAATACATCTGACAGCCCCATTTGTTAAACTGAAAGCAGCCTATGCACCTATGCAGAAAGGCAAGCTACTTTAAAAGACGAGAAGTCTTCACTGTCGGGCGGTGAACCATTTAGAATCCCGTTTATTTGACGCGCTGCTGAAATGCCAATAAGGATCCCAAGTGTGGCCACGATGGCAGTTCCTTTCCAGTGGTAAGGTAAGCCACTGTATCGACCACTGATAAAAATCAGTGGCACCGATGGTTTGACGGTTTCATTCCCATGTTCCACTGCACAAAAACACATTCTCCTTCATCCTGCACAACTCATTTTACCCTCTCTTCCTTGCTCGATATCCACCGTGCTACCTTAAAAAAAAAAAAAACAGGAGGAAACAACACAAGATTTGAAGAGTCACTAGTTTTGACTTGGGTTATGGGTGCGAGAAGTGAGTTGTTTCTGAAACTCATATCTAATGGACCAAACAAGGAGGCTGCCATGTTGTTTCAAGCGGCTCAGGTTTTCTACTCCGGCAAAGCTGCTTTTTATTGGGATAAAACTGGGGGCCGGAAAAGAAAGCTCGGCGCTCTCCAGAATTACGATGTTCGTCACTGCCATGGAGAGGACGAGACAAACTGAAGCCATCCATTAGATGTTAGACTAATAGTTTGTCGAGCTTACCAATGAGCCGCATGGCTCCAGAACCAGAGAGGGTTAAAGCTAAAGGACGGGGAGAATTTAAAACGTAAGCGTCTGCATCCTCTCCTTACAGGTGCTATCGAACAATAACCAACAAAACACGCACGCAACAAACAAAAACCAGCCAAAAGAAAAAGACAAAGCAGCATAAGATGCACTTTAGCTGGGGCCTAGCTAGCGGCGAACAGCCAGCGCTAAATTGCACACCCACAACACACTCAACCTCGAGGCAGCTGCACCCACCCTCCCCCATCTCCCTCTCTCCTTCTCTCTCTCTCTCTCACACACACACACACACACACACACACACACACACACACACACACACACACACAAGCACACACTGCGCTCGCTGGAACAGCCTCTCCTCGGCGAGCATGGACCGAACCATTCTGATGAGGGGGGAGGAGTGGGGGCAGGGCGCTCGAAACAAAAGACAAAAAGCAACAACGTGCTGCGGCAATTTAAACAATGCTCAAATGCAGTCCTGACTTAGCCAAGAGGACAAGGGGTTGTACCCGCTTGAGTTTCCACACAAAAAGTGAAATGTCCCACAAGCTTTTGTTTTGTTTGTTTGTTTGTTTGGTGTTGGTCCATAAAATGAGTCCACTGAAGCCAAAGTGCCTCAAGCACATTTGGGGACAAACTAACAAAACATTTACATAATTAATTACTGCGCTGGAGACTGAAAGATTATCACATGGGGTGCATTAAATATGTGTCATCAAGTACACTTTGCATTTAGCAAGCTAGAAATATCACTTTGTAGCCACACAGTCCCATGCTAGCTGTGCACAACAAGTAATTGGAGCACAGCTCGCCACACCATGCAGCCCCCATCCGCCCCAGCTTCTCCCACAACGGGGGGGTGGGGGTGGGGGTGGGGTGCTGTTTAACAGACCGAACCATTCCCATGCAGGGGTGGTTTCTTTACTGGGGAGGAACAAAGAATGCGCGCACACACACACACACACAAACTGAAAAATGTAGCTACTGCATTATCACTCCCTGTGCTTAAGTTGGGCAGCGAACACTTCTGACTCAAAGTAGAGCAGACAGAGAAGGAGCAGAGGAGGCACAGGCTGGGTCATTCATTTACAAACTTCACCTGTCTTCATCAAAACCCCCCTGTCGTAAAAAAAAAAAAACAACCTCTCTGTACGCGCTCTGCCCCCACCCCTTTCTTGCTACTGCAGAAACACAAAATGGCCACCAGCGCTGCTGCGAGCAGCATGCTGAGCACAAGCGCGAGCAGATCCTGTAACAAACTCCGCCTACTTTACAAAAAAAAGAAAAGAAAAAGAAAAAAGTACAGTGTTTCTGTAAAAGTCTCCAGTCTTGGAGTATTTTGTTCACAAAAACAACTTAGCTCCTAAATGGGCATGTTGGATTCAGTGACTTCCAGTGATGTCCCCTCCTGGTTTAAGAGTTCCCCTGCCCACGTGTCTCGTGTTCACTGAGCTGGGACTGAAGAGTTAACAAAACCAGCCGGTTACTTTTACTGCTGCGTGTTTTATGAAGCCGGGGTGCAGATAACCGGGTGATAATGCAATCCATTTTCTCCTCCGGGCGTCCCCAAACAGCAAGCTCTGGCCCCTTCTCGGCTACCACTTATCTACTGTTAAGACATTTTCTACTGGGGCCCAATACTGAGCAGGAAAAAAAACAAAAAAACATGTCAGCCAGCGAGAGTACAGCCTGCATTCCAACCTTACTGCGCACAGCGCAGCCCCCACCACCTGCATCTGGACTCACTGAAACTCAAAATGGCCACCTGGTCTGCTGCGCGCAGCCACACGGGGCTCCCACGTTTTCTTTCACTTAAAGGAATTACCATGTCCTGAAGCAGGTGGCTACTTCTGCGGCTGTCACACCACAACCTGAGCCATTTCCTGTTCTCAACAGTGAATTCCCTTCAGAAATACTTCTTTAATATTTGTACCCCGACTCAACTGTATAAGCCGTTTCTCGGAAATGTTCTTACAGTTGCTCTAGCTCCCTTGCTAAATGATTTTTTTTAACTAAAAATCTTGCGTCTTTCTTTAATTGGCTCTCTTGTTTTAGCGTGTCTTCACCGGGAGCTCTGTTTTCCAATCGCCGCCCAGAGATGCCCCAGTCAGGTGGACGGGAAGCTGCGGCCTGCCCAGAGGCATGGGAGCGAGCATGGCCGTGTTCGTCACCCCGCCTCTCGTGATCCCGAAGAGGCTAAGAGGTGCAGAAGGGGTTTTTTTCGACGGACGCACTAACATGAAGTCGACAGAGAGAGAGGGAGAGATTTGCTTTCACATTCCTTCCTGTATTCTTTTTTGTTCCGCTTTCCCAAAAAAATTGCCCCCAAAACGAGCGGAATTTTGGGATTGATAATCTGAATTTTCAACTCAAATAAAACACTGGGGAAACTGGCAACGGTTCGCGAACACAGAGGTTAACCACCGCGAATGCAGGAGCGGCGCTGTTGTCCGCACTGTGAAGATTCAGCATTTTCAGAAAGACAATCAAACCAAGGCAAACCAAGCTGACACTTTCAGGAGAGTCACTCTCAAAACACGCTGAAACTGTCCAGCACTGCGTCTTCTTAGCCTGACATTGCCCAAGCGCTGTGCGTAAATAAGTGGAGACTAGCAAAGGCTGGGTAGAAGGAAAAAAGGGGAAGAAAAGAAAAACGGAGGGGGTGGGGGCGGGAAAAAAACAGGAGTTTTCATGAGAATAAAGCAAGCGCACAGTGATGGTTCTTTAGTCGTACGCTGTTGAGGGAGGCTCATGTCATGTCCTCCATTCAAAAAAAAAAAAAAAAAAAAGCAAAAGACAAGTTGACCAGGCATGAGCTGTGGCTAGCGCCACACAAGTCAGGTTTTTCAGTCGGCAGCCTGACACGGAGAGCCGACACCCCTCCCCCCACACCCAGCAGTCTGCCGTTCCAGACGGGAGGTTCGCCGCCCAGCTTGGACTGAACCACTGCAGCGGGAGGGTCTTTTCGCCGACGAGGGAGGGAGCTAGAGAGGACGCCGACTAATCCTGAGCTCACCAAGCTATTTGGCTACAAGATCCAAACTAAGCTAGCCTGTGCTGCAGAGGGGAAACCCTTTTAGCAGATTCTCCCCTCCCCCACACCGGCCCCCAGAGGGCAGTTCGTTCCCCAAATTTTATTTCTGTCTCTATAGCAGCGACTCCTCCAGGTTTCTGTCTGAGTGTGGCACATTTCTCAGAAGCTTGTTACATCAAAATCAAAGTTAAGGATTTTTTTTTCTGAGATACACATTCGCACACAAGCGGCTATGAGCAAATACAGAGATCAGCCTCGACAAACGGCTAACACTTCCTGGACTCCAGGATCAGGAATGTGCCAACAAGCTAGCTCAGCCTGCACTCTCCACACCCCCACTCCTTTCCCTTGGATGGCCCGTGTGCAGGGAAATGCTACATCACAAAATGGCTGCTGCTGCACCAGTTCAGAGCAGGCAGAGTCCCCGTCTCTTGTTGCTGCCGGCTTTGTTCTCCTGTCTTTGCTCTCTGCTGATCTGCTCGGGATAATGCAGCAGAGGAAGATTTCTTTGATCTGCGACACTCAGCGAATGCTATTTTAGATTCACATTATTGAGTGTGTACGAGTATTATCACGCTACCACTTACCGCATAATAATTATCATGATCGTTTTTGGGTTGGTTTTTTTTAGCCGGAGACAATAACGGACAGTAACAATTGTTATAAGAGCATTTCTGATAAGTTTAAAATTTTCATTTGGGCAAGTTTCTCTGAGCAGCGGTTCGTGTCGGCAGGTCAAATGATGCCCTGTAGAGTCGCCATGAAGCTGTTGTACGCATGCATGTCGGCAATGTGTGGGACTCGAACACATTTAAAGGCATATGCATGCTAAACTGAGGGTTCAGTATGTTTTGGGGTTTTTTTTTGGTGGGGGGGTCACTTTCATATTTCATATTTCATATTTTCCAATAGCAGTTTCAAACATGTGAGGCTGAGGCTGCTTCCTGCTGCTTTACTGTACGATGACAACAGATCAGAGGAGTGTGTTACAGTTCACATCAACCAGTGAGTTAACTTGGCTAACATTAGTTGAATCGCATGGATAAATCAAAATCTATTATGTCAGCTCGATGGCTGCTCCTGTGTAATACAGATTCATAAGGTGGATACAGAGTTGCGAGGTGAAAATTGGGCATGAGTCACTTTTCATTACCGTCGACTGACGTTGAAGTTTCCCTGTTGTTTTCCATGTGACATCGATCAAATGTCACAGCAGTAGCCCCGCATCTAACGCCTGACTTACCTGGTCATTCTCCTCCCTCAGTCGTTCCACATCACACCACTCTCCTGTTGCAGCTCACACCCAGTTCAATGCTGGCAGCAAAGAGACTTGTTCTTCCCTATCACCAAGCCTTGGTCAAAACCCTCCACTACAGCGCAACCCCCCTGCAACCATGGCCTCTTGGTGACAGGTTGCTATCACCAATCACAGTGTGCTGTTACATATCCAGGAACATGTGTGCTTGAAGACTCAAGATAGCTTTAAGTCACGCTTGCACACATGTGAAATGCAAGCTGCTGTGCACACACAGAGCACAGCCAATAATTACGCGCTATGCTAACAGTGGCTAATTGCCCTACTGAGGTGAGACCAGTTTGTCTAGTTGGCTGATTAAAGGTTAAAACCAGCATTCTGCACTGCTCAATAGCCTCGTATGTCTGATGCTACAAACACACAGATAACGCTAATTTTTTTTTTTTTTTTAAGGTCAGAAAATAGTGAAACGTGTCCATAACAAGTACTCACAATCCAAGCTAGCACCTTCACGTGTCTTGTTGTGTTCAACCAATAGTCCACATTCCAAAGAGATTCCATTTACTGTCTTCTAAGACAAGGAAAAACATAAACTCCACACATTTGAGATGCTGGAAATCTTTTTGTCGTAAGCATCATCCAGCAATACCACTTGCTTATGCGTTAGTTATACACTACTACGAGGGACTGTTGGGGGAAACTAGCCAGTTGGCTAACATTTAACTCTTTAGCAGAACCAGCCAAAGAGTTGGGTGGTGGCTCCAGACTCCAGAAATCACCAGAGAGATTCCAAACAGGTCACCTTCATAAGAGACATGTCCAAGCATGAACAAAGTGCCTCAGGCTGTGGTTCCAGGTGAGACAGAAACTTTTTAATATCTAATGCACATTATATTACACAAAGTTCAGCACCAATCCAAAATGAGAACATCTACCATTTAATTGTAGCCTCCATTTGTCATCAGTGATCTTACAGCAAGTTGCTCCATGTTCCATCTTTCTGACATTGAAGAAAATGTACTTTGAATTGACGTGTCAGTAAATGTACGTATTCCCATTTGAAAAGTACAAACAACACTACAAAGGCCCCCAAAAATTATAATTGTAACAAGTTTGGAACAAGTATAAAAGGTGTTTCTCTTCGCATGTGGTTTGTTTGAAGCATGCCTAACCTTTAAGACCATCTTCACAAACATGGGCCGACATAACCACTGAGATCACTAAAGGTACACTAAAGGTGGGTTCAACAGAAAGCAAAGCAAATTTTAGATGCAGCACAATGGCATACAAAGTCAACATAAAGACACTAGTGAGCATGAAGAGATGTAAATACGCCAAAGATGGTGCAAACTGAGGTGGATTTGACACAGGTTCAACAAGTAAGGCTGTCACTTTTTAAATCTTGCTTGTCAATGTTATTCGTGCTTAATACCTTACCAGTGAAGGCATTTTAAACGCTTCTGGCAAGAATCCCAAGGATGAGTGCGGCGAAACTTAGGCAGTCAAATTGGGTTGGAATAAGGAATAAGGAAACGGTTTTCTTTAAGATACCATCTCATCTTTGGTTTGGGGTCATGATTGTCCAACTGGTACTGCTCTGCTCCCTAATGACCTCCTCCATTTTTATTTATTAGCTTACTTTATTTGTAAGTCAATAGGTCACAAAATAGGTCACACTGATTGTGAATTTTGAGAGCATCCATTGCTACACCAAAAGAAAAACTACTTGAAATGGTGTGATGCAGTTACAGACTCTGGGATTAAAATTCTAAAAGGTCTTCACAGTTGACATATGGGATTTTTCCCCACGTTGAATGGATTCGGAATAAAAAGTGACAGCCCTTAAACAGAGACACGAAGAAAAGAGTTCTTGATACGTTCTGAGATCAGCTGGAAGCTGAGGTGAGAAACATACACCTACTCACCACAGATCATTAGCTCTACTTTTATATACATCACTAGCTACCTTACAGCTAACAGCTTTACAGTTGGTCCATTTGGCGTTCTGGGCAAATAAATACGCAAAAATTGCAGCAGTCAAATTCATGCAAACAGTGGAGGGCAAACATGAGCTTTTCACATTCTGTCTCAACATACTTAAACACTGTTACAGGCTATTCTGCCATGGTTCTTCGGTACCGAGGCCTCAGTTCTTGATATGTAAAATCCTACTGATTATAGTGGGCACACAGTCCTTTGACATTGCTACCTGCCAATACCAACCACTTGCCAAATATATGCATCCGGTGCACGGTGGGGAGTTGAAAATAAAGAGATGAGTGTATTTATTGAACGCGAGCCCTTCTTTTTGCACTGTCGATCAATCAATACATTTCTTAAAGGGCGACATCTGCTGCATACTATCCATGATGTTCTATGGACACATGCATGGAATGACAGGATGCTAAACTAGATTACTGGTTAACCTCGTATTAGCTCAAACGCTATATGTATAGCATTTTGCTGGATATTCATTTACTCATCCACGCAGTTTGCATTGTAGAACCGGAAAATATTCTTTTCCTGCAAAAGAAAACCATTCATTGTTTCTTAAAGGCCCCACATGAGACGAATCTCGTGAGTTTTTGTAGTTTATGTATCAAAAAGTATTTCCTTTGTGCAAAAAATAGATGATATGAGTATGATGATGAGTGTTCTAGTTGTGGCCTTTATGTTAAACTAATTGAGACATATCATTTGGAAAGTGATTCATAAAACCCTTTTTGAACCAAAATTAGCACAGGCTAGCGCAAAAAAAGTGTGATCGACTTTCAGATTTTATGTTCAGTGTCACAAACACACAAGGAAAACATGGAAAGTAGAAAGCAGTATGGAGGCCAGTAACAATGCTACACCATTTACTTCGTATCTTCAAACTCTATACCAACTGAACGGCGCTTGAGAGCTGCTTGAACAGAGACAAATGGAATTTGTGGCTGAGATGGCAAAGAGTCACAGTATTTAATGGTGGAGGCAACAAGCCTTCAATGCCTCCATGATAGCTATTGTTGACAGCCGAGCATCAAAGTATTGTGGTGGAAAAGTGGAAAAAAATTAGCCCACAGTGTCATGTTTCCATCACTAATGACCAGAACTGGAGCCGATAACCGATGTCTACTGCAGGGTCATTTGACCCTGGAATGAATGCAGATCTGTACCCTTCCCCACTGAAGACAAGCGAGTCAGGCACTTATCCATACATGCAAGCAACATGCTGAATGGTGATTGAATTTTGCATAACAAGTTACATGTCTGAAAGAGGCTAACCCATGATAAATAGGGCAATATTGTGCAGCGCCTTAGCACTAAAAATACAGGCATTGAACTGAAACATACTGCACAAGGCAATGGGAGTGGTAGGAGACTCTAGGTGTACATGTGCAAGGCTGAACATGTTGTGATATCTGCTCTTTTCCCAGCCTCTCTCTAAAAACCCATAAAATCACTGACATTTCTTCAGTTTTCAACATAACAGCACTGCATGCATACATTGTAAGCAGTAGTATAGTGCACAAAAATGTCAGATGATGACAAGATTCGTGTGATGAGGCCCACTCAAAATAGATGCACAAATGTGAGGGCCTGACTAATTTATTATGTGTGAAATGCAAAATACTAATTTAAAAGGAGCCAGGTATTCTAATTAGCAACATGGTTAGATATAAATGATGGATAACAAACATAGAGCATTTTCAGACTGAACCAAGATCATATTTCTTAGCACTCTCATTTTCTGCGTGAAGCAAAGAAACCAGCTGTAACTGGTTGAAACCGGTTCTTATGGACTCAGCATGGCTTGAAAAATATAGAAACATCTATCAATCTATGTGTCTATCTAAACCTGATTTACTCCAAAGTTTGTTTAAAATAATGGCAATAAATAAGGTCAAACCTGTCTTTTACATTACAGACAAACATTCTTGCGACTAAATTTGGCTCTAATTAATATGGTCAAAAAAGGACTGTGTTAATATTTTGATAAATATTTACATGCTGATGGAGGAATAAGTGTCTGTAGCATATACTTTGTAATTCTTTAATAAATATTACATAATGAGCCTTAATAACAACAGTATTTGGAAAGTACACATGCAACGTGTGTTGGAAACAGTGAAATGTTGCATTACAGGAGTTCGCACATTCCCTTAGCGGGTGCATACTGCAGTTCTCATGAAACAGTTGGTTTCTAATCAATCAAGCATGATCATTTTATAATCATAACGTTTAGAATTACGGAGCACCAGGCAAGATAGCTGTATGCTCTGTAACATCCTCCAATCAGTTAATATGACTAACAGGCAAATGAAAGGTATTAAAATTCCCTTTCTAATAATACTTAATCTACATTTAACAGTCACATGCATCTTTGTTATGTGGTTAAATTTAAATCTGATGTATGAGTGATCCTACACAGGAAATCCTTAAGGTTTCCATGGACATGGACATGGCTGGGTCATGGGCCAGCAGCTGCATGGCAGTGACTTACATTTGGCAACAAACCTGTTTAAACAGGAATGATAAAAGTTTCATTACCTAGCACACAATCTCTTATTTTTCTCCATACATAGGACATTTGGAGATCTTGCTTTTAAACTGCAGCCACACAGAATCTCAATTTTTTTTCCTCCATTTATCATTTTAAAGGCAGATGGCTCTGCAAATTGTTGCAGCATATGTGTGTTCCATAGGAAATTCTACTCAAATTTACTGAAAAAGAAAATTAAGAAAAATAACAGCACCTAACATGTCCACACAAGCTTTTGTAAAATGTAGGAGGAGCCTTTCAGGGCTGCTTCCTCTTCAGGAGGGAAAAAAAACAGAGTGTCGAGTGAAGTGCACCACGTGAGCACTGCCACTGGGTGAAGTGGGGGAGGTGAACCAAGAAATATGGCTGGAGCCTGTTCCAGAAGTTAAAAGCCAACCTTTGAACACCTCACTTGTATGGATTAAATCAAGTCCATTTTGAAAAGATAATGAATATGATGAAACAGTTCAGTTTCTCCTAGCTGTGGCTGACTTGTCTCTGTCAGGTTCACACAGAAAATACTAAGCTGGTCACCTATCAGCACATCACTTAAATCAAACAAGATGCAGATTTTTTTCCTCTTTTAGTCACCCACAAGATGGGTTCAAGAGGAAAATGCCTCAACCCTTGCATTGCCATTGACATTAGGCCACTCCCACCTAGGACAGTGTGGCATGGAAAATTACTGGGCTGTACCACTTCAGATAAGAGGGGGGTTCAACTGCAAATGTAGTCAATGCAGATGTTTCCTCTTCATTTTGGACATGTTTTGTATTCGCTCTTATTTAGGCCTCAGTGTGGTGGTGATTTTCAACTTGGGGGTGCTCTCTAATAATCTGCATTAAATCATGGACATATCTGAAAGAAGCAGAAGGGTCTTTACAGCAGCTTGAGCAAGGGCACAGTTTAAAGTGACAAAGCAATTTAAAAAAAAATTACCATCCACATTTCATATTATTTCAGGGTTGACTACTTCTCATCAGAATCTGTCTTCTTTTTGCCCCTCCCCCAAACTGTCACCTCTGCAGTATGCTGGATGTGCCTGCTGCTTCTTTTAGCACCAACACAACTAACGCTTGGTCGACCTGGTAACTTTGAAGCTCTAAGACTTTAGTGGTGTATTGTGGATTTCCATTTGCTCTGTGGAGAAGTGAATGATTTTCATTAAACAGTTTTTGATTAAATTTATAACACTATGGCCAATGTGAGTGGTGTGAGGGTATCTTGAATAATCAGAGAACTGGTTTCCTTCTTTTAGTGCATATGGTCTGTATACTTGTGTACAAAAAAACAGCGCTGTGCGTTAAGAGCAGCCATGTGTGAAAGAAAGGTAATTTGTATGTAAAAACTAAGAATATGTTACCTGTGTTATAGAAGAACGTGTCTTAATGTTATATTCAATGTTCAATCAGGATTGATGCCCAATCCAAAATCAAATATCATTTTTTTAAATTTGAAATTTCAAAACTACTTTGACAGAACAGAGAGTTTCAAGGTGATGACAGTTGTGATTTGAGCGACTTGTAAAACCGTGTTTACTATTTAAGTATAGTGGTCTATATGACATTAAGCTAACAGTGCATCGCTGATAGCTAACGCTATTCTATGTGGGGCAAGCATTAATGTGTGCCCCCTGTGTACCATAAAAAGAAAAAAATACATAATTTATTCCCACATGTTTAAATTCATGAACCCAAGTCCCGAAAATATTTGTTATACATGTGAGTTAAACAAAAGTGCAACGTGAGAGCTACTTGGCTAGCATGCTAGCTGCAATACCTCGACTCACCGACTTCGCGTCGCTAACCGTTGTTCCCGCGATTTTCCTTCTTGGTCTGCCGATGCCTCCTCCTACTCCTCCCGCTGCCGCACTCTTCCGTACCCTTTGGTGTACAACCGTTTCGGTAAAGATGTAATCTCAGTGTGGCATCGAGTCCACCGGTTGAAGCATTCACGAGGAAAATTAGTGAGCTGTGCACCAACCACAACAGTGCAGTTGTGGGTTCGCGGACTCAGTCGGCTGCTCTCCCGTTTCGCTCACAGACAGACTCCTCCTCTTTTCGTGCACGCACACAAAAAAGTCCACCATCAACCTACGTCAGCCGTCGTCGTCGGCGGGGGTTGGTCGACAGACGCCGAGCAGTCGCGTTGACCAGGAGTCGCGATGCGAACGGTGTATTTCTTCGGTTTTTCCGTCTCTCCGCCGGCGACGATGCTGAAGTCGGCAGGTAAAGCCGGCAAGGTAGGTATGCACAGTTCCAGGACGTGTTAGATCGGTTTATATGGAGGACCTAGCAGAACTAACATAAGTGTGATTTAGAGCAGCAGCACCTCTGCCTGGAGTAACCAGTCCGCAGTGTGGTCGAAAACAACCCAACGAGCCAACGGTTGGAAGTAGGGACAAGGAGCAGAACATTAGCATGGGGAGGGAGGGGTGTGTGATTTGTCCACGACAGACAGAAAACCCGGGCTGGGGGAGGGAGGGGTCACACGGCGGAGGAGGAGGAGTCAGTGGAACAACAGCTTGAAAAATTGTCTGGAAACTTAGCTACAGATACTGTTGTTACTGTGCTTTTGTGGGCTACGTACCATTGTAATGTAGGACTGTTTTAATTATCCTGTCTGTGTTTAAGTACCCAGTGTCTGACTCGCCTTTGAGCAGTTTGGGATTTGGTTAATAATTTTTTTTTTTTAAAGGCACACGAGACAAGAAACAGTCCAACCCAAGTTTAAAGGGATAATACTAACTTTTTTCTCTTAGACTGACATATGAAGAATGAAAATAATAATAAATGATGCTTTTTGTTTTGTTTTTTTACAGTTTGATTTAACTGATTCACACACCACGACAAGAAGAGATCATGTGTTTCTCTTAATATGATTCAAATTCATTACATCAGTGAAAAACATATGGTTTAAGCTCTCTCCTGACATTATACTGAATTATGCAGGTCAGCCATTTTGTCGACTCACATGTGTGTGAAACTTGTAGTTTCCCAGCAGGCCAACAGGGGGCGTGATATGGCGGTGTTCCAATCATAAGCGGTAAAATGTTTGTTCCTGTCCACAACGAATAGCCTAAACCGTTGTGCCTGCTGTAGTCTGTTTCACCATGGCTAGTCCCCTTGCAGGCTGTATGTTAATGCAACAAAATCCATGTGATCAGGAGTGGGAGCTGGTAGGGTAGCCATGCTCTGCATTTTTCTCTCCTTCTCTCATACACTGTCTCACACATCAGACAAGGTCTGCAGTGCTTGTCTAAGACAGAATCTTCTGTGTCTTCTGAAACCGAAGTGCGCACTGATGCACTGCAGTGTAGTGCCTCTATGAAGTCAGTGGCGTGCACATTTTTATAATACGACAGAGATCACAGGCAGCACTCAAAAAGCAAGATTATTACACGAAGGAGCTCGAAGATCAATAATGCAACAGGAACTGTTATACTATCATCTGTGTGTTCAGTGATTAACTTCCCAGATCGCAATGGTTTAAGCAGAATTCGCTCATAGGTTTTTGCACAAAAGCAGTTGTAATTGCTTCATCTAATTGTATAGCATTTTCTTGTAAAAACAGAATGAAAAGGCAGAAGTGAGGAACAGCAAAAAATCATATTCAAAAATTAGCTATGCCGAACAGCCAGCAATCAGCTAAATTCAATATGATGAATCAGCTGAAAGGTCACCGATGATGGCAGACTAGTGCCAAGGACGATGGCCACACCACAAAACTACAGGTGCTGATGCACCACAGACACTCAAGAACAGCCCAGTGTTGATGGATTTTGCCACGGTGTTTTAGTGTCTAGACTCTCAGGAAAGGCAAGGAAACAGCAGAAAAGCACAACATAAAAAAACAGGTTTACCAGAAGACAAATTAAAGCATTGCCCACCAGGACAGCTGAGCGGGAAGAGTTGTACAATAACAAAATGAACAAAATTTGGAGAATGGCAGCTTGGACCGGCACACCACACCACTGCATAGCCATGGAATAGCTCTTGAAAACAAACAAAAATACCAGTGACATTAGCTCTGTACACTAGCATGCTCACCAACTGCGAGTAGGGTGCTTATGTTGGACAGATGTGAACATTAGCTGAAATGCTAACAGGAAAAAATATCCATTCTTGCTTTTGTGACACAATAAGCAGTGCTGGGCACTTTATACTATCTCCTTTATGAGTATGATTTCCTGTGGCACAGCGATAATGCTGAATTTAAATATAGGACTGCTTCTCCAAACTGGATGCTATAGATGTGTTATTAATTAGTAAGATGCTGTCCAGCAGCTTTGTAATGGAAGAACATATATAACAGCCATTCTTTCAAAGTGTTTCACTTCCTTCCTGGTTCTTCTCCGCCACACTTAAACATGTTACCATCCAGTACCTGTGCTTCTGTTAAAGGCAGTTAGAATGCAATAACATTCAAATGATTCCATTGTTCGGATGTAAGATTGAAATTTGAGCCTAAGGGTGGCACAAAATGTCAAGAACTGAAATGATTCATCCTCTGGGGTGCATGAATCTGCTCTATACATTCTATGTCAATCTGCTTATTAGATGATTGTGCACAAATCATTAACTTACATTGTCCAGGGGCGAAATGTAGTCACTTAGACATAACCCATCAATGTACATATTGCATTCCAATTCAAATACCAGTTGACTTAGTAGCCTGTAACTTCTGGTTTGGTGTGTACAGGACATGCCCAAAAAGGCTGTTCACATTTGACATCTTTCATACTGAGACCCATTGTTCTTGTACTTCCTGTGCCCCTGTTTATGCTGCATGAGGCTAGAGATAAGTAAAACAAGATTCATGTCAGGGAGTGACAATTAAAAACCAATAGACAACCAGCTGCTAGACTCAATATAAAAGAATAGCAACAGTAATTACATCTGTGTGCAAATTCACAAAAAAAGATTAATGACTTGGATATACGTGGTCTAATTTATTAGCTTTTTATAAACTTAGTAAAGGCATACCCAACTGATTATATTCCTATGTGTCAGACTGACCTGTGCTTGACTGGTGATACTAAAGGAAACTGTCTGGTAGCTATCAAAATGGAATTAGTTAATTTTCTGGGCAGTAGAAATGTTTTCATGAAGTTAAATTTTCTCATTAACGTATCCTCATTATGTATAGTGCTACACTAAAGGCCAAGGGATCATCAAATGCATGATTCATTTTCTGGAAGCAACGCAAACAGTATCTGGCGGGGGAAATCATGTACTTCTGGGCATTACTCTTTAGAATACCCTGTCACTAATTTGGACCTGTTGGTGACAAAAACAGGATTAACAAACATTCAGATTCATCATCTGGGTACCATGAATAGCAGCACCAAATTTTATGCAAATCTGGTGACGTATTTCTGCACCATATCATTGTTTCAACATCACCATCCCTAGATCATAGAGCCAGCAGAGCATATAGATAAAGCAGTATAATATGTGGTTGACACTGGTTTTGAAGGTGAGAAAAAAATACTCACTCACTACATGCTTTGAACATATACCACAGTAAAACATTATAATAACCATATACCTGCATAAGCCATGAAGTAGGGAATCTAGAATCTGTAGAACAAATTTTTTAAAAAAACTTAACATTCAAAATGAGGAATACAGACATAGATGGAAGGCTTTACATGCCAAAATGTAAAGACATTTGTTATAGTGCCACCATCTGACCAGTAAGTATAAGTGTCAACCATGTCTATCAAATTTGGTTGTTGTAGGACTTTCTATGGAACAGACATGATAATAAAATGTGCTTAAATGGGTATCATTTATTCTTCTCTAGTGTCTATGATGCAAAATATCTTAACTCACCATATCCTGATACAACTTACAAAACCTTTGGGAATGATATCATTGCTCTAGCATTAAATCACCATGAGAGGGGGAAACAATCTTCTATGCAAACAGTTTTCTTTGTCTGTTTTTAAAGTGGACTTTCAACATCTGTGGTAAATTGAGGTCTCCAGAAGAAGAATGTAGTGAGCAGATGCAGCCTTTTCTAGTGCCTCAGAAAGCCGAGTCTTCTGTTCGCCTCACCCATATAAACAACAGGCAGTTTGCCCTCTCAAACATATGGTTGAGGAAAACCTGTCATTGCTTGGGACCCTATCATATTCTGGGAAGTTATGACTATTCTCTCACCTAACACAAGTCCACCATCGTTTGAATACAATATTTACTTGCATTTTACCTCAGGTTTAGTGCACCAGATCCAGAGAAAACTATCAAGGTGTCTTACACCTGTTAGATGTTTCTTTTGTTTTCCTCCAGCTGCTTGAGAAGTTCTGTACTCTGTCGTTTCATGCTGCACACAGTTCAATATCAGCTCTCGCTTACATGCACGCATACATGCACTTGAAGCAACTACAGTTTTATGGAGAATTGTTCACAGTTGGGAGGATGCAGTCAGGTGGACCAGCAAACCATGTCACATGGTCAAAAAGATTTGGAATATTGGCATACCAAAGAGTAAGTATCAATGATATAAAATGTAACACACTACATAATGTCTTTTTCAACAGCTCCACATTTGTTTGATTTGTCATCTGAACAGGTAATCTTTCCAGATATTACCCCCCCGGGACAATTACTAGTAATAAATGGCTTCATATCTAATAATAACGATAAAGAAGACAGTGGCATATCGTGTTCTGGAGTTGTGTATCCATCCCTGCCACGGGCTTTGGTGATGATACCCGTGTGTGGGTTGCGCCATACTGCACAAATAAGCAGTAAAATACAAAGCTGTAATGTTTTGTATTAAAAAAGTTCAGTTGCCGTAAAGTAATACCTCATACTGACATGTGGTTCTGTTATTTTGTCCTCAAAAAAACTGAGCGTGGGCTAAAGTACAGAAATTCCTCCTTTTTATAATGTAGAATGTTCAACAGCAGCACAACCTACATCCTTTTAAATGATTATATAGCTGAGGCATATTTGAAGACAAATGCATTGGACCCCAAATGGAACCTTGTGGCACACCACAAGACAGAAAAAGGCACACAGAATGGATACAAGACAAAAATCCTCTCAAACGAATGTAAAATTCAATGGAGGACCATTCCAACTTACCCATACTCCATCTTACCCACTGCTCATTCTTCTTTGTCCATATGAAATGATGAACTTCACTTAAAATTGTAAAAAGACTGAGGAATAGTCACCTGCATTGCCAAAAAAAAGGTGGTTTGAGATGAGTGTACCTATTTAAAACCAGAACGGAGCTTTGCAAGGATGTTACACCATCCAGGTATCTGTGAGCTGTGGTCTAGAACCAGTCCATATGGTTTAAGAATAAGCAGTTGGATGGATGTCCAAATTAATTTTCTGTACTGCACCTGCTCTTTTATTGAGTAGACCTGCAGGAAGTTAAAGTCTCTGAACCAGTTCCAAAGCTGAGATTTATAATAATAATAATAATTTAATATTTTGAGGGTATGATGAAAAATATTTATAACATAAATCATGCTGATCAATCATTACTAAGGCATCCACAAAAAAAGCCCTTTCAAAAATATGGAAATGTGTTTTTATTAAATAAAGAATAAATTACAATAAGACATTAATGTATAAATAATTCAAGAAACCATTGAAAATTATGACTAAGTGTATCACAGCAGCTTTGAGAAAAGAGATTGTTAAACAAATTTACATTGTGAAATTCTACTGTTTCAAATGAATGAGTGATATGTGGTAGTGGGCCTTTTGTTTAGCTACAGGAATTAAGACAGCAGCACTTTACCTCATGGCATGACAATTTAATGTACACGTCACACACTCAGAAATAGTTAAGTTGATGTAAAGTTGCAGTGATGTGTGAACAGATGTGCTGTTAGCAAACAGGCAATATCAATACAAGCATGCACACATCAACACTCCCAGTTTTGCTTGAAAACCTTTGACGGCATTAAAATCACAGACAACTATTATCATTTGTTGCAGACACCACGTTGCATATCGAAAAATTGCACAAACATGTATGATTGTAAAAAAATGGTGAATCACACATAAAACAAAATATTGAGAGATATTGAAAGACTGAATTTGTAGTTTTGGCATCTTTGTGCTCTGCTGCAGACAGTACGTGGCAGAACAGTATAAATGTTGAGTTATTGAAGACAACTTAGTTCACATGTTACTCAACTTAGGCTAAGTTTGTTGATTTTCAGTAATTATGTAATCGTGTTGGGTGTGTGCCATAAGGGTAGTGCTTAAAGCTTTGTAAACTTGATCTGGAGATAGATTAGTTACCACTGGCAGCTGTGGAGGATCCAAACACTGTAAACATTGGCAGAAAATGAGACTGGATTTCACAGATATGAAAAAATATACCTAAAAATTTCAGAAAGGACACAGAGGACACAAAGCTGGTCCAAGTGCTTATCTGTTGTTCTGTTGAGTCACTGCTATTACATGACAGAGTGCTGCCATCAAGTGGTGAACAAAGGGACTTAACTTGAAACAGTTTTCAAAGACTAAATAATACTAAGTACAGCTGACTCCAGTTGAATGAGCTTGTATGAGAAATTATTTTGAATGGCATTATTGGCCATGCTACTCTTTTATGTCTTTAAAGTCATACACTGTAAATTAAACAGGCTGCAGACTTCTCGAATAACTTTAAAGTGGTTGCATGTTTTAGTGGTAGAACAAGTCACAAAGTCCATCTGACTCCAAAAAAAGTAATATTTGATAATAATAAAACCACTTATTGTATCCAGTATTGTATTTATCCTCCATTGTCACTGTAAGGGCACAGTCAGCCAATACAGGTGAGCACAGTTCAAATACACTGGACAACTCTCCTTTCCTCCGTGCCCACCGCAGTATAACAAAGCATGCCTAGCTTCTGTGTTTTGCTTTATTACGGGTAAACATGGAATCAGAGATCCTTGAGTGTGCGTATTCATGCACCCCGTGGCCTCTTTAATTACACTCTCACTGCTGCCCACACAACTGCATTTCATATGTGACTGAGCTGAGCTGTTTCTCATCTTACTGCTACGGTCTGCATATGCAACCTATTTCAAAATGGAAAATCAAACATGAAAAGAGCAAGGGAACCAAACTTCACTCTTTTTTGTGATGGTGTGTATAGAAGGACACAGCAGTGCTTGTAATGATTGTTAAACCCTCCTGACAGCAAACCCTTGGGGATTCCATCTTCACATTAACAGCTGCTCAGGAGAATTTTAAAAAAACTACTACACAGAAATTCTGATTTTAAATTGAGAGCAAATCATTCCATTTGTCTAAATTCAGACATTAGTTGCTACACAACAAAAAAACTTCAACATAAGCCTCTTATACACATAATAATGTGGCACTTTCCAGGCTCATACTACCTGGATAATAATAAATGAAAAGGCATTGGCAGTAGATAAAATGTTAATTTTAGAATGGCACAAAGTCTTGGGGTGGGACAGTCCTTTCATTCGCATATTCAAAGAAATGACTGAAGTGGAACTAGAGAGGTTTGATATGTGTGTGTGTGTGTGTGTGTCAGGGTGACGTGTGGAAGAAAGTGAATTAATGATGGATGAAAAAAAGTTGATTAAATGATGCCAAGTTTTACAGATTTACTGTAGTGACTGAATATTATATTCTGTAGAGTCATCTATCAGCTTATCTCAAGGAAATTTTAATCAAAATCAACTGGACTTACTTTGTAGTTCTTTGAAGACATTTCGCCTCTCATCCAAAAGGCTTCATCAGTCTGTGCTGGTCTGACTAGGGTGAGTTAGTCTGACTAGCATGTAAGTACAGTTGATTTTGATTAAATTTCCTTGAGATAACCATGACCTGGGCAAATGAGAATATTCACAGCCTTATCTATCAGCTTCATTGACCTGTTTTCACTTGCACTCTGTCTGAACTCTCCCCCCCGGGCCTCCAATTAAATGGCTAACTACAGGTTGCTTTCCTGGGTGCCGTTGGAGGATATGGGGTGTAGACCTCCGTTCTCGTTCAGTCTCTTGGCACGGTAAGTTTCATAGTGAATGTTGTGAGTGACTTCCTTCAAATCCTGAAGGTGAGACCTAAGAAAGTGGGACACACAAACACCAAGGGGGCATGGGCACATGTTATGCATTTATCTGGGAGGTATCAGTCTTATTATGTGTGATTTTTATGTCATGGTTCAATACAGTGCTAAGATCCTGCCCACTGCAGAGGAATAACTGGACCCAGGGAGTAATCCTCTTACAAGCAAAAAAATATACACCCTTATTTAAAAAATGATGTGCCAGTTACAAAAAATGCATCTTTGGTCCCTGGAAAAGTGTGAAAAAATCTCAATAACCCCAGAATAAAATAAATAAACATGAAGCATGTATGTATGAACTACTTATTTGACAATGAAAAAAATAAGTAGCTGCGGCTCTATTATTTTTACCACCTTCGCATAGTTATTACAGTATCATAGCATAGAGGTAGTTTCCCAATATGTCAGATCCCACTGTTTCTAACTGCTCTTTGACTCAAGTTCTTTACATCACTTTGGAATTTCAATAAAATTGACTTTACCTGATCAGGAAATCTCTCAACTGAGCAAACTCACAATGGTTGGGATTTTCAACTGCAACAAAAAGGAGAATCAAATGTCATATCTTGTTTTTGAAGTCCTTTACCTAAGACTATCAATATCATCCCTGTGGCAAAGGGACTTTAAATTTTACTTACTTAAAAAAAAGGCCATATCACCCACCTTCCACGACTCCCCACGCTGTCTTCCTCCCCAGAACTCGTTTGCCATTCACTTGATATTCTTTGTCGCTGCCCACCACAGCAAAGGGCATCGCCTCCTATGGACAGACGTGTCGACACGGTTCAGTGCACCGAAGCTTTATGAAATGAAACAAATGCACAACATGTTCCAGCACTCTGACATTCTGCTCAGAGGAAGCAGCGAGTGAGGGTGAGAGAGAGAGTGGATGGAGTCGGTAGGGAAGGAGGGAGGGGTGGGAGAGACTCATTCTCTTGAAGCGGAGGAAAATAATGGAACAAATGAGCGACAGAGAGACAACAGAAGCACTTACTCTGATCTTGTCGTTGTCACTCTTGTCCTCCATGTCCTCGTCAAACTCTTTCTGTGGGTAAAACTCGATCCCGCTCATCTCCAGCTCCTTTCTTACCTACAGCACAACAGAGCCAGGAAAACAATCAAACAAAACCCCCCCAAAAAGTCTTCATATGACACATCTGAGTCCTGTCTTGAAACCACCGTGTAAGTTTTTATCAACACACTGACTGACTGGATATAGTGAGCTTCTTAGCAATGGTGGCTTATTTACACAACCACCAGATACAGAGCGACAGCATTCTTTTGCATCCATGTTTCTGGTCATCTGAAGAATGTGAGTCCAATATTCAGCCTCCTTTGATATCTGTTTCAATCTCTTGTCCAGTTCATTTTTTGCCGAGCACATGCTGCATGTGGAAACAATGCTGATGAAAGCAGTAAAACTGAACCAAAACAGTAAACCTGTGGGACAGAAAATCAAAACAAATACTCTGTAGAGCTGAGTGGAAGTGTATAGATTTGTGGTAATTCTCTTGAGCTACTCATTTCACATTGCATGTCATAATTTGATTCGAGCAGCTTTAAGGACTATGCTATGTTCTGACAGGACATTTTGAAGTTGGACAAACAATATCAAGACACTATTTCTAATTGACCTTCAACCTAAAGTATCTGAGGTGTTTTAGCTTTTTACATATATACTATAACGTTTTATTTACGCTGATATCAATTTCTGTGCATTAAGCCGATAGCTAGCTAGCCTCAGCGGGATGATCTGTACTCACTCGCTGCTTGAACTCCTGTCTCTCCTCAATGGTCATGGTGTCTGCTTTGGCAATGACAGGAATAATGTTGACCGAGTGACTCAAGCGCTTCATGAACTCAACGTCCAGCTGCCGAAGACTGATGGAGAAAGAACAGAGAAGACGGAGACGGAAAGCAAGTTAGTGAGGTAGGTTTGGGAGCTGTGAATCTCACAGAGAGCTTGTATATGACGAACGGCAGGAGGAAGCACAGGGATTTTATTTGTCATGTTTAATATGTCTCATTACCTTTCATCGGTCTTGCGGCAATTACAAAAGATTGATCGTGTGAATGCTTTTGAAAAGCAGGCTCATCACCAGACAAAGGTTGTGTCCCAGTATTTGTTTGCATGCACACAAAACATCCTGTCAGTCTCAGTAACCCCAGCTGAGATACACTGGCTGTAATGGACAAAAGACTGTGTCTGTGTATCCAGTAGAGACCAACGTATCAGTCGTCAGTGGGGGCGAATGATGAGGTGTTCAGAGAGGAGTCAGGTGTGTGTCCAAACTGCCATCAGATTACTGAAAATTACCCCTTTTAAGATCAGACACTTAAAGATGATCTGACAGATTCCTCTACTAATCTCTAGTACTGATAGCATTTAACTCACGAGTGTCCAGTTGGGGAGATGAAATAGAGACAGCAGTGCACCCTGGTGTCAGGGATGCGCTTCTTCCTGGTGATGTTGACCTCCTCCTTTAGGAACTTCTCGTACTGCTCATTAATGTACTTGGAAATGGGCTCCCAGCTTCAGACACAAGAGAAAGAAAGACTGCTTGAAACAGAAAAGGCAACGAAAAGTGGAGTAGAAGCAAAAGCGTTTCCTCGAGAAGGACCATTTTCAACGTTTAGGAAACTACAAACATTGCTAAAGTCCTGAACTAAATATACAGTTTTGAAATGTGACAAGAGTCAAGTTGGTGTTGGTAAAATCCAGCAGTAATGACGATATTTATGAGGCTTTAATGATCCAGGAGTTAGAAAAACCCACCAGTTGTCGTTATTGATTTGGTCTCCAAAGCCTGGAGTGTCGACGACTGTCAGCTTCATTTTCACACCACCTTCCTCAATGACTGTTAAAAGAAAAAACAAACTTGATGTATATTCAATGTCTGAGTGTTCAACATATTGGAAAAAAGCTTGTTTTGAATAATCAGAGAGGCAGAGGGAAGAAGATAGAAACAGCAAATACAATATAAATTATCTGATCTGGATTTTTTTTCTGTTCGGCAAGGACACAATAGTCATACTATTGTCAGCGTCCACTGTGTGCATGATCATGTAAACTGTACCAACCAAACACATCAGGGTTTGACACATCACCACTGTTTCAGGTTCAGGTTTATTCCAGCAGAAAGCTTTTGGCGTCATGGAAGATTTTCACAAACACGTGGATGTTTTAGCAGGAAAACCCAGAGATGAATGACACAAATCTGCTTCCCCGCCCTACAACACTGTCAATAAACCACCAGAAAGTGAGCTAGGATTACCTCTTTCTGTTAGTTGTCAGGAGGGATCATTGCTTGTTACCATGGAAACGCAGCTCTTCGTTCTGAGATTGTCAACTGTTATGGTAGCAAACTTTTTAGGCTTCAAATTATATAATCTTCACTGTTATGCAACTCTCTAACTTGTGCTAGGTTAGAAATACTCCAGACTCAGTGCTTCTTGTTTTTTGTTTTTTTACCAACTGTAAAATCAGTGTCTTCTTCATCCTGTTATAATGGAAATATAACAAACTTAGACTGGATTAGTTAACGTCTTTGACAGGAGAAGAATGAGAAGCGTGTGAGACAGAGTGGACCATTAGAGGAGTTCAGTCTGTCAAACAAAGTCAAAGGAAAAAAAAAAAAGTGCTGATGCACCTCCAGTATATGTGTGAAAAAATACTGTTTGCAACGGTCTACTGTTGGAGAAAAATCCACTGACAATCTCTTCGCCAAATTTGTTTTTTACTGTGCATGAAGTGAACATTGCCTACAAGGTTTTAACTTACCACACTGACGCTGCATGTGCAACCGTGTAACTAAAGAAGTCCCAAATCATGACCCAAAATCTAGTTAGCTCATCCGTCATCTGCTGGTGATCTGCCTCCTAAATTCCATGTATATACATCATTATTTACAAATGATTTTTTTTCATACTTGGGGTATTTTACAAATAGACAGAGCTGGAAATAACAGCCTCCTTTCTGCATATATATAATTTTAAAAAACAGTTTACTTTTTGGACTGCCTGCCATGACAGAAGGTAGACGGTCACAGTGAACAAATAATCAGTGCCTCTCATACAGAGTACTTTGAAGACATGCAGACATTGGCTAAGTGCATTGGTATATTCACCTGAGAATAAATGGCAAGCTTTCAGTACTGCTGTAATATGGCGAGGTGGGCCCTTTAAGCACATGGTCAAAGATCTTTAATTTTCACGGATATTAAATGCTACTATAATAGTCTGGCTCAAAAGAAAGAACTGGATATCTCTCTGTCTCACTCCCTCTCTACTCACCCACACACAAATATACACACTGTATATGCTCATACTCACCATGAGACACTGCTTTGATCTCCACACTTTTGGGGATCTTCTCATCGCGGGCCCATCCCGCAGTCCTCCTGCTCACCTGGGACTTAAATAAGGTGTTCACGAGAGTTGACTTCCCCAAACCGCTGTTACCTGAGACAAAAGGGAGTTGGGAAACAATTGAGTGAGGCAGAAAACATTCCAGGCCTGAAGGAATATCTTAAACTTTTCACCGAAAGCAAAATTTGGGGACAAGTCTCCCTGTGACTTACCTACGACCATGATGTTGAAGTCAAAGCCTGTCTTCATGGTTTTCTTCCTCATTTGCTCAATGATGGTGTCAATACCAATGTACCCCAGCAGAGTGGATCCCCCGCTGGAACCATGGGAGCCTGCTAGACCATGACCAACGCTGTGTGCTGTGGTGTGACCCCCGCCGAGGCCCACACCGTGACCCCCAACGTGACTGGGTCCGTGGTTGGGGCCGTGACTCCCGATTGGGACGGGAATACCACTCGGAGGAGGAGCGGAGATTCCCGGCCCCTGGGACGGGAAGGGGTTGGAGGGGGAAGGAGCCCCCACATTTGGGGGCTTGGCAGGAACGGCTGGTTTGGGTCTCACTTCTGGCGGAACGATATCTGACATGTCTACAGAGGAGATAGCAAAGAGAATAGTAACGCACGTTTCCACCAACAGAAAATACAGCTACATGAGTAAGAAGGAGGCCAGTGGGGCGGCTGAGAACCCTCCCCCCTTTTGTTCTACATAGGAGCAGCAGGTTGTTGGGGTCATCTTAAAAAGCTGGTTCACCCAAATAACTTGAAACGTATATATTTTCTCGTGCGCCTTTTGTTTTGGTCTAATCGGTTATCGGCCAGATCTCGTGATAGGGTTGAGTTTTTGGACTGCTCTACATCTTTATATGGCAGTTATTGATACTCAGAGGAACTGGAGTGGAAAAACATGCTGGGACAACATATCAGCTGGTATGAGCTCATATGTTGTTATCAACCCAACAAATGACAATAATTTGCAGCACGATATGTTTCAGTCATTTAAGAAACATTATCATCATATTATTTGTCTGACAGAGAGCATTTAGTTTATTTTAGTTCTACTAACAACATATCTCTATTAAGTGTTTTACTTGTGGCATTGAAGTAAAACAAATGACTGTAAGCCAATATTTAATAATCAGATTGTTTCTCAAATACGATTCATCAGTGTAAGTATCAGTCACGAGCAATCAAGGTGTTGGACCCAAATGCAAACCAGAGTGAGGTTGGGAAGGGAGATAAGGGTTTATTGAACAAAATGGCCAGAATAGAATACAAAACCCAGAAGCACAGACAAAGGCCAAAAACTTACAGAATTACAGAACACAACAAACCAACAACAGGTAAAAACAGCAGCAACAACTGGAGACTAACAGCAAGGCAAAATGCCAGACCGACAAAGTCTTAAAGACACAGGGAAGGGAGAGATAATAGGGCACAGGTGAGACACATTAGGGTTGGGACAGACAATCAAAAACAGGAAGTAAAGCAACACAAGACACATGAGGAAATCCTTATCAAAATAAACCAAAACAGTGTCCAAAACCAAGAGTCTGTCGAGTTTCTGGAGACAAACTGAGTGAGTTTCTTCCCTTTAAATTCCAGAACCAGGTCAAGTTTTGGACGTTGGCTACAATCGGTCAATTCATGAATTAGTCGACCAACAGACAATTCATCAGCAACTATTCTGATGACTGGTTAATCATTAAAAAAATCCAACACTATCCACATGGTTCTCACACCACTGCAAGTAAGCAATAAAGTCTGTTTTCATGAGCCAGCCCTTCAAGTGAAGCAAACACTGCAGCCAGATGGTAACAGCACCAGACATGAGGCCGAGCCGAGGTGGGGATGGGGAAGCTCCACCCTCCGGACAGCGCTGCCACAGTGGTGGACACTGAGGCGGCGGCTGTCACTCTGATTCAAGACGCTCTGTGGTCATGCAGCTCGGCTCCCCCGCCCTGCCCCTGCCCTCTCCCTCACACCAGGGACGTAGCAAGAGGGATGGCCAGTGGTAACCCCGTGCCCCCGAACCCGATCGAGCCTCCCCCCGCCCCACCAGAGTCTGAAGATGTCAGGTAGGTCTTGTTAGTATCATGGAATACTGAGCAGGCCTACTGAGGACCAACCCAGGAGGATATTTAAAGTGGCTTATATGACATTCATTTATTACACTGTAGAAATACATTACAATGTGCCAGTTTAACAACTGGAAACTATTCTGACAATTGTCACTTGTTTACGTGGTCGTTCAGGCAAAATGTCAACCATTTGAGACTCCAATGTGAGAATCTGCTGCATTTTTAATCTAAATATATATTAAACTGAATATTTAGGGGGTTGGACTGTTGGTTGGAGGAAACAAGACGTTTAATCACCTTGTGATGGGAATTTTGTAACATTAACTGATAATGAAATTAGCTTTTAGTTGCAGCTACTTCACACATTTGTACTCATTTTACAAATATGCCCCTACCTCCTGTGCATTGTCCTCTTACTCAAAAGTTTCTGAAACCTGCCCCAGCTCCACACATCACATTTCAACTGCATCTGCAGAATTAGTTCATGCTTGATTTTGGGCTGCACGGCGTGGACAAATCACACCTGGAAATTTAAATAACTAAAAATGGCTGCTGATGCTCCGGTGACATGAGAGCTGCGACCTATTTCCCCGATAACAGCTGCTTCTCGGTGTCCGACACAGCTTTTACGTTTCTCAGTAGAAAACACGAGGTGTGATGCATCGCAGCCTGTCGACCCCATTGTCTGTGGAGAACAGCAGCTAGCGGCAGCCCCGTGTTAGCCGCCCGCTAGCTACAGCGGGGCTCGGCCGGGCGGACGCAGCGTCACACTTACCTGCGGATCTGCTCGAGCAGGGGACGAGCTTCTTGTCATTCACCAACGTCCGACAACAAAATACGTGTATCCAGCACAGAGAGATCAAGAGCAGGAGCGGTCATGTGATGAATCTGGGTACCTCTCCTCTCCTTCCCCTCTGGCCGTTAGCCCCCCCTCCCTCTCCGTTACCGTGGCGACAAGAGGAGAGGGAGTGGGGGAGATGCAGCGCGCACGCGCAGTGTGACATTACCCCAAAGGGACGTTTTTGGTACAGTGTCCACCGTCAGCGATACAGCCTGTTTATGGGGGATATTTTGGTTTGTATCGTAATGAGGTCACATGGGACCAGTTTGATCCGGATCCATTGCTCAATTTAGTGTTCTCCTGAATGGAGTGACAAACAGTGATGGAGTAAGGAGTCCTTTACATCCTTTACTCGTATAAATCTTGAAAAGAAGTCTTGTATTTTAGTTAAGTAGCTTCCAGTCATGGAGGTGTGTTTTCTTTTTTGGTTAAACATACTTAACACTGTACAAATACAGCAAGTACCAGTCCTGCATTCAAAATACTTAAGCAAAAGTACATAAGTAGCAGCTACATCAACTTCATATATCAAAAGTGAAATAACTATTTTGCACAAACCTGGCCCCTGTGACCAATATGTTATCCTGTCCATTTTATTTATCTTTTTCTTTTAATTAAGTTGTCAATACTAATTCATCATTGCCTGAGCAGCATCTTAGTGTTGTAGCTGGTTGAGGTGGAGCTAGTTTTGATTACTTTGAGCACTATTGCGTAGTTTCCACCCAGTAGTTCCATATCTAGGGGTTGGACATTATTTATGTGGCATAGCTAAATATTTGAGAGTTTTATCTTTTTTTTTAGCTTTAAGCAGTTACTGAAATGAATGAATTTAAAAGAGTTTAGGGTTGGGGCAAAACAACCCATCCTCACAGAGCTTGGTTTGTGACCCCTGGTTTAATATTAGAAAATGTTCTGTGTATAAAATTATTTTTTCATGTAAAATCTTAATCAGAAAAGTAACCAGTTGCAGTGGTCAAATAAATGTATTGGACTGTAAAAGTACAGTATCTTTCTATTATGTATTAGTGTAAAGTAGCATTAGATGAAATACTCAAAGTGACTAAACTACTTTAGATATAGTTGACAATTTGTCAAATGTACTGTGATATAAAGCCACTACAGCAATGGTTTCCAAGCTGGAGCTCAGCATCCAAACCATAAATCTTAAGGGGTCACAAGGTGAAGAAAGAATAATATGTATCATATTTCTGCTACATAAAGCTTTTAGTAATGCAGTATTTACAAGTGTTTTTGTGATATTGTAAAGAAGTAGTCCACACAGTATTATAAAGAACATGTCACAGTACTCAGTACTATCTGTGAATTGTTCTCCTTTCACCCTTCTTTGCTTTCTTTTCTGCATGTTTTCGTTGCGTTTGCTGGATTCTGTTGAAAGTTATGTTAGTCACTTTGATCAATTCTGCTCAGCGACGCTGTCATGTTTCTCTTCAGCACATCTGTGACTCTGCTGATAAGCACTGACGTCTCAAATCCCTCTGCTATCCTCTTTGACCACCCCCTCATCTGAGCTCCTGCCCCCTTAGATAGAACATTATTTAACTCCTATTCTAAACAGATTATAAAAACAAGAAATGTCAGACTGCCTGTCATGTATGCTCTGATGAACTTTGTTGGGTTAAAGTCTTCCAACTGGTTTGACTATTTGTGTACTCACCCACATACACTGAACCTGGGTAATACATGGTGACGTAATAGGGGTCCTCTGGTTCCTCCATTATAAAAGCTCTGTTTTCTAGAGAGTAGTTCACTTGGTTTGGTGGAAAGGGAGCTGTTGTTGATGTTGCTGTCTCTTCTGGTCTCTGGCACACTCTGTGCTGTGGCTGCAATGGCAGGTCAAAGCCCCCCTTTGAACTGATGCCAGAGCTGTTTGCGTTGAATGGGCAGCCAGCCACAGATGGAGGCCAGCTCAAAACACATTTCTCTGAGGGAAATTCTAGTAGCTTTGTGGGCACACTGTGGTGGTCAGGTGGTGCAAAAATATCTGTTTGATTCTGCCCCGTGTCACCGAGTTCCACCTCTCTGTGGTTTTTATTTTGCCCAGGAGATTGCCCGTGATCTAACAGCCGTTTTTGTGATGGGATGTCGGGTTTTGAAGAGCTTCCTGTTTGTGATGTGGTGCACTTGATGGGGGCAGGTCTAGAGGCCTCCTGCGCCTGAGGCGCTACCAGACATGTTTTGAGTGGATTTATTCTGTGTGCACGCTGAGAGGCTTCCACTCTCGGGTCGATGTCTCTTGACTGGCAGCTGTAATCCCTTGAAAAAACAGTCAGACTGACTTACTGAGCACTGTACATCCATCAGGGCTGTGAGACTCTGGGCCTTCAACCAGGATCTGTGTTTCTGAGGGGACTTGATGTGTTCAGATGCTCTGGTTTGTTGAAAAAGTGTAGGCAAAGAGTTTCCTGCCACCGTCTGTGTAATTATTCCTTCTTTTGGTCTCCTGAGATTAGAGCCCGACAGAAAAGTTGTATCCAATTTAGTTTTATTGTGTGAGTCAAATCGTATTCTCCCTGTCTCCATGTTGGGTGAAGCAGCTGAGTGACTCAAGAGAGGCTCTGTGGAAAATGAAATTTTGGGAGATGTAGGTGAAGCTGTACTTCTTTCAGAGTACATTTGGTCATGTGATTTGTTACTGGAAGCAAAACCCGTGGTTTGAGTGTAAAGACTATTCCGTGGATAGTCTATAGTTTTCCTCTGAGTGGACAGCCCATGAAACACTGACTGAGACTCTCTGTGAACAACATTAGCAGACATAATCCCCTCAGACTCCTGTTGCTGTTTGATGTTTGATTTGGGTTTAGGGATTGCAGAAAAGTCTAAATTCCTCGGTGGAGGCTTTGGTTTATCTTTGGAAATACTTTCTTTTTTGCTTAAATCAACACTGCCTTGTGAAAAGCAGGATTTCTGAGATGGAGTTGCTTGAGTTTGATGTTGAGACTCTCTGCCCACCATGAGACACGATCTTCTCAACTCAGGATGAGTGAAGTCCAATAAAGCTTCTTGGTCGAGAATGTCATGCTTTGGGAAAGTTTGTTTTGGCTGTACTTTAGTATTGGAGATGGTGATACATCTGGCATGTCTTTCTTTAGCCACAGGAGAAGGCTGCCTGCCTCCCTCGCCATCCAAGCTCATCCCTCGGCACAGGGACGTTGGAGATGGACTCAGTCTGGGCGTCGGGACCGTCAGAGTTGGAGACACGCTTGGTTTTTTCTGAGGCTGGTGCAGTGATGGAGAAAGATCACTCAGCTGTGAAGCAGGGAGATGAAGGGAATCACTTGGCTTTGGCCTCAGAGTGGAGTGAGAGGGGGAGGAATTTGGCTTTGGAGCAGAAAAAATGGAGATGTTGAGCTTTGCAGGGAGAGTTGGAGAGCTGCACGTTTTGGGTTTGGTTCTCGGGAGGGTTGAAGCTCTTTCCCCTTGGACTCTCTGTGAACGCTGACATGGTTTATTCCAACAAGGTGGAGTGGATGTCTTGGAGGAACAAATTGGAACAAAAGATCTAGAGCCAAGGGAAGGAGGAAGAATTTTTAAGTATAAAATGTTATTATATGAAATAAAACTGAGCTAGGGAATGAGCTTCAACTCAATTTACCTGTCACTGTCTGTCTGTTTTGTTGTGTTTCTTTCATAGATGAGTCCCCTCTCATCAAATGATGGGATTTGAATTGTTTTCTTTTTGATGACAGGAGACGAAAGCGAGAGAGGAGGTGACAAACAGACTGTTGGAGGTTCCTTTTTCTGTCTGGATGATGCAGATTCTTTAGGCATCAATGGTGGCAGGCGGCCAAAAATGCTCATTCTATTTTAGACAAATAGTAATAATTAATTTGATGACAGTGGAAAATAAAAGAAAATTAGATGCTTCAAAATATAACAAACTGTCTCTATAATAACAGTCACAGTCTCACAGTGGTGGATGAAACATTCACTCAACAAAATGGCAATAATGCAATGCAAATACTCCATTAAAAGTTTAAAAAAGGGGATTATCTGCAAAAGTTATATAGTTTATGTATGTAATATATATGTATATATATATTATTACATTGTTATTGCTGATGAGTGGATGAATAAGCTGCATTTTACTGTTGCAGCAAGTTAGCAAGTTAGTAAAATGTCCCATTTGTATATATAAAATGAATCTGCAAAGTAACTATAGCTGACAAATAAATGTAGTGGAGGCGAAATATAAGGAAGCATAAAATGGAAATAATTGTAAAGTTCAAATATCTTGAAATTGTATTTAAATACAGCTTGAGTAAATGTGTAAAGTTTCTTTCCAAACACTACAATGCACTACCACCAAAAAGCCCCCTGAATAACACCAAACTATCAATAAGACGAATAGAATTTTTTACAAATGAGGAAAAGCCACGAACCTGCAGCTGCTCGCCTCTCCGCCCCTGTTGTTGACACTCTAAGTGAGTGAAGAAGTCAAAGAGTGCAGGACGGGGAGCAGAGCAGTAGGAAGTGGTGGGCACAGAAGTGCCATTCTCTCCATTCCTCAACACTGAGACTTCACTGTTTCACTCCCACTCTGGTCCCTCATTTTGTTTGGTTTGACAGACACTGTCGATGAAGTCTGAATGTGTTGTGTCTGCTCAGAGGTGGAAAAAGTAGTCGGATCATTTAGAGAAGTAAAAGTATTGATACAACAATGTGGAAATACACCATTACCAGTGAAATTCCTGCATTCCAAACAGTTATTTAAATGAAACTAACTAGTTTGGGGATAAATGTAGTGTGTCTTTGGTGGAGCTAAACTGATACAACCCACTCACATCTGGAACACTACATGAAGGAAATTGTCTTTTGAAAAATCCAGCTGTCAGATGCTAAATGTAGTTAAGTACTTCACTTCAGTAAATGTACTTAGTTCCTTTCTACTGACAGTGCAGATCAACTCCACAAATCTTAAATATTACTTGACTCAGGTATTATTAACCTCAGGACAATAAACAATGTAAAGCCAAAGAACTGAGGAGTAAACTGTTTTATTTTGGTATGAACAAAGGAAGAATATGATTTTGAGAGAGAGTTGTTACACACATCATTTTTGCATCATGCTATTAAGTAAAAACAACGAAAACAAAACAAAAATACACTTAGGAGTATTAAGAAATACTAGTTTTCTGTACTCTTGGTCTGTCTAGGATCATCTTGGCACCTTGAATAAAACAGTTCTACTTGTTTGGCACACATTATTTTAATAAAGTCACTACATTTTGGCACAGAGGCACTAACAATCCACATGCTTCTCAGCAGCTGCCATGCCCCACATCGCCACACAGAGAGGATTAAAAAACCCTCCCCGCTGGCAACTAATTCATTGCACTGAATGTCATTCACTAATTAAATGTACAATATAAGTCAACTCCATGATATATGCAAAGTGATTGTCAAATTACAAAACGTATGTAAAAGTTGGCACAAGTATAAGATGGTGTGAATTATACAGTGGGTTTCAAGCACATTTCTAATAAAGGGCAACGTGTCCTCCACTCGCTTCACAATCTCCCTCTGCATGTAGTCTTCTCCTCCTTGTGCATTTGGATTCATTTTAAGAACTCTTTAAATCTCCACTGCTTCAGTTTTCCCTGATGTCTGCAGCAAGAATTCTACAGAGATCAAGGAAAAGTTGGAATGATAGGATGTGGTTTTGCATCATCAGATCATCTTCACTCCATCTCTAGTCTCTTCCCTTTCCTTTCTCCATCTTTAAGGTGTTGGCTCCCATCACTCCGGTGTCCTGGCAGCAGCTCTGTCCAGATGGCCCTTCCGCCTCGCCCTCCTGATCATATCAGGGCATTGCTATCATCATCTCTGCAGTTCACGCTGGCCACCAGCGGGTGATGCCGGACTGTTTTGTTGCTCCACTTGTGGGCGTCCTGCAGCCCGGGTTCTAGGAAGTACAGGCACGCTCCGAAGCCTGCCAGCACCAGCACTGACACCAGCAGGTAGAGGGGCACGAACCAGTCCAAGAAGAGCCACGACATAACTGCTGTCAGAGCAAAGCGGTGGGAAGAATGGAGGAGGAGAGGGCACAAGAATGGATGGATGAGGAGATGGAGGGTGGGAAGGAAGGAAAGGGGGTGAGGGGAGAGATTTTGGATGAACAGAGTTGTACTTATTCAAGAGTAATCCATGCAAACACACTCTATCTCTCTGCTGGCTTAGGTATCATGCATGACACCCTGCAGCAGCTCAGTGTGCCCTTATTTGCAATCTTTCCATGAGAAATTACAAATGTAGGATGAAGCACACGAGCACACAATATACCGTCAGACAGAGATTCGTGATTTTTCACTTGCAAACAAGCACAGGTGTTGCATTGCAATAAACAAAAAAAGTGCACAGCAGTAAATAAAGGTATTGCTCTTACCTGTAGACGCTGCTGAATCAGTTGGTCTCTTTGCGTTTGGTGGTGTGTGATGCACGGCGGCCGTGAGTCGAAACAATCCTCAGATTATTTCCAGTGCTGCAGCTCCCACTGTTGCATGTGAGACGGCAAGTAAAAAAAATCGCAGGTGGTGCTCTCTGAGAGGCACAAGAGACAGAAGCTGCATGCGGCGGCTTCATCCTCCAGCTCCCGGCTCTGACGTACAGAGGAGGGGCGGGGGTTGCCATGACAACACTCCTGCTGATGGCTGAGAGGATGGAGGGAGTGGGAGGGAAAACTTATATAACTATAATCATTTTTTTGGGGTGAGGGTGCGGGGTGGGCTGAGGGAGGGAGAGGGGCGACGACAAGCCCTTCAGATGTCTCTAGATGCTTGCCGCCTTGCTGCCCACTGCGTAAAATCAATTCCGTTCAATTTAACACCGAGGCCATCACACTGTTTATGTGACATTGAGAGACATTGAGGGAGAAGTGGGGGTGGGGTGGGGGGGCATTTTCATGAAAGCAGCTCCTCTCATATCTGCTCTGACTGATGGCAGCTGCAGTGTTGTATGGAGTCACTCCCATGAGTTTTTTATTTCATCTTGCTGTTTCCAAGACAAAGGCTGAATACAGAGATGATGGCCTACATATTGAAAAGTTGTCATCTCTTCTAATGACTGCCATTTTTAGCTCATTTTGCACGGGCAGTGCATCCGTGAAAGGCAGCCAGGTTAAACAGACCTTCAAATAAAGAGCTGTGATGTCTCATAAAAGAAATGATGACATGCAATGTTCTGGCTGTGTAAGTTATCTCAGAAATCATGTTTTCTTTCAACAGTGCAGGATTTGATTCATTTTAGGGCTTCTATAATTGGCCAAGCCTAAAAGCTGAGGCTGGTTATTCTCAGATCCGGTGATCATTGGCTGTTTTTTTTGTTTTTTGTTTTTTTACTTGGTTAGGTTTATTGACTATAGTGTAATATATTTATAGAAGACTTTGCCAGGATGGCACAGTAGAGCCTTGTCTTTTTGCTGACTAATTTCTTAAATTGCTGATTGTTCCAGCATTGTTTAGCTGATCATCTACACATCTACACATAACACAGTATAATTAGACCTCAGTGGCAAATTAAATAAACTGTGCCTAATCAGATGCCTTAATAAGGTTTGATGGCAGTAGATGAGAAAAGCACAGTGTCAGTTTAAAAGGTGTTTTATTCATATTGGCTTAGTCTGCAGAGTTTGTGACTCACCTATGATGGACAGTTAAATTCACTGCAGACCTATGGGAGTTATTTTATAGAAAAGGCCACATAATTTAATCTACTGTAGCAGTCCTTACCGCTCTGCTTTATAACATAACTGATTTAACTGGTGCAAAGATGCTCCAGGGTGCTAAACAAATTCAAGCTGTGGCCAAAGAGACGTGTGGGTGACACTAATGGTGAAAAATATCCAAAAACTTCTTGCACTCACCATCAGCGACTCTGTGCATATCTGCCACACAGGCAGAAAATGGGTAGAAAACTCCTGGGCAGCATGATGAGCAACCGCAGCCTGTCTGGTCCACCGCCACATATCTTCACTCTGAGGGGAAGGACGGGAGGCAGAGCTTAAATGAAACACACTGCAGGGAGCTCAAAAACAACCTGGAAGCGTGGCAACTTGTGTCTTACTACTCCTATTTATTTTAGCTGGCGGTGAGGCTCTTGGGATGATGTGAAAATCTGTTTGTCTGTCCGCCACTTCAGTTCATACTGAAAAATCTCAACAAACCAGATGGATTATCACCAAATATTATACAGACATTCGTGGGAGAGTAAGAGAGTAAAGAGAGTAAAATAAAATAGCTGGATGAACAGATATTCAACTCAAAGCACTGCTGTGCCTACATGCAGCTTCAAAGAGTTGCTGGCATGGCTGTAGAAACGCTGTCCCATTTTCATTCAAGTGATTCTATAGCATTAACACTACATACATATAAAAAAACATAACATGTTCAGAAACCCATTTGAAACACTGTAAAATAAAACTTTACTTTGTCTTAGTCTCACCTGTCCGGCTGCTGTTTGTATCATTCCCACTTTTGCTTTTTTGAAATATATTTTCACCGTGACACTGAAGCTACAGGACAACATCTCTTAAGTGTTTCTAGAAATAATAATTTAATAATAATAATAATAAGTAGAGTAATACAGACATTAATGTAAACAAACACAAAAAACCCTAAACGGTACAATGGAACAATTAAAAATGTCATTGACAAATTTTGTGTCAGTAAAATTAAAACCTAAGCCTTACAAACGATCTGCCATAAAACCAGCTATAAACAGCAGAATCTGAAACAAGTAAGGAGGGGGTCAAGTGTGTCAAAGGCCTCTGAGAGATCGATAAGGATCCATCACAGTGTGGTCTGGTGCGCTGTCCACGGCACAGTGTGTTCTTTACAGCCAGTGGTGTGATAAGCTCTGAGGCTTGACTGAACAGAGCTGCACATACAAACCCTGGAGATCGATTTGAGAAGTTGAACATTAACTGGTGACTGCGCAATGTTTCCGAGACAGACGAGCTGAGGAGATGAAGCTCACGCGTCACTTTATTGCTACTTTTGCGCAACAGAAGACACCGTTTTACAAACCTTTGGAACTTGTGTTACAGAATGAAATTTTTATTTTAAAACTGAGAACAAATGCTCTAAATCGATCAGGGAGATCAGAGATTTTGAGACAAGGGTTGTTCCGTAAAACAAAGTTACAGCCAGCAGCTAGATCGCTTAGCAAAGCATAAAGACCAGATTCTGAAGTGTTGAACTCATGCACTCATGGGTGTAACTAAACCTGGGATGAAAAACTGAAGAACAAAAAAAGAACAATAAATCCCACTTTTCTGTCAGTTTTGGCTGGAGCTGCTTTGTACGTATATGCAGAAGTGTATCTGTCATTCCCCTGTTTTGAATGGTCAATAAAGTTGCAAACATCTCATTACCAACTCATGTCCTATCCCACCATCTCTTTTCAAGAGGAATTACCTCACAGTACTGAACAGGAGCTTTAACACAACAGTCAATGGAAACACTCCTTACAAGCAAATATAAAACGTGACTGAACTTCTGAACTCTGTGTTTTAAGAGGTGTTTGTAGTTTACAACTTGTGCTCCGGGTTGGTTGACGATGGCAACATTTTAGTACGCAGAAAGTCAGACACAAATGGAGCCACCACTGCAGGATTATTCAGATGGACATGATGATCGCCTGGTACAGTCAACACCTTGTGCTGACAGAAAGAAAAACACAATATGAACTGGACATAGTTAACAAACCACCTCAAACACGTCTTAATCATATTTAGCTGCTAAACTCACATTTCTGTCCTTCAAGCACTGGAGAAGTGTTGAAGTGAATTTCTTTTGGGCTGGTTCGGAAAATTGCTTATCACAGCCTTGTTCTGTTCTGGGAAAAACAAAAAAAATAAATTTAAACATATTTAGTTCAATGTGACAAGAGACCATAGTAGCAGGTAGTGGGCTACAAATGCTAAATAGTTCACTTCCTTTAAAACCATGATTTTCACATTATTTGCTCACCACATTTCTGTCATACATTTTAATACAGGGATTCACTGTCTTACAGAACAACTAGAACAGGGGCTTGAATCCTCGTCTGCATCTCCAGACTCTGCTCCAAACTGATGCGCTCTATATTTTTCTGAAAGCACAAAACAAAAACACACAGCTCCGGTTTTTCTCTGAATCTCTGTGCGAATGGGAGAGGAGGTGGCGCGTGTGTTTCTGTGGGGGTTAAAAGTGACTTACAAAATTAACTCGCAGGTCTCTGGAGAACACAAATCCTGCTGAAGAGAAAACACGATGCAGCAGACGAGAGAGAGCAAAGTGAGATTATTCCTCGCTGAGAGGAGATAAAGGCGTACCTCCTTCAACTTGAACTAGACCTCGCTCTAACAGGACGGGCACAGACTGTTCAGACAGAGTCGGGTTTGCAGCCAACAGCCTGAAGGAAATCAGATATTTGAGACGACAGCGGAGGTTATCGACAAAGCTACTAGAAGTCTGATAGTCCTTTTAGAATGGCCAAGAAATGGAAGAGTGTAATACCTCTCTACTGCCTTCTCGTAAGTATAAACTCTTTTCTTTTCTTCTGTCCTTTTTTCAAACTGAAGCATCTCATCCATCCCCCGCCTCATCACCTTGGATATTTCTTTCTGCAGGAAAAAAAAGAAGACGGAGAAGATGAGGTGATGAAGTCAAAAACTACAGACAGAAGTTGAAAGTGGAGCGGAGCTCTTTTTAGAGTATGAGATATTCAAATACACATAGAGGAAATACAATAACACTGCAAGAAGTATTTTTACCACTTGAATGAGGCTCATTTCCTCAAAAGCTTTGGGTGGTATTAAAAAAGACCCTGCAGATACATTGTGATGAAAACCATTTCGTAACATGGAATAATATTATATATATATGATTTACGTACTAGCATTTAACCTGGGGCCGGTACTGGGAAGCAAGTTCAACATAGTCAGGATGTCTTTCTTCTACCTGGCTAGAATCTGTTTTCATGTAAATGCGGCTGTAACAGTTATGATGTATTTAATTGAGTGATAAGCGCTCCCTCCATTTGTTAGAGGAGCAGGTTCAGTGTCCAGCACAAGTGGGTGTTAAATGGCCACTAGGAATTTTATCTGCAATACATATAACTTTACTACTTAAAGCCAACAATTTATTTATTTATTTATTTATTTTAAAGGTTTTCTCTGGCGTCCACTCAGATTCCTGGTGGTAGTGGTGTCGGTGGGGATTGGGAGAACTTTGATTCGTGTCTTCAGTATTTCTAAAATCCAGGCCCTGTCTGTCACTGAACCAACACAAATCATTATCAAGCCCTGCGGCGAGTTTCAGACAAAAACCAGGTGTCAAAACTGTCAAAGCACCGAATCTGTTGGTAAGAATCCGTAAGTGTCCAGTAGTATGAGAGCGTCCACCATCTCAGGGTACAGTGCACTGAACTGAAACACAACATGAACAAACGTGTGATGAGAACAAGAAAAGACAGCGAAGCAGTCTCTGTATTCACTGCATGGAAATGGGACAGAGCTGTAACACACATCGGCCTTGAGGAGACACTTACCATCCCCGCTATGTCACCACCTGTAAATATAAAGAGGCTCTGCATGATTTACACTTTAGATTACTCTTCAACACAGCAACATATACGGCGCAGATTAAGATCAATTCTGCTCCGATGGCGTGCTCACCCATGCTGTGGCCGATGATGGAGAATTTCTTTAGCTGCAGAGCTGTGGGAGTTCATTTCACAGACCATCAACCAGGAAGGTTCATTGTCTCAGCACAGAACACTGAGATGGTTTTTTAAGTTGCCAAAAATCCCACTGCGGGTAACATGAAGAGCTCATAGTAAAACCTACACTGGGATATTTTCCAACTTCACGTACTCACACACCGTCAGCGACTCTGAGCACGTCCGCCACGTACGCCGGGTACGAGTAGAAAGCTCCGGGAGGACGGTGTGATGAGCGACCGTGACCTGCCAGGTCGACCGCAACATACCTGCGCTCTGGGAAGGAGGTTGAGGAAAACACTTGGGCACACACACCACCTCATTCCAAATGTAACAACACACGTCACATACTTTTAATAGAAAATGTATTTTGACATTCCATATTTTCCTGAATAAAGCAACCAGGAATGAGATATATAATTTGGGACTGGATTTAGTCTTGAATTTAGTTGGTTCAGCTGAGTTTAGATTGATTGTTGAACCTTATTCTCTTCATGTCTTGAGTTTCTAATTAACTATTCATTGAAGAATCACCATAACCATTACTCATTATCATTGATTAACTGATTATTATTTAACCATCAACTGATCCATTATAAGTATTTTACATTTTATTACAACCCAATTACTTAGTGCTCTCCACAAAAGGTCCCTCGTTAAAATTAATGACCCTAAAATAACAGTTTTCATGGCCTTCTTGTTTGTCATAGTTTACCTTTGGGCAGCAGGGGGATGAGGGTGTTGAATGTACCACAGTTGTCCGCCCAGCCGTGCAGGCACAGCACAGGAAGACCGTGATCCGGACCCCAGACCTGACCTCTGATCTCTCCCCAGGGCACTGGAACAGAGAGCTCTGAAGCTGGAGACACAACACAGGACAGCACAGCCGTCTGTCTGCACATCAAACACGCGGATCCAACGGGGGGAAAAAAACGACTTTTGCGACACATGTTTGCAGGTTTTGAAGAAAATGCATCCCAAACCCAAACCAGAACCCAGTATCCACTACGAAATTGTATGTGTGCGTTTGCTACAAGTCAAGCGGCCTTACGGTCATTTTCTCCTCGGTTAAGTTTTATCTCCAACACAACACACTCCACTGGCTTTGTTAGACGATATAAAATACTTGCCAAAGTGCAAAACTGTGTGAACTCTTACGTGTGAGGGTTGTTTCGTCCATTCTCCTGACGCACGTACACTTCTTCCTGCCGAGGACGAAGTCGTCAGACCGCACCACCTATGTAGGCTCGCGACCCTCCACGCGAACGCGCAAACGGAGGGGGAGTGGTCCGCGACCGAGCCTTCAAGCCACCGGACCGCCGAGCGTGGGCTCACACTCGCCTCTCACCGGCGGCAGGACAACCAAGTATGTAGTTAGTTATTCAAGTATTAAACTCAGCTGCACGTTTCAAGTTCCCGTACTTGGACTTTTTCCATTTTCTGCTTATTTATACTCTGGTTCACTTGTTTTTGTTTTTGTTATGTTTGAGAAATAATAAAAACCCTATAGTCTGTCTTCTTTTTAAGATTCTCACCATCATTTCAAAAAAGTTGATCTCAGAAGAAGAAGAAAAAACACCAGCAGGTTTTTTTCAGTTATTTTAAGAAGAACATACATTTGGGATTCAACAAACAATTAAATAATTACTTAGATGTCTGTACAATGAAAATATTATCTCCACATAGTTAAAACAGCTCTAGCTACCATTAAACAACACTTAAAAACACTTACACATCTTAACTCAAAACTGTGCAGGATTTTCATTGTAATGGAGTACTTCCATACTGCAGCATTGGATTAGCATTTTTATGACCGATTGATCTTCTTACAATCAACTAAACATCGCACCTCTAAATGACACTGTCTCCAATAATGTACAAATATATGATAATGTCAAAGCCAATGATTTGCACTTTTATCTTTTCCCTGCGTATTTACAGATTAACACAGGTCAATCACATTAACACTTTTCAACTTGCTAAAAATGATTCATCTGATCACTTAAAGTAAAAGCTACACTAGATAAACAGAAGAATAATGTAGCTGGGTGAATATCTGTGCTAAGTAAAACCCACAACATGACTCTGCATCATACAACTCTGCTCAAAATTTACCTTGGCATCTCTTACTGGAATTTAATTTAGCAAAATAACAAAAATAAGGATTTTGTGAGAGCATTTGCAGCCATGGATCAGACTGTCCTGTTTCATTTTGGAATTTTAAGTATTTTTTACTTTTTTCATTTCTGTTCATCAGAATTTAATCATTGCATCATTGATTAAGTTATATATTAAGTGGTCAGTGTTTTGGCTTGATACAAAATAATGAAATAATGTGGGCCTATTCTCATTTTTAGCGCCAGCATATTTGTTTTGAACAGGGTGATTTCAGTGTTTATTGCTTGTTTTTATTTTTGGTACGTTTGATAGCGTATTTCAAACTGCAGCTTCTCTTGCAGTCCTCCAAAGAAATTTACCCTTTTATATGGTGGAACAGTAAAAATGTTAAGGAACTGCATGTTATTAAGGCCTCCTGGGGTGATGCAATACAAGAGAGCAGCAGCAACAACAACAGCAGTGTAATCTTAACCGCAACACGGTGCACAGAGAGAGTAACAAGCAAACTACCAGCATAAATCACAGCCCTGTATCTGTCTGAAGGCAAACAGCAGGGAGGCTCACTAAGAAACCAGCAATGAGCCAGAAGAGATTGGAATGACATAATGTGTGAAATAAAACTACACACTTTCTGGGTCATATGTGGCACAAAGCTTTAACCCTATCTGCAACAAAAATCATCATAAATTCTGACAATAACTGCCCAAGCACAGCCACTGCAATTAGCTATGGAACTGTATTCTACAATACAATACAATCTACAATATTTCTGCAAGGTGACAACATTGTTTTTCCAAAAACGTTTTCACTGCTCGAGTGTGTTGTGTGTCTTCCTGAACATCCAGTGAGCTCCACTGTAGAAGAAAGCTGAGAACATGCTGGTCAGCCATGGCTGACAAGAACCAACACTTTGATTTAGGTGACAACAGAGCTCCTCCTCTGGTGCCACCCTCAGGCAACACTGTACAGGTTTTTGCCCCAATAATGGTAAAAGACCTAAGAATTGAAGAGTTGTCTAACCTTCCATTCTTCCCACAACTGTGTTTTCTGGCGTGTAATGAACATTGAAGTGATGCTGAAACCAGGGTGTGAGTATGGCTGCAGATTTTCAGTCACAGTTTAACAACGTTGCTTACTGTGCCATCATTAGCCACGCACCATTTATACGATAACTAATTACTTCACATCAGCAAGCAAGAAATAAAACATGGCCTGACAATGCCAGTGTCACTAAAATCAACAACAGCAACAACATATTTAAATAGTTTAAACAATTCACCAAAAGTAATGTAGTGGAGTTGCTAGTTCGTGTTGCACCGCTGACTTTAAGTGCAACCGGGTGTGCCGGGTAAAATTGTGCTTTTGTGCGTTTGCTACATCTTAGAGACCGCCACACCTGACGGTGTCAACACTTTGGTCTTCAGGAAGTCCGACACATGTGGAGCGACAACTTCAGGCTCGTTCAGATGGAAGTGATGGTTGCCTGGTACTGTCACCAATGTGTGCTGAAAGAAAAAGTGCAGCCTGTAAAACCTGCAATAACAGATTTCTTGTGAGCACAACACTGACATATCATCCCTTTTCAGCTGAAATGATGAACTTGTTAACAAACTGATATTTGTTTACACATCCAACCATTACGGAGAAATGTTGTGATTTATTTGGAGCCTATTCCTGGCCAACTGGTGAATTTAAGACCAATATTCACCCTCTTTTACCTCTGATTTTGGTCTGTTCCACCTCCTGAGGGACATATGTGGCTATATAGCTGCTAAATGCTCCGCTATGTTCACCAGCTAGTTGTTAATTGTGGCTGTTGGATGCTGAGTTGGTCAGGTACAGCTGTTTTTTTTAGGTTTTTCCAATGGAACAGTTGTCTGCTGTGGCCAAAAACAACACTGTGAGAACAGTGAGGGAGAACCAAAACAGCAAAGTTGTGGGCTGAAAGGCCAAACAATAATTGGAATTCATCATAAAGCCACAACCTGATACACCGGAGGGATTGTCACCTAGCACTGTCGGGGAAGTCCTGCTTGGAAAGTGTTTGGAAAAGGGCAGGTGATCGGATGAACCCAGAACCATTTATCAGGATGGCTTCTGGAGAATGATGCGAGAGTCCATCTGCATTGCAAGGTCAGTGCCTCCCAGGACAGATTCAGATACAGGCGATCCTTCTCTGTAGGTTCGTTGCTAAGCTCCTCCTTTGTTGTGCACCCAAATTGTGTTGATCAGCAGCTGACTTGGAAAGAGACCGTTACTGGAGACGTTTTCTTGATGCACATCCTCCTCCTCTCTCATTGGCAGCAGCACTTGACCAAGTATGTAGGTCAGTGTTGAGGTTTACGGCTGTATAAAATTTTCTGCTGCCTGTGAGACACTGAGCTTGTACTACGCTGCTACTTTTGCATTTCTGCAGCTGTCAGTCTGTCTGTCTACTGGGCACAAACACACACAGGCTTAACAGCTAAAAATAAACACGGAGATGCAAGAGCACCGACTTTACTACAAAAATGCACTCACATTTCTGTCCCTGAAGCCCTGGAGAAGTGATGATATAAATTTCTCTTGTTTGCTTTCAGCGAATAATTTCTGAAAGCCACTTTCTGCTCTGTAAAGACAAAGGAAAATACCAAGTTAATATTTAATTGGTACCGATGTTGTATTGTACTCAGTGCATGTATTATGGAAATGTGAGGTACAGGAGTATCTTACAGAACAACCAAAACAGAGGCTTTTATCCTTGACTGCAACTCCAGACTCTGCTCCAGAGTAATGCGTGATATGTTTTTCTGAAATCACATAAATAAAAAGATGCTGTACTTGCATTTTATGGGCTTCAAACAACACCTTTGGGAGAAATAAAACAGTGAAGTGATGAGCTGGTGCAGTTTGGTAGCAACCTACCAGATTAATACGAAAGTCTCGAGAGAACACAACTCCTGCAAGAGAAAAAAATGCGTTCCAGCATAGGAGGAAAAACACAGTGAGACTATTTTGAGAACAAACTCATTTCTCTGAGAGGAGAACCCAAAACAAGCATCAAAGTGGAGAAGAGCAAGATGAAGATTTTACCTCCTTCAACCTGAACTACACCTCGCTCTAAAAGGATGTGCGCAGACTGTTCAGACAGAGATGGGTTTACAGCCAAAAGCCTGGAATAAAACAGATACTTGTTTATACAGCACCTGTGCAAACAAAATTTCTATATGAGTGGATTTTCAGCAGAAAAAAATGTAATACCTCTCAGCTGCCTTCTCGTAAGTGTAAACCCTTCTCTTCTCCTCTTCTACCTTTTTATCATACCGAAGCATCTCATCCATCCCCTGTCTCACCACTGCAGACATTTGTTTCTGCAAGAAAAAAGACAACCAAACAATGAGGAGCAGGGATTGCACAGCTGAGAATGTTATATTTATATATAAATACATACACAAACACCGAACTGCAACGGACACAAAAAAAGTCCATTGCAGTTCAGATGTTGTAGGTGCAAATCATATTCAGTCAACAGCAGTGTATTTTGGGCCACAAGAGATTTCTCTCCTAGGGGGGCTGCTTGAGCGCTTGGCGGGGAAGAAAAGCTCCAATTTTACTTCCAACAGCTTTAAACTATATGCACTGTGAAGCTTCTCTATCCATCTCCTCCCCCATGTACCTACTGCTCCATGTGTTTCCTTGAGTTCATTGAAGGTAATTGGTGGGGAAAGGCAGTTTTGTTGTGGTCACATGAAACTTTATGACATAATCCACTGTTGACCTCTCTTGGAAAACTGTCTGTCCTCCAAGTGAACCTTTAAGGGTTTTTTCCCCTAAAAGAGACACTTTGGCATCAGGTGCACCACATGAAATCAGAGTGCTGTTAGTTAAAGCTAAAACTAAGATAGAACAATGGGGCAATTTAAAATAGGGGGGGGAAATGAAATAATTGAAGGCCAGATATAACAATATATATATGTCATAGTTTGACATCAAAGCACATTCTTCGCACACAACAAAAACAATTTACAGCCCTGCAGTGACGAGTCTCAGGGGATAGAGAAACTGTGAAAGTACCAGCTCTGTAGGTAAAAATCCGTAGGAGTCAAGAAGTACGACAGCATCCACCATCTCTGGATACAGAGCACTGAACTGTGGAAAATGAAATAGGGATGAAGATATGAAGCAATAGCTCAGAGCAGTCTCTGTAAAACACATTTTGGTATTGTCACTTACCATTCCAGCAACATTACCACCTGGAATAAAAAATATACAGTAAACATAACACCTGACACATATTCATTGGTGCACATTCATTCTTCTTTATAGCTGCACTCACCCATACTGTGGCCTATGATGGAGAATTTGCTCCAGTTCAGAGCTGCAGGAGGTAATTTCAAAGATCATCAACCCAGTTCACACACAGAACACTGAGATTGTATCTAGCTGAAAAGACAATGTCACTGTTGTGGTTTAACTGCATCACCAAACCCAGAGGGAATGTTGGATTTGAAGTAGTGACTAAATATGTGGCTTGTTGAACTTACACACCATCAATGACTCTGCGCACATCCATCACATAGGAGGGAAAGGAGTAGAAAACGCCCTGAGGACGATGTGACGACCGGCCGTGACCTGCCAGGTCCACAGCCACATACCTGCACTCTGAGAGGGAGGATGAAGAAGGAGGTCTCACCTTCACTGTCACATCATTTTATGTCTTCAGGAAGCAATTACCTATATTTTAAACTACAAAACTCAAAACATTTAACTAAAAGACTTGACATCACAGAGCCAAAAATAAATCCTAAATCCTTCATCAGCCAGGTCCAATTTTAATATTGGTCTCTTTCTTTCATTCTTTGTTTCATTGGCAGTGAATAAAAGTTTGAAAACGCTCTCCCATTTACACCTCAAAGCCCTGAATAAAACATTGTTGGGTTTGATTTTTACATTTGGGGGAAAGGAGGCTTGTGGCAAAACCCCTGAGAAATATGAAGAGTTAAAACTGGGTTGCTGAGAGCAGTGTTAACTTTTAGATGAAGTTTAGGACAGCAAAATTTTTACCTTTGGGCAGCAGGGGAATGAGGGTATTAAATGTACCACAGTTGTCAGCCCAGCCGTGCAGACACAGCACAGGATGTCCATGATCCGGACCCCAGACTTTACCTCTGAGCTCGCCCCACGGGACTGGAACAGAGAGTTCTGAAACTGGAGACATAAACTCTGATTAAGAAATACTCACCTGGGGCTGGAGGAAATAATTCATTTTCCATGTAAGTGGCAATATCAACAGATAGAAATACCCTTTCATGAAGAGAAGAGGTTTCTACGGCTAATGTTGTTTACTGATTACTATATTAGTTGATTGAACAGTTTCTGAATTTCTGAGTTTCTGCATTAACTAAAAAAAGAAATGTTTATGGTTATAGATTCTTGAATGGGAGCATTTACTGTTTTTCTCCATTGTATACCTTTGTAAATTCTTGGTAATATCACCTTGAGCTCTGTGACTGCCATTAGTTTTACTCTCTGCCAAACTTCAAATATCAGTGGGGCAGAAGCCAGCAGAGGATTATTATCACAACTGAGTGCTCTGTTTCTCGAATAACTGAATAAAACTTGTTTTGTCCCTAAATGTCAGAAAATAGTGGAAGCATCCCCATCAAAAGTTTTACAAATCATCAAATTGCTTGTTTGGTTCATACCTAACCCCCAAATATTTAGTTTACACTGACATGAGACATTTGAGAAGCTGGAGTCAACAGATGTTTTGTGTTTTTTGCTTCAGTAATATCACGATTATTTAATAATTGTATTCAGAACAGAAGAAACACACATGCAGAGTCAAACCATTTTCACATACCCTTTTAAACTATTAAAATCTATCTACATAATATATCTCAATCCACACTTAACTTATTGTAAGTGTAGAGGTCGGAGTAATATCTCCGGATCTGACTTGAAATGTAAAGACAATTCATTTCACATCTTTTATTCCTGGGAAATAGCCTTTAGCATTTAATTATTCATTTACTCATTTACCTGCTTGTTTCACCGCACAGGACTTCAGGTGCCTGACGCCTTTGAAAATCTGCATCATACTGAAGATCACCTCTACAGAGCGTACCTTGTTTTCAAAAACTATAAACGATCGACTTTTTAGACTATTCTGACAAAAAAGAGGGGAAAACTACTAAATGCAACACCGCTCCAGTCCTTAGAAAAAGTCACTAGTTTTCCGGCTTTTAAAATCATGTGACGCGAACTAAAGACGCTATTGGATAGACTTAGGAGCGGAGGTCTGGACCAATCAGCACTTAGAGGAGGAGGGACTAGCCTTTAACCCATTTGTGATGTTTGGAGAACCAAAGGGCAGCGGTCGAAGTTTTTAATAGAAATTAATAAAAAAAAAAAAAAGACCCCTTTCCTGTTCACTTTTCTTTGACCTCTAATGAAAACGTCACGGGGTCAAGGGGAGGCAGAGCTCATTGGGACTTAGGTATTTGGAGAATTGGACTGCCCTTTGCCCTCGGCCTTTTCTTCAACCAACTCTATTTATATCACATGGACAGCATGTAGAGTCACAGCCTCAGTGCTGTAGGGCTACAAGTCCAGCAAGAATCACAGAATCACACCTCCCAAGAAAATCAGCCTACACACAGCATGTACATTTAAACATCAATTACTCATATGAAGCAACAACAAAAATGATAACATATTGTTGAAAATTAAAACAACAACAATGAAACAAACAAGGCATGATGGGAGTAACACTACTGCACAAATTCAGTAGTGTTCGACAGAAACTTTATCGGTATATGCGCCAGGCGAGTAACTTGATGAAATTGAAATTGATTGGGCGCCATTTTCCATCTGGCATCCTGGTCTTATAATACATCCATGCTTATAACCAGTAGAGGGCACAGTGGTCATGAGGTATTCAGAACTTCCATCAGCACAAACACTGTAAAATACTGCTCTGTACACAGAGCATTTGTTTTGTTTGTTTAGTTTAGTTTTTTGTTGTTTTTAAAAAAAAAACTCCATTACAAATTAAAGTCCAGCATTTTAATTCTACTTAAGTATAACCACAAATGCATTATCAGTAAAATGCTCTTAAAGAATCAAAAGTGCAAGCTGTGCAGTTCAGTGTACCTCACAATAGTTAAATTATTATACATTACGTTATAACAAGTGTAACATTTTATTGTTATAGCTGGTCATGGTATCTTTTTTTAATTGTTTGTTGTAACAACAAAAGCATCTAAAATACTCAAAACTCACTTATGCTCCCTCGCTTTTTTTGAACTGATATTTGTTTCTTTGTTTAAATTGATTATGTTGTTTCCATTTCTATTGTGTATTCTCTATCATGCTTTTTTCAGGCTTTACTGTATCTTTACACCATTTGTTTTGAAAAGTGATGAGCTCTCACTCATCTTGTGTACATGGTTGACAATCCAAGAGAAGGTTAACTTTCATAGAAAACATTACAGCTGGTTTACACAAAACATGTAAGATGGTGGTGTTTATGAACACCAATTTCCTGTGTGTGTCTGTGTGTATGGGTGAGTGCATTTGCATTTCTGTGGGATTTCCATCCGAGCAGCATAATGACATATGATGTCACCATTATATTATAGTATAGTCTGTGACTGTGATGCATTTGTATGTTGTTTTAACCATTTGTCATCATCGCATGACTGTGTAGAGTTATTAGTGTTTCATCTGACTTAATGGTTTAATCCATCCTGATAAAAGTAAATTCAACGTACCCGGGATGAAATGTTATCTGTTCAGTTGACATGAGTCTCTACTGATGGTGTGCCTGACCTACATATTGGACTGGATGTACACAAAGCTACCTTACTATAGCTATAAAATAATTTAAAAAAAAAACATAACCCGGGCGAAATTAATAGATACCATCTTTCCGCTGGAGGCTACACACAGACACACACGAACATACAGACACACACACACACACAGACACACACACACACACACAGACACACACGAACACACACGAACACACAGACACACAGACACACACACAGACACACACAGAGGATCGTTTCACTTTACCTGTTTGCACATTTTTCTGGAAAACAGGATCGTCTTTATTCAAATGAGATTAGACTGCGCATATAAAGGGTCAGGGACAAAATAACATTTCAGAGCCGATGTTTGCATGGAATCAAAATGCTGGTGTGGTGTTGTGAATATTTTGAGAGACGTGTGGGGACAGGGGCAATGGAATGGGAGGGCTGGAATAAAATGGTGACAGGACAAGGAGAGGAAGTATAAAAGGTCAGCTTTGGGGGGGTCTAAGTCAGACCAAGAAGAATTCGACTTTATCACACAGAACGTTTTACTTTGCAGGTAGGTGATGTCCGCTTTTTAATAGTTTCATCATAGAATGAGAATAATTCCTGTTGATTGATTAAATGTAATGAATTAGGCAATATTAACAGAGAATAAAGCTAATTTAATGTAAAACAAAATAACAGTTTAATTAAAGAATTTAGTAATAATTTGATATTGAGGAGTTTGGAAGTAAGAATGGTTATTTATCCAATATCAAGTTGCAGAGAAATGCCCGGGTGGAGAAAAGTTTTTTTTCTATATGACATTAAAAGGAATAAAACACAAAACAAAATTTCAAAGTCACTGAATTAAAATAAACCATCCACTGCTACTAAAAATGAATATTTGCAGAAATACAGATACAGTTAATTGTCCTCACAGAGGGAAATTCCTGTATTAAAGAAAGAAAAATGTCTTGTCTACTTGCTTTTCATTACCTTGTGACAGTTTAAGAGCATTGAAACCAACAGTGGATCTGTTTTTACATCTGATAAATAATGTAGGGTGAAAATGAGGTGACAGTTACATTACAGTGAGGGCAGATGAGGTAACATATCTGCCTCTTTCTAGTAATGAGTTGCCCTTGAATGAAGTGGTTCTTGACTGCTGGCCTTCAAATCAAAAAGGGCAAATGCAATGCCAGACAAGTGGGATAAAACTGTTTGAGTAACAAACTGCAATCAGGAGACTTTGTTTTCCCCTGATTTTTCCTTTATCTGTTTCTTTTTCTTCAATACAACCCTTTTCTTCATCTCCTCAGATCATGGCTGACTTTGACACAATTTTGAAGGTATGGGATGCAGTGGAAGCGGACTACGACGCCTATGGAAACCTGGTTCTTACCCGGTCAGTGGCTCTGTCTCCTAATGACTGCAGTGTGCTCAGTGATAGAGCCCTGGTGCTGGTTTATATCTGGCAGATCCTCTCATTTCCTTTTCCCTGCAGTTTATTCACAGAAGATCCACAAACCCAGAAGCTCTTCCCCAGGTTTGTTGGCATTCCTCAGGACAAGCTGTCCAGCAGTGAAGAAGTTTCTAAACATGGTGCCATTGTGCTGAGGAAGCTAACTGAGCTGCTGAAGGCCAAGGGCAACCATGATGCACTCCTCAAACCTCTGGCCAAAAGCCATGCCACCAAGCACAAAGTCAACATTGACAACTTCAGGGTAAGGTTGATGTACATGAGGGAATATTTAAATATATACAGTATATAGCCCATCTTAGTTTGATCTTCAAATATTACATATTTCTTGTAGCTGAATCTGTTTTAGCTGAGATTTTTATATTCTCCAACTTGATTTTAAAACAGTTTGTGAACTTTTCTCTATATCCTGTCAACAGCTGATTGCTGACGTCATTGGTAAAGTCTTGGTGGAGAAGATACAACTCAATGCAGCAGGGCAAGCGGCCCTGAAGAACGTGATGGCCATCGTCATCTCTGACCTTGAGGCAAACTACAAAGCGCTGACGGCCTGAAGACTAATTTGACTAAAGTCACACTGGGGTCAGATGACAGACAAGAAATTTTAACACATGCAATAACTTTTTCCCTTTTTTTGAAGATGAAATGGTTTAATCTTGTAGATGAATAATTAAGAAATCTAATACAGCTTTACTGTAATACACATTGTAGAGATGAGGAGCATAAAGGAACATAAAAAGCTCCACTGTACTAAATTGTTTCAGACTGTATAGGTTTTCTGCTCTGTAATAGACAGCTTGATCAGACAGCTTGACAGATAGCTTGATCTTGGACCTAAACATCAAAATACTGTAAACATGTATCACATATTACCAATAAAACTCACTCAACTCTGCTCATTATTTTTTTGATCATTATTTCATTACTCACCTTCTGTGTCCTCTGTGGGCACTGGAGTTATATATCAGTTCATCTAATTGCTTGTCATGCTTTATGAATAACAATAAAATATGAGAGGAAAGATACTGTATCAGGTTTGAAAGCTCGTCTGGCACACTGTTACTGTAAGGTATGTCCAGAAAGGAATCAGGTCAAAATTAAAGCTCTTCACATCAAGGGCCTGGATGCACAAACACAAACACACACACATGCACTTACGCACTGTATAAATACAGAAGAACACATGCGCACACTCATGCATGCATTTCAGAAAAGTCCACTTGAACACTTCACCCACAGCAGTGTTACCAAACACCCGCAAGATCAGTATTATCTTTTGCAGTCACCTGATCCGTGTGGACGTGATGATACAGAACTGCCAGATTACATTCCTTCTGTGCCCACAAACAGCTTCAAAGAGCTGCGAGCGTAACTGTTGAATTTTAGACTTGTTGCCTAATAACTGAACCTATTTATTTTTCTGTCCACCAGCAAATGAGTTAATTAAATGTTTGTGCTCTTAATGTGATGTATGCATATGTGATGACATCTTATATTGGACAGAGGACCATGCATCAGTGTAGATGCCTGACTAAATGAACAATGAAAACAGCAGGTGATGATGATGATGATGATGATGATGATGTGCTCAGAGCTTGGACCCTCAGGTTGAGACTCTCACCACAGCCTCTGAGGTGATTATGCTGCATAAACCCCAAGACTCAACGTGTCAATGGCACATTAGAGGTCACACAAAGGTAACAACACAATGCTCTGAGGTTTCAGTCAGTGGAAAGAAGTCCTCACTTGTTCTGGTAGCCCAGTTAAGTGCTACTGTAAAAGAGCCAAGACAGACAAAGATACTGGTGTTATCATCAACATTCCCCAGCCCAAATGACTCTGTGCTGCCCTTCCAGAACCTGACTTGATGCCAAAACATTGTTTAGTTAACTTGCAAGATGGATAACTGCCACGATGATATCTATTAATAGTGATTGTGTGTTGTGAGTGTACGTGTGCATCCGTGTGCGTATGTGACACCAGGCACAGTGCATCTGGCAGGGACACACACCTTTTGCCCCCCTCCCTGAACACCTGCTGACTGAACTGAGGTAAACTCTCACTGGTGTTCACCAGCAGACTGTGGTTGTTTGTGCACTGTGTGACAAACGGGACTTTGTTGTTGCTGTTTTTTTAAAGAGTAGAAATGGTGAGGGGTGTCTGCATCTGCATAAAATCAACTATTGGTTTGATATAGTCCCTCGCTTCTCAGCTAGTATGAGAGATGAGAGTAAAGCTGGGCAGTATGGCTTTGCTTTCGCTAAGATATTAAGATGCTTATCTTCTGCTGTCAGTCAATGCTTATCAAGTTTCAAGTTTCAAACAAAAAATCAGAGATTATTGCGCTTTGCAGGAAGTAATGGTCACAATAATTATAATATTTGCAAGCAACTAGATACCTAAATGTGATATTGAATCACTGCTGAATATGCAGTGTTAAATATGCACAGTTATCACTTTACACCACTGAAATATTTCCATTCTGAATTTTTGTGGTCTAAATTCCTCTTGTTGGAACTTTCAATAATAAATAAAAAATAAATCAGCTGGTGGGGTCTAATTCAAGATATACTGTAAAATTCCGAGCTAAATGTCCAGGGTTACCAAGGGCAAGCCATCCTGGATTTTTACATTCCTGATTGATCTCACTGAATTTGAAAAGTTCCAATATAGACTTTGAACAGTGGACACACCAACATTATCTTGAGTGGAATGCTTCCAAAACTGCTCAGCTTGGAACTGACCATTAACATTATTAGAGAGGAATTCAGATGTCATAAATTCACATGACACATCACAGGTTTCCAAAAATCTTCTGCTTCTTGAGAACTCACGCAGAATTTCCCTTTTAGGTATCCCATTGTTTATGAGATTCATATCACCAGCAACATGTACAGTCAAGCCTGAAATTATTAATACCCCTGTCAAACTTTGACTTAAAGTTACTTTTATTCAACAGGCAAGTTTTTTCTTGTTTGGAAATGACACAGTTATAGTCTTTGGGAAAATCCAAAGTTCTATACCATTCCAAATAGTCCAAGCTGTTCTAAAGTAGCTAATTACTCTGATTTGTTGGGAACAACTGTTTTAATCAACTCAACAGGAGAAAAACAGCAGCTCTCTGCAGTTGGTTTGTGGACAGTCATGGCTAAGACAAGGGAGCTCACTGAAGACCTGTGGCTGTGCATTGTGGCTGCTCACAAGTCAGGAAAGGGCTACAAGGCCATATCTAAATGTTTTCAAGTTCCAGTGGCTACAGTACAAAGTATTATTGAGAAAACAATCAATAGAAAAGCCTTTATTGGCTATTACAGCAATAAGTAACTTTAAGTCCAAATTTGGGGTATGAATAATTTCAGGCTTGACTGTACTTCAGAATACCTTGCAGGATTCATTGCCAACTTTTTTCCCCTACAATATTTGCATTTTAAACATTTTGTGATACTTCCACACCCAAATTACACACAAAGAACTTTCCATGTTTCAATATGTAACATCAATGATATTTTAATTTGATCACAGATGTTTTATTTTCTTATGTTGACAAAAATGTCTGTGGACCATGAAAATGTACTGCTTACATGTCTAACACAGACGTGTTATTATTTACAATAATGAAAACAGAAACACTCCATCTTTAATCAATCAATTATACACAAAAGTGGACGTTTATTTCTACTATATGCTACTAAATCAAATGACTTCTGTTCAGACGTCTTTGTATCGGGTAAAATTCTCTGCCTCATGATAACTGTCAATAGGTGAACAGCTCAGTCAGTGTGATCAATCAAACTTCTTGACTTGTCACAGTGCTTACAAAATAACATCTACAACAGCTCTGTTCTATTTAAGTGTACCCATATCACATGTCACGATGGCAGTGAGTCAACAGCAAACATGTAAAACCTTGAAACTAAAATATTTCATTTATTTCTATTATTTACACCCGTTTTCCTGAAGTGACATGTCAAAATGTCCACTGTCTTCTTTACATCTTTCCTTTCTGGTTATCAAATGCAGGAGTAACCCTGTGTTTTAGTTCTGGGGACATATCTACGATACTTTAGCAGAACCCCCCCCCAAACAAACGAAAAACAAACCCAGACAGGACCAAGACAAAAACTGCAGCAAAAAGCCAAAGCAAAAAAAAAGAAGCCAAAGCAAAAAAAACAAAACGTGTCAGGTAAAACGAATGAAAGGAAATACCATGCTGGTGTGGTAGCTGCAGTAGATGTATATACAGTACATACAAATGATAAAGTCAGGGAGGACAACTCTACAATGAAATCAGTCACAGGAATTAATCAAAGCTTGGCTGGTCGATGTCTGAGGGTGCAGTGCATCGGGTCAGGTTGGACAGGTAGAGAGCGGTGGCCATGGGAACAAGACCGGCCGCCACTTTCAGGATCATCAGTAGCCTCCCTGAGGCATTGGTCACGCCATCGGGTGTCTGGAGGGAGAGGGACAGTACACAAGGCTGCTTTGTGTCCCCGAACTGCAGAGGGACATTTCTAATACCACGCAGAATGCAATGTAAGATCATACTGGCCAAAGCGTGAAAGTATGATGGAAACCCTGTAGAGAAGATATGGTTGGGAATTATGTACCACTGCATCACATTTTTGTTCTGTGCTTCCCAACAGCACGTAACAAATATTTCTAATTATATAATCAATTAGAGTAACACAACCTGGACCTGGATAAGGTGCAGAATATGGATGGACTAATTAAAAGTTATTAAGTGATTTAGGTTCATTAAAGTGGCACTGAGCTCCAGAGCTACTGTAGAGAGCAGCAGTGTCAGTGTTTGCTACGGGTCCAATGGTGCTGACTGAAAACTCTGCAGACAAGCCTTTAACTCGCAAGTCTATTTTTTAAATACAGTCCCACTTTTACGTTGTTATTTCTGCCTTATGCCCCCTCGTATCCGAGGAAACTGAATTCGGTGCGTGTGAAGACTTCATCTTCACTGTGAGCCCACTTCGACGTTTGTGACGAAAGCGCGATACGAACCTGATCCTCTGCGAACAGCAGGGGGCAGTGGAGCGAGGCAGCCAGCTTTCTGGCGGCGACCAGACACTCGGTGCGGACCGCGGCGTCACGAGCTACAAAAGGCAGAAACATGAGAGGACAGCCAGGGAGACACACACACACACACACACAAGGCTGAATAATGGCTTGTTATTTTTCTTACAATGTGTGGGAAAAGGAGGTTATATAAATTGTGAACCAGGACTGGACTTTCATTCATTTTTATCTTTTGTCCTTTCGTCCATGATTCAACTTACTGCCATACCATTAGTGACCATGAAGCAGACTTTTCCGAGGAAATATCCAGGATCCAAATGTTTCAGGGAAGCTTCTGCTGACTGGAAACTGTGACAAAAACAAAAACATAATACAGGTCACAAATTCAACTTTTATATCAAATGCTCCAACATTTTATTCATATGCGGTTCAGCACAGCAATCACTACTTGCAGAACATACAATATGCAGAGCAAACCACGCTACAGAAATCAGTAGGCATATTCTACAAATTGGTGAACAACATTCTTCCAGTTTAATACCAGCGTAAACATCCGTGCACGGCTCCAAGAGTCTGCATCTGTAGCCAGATAACATATCTGGACTGGAAAACTGGTTAGAGGAATCCGGAAGTAGTTAACCAGTGCGAGATAACAAAGCAGTGGATGTCACAAAGTTGAGTTTTTCTAACATTTAAGTCATAGATCGGTTTAAGTTTACACTCGTAGGTATGGCTTAAGAGCAAGAAAGGTTACTTAAGCTGCAAAGTGCACGGCTGCAAGAGGCTTGTTTAAGTACGATGCACGAGCCAAATTCAGAGAATTTTATTCAGGCAAACTGAAACAGATTAAATTATTTAAGGGTCTGAGAGATACCTGAGCTCTGAGGTCAGGTCGATGATGAACACCACCAGGTCTATTCTTGGACGACTCTCCTCATTCTCCATGGGCAGAGGGAGATTCTTGGCCAGTCTCCTGGTTGGCACAACAAACGCGCTCATTATCAGGCTAAACATGGTCGCCGATATGCAGCAAAAGTCGACCAGGCTCTGTTTACATCGGAGCGGATGAATGGCGGAGAATGGCAAGATTCCCATGTTTACAACTCAGCCAGCTGAATGAGGGTTACTGAGCACGGACGATATTGCGCCATGCAGCGGCTTTATTGAGCGCCCAGCCAGAAAGTGCAGCTGTCAGAAAAATCAGAGTTTCTCAGTTGCACTTACAACTTTATGTGAACATTATTTACCAGCTGGAAACCAATGAAGAGGAAAACCGATGTACAACAAATGCAGCGACAGTTTTTCCTAAAGTATCCAACCCTTGCTGAGTAAAAGTGAATCTGAACTACAGAAAGGATGCAAAGAGACACTTTGTTCAACAACTGTTCGACTATCAGAAACCAACTGACGCTGAATATACGTGGTGGTGTTTCCAGTTGTGCCGTAAATGACAGTTTCCGGCGACAGACCTCAGCAGTTGAATGTGATGGAGTAATACTCACACGTTCACAGTGACGGTGGCCTCCTCCACCAGAGCGTCTGCCAAACGCTGCTGAAACTGCTCTTCATTTTCCACCAGCTGGAGGGAAAAAACCAATAAAAACATTAAATCAGCTCAAAACCTGACAACAGGACTCGCTGCCATGAGAAAATAGAAGAAGTACACTTCTAAATCAGTCTGATGCATTTTCAAAACATGGCAGTCGTCTATTTTGCCCTCTGGTGCATGGATTGTGTTTACATTGCAAGCAACTGGCTTCTGCTTGACTGTATGTCAGCGAGAAATCATTTTTGACCTCATTTGACAGGATAAACCGTCATTGGTAAAACCGGAGGAGATGGAAATATAATATGCCTTTCACAGAATATCCAAATTTAGATTGGAAAATGAAAAAAAACACTGTACTGTAACGCACCCCAAAGATGTTCATTCTTCTTTTTTTGCCATCATCATCATCATTATCATCATCATAATCATCTTCCCCACCTTTATTTATGTAGTGACCTTTACACTGACCCCGACCCCCAGGTTGGTAACCGTGCCACACCGGAAGTGTATTTTGAACTACTGTGTCAGAATGAGCTTCCTGTCAGTTTAAGCGGTTTAAACTTTATTAACACTTTGTCAGGTCGTTCATACATACGAAGGAACCCCAGCAGGAAGTATGAACGTGCTTTATTTCTGTAAAAGTGGGTCTGTCTGTCATGTACTATTACTGTGTATGATGTGTAATGGATATAAGTTCACACAGACTCACCAAGACGCTCGCCGTGTTCAGACCCGGCAGCTTACTAAAGGGTTTCAGCAACGCCATCCCGGTGTCGACGGAAAACGCCTCTGAATCGGCAATTTCACAAATACATCCAGTGCGGCGGCTCTGCTCTTGCCATCTCCCCTCGCGCCTCTTTTCTGAACGTGCGTCTGTCGTCACCGCGTCGTCATCGCGTCTTCCCCTTCATGCCCAGTTATCTTCCGCCACCTACGGGCTGCTCGTGGTACTGCACCTCACTCCTCCTGATCTGCCGTCCACTTGGTACCAGGACGAAAACTGAAAACGAACAGTTTACATTCAAATAAATGTGAATCTGTTACATTAAGGCACATACTAGTAATAGTATACGCCCAAGATGGGTGAATTTTTGGTCGTGAAGCCATGGAAACCAACTGAAACTACAAAATATGAGCCACCTCTCTTCATCTCACACATTTACTTTTGAAGCTTTTACTTAAGTAAAAATTTTTCATGCAGGACTTTGACATGCAAATGTATTTCTGCAGTCCTGCATTATGTTTAAGTAAAGCATTAGTACAACTGCTCCTGATTGCCAACGCTCTGACATGGGCAGGTAAAAGCAGGTGTGAAACATCCTGAGCCATGATCCGACATGATGGGGCAAGTCCTCTTGTCATAAGAGCTAACTTTTCCAAGAATGACTAAAAATTAATTTTATTACTAGCAGTAAATGCCAGAATCAATAAACCAACCAACCAAAAAAAATCCATTTAACCTTAGAAGATTAATTTGTATTTTTTTTAAGTATCACTAGGCTAAAAACAGCTTTTTTTCCAGTAACTATGGGGCATTTTTTGATATATTTATTTCTGTGCGTAACTAGTAGACTAAAGACAAATCGATGTAACACATTGTTTGAATGGAAGCAGACAATTTTATTCATTCTATGGAGGCACAGCAAAGCAAATCCATCCCCTGTGCATCCAAGGTTGTTTATCAGCGAGGACACGAGTTCCTGGGCCTTGACCTGTCAGCATTCAAATATGCACATCATCTTTATGCCTTCATGTAGCAGGAACTGAGTGGAAATATTTGGAGGACTTTCAGGGGAACACGTGAGTTTATTTTCATAGTACAACCTCATCACTGCATATTGAATTAACGTCTGACTAAAGGATGTGTCTCCGATTTCCCAAATGAATGTTATGGCTTGAAGGCAGTAAATAAAATGCAAACATCAGAAGTGCCTTCAGTCCTTCACGGCTCATTTCAAAGATCACCGCAAGGGTGATGCCACATCAATGAGTCCAAGCCGTGTAAATACATCCACAGCTGCTGAAACTGATCGAGTCCTACTGGAACAGGGAAAACAGTAATAACATGAAACGTCCAACGAACGATTAAAAAAAAAAAAAAAATAACAGCACTTCATGTGAGTAAATTAAAAACAGACTTTTTAAGTTGGGCGTCTGTCTCTTCACTCGGTCATTTCTCATCAATGTCAAATGTACATAAGATCAACATGATGGCATAAAACCATGACTGCACTGCCTCCGGGTAACTCTCACCTCATTATTCAGAGATTTCTAAAAGTTGGTTTGCATGTTTTCTTGACAGCCGCCACCAAAGCACTTCCCTTCCACCGGTCACCCCCTGTCCTATACGAGCATGTCCCGCTTTGAACATGAACACGTACAAAGCCCATCCACACGCCCACTCAATCACTCACGCACGGAAACTCATCTCTCCACCTGCCTTTTACTAAACAATAAATCCAAAAACAAAGACTTTGGAGGCATCCCCTCCTGTTCATATCTCGCCGGACTCCCGCTCCTCGGAGCTGGATCGTCGCTCCCGCTCGAACGACAGGGACCGTTCCCGTTCCTTGCCCCTGGCCATGTCCGGGGAGGTGGACCTCTCCCTGTCCTCCCATTCTCCGTATTCCACCTTGTCATCACGCCATCCCTCTCCCGCACCCTCCCTCCATCTCTCCTGGGACAAGGAGCGCTCTTTGTCGCGGGTGTGCGATGTTCTGTCTCTGGACGATCTGAGGAAAAAACGACCAGATACATTTTTTTAAACACACAGAATGAGACTGAAGACTTGATGTCCCTAATGTCAGTATGCCATTTGTTTTTAAGTTGTCGTCCACATGTGGAAAGAGGGATCACAATGTCTGGGAGCAAGTCAGACTGTTCCAATTTCATGGTGTCAAAACTGGACAAATTTTTATTACAACAGCATATTAAAGTAGTAAGCCCCAAGAGGTCGAGGCTTACAGTGGTTTTAGAACAGCTAAGGGGTGTTGTTATGGACGATATAGAGCCGAAGACTATTTTTTGGATACAGAAGCTTCATGTCTCACTGTGCAAGCTCGGACTGCCATTTTGCACTGACAGCCACCATGTTTTTCTCGCAAATGTCGAAGTCAAAATCAAACTCAATGATTTTACGGCAATAATCTTATTTTAGTGATGCTGTGCGCAGGTTCCAGATTAAAAACCCCACCTCTTCCTTTTGCGCCTGTGAGAGTGGGAGCGTGAACGATGACTGTCCTTGTGTCGATGTTTCCTCTCTCTCTCCCGATCCCGTTCGGCGCCTTCTTCTCTGGAACGAGAGGAGCGGTGGCGTCTCGAACGATGGGATGACGAGCTGCCTCCGTCCCTGGACAAACCATCACAAGCAGATATTCAGGTTTCGATTTTTTATGATCAGAGTTGGTGCAGCACAGCACTTCCATACTTTTTTCTTCTAAAGTTTGTATTTCAGTGGTATGTAAGAGTTGGTGGCTATTGTAAAAAGTCAAAGTGGTCCCTGAAAAAGAAACCCGCGCGTTTCTTTCACATCACTCTGGCTTTGTGCACCATTACTCCCTTTGCATACGCACCTGTAACGGTCTCCGCTTCTAGACCTCGACCTGTGATGGAAACAGAAACCAGAAAGTTTCAGTTTCCGCGATGAAGCGCAACTTTTTCAGCACACGCCATGGAAGGAGGGGGGTGTCTTACCTCCTACGCTCCCTCTCCCTATCTCGTTCTCTCTCCCATTCTCGCTCTCTCTCTCTTTCTCGCTCTCGTTCCCGCTCCAACTCCCACTGTCGCTCCCTTTCATCTTCTCTCTCGCGTTCCTCTCGTCTTTTCATTCGCATTCTTTCTTGTTTCTCTACAACTGCTTTCTGTGTAAAAGAAAAGAACAAACAAGCACAGCAACCACTGAAAAATACTTGTTGCAACTGGACATCCTACACACATAACTGCCGGGTTCTACTGAATGGACGGATGCACTTGTCTGGTCTCAGCGATCAACAGTCGTGAAAATCGCAGCACTACTTGCAGCTCTCTCTCTCACCCTTAGCTTTTCAAGCTTCTCGCGGATTTGAATGAAGCCAAGGTGGAGTTTGCCCCCGAAGTGGTCGGCCAGACGCCGATCGTTGTCGTGGAGGCCCAAGTAGGCCGAGCACACCTCACACACCCGGAGTTTTTGTTGTTGAAAGCTGGATGCGGGCATCGAGTTTCTGTACACATCCTGCAGGAACAAAAGGTTTCAGAGCACAGGGGTAAATTACGTGGACAAATTCAGCTTGTATTTCATGATGCAGGCCTCGATTATGATGCCTACAAGACTTCAGTACAGGGTACGGGTAGAGTCCTTTTCTGATTTTATGAAGAGAGAGATGTGAATGTTCAATTCATCAAGGCGGAGTTGTCCGCGAACCAAATTAAATTAAGCTCCGTGTGATTGTTAAACTCCATGAGAGAAATGTAACACCCCTGTTCAGGTTGGTGACACGTGAGTAAAATTATTTCATCGACGCCGACACAATAAACCCGTGTCAACGAAGCAGTTCTGAAGTTTCTGACCTCCGCTTCTTTCTTTAAGGCGCGGGTCTTCTCCACCTTCTCCAGCAGCTGCTGGGCTTCGTCTACGTTCCCCTCACCACCGAGCTGCTCTGCCCGGGCCAGCAGCTTCCCGATCTCTTCGTTCAGCTCATGGACACGCTCAGCCTTTTCGTGGCAGGAGAAAAAGACAGTAACAAGCTCAGCTCGAAGATATATTAAAAAGGTACTTTCCACAGATGATCGATACCCAGTTGGGGTCAATTTGCAATAGTGCGTTGTAAAGGACACATTCGTTTTTCACCTTTGCAGCCACTTCGGCGCTGATCTCATCCTGCGTCTCAGCTAGCCTTTTCTTGGCCAGCTCAGTCCTGCGGTCACAGTCTGAAATAAAAGACTGAAGGTGTTCAGCAGCCTGAAAGAAAACACATGACATAAATGGGTTTGTTGTACGTGGAAAGTATACACCATGGCTGACTGTGTAAAACAATACTTTACTTGCCACAAAAATCAGATATGAATGCATGTTTTTCTTCTCTTTTGGTAAAGCTTTCTCAAACAAATACACTGTAGAATTTCCACATCTCTTTGGAGATTTCTCAATAATGGGTCATATGATGAATGAACCACACGCAAATACAAAATTACAATGCTGGAGCGTGCCCTGGTTTTAAGTTGGAGCCTCATGCATTTACATAACTGGATACAGTCATACGTTTATCACAGAGAACCTTCAGCCTAACCAGGCTATGACACACTTGACCGTGTTGATTTGCACACAAAAAAAAGCACGAGAGCACACTGGGTGCAAGGACCTCCACCAAGGCTCAACATTTCCCAAAATCAAGGTAGTATACAGATCGAGGAATTGAACCGGGGACCTGCTGCCCAGGAGCTTAAGGCCTTGGTGTGTGGTGTGATGCACCCTAACCATTCAGCTATTGGGTCACACCACCTATTTAAATTTTAATTTTATGCATTTATGGAGTTATGACTCAAAATGTACATTTTTGCCCAATCTCACAATGGTTAAGAATCCTTCAAGGACTTCCTGGATCCAGCTCATGCCCAAATTTAGTGGCTTTCAAATTAGACCAAGATCCACCTTTGGTGAAATTTTTCATTCAAATCCATTGATTAGTTTTTGCATAATGCTGCCAACGAAACAGACAGACAAACAAACAAATATGACCGATTGCATAACTTCCTTGATGAACTAAACTAGTCTGATGTGACCTGCTTCATAACATTAAATCCCCTCCCACAGTCAGCTGTTGAGGCAGGAATCATCAGGACATCAGGGGAGGCGTTGGCTTGAACATTTGAACATGACGGATGTCCACTGACATCGAGCGTTTACACAGTGTAGGAAGTGACCGCACATGGTGGCACTCACATCAAGTTCAAAAAAGTACTCCTGCTCCTTGGAGGCGATCTCGTAGTCTGCTCTGAGGGCCAGGTCGTGGACTTTCATGCACTCTCCCAGGTCCATTCTCTGCACAAATCAGACAGACATATAGGTGTTGCGCTTCACTGTGTCATCCTTTAACTCATCTTGAGATCTGTTATGCTAATAGCCACCTATTAAAAAGCAGGTTAAAAAGAAGTCACGGTCTAGTAGTAGAAAAATTACTTTACACACTTTGAATGACGTAGTCTTATATAAACTGATTCTCTCTCAGGTGAGGTCTGCTAAGGACCAAGTTTCTCCTGACTTCCAGCAATGCAGGCATTGCATAGAGCTAATGAGTTACTTGTCCTTGAATATGCAGCTGTCCTACCTTAACAAGCGGACAGCACAGCACATCCTCACTCTGCCTCCTTTGCTCCTCTCTCAAAGAGATGTGTGAACACTCCATACTGACATCAGGCTGCAGTCATACTCTGTGATGACTGTGCGTTGATCCTCAACAAAGCACTTCAAATACAGCTTTTGAGGTTCAAGTGCCGATTGTCACCTTTAATTTGTGGCGCAGCCCCATTTATTCGCCAGTTCGAGGGAACGGACAGTAATTTGAAAAGCTAGCTCCATTCAAACCTTCAAGCCAAAGTTTGATCAGTTGACATTTGGTGCTGTTCCTGGCAATGCTACATAAGGCCTGTACTCCAGCTATCTTCCCTCTGTCTTTCGGCTGGCTATCTTTCAGGGCTTATTAACTTCGATTAGCAGCCAAGACAGTGAAACATTAAGAAGGCCTTGTCTGTACAATCACTGGTCTGACATCATCAAAAACTGTATTTAAACAGGATGAATGGCACACTTCAGCCATACGCTAAACCCTTTTATGTTCAATCTTCTGGAGTAGACATAACAATGAAATAACTACCCTGATAGTCTCTGACAGTATATAATGGTTTATGTCTTAAGGCGCAGATGTGGAAGGACGATACTCACAGTGCCTGACAGAATGTCATGAGGACATGAATCCAAAAGGTGACTTTTGCAGACCCGCTCATCAGTGAATTTGATTCTCTGCCGCATTGTGTCTCCTGTGAAAACAAAACAGGAACAGCAAACGCACATCAGCAAGCACGTATTATCTTGTCGTGTGTGAACCAGTCTCCCGACTAAAACAAGACACATACTGACTCAGTCTGGTGCCAGAGTCAGGCTTACATTGAATGAGTCATACATCTCTAACCTTAGCAGTAAATCTTTACGTTTGCTGCTCGGATATCATAAAATGATAACATCTGGTGGGAAGGCATTAATCCACGACGAAACCAGCACACAGACCGTGACCAAGTAAAATGCTAAAATGTTAGCGAGATCACGTTTGTGTAAGGTGTTCCTGAAACCTGAACTTTCCATGTAAACTGAGAGACAACAGGTAGCTACTCGACCGGCTATCCTCATGTGAGCTAGCTTGGCTGGTAAAGCATGCCTCCCTGTCAATGTGTGGCAGACTAGTTAGCTCGCCACGGCTAAGGCTAGCGACAACTCCAACTCATGTCCTGGTTTTAATCAGGCGCCAGTCCCAACCACGGCCCGCCGAGCTCACCGTCTCTCCCCGTCCCCATGAGCTGGTCCAGCATCGCTCGCATCTGCGCCTGGGCCGACATGTTTGTCCGGATGTTTAGCTGACTAACGCCGTTTGAGTCGCTCCTCGCCAGCTGCGGTCTTCACACATGCAGCCTCCTCAACTGCAGGCCTCGTCCGCGGTTCCTCCACCGCCGCGGACAACTTCTCCCCAACCCACGAGGAGAAAAAGGCCGGGTCCTGCTAAGACAGCGAGTTGATTGTGTGTCTCGTCAGTACAATTTGCAGGTTGTTGCGCCACTTTACCGGCGGCTAAATGTGACTTTGTAACGATGGACGGCTCTGGGTCGGTTGAGCAAGTCTGTTTGAAAACTGCCGGAGTCTGGTGGTCGAGTAGAGACAGCGGTGACTGAATATAGACAGGGCGTTTGGTTAGCTAGCTAAATTTATATCGAAATAAGTCGCGAATTCTGCTGTAACATAGTCTCTGACTGTATTTCCAGCCAGTCAATTACAAGTTGGCAAGTTTATTCAACGTCCTTTCTTCCGTCTCTTCCCACTTCCCCTCCGTGCGCGTCCCCGCGGAGCGCGCTCCTCTCCCTCCGCCTCGAGGAAGTGCTGCAGTCAGCCTCGCGCGCTCGTCGGTGTGGTGACGTTACGCATCATGTGGAAAAACACAATCTCAGTCAAATATATGACTGAATAATTCAACATTACATACAAAGGCGAGCATCAAATTAGTTACTTTTAAGCATTCAACTCTGTAAGATGTTTAAGTTATTTGTGCTGCCAAAAAAGTTGTCAATTCATATATGAGTCTGGACATTCTTAAATTCGCTGATGAAATATCCCTCATTTTAAAATTAACTTTAATCAATGGACATAAATATCCTTAATTAAAGATCCTGACTTTTTTTTTTAACCTAGCAGCAGTGTACGTAGTCGTGTTTTTTATATTGTACTCATTTGCTGCAAATTAAGTTTAAAAGTGTTTTATTTATACATTTGCACAAATAAAAAAGTACAATGCAAATGTTGACATAAAATGTGTATGGTTATTGAAGTGACGCCAATATATATGAATATATCGCGGTGTGTAACTGATAATTTAAGATTTAATTTTTAGTGTGCAAATTATTACTTCTTGTTGACGTTTCGCGTCAAACACACGCCCATAACGGAGGTATTCCCGGTCCCTCCCCGTCTGTCACAAACGCATACTGGAAAAAATGGCGACGAGTATACTGCGGCTCCCACTGCGACTTTCCACCAGAAATACGGCGATGATGAGCCGTAACGCGGGCTTGAAACCATCAAATATATCCAGGACGACTCCAATGCGAACCGCAGTATCAACGCCTTCGGGTGCAATCCTTCCAAAACCGGATAAAGTGAGTTTTTTCTCTGCTGTGGGTGCCAACTGAAATACCGACAAGAAATATGAGTCACTTTATGGGTGGGGCTTACGTGACCTGACACGAGGTGTGGCCAATAGAAAGGCAAGCGATGCGCTCCGGTTAGTCAAGTCATCCAATTGAACGTGTGTTTACACGAGCGAAGAGGCGCTTTCAGGAAGTAATTGCCTCCTTCATTTTTTTTATACATTTAGGGCAAAAACGAGCTGCTGGGTCCCTGTTAACCCACCATACCTCCCTCTGTCTGTGCAGTTTCTCTGTGTTGTCCCTGCCAGAATACTACCAAATCCTAAAATAATATTTGGGTAATTTGATTGAACACATCTGTCAGGATATGAATAATGACGGTCTTCAAATAAGATTTCGACAGCAGGCCTCTTCAAAAAGCAGCACCCACCATAAAACCCCACCTATATCGGTTGGTATCAATTAATAAATACCTTGAAATTGCAGAAGATACACAGTTTTGAATCTGAAAATGTGGTTAAGTGTTGTCCACAGTCTTTAGAAAATGTTTTGCATCGCCTCATGTCTGAGCAGCCCTGTGAGTGGAACATCTTTGTGCTGCTCTGCTATGGTAAGATTAGCCTCTTGTTTTTAGCTTTGAGGGAAATTGTTGCCCATGATCATAAATCAAGAACAAAATATTGTAAACCAAACTGAAGTGAGGTCAAATTTATGGTAGGAGATCTGGACAGTTCATGTGCCCCCCACACACACACACACACACTTGAATTTACCCTTAATTTTGATGTCACATTTCCTCCTCATGTTTTCCAGACACCATTTGGTCTTATCCGCATGACAGTAGTGGTGGTGCCTTTCCTGTACGTGGGAACTCTGATCAGCAAGAATTTTGCTGCGCTTCTAGAGGAACATGACATCTTTGTCCCTGAGGACGACGACGACGATGACTGAGCCAGCTTCAGAAAATACATGGTAAAGTAAGACTTTACATTAGCAGCACCTATTTAACCTTAATCCAACGTTGCATGGACCTTTTTACTGACAATCTTATCTGTGTTCAAAGGGTGTAGTTTGTGATACATTTGAAGTGAATACAACTGGTAACTGCTAAAAGCTGATTATATGTTTCTTATGTACATCCACAGGGTGCTTTGCAATACTGACTGAAAGCATACCAGCCGGCATGAGGAAGATGGGGCAAATGGGGCAATTTGACTTCCAAATACATCCCTCTACCTCCACCCATCTCCCTCCTCTCCCCTTTGCTACTTATCTTGTTTTCACTGAAATCATTTAAGAAATCTCATATCATGTGAGGCTACAAAAAGTACTTGTTGTGCCCTCACTCTTGTTTGCATGTGTGTCAATTGAATAAACAGAGTTGATTAGTTGTGGAAAATGCTTTATGTTTGTTTAATCTTGACAGTCATGGTGATTTTCAAGTACACAATAGTTGCCATGATTCTTATTCTGACTCTAAGTCATATCAAAGCTTAATACATATTAGTAGTGTAATGTAATAATATTGTTATATTTTGTATTGGCCTGCTGTCCTTGATTTTTAGGGTAAATTTAAAACAATTGTCCTCGTGGGTCAGGTGTGTCTTGATCCCTCCTGAAGTGCAGCATTGGCCAGTCTCAAGTGTTCATTGAGGGATCCCATCTCCAGCTGGCTACGGCCCTTCAAGTCACTCAGCTCTACATAGGCCTCCTTATAACGCTCATAAGCCGCTTCTTTCTCCTAGAGTCAAAGTTGAGACAAATATGGTAGCCATGTGAAAGTCAAACAGGGATGTTAGTTTAAATCAGAATTGTAAATGTAACATGTAGGAGTGCATTTTTTAGATTATTTGTATAATGAAAGGTCAGATCATAAAACATACCATTTTAAGAGACTGCACTTCATTCTGCAGACAGCTGATTTCTTTTTTAAGATACTGCACCTCATTTTCTTTAGCTCTTAGCAGCATCTGAAAACATGAATAAGAGTGAGAAGTGAAGTATTTGATTTTATTTTAAAACATTTTGTATTTCAGGCAGTAGATGGCAGTATATGCTGCACCAGACTGCGAACAACCACAGATGCTCAACACAAATGAGGCCACCAGAAAAAAATACATAGGAAGGAGTGACAGAGTCACATTACTGGCCATACAAGACAAAACTGTAAAAAATGCTGCAATCAATTTGTCTCATTAAAGTTGTCTCTACATCCCACAGCACATACATCAAACAATGCTTTCTGCTTCCCCTTGATGACAGTAATGTCAATGTTTGTCCTTCAAGCTGAGGTTGATATGTTTAGGTGCAATAAATGAAACTGGGTTGGGCTGCAACAAGAGGGTTAAGATGTTTTGGCATCACTTGCATTCATATGAGGGAAAATTGCATCGCATCTAATTTGGTCACAAACGTTAAACTTAATTACTACAGTACCTCTACTTCTGACACAGTGTGTTCAGTGCTGCCACAAGAAGCCAGATCTGACCTCTGCCCTGTGATGAAATAACGCATACGGCTGATCTCTTCTGCCAGTTTGGTTTTAAGCTCCTGAAAAAAGGGAAAATGTTCAGCTCAGATTATGACGAAATAATGTGATCTACCATGCTTATTTATGTTGTAGCTGATTTTCTTGTTAATGTACCACTTTAAGAACCCCCCCAAAACAAATTTGATGTTGATTATATTAACCTATAAAGTGTTATGGCACTGTTTCAAAACAGACTCTGAGCAGGCATGCACTTCACACAAACCTGGTTCTCTCTCCGGAGCTGCTTCAGCTCACTCTCCATGTGGCCGAGCTCAGTCTCTCGGCTCTTGCTGCTCTGCACAGTGCGGCTCAGCTCCACACACTTCTGAGAGTAGCGTTCTGACAGCACATCTAACTCACAGTGCAAAACATCTGCCTGGGGCCTGACACACACACAGACACACCAGTTATGGAGTAAATTATAATGTGCCACGCTATCATGCAAGGGGTCACAGTTGAGTGTGGAACATCCTGAACCTAGAGCGAGAGCCTGTGAGTTGGAGAACACTCTCAGCACAATAAAAGAGAGTCTATGATAAAACTTACATGTGCCCTCTGTATGAAGTGTCCTCGTGCGCAGCGCCTCCAGACAACCTTCTGGCCTTCTCCACCTCCCTCTCCAGCTCCTCTCTGTGGGCTGCTCTCAGTGCCTCCATAGCTTGGATCAACAGTCGGTCAATTAGTTAGGAGTGCAAATGGACATAGTGTGGAAAGTAATCTTTGTCTTCACTACACAGCTTTAAAAAACAGCACAAGGCTATTTCAATAAGGAAGGACATCAAGAACACTGCAGTCAATATTATACTATAACATAATATATTATACCTTCCTGAGAACAAAATCTTGGGTAAAGTGCAAGTGTAAAGGATGGAATGAAATAATAAAGAGGGGTTTTCTGTTGTATTTAATGATACAGATTTTTCACTGAGAACGACGAATTGCATCAGACTGACTGAGCTTCTGTTGCTTGATGCCTCTTTCTGACTTACCTTTCATAGCCGCCTGACTCTCCTCCCACAGCATCTTGTCTTTGTGCTCCTCCAGCCCCCTGATCTCTCTCTCGTGTTTCTCCTGCAGCTCCTGCAGTGCTTTCTGATGGGCACCTTCCATGGCTTCCAGTCTGGCCCTACAGGGGGCCCTGGGGCCACATGGGCTGTCCACCTCTATCCCCATGGCAGCACGCTCTCTCTTGATGCTCTCCACTTGCTTTCGAAGAGAGAAGGCCTGGGAGGTGGAATTGCAGCAAATGTGTAGGGGACGAAAGAGATTTTCATGTAAACCACTGTCGGATATCATCATAATCTCTTTGCTTTGAAATACTTTAAAATGACTGTTTTACTTGTTCTTGCACCCAAATATTTTTGCAATTATTTAATAGAGTGACCAGAAGTTTCTTCTTACCTCCTTTTGAAGAGCTTCAGCTGTATTTGTTTCAATGGTTTGGACACTATTTATAGACCGAAGAGCCCCCCCTGAGCTATGTAAATCAACCTGTGAACCAGTGACAGGGTGTTTAGCCTCTTCAGGGCTCGGCTGATAAGTCTGGGAGTGTACTGGAGACTGTGAATCCTGTTGGGTGCTTGACTGATAAGCCTGGGCTCCAATGAGAGACTGTGCACTCATGTCCCTAAATGACAGCGTCTCAAATTCTACCCACTTCCTGTTGACCTCTGAGTCCATGGTTTTAATAACAGGCATGGGTACACTCCCCTTTTTCAGCTCCATGGAGTCCCACCTGCTGCCCATCTCGCTGAAGGGGACCCCCTCCTCAAACCATTTGTTCCTCTCCTCCAATCGCTTTGCTTGTTCCCGGTCCCAGCCCTCCCCTTCCTCTCTATGACTGGCTGGAGACAAGTCTGCACCCGGATGCCCATCCACTGTATGGTGGCGGCGGCGGTAGTGGTGCTCAGACTGATGGGAGTTTGCAGCTGTGGTGGCAGAGGTGGAAGTGGTAGGTTCATAGCCAGAGTCCTCACAGGTGAACCGAGAGGTGGGTTGGCATGACGACGGTCTCCGGGAGAGGGGGTTCTCTTTCTCGCTGCCGGTGTCTGATTGGCTGAGTTTGGAATGAGGGAGAGACAAGTAGAGTAGAGTTACACATCAGAAGAAAGATGATAGAGGGGGGTTCAACACAGACAGACCACCCAGTCACACCATCTGTGTTTCTTCACAGAATTCAGGAATTTTTGTATCTAATGAAATTGCTATTTAATAAATTAAATTTGGGAATTTAATGTATTTTGCAGTAAGATGAATAAATAGCACCATAACTCCAGGGCTTCACGGTGTAGGATGTCCTCCTTTTTAATTTAATTAATTATAATTAACTAATAATTTTGTTAGGTTTATTTATGTTAAGCTATTTCTGAGATCAAGATTGAACCTTTTCTTTTTTAAACTTTAATCTATTTATCTTGATTATGTTAATTTACAGATGGAAACCTACTGCTGGGTTTATTACAGAGCAGCAATGAAGATATTGATAGAGGCACACACATTATTTGATAAGTCGTTACAGTAGCACTAGTTTTTTGGTCATCTTTGGATTGTGAATCCTTTTTTAACAATTATTCCTTGTTTTTCCTTTGTCTTATTATATGTGTGACCTAATTGTTTGTATGTCATAACATATGTTATGATGTAGCATTCTATAAATGAAACTGAATTGAATTGAATGGAAACCCAGTATAGCCCAGTGCGAAATCAGACTCACTGTGTGTTGTTGTGGATCGCCTGCTTCAGTAACTTCACCCAGTTCCGCCGTATTCTGGAGGTCATAGCAGAGAGAGTGAACACTGCTCTCTTTGTCTGGAGGACATCAAAAGACAGAGTGCAGACACACACACACACACACACACACACACACACACACACAGTGTTAAACAGGAAGCAGCTAAACATGTAATTGGTGTGGAAATGGAGCAGGGGGAATTGTATGTGTGTATATATATATATATCTTGCTGTACTGTACAACACAATGAGCAAAATGCAAGTATAGTAAATACATACTTGTATTTGGAGTCCATAGTTCTTGTCTACATCACAGTCTGACACATTCATGCAGGATGTCAGGACAATCTCTCCATCCAGATCATCTGACTGCAGCACAATAAGAAGAAATCAAATTCACTCAAGTCAAATCAGGCTGCAGCCTAAACATCAAAGACAAATGAAATCATCCCATAGAGCATCTCAGGAAAATGGATGACAGTCTTGAACTTATGATGGAAAAAAAATAATTGTTGTGGCTTAAAATATAAAGACATGTTCTGACAAATAAGAATTTACTTTTACACAATCAGGTCAATACCTCCTCAGCCTCCGAGTCTCTGTAGTACCTCAGCGAAGTATCACCCAGAACAAACCAGTGTTTCCTCCACTGTGCAAAACATTATTTTGTGGCATAACATTAAAACATATCAACATTTTACATGTATGTGTTCTCCTTTCTAGATATTTCAAACAAAGTGTCGTTATGGTGTTTTGTGCCATCTGTCTCTACTTATGCGACATTGTGGTCACAATAGGAATCGGAAAGCACGATAACTTTGAATGAATTAAAATAGAAATTTCACAAAAACTTATTACCTCGCCGTGTTCATCCAGTCTGGACATCCACCCCTTCAAGTAAAAATGTATGCATCCATGAATGTATCATTTTGTGTCCAATATACATTAAGTGGGGGAGAGAAAGAAAAAGAGCGTGTGAGAGGACAAAAAGCACAATGTAAAAATAAAGGGGGAATCATACAGTTCTCATTATTATAGATGGATATGTATCTGTGAACTGCTACAAACTTTTGCATGGCTGAATGTGCTGAATGTTTCATTTTTCATGTCATTTCTTTTGGGTTTGATAAATCCGCAAGATTTAGGCATGACAGTGCAGTGCTGAGACTGCAGGACAAACTTTCTCGAACCATCCTAGAATCTATTAATACAGATTATAAATCATATGCTTGAACATGCTGGCCTAAAACACACAGTGCTAACTAATGGATTTTTACTGAAAGGTTCTTCGGGGACTGAGCCCAGGGTAAAAAAAAAAAAAAAAGCCGAAATGAATAAAAGGAGCTACTATAGAATGAATGTCTGAATGACCCATTTTCTTGCAAACACTTATGTGATTTACGCAGATGCAGTGTCATGCACACCTGTGTCCGAGGGCACTCAGGAGGTGCTCGATCCTTCAGCTTTGAAAATCTATGCTTCCCATTTTGATTATCGGAATTCTTTGACAGAATAAAAGAGACAGGATTGAAGATTTCGTTTGTATTTCAGCATGTTTTTTTAATCATGAAAGTTGTTCCAGTTGTACCTGTGTGTGAAGAGATGCCGTTGACTGTCTTCGAGATGATCGTCCATTGTCGGAGTCCCGATATTTCTCCCGTCTGTCCCTCCCTCTCTCCCTTCCTCTACCCCTCTCATCTGGCTCAAGCCTTGAACTGTAGATGTCCGTTTCATCCTGGTACCTTCAGAACCAAATTATGGAGGATAGAAAATGTATGTGTATTCTCTGACAAACAAAAGAACAAAGTGTAGGCCCAATTTACATCCTTTTTTCTCACGGAACCTTAATATACCTCTGCAAAGGCTTTTCAAGAGCTCTCCTGTTTTCTTTGGCAATAACTAAGGCAATTACTCATAATCAGATCAAAAGATCATTATTATATTAAGTCTTTTGAGTCTTCCTTTTGAACTGGCGACACTACCATTTCATTTATCTTCCAGCAGCCACAGGAAGTTATAGAATAAACTTACAGTTGTGAGACTTGTGTTATGGCTCAGATGCTATACCTGGATACCATGTAACGCCATGTGGTATTACTAACCCATATGTCCTGATTCTCTGGTCCCTACAAGGACTGGGACTCTGGTTCCTCCTCCTCAGTCCAGGAAACTCTTCTTCTGACTCCAGGAGTAGCTTTGGAATGTCAGCCAGAACTATGTAGTCCTCCATGGTCATCCTCACCTCAGATTAAGAAAGATTTATCAACATTTTACATGGTGTGGAGAACAATCCATGGCACCAAATATAACAAGATTAAGAGTCTGCAGTCATGTTAGCAGCTTTGTGAGGCTGGACTGAGATAAATCCTCAAGTGATGAGACTGATGTTAAAAGTAAAGTTAAGTAGCAAATTAAACATTTGACACAACTGTGGCACTCGATCAAAGGTCAGAGGGTCAACAAGTTATTACACTTCACCTTGAGAGGAGCATGAATGTGAGAGTCAAATTTTATGATTAAATCATTCAGTAGTTGTTGAAACATTTCACTCTGCATCAGAAATGTCAACCTCACTGTGGCCCAAGAGGAAAAAGTCCAGAGGGTCGATTCTGTGGGAACCATGAATTTCTGCCCAGCTTTTTAGGGCCACCATTCAATAATAGTTGGTTGTCAAGTGACAAGCAGACATTACCATCCATCCCAGAAAGCTTGTGTTGCTGAAAAACAACATGCAATACGCACCTCCTCGGGATCTACAGCAGCTTCCTTGGGTTCAGAGATCAACAAGGCCTCCATGCCCCGCCTCATGTTGCTCCTGCTTCTGTCACTGCATACCTTATTACTCCCCTCATTGCCCTTATCAACTTCAGTCACTGCAACATGGGACAATGAACTGCCAAGCACCTGGGAGTCCACTTCTCGTCTTGATGTAGAAGATCCATGTGATAGGGGGAGGCTGAGTAAGGAGTGTGCAGATCCCTGCCATGAGCCTTGTGAGGGACTCAGTCTACTGTCTCTGGAGTGGGGCTCCCTCCGTGGGGTGGGGCTGTGCGTACCGTAGTAATTCCTCGAGGGTGATACTTCCCGGCTGTTACGAGTGCGAGTGTTGGCCGAGCTGTTGATGGTCGTTCTGGTTTGAGGAGATGCCTGAGATCCTCCATGTGAATTTTGCTGAATGGCTGATGAGCCACGGCGGGAGATGAACTCCAGATTCCTGTAGAGTTTTTCAGAGTCCAAACTATGTTTGTTTGAAGCTTGTGATGGACTCCTAAACCCCCTAGTGCACCCATTTTGAGTATCATGGTTACCGTTCAGTAAATGGAAGGAGTCTGTTTGCCTGTGAGAAGGGGTGGCCCTCGAGGGCGAGCCAGTTCGAGAGGCCATGGACCCCCTTCTGCGAGATGGACTGGACCTGCCTGATGTGTGCCTAGAAGGAGCATGTGATGGGAGCTGCGAAGAGCCGCAAGATGAGGCGTGAGACCGAGCCTGACTCCTGGAGAGGGAGCTCCCTCTCTGAGGTCCCACAGGAGATTCTGTTAACTTGTAGCGGTCTGGACTCACAGAGCTGTGACGGGTTGGAGAATTTCTTTGCGTGCTAGTTCCACGTCTGAAGTTGGAGTGGTACGTGTACCTCTGTGGGGATTCACTTCTCCAAGTTTCCTGCATAAATGTCTCCATGTTCCTCCTCTGTGAGGGCATGCCAAGGTTGACATTCCTGTAGGGGACGCAGGCTTTGGCCTCGAGGACATAGTTGCTGGGGAGGGGGTGCCCCCTTTCATAGTAACGATAGGGCCGTTTGCTGACTTCCTCCGTCAGCCGCTCACCATCACCTTTTCTGTCTGGAGAAAAGTAGCCACTCTCTAGTTCCCCGACTCCTCTGGACTCTGAAAACAATACATACCTGGGGTCATTGCCCATATATGTAGCGTCAGCACAAACATTGGTTACATTTCTTTGCACTGCTTTCACATAAAATATCACAAGTGTCCTATTCTCTCAGGTCAAGATGAAGGGGTTCCTCTGTGTTTTTAGGGCAATTAAGTAAATCTATGACTAACCCGATGCCTGGCGGGACCTCTCTCTGCCCCTCCTCTCATCCATCCAGGAGCTTTCAGTGCCTCGGTGGGGAGAAGGATGCAGCCGGGTCATAGCTCTTGGGGCCGCAGAGGTCCTCTCTGAGCTGAGGGACCTGCTCCTCTCTGGGCAGTCCCACTGATTTGGTGAGCTGGAGGGGAGATAGTACACAGTCGTAACAAGACATTTAGATGAAGTAGCTGGTGCAAACAGCGGACAGTCACTTGATTTTTGGTGACTAGAGGAAAAGGCTGCAGATGATTTAACCCTCCTGCTCCCCTTGTGCTGGAGGGAGAGGGCGTGGCAATGGGCGAGGGGTCCCGGGGACCCCTGAAGGTAGCAGAAGGGATAAGGTGTTCTGGTGACTCTTTAATAGCTACCTAGTAGATCACAGCAAATTTCTGGATCGAGGTAAAAGGAAAATCATAGGCACAATGTCTTCAGTGCAACTTCATCCCCATTGACGACTGCCTTTCACATTGCATTTAGTAAATGTTTATCCATCGTTCGTGTAAGCTTATGAATTAGTGCATCTAACCAACTAAGATATGTCCTTGTAAACTCATAAAAGGAAAGTAAAATAGCTCACTTTGTGATAATAACCCTACAGTGTATGTTTTCAGAGAACATACATATGTTCACTGCTCAGGCACCCAGCTCTTAGTAAAAAAAAAACAAAAAACAAATCCCCAAAAAAGTGGTTTCTAAAAATCAGGCCACTGGATATACAGTCACCTGGATTGTGTGTCAGGGTCACAGATATTAAGTTCCCACTCAGGACTCAGACTATGGACCACACTCCACTCGTAGGTCCAGCCACCACCGGCGTCCTCACTACTGCCACTTGTGGTCACCTCGGTCAGAGTGTGATCATCGTGATCATCATCATCTGCATCCTGGTTTGTGGAGCAAAGAAACATTTTTATGAGTTTGGATGATTCAGTCAGAGGCAAAAAAGGTGTTTTAACTCTTAAAAAATCAAATGAGATCTGATTCCAAGGGACAAAGAAAAAGGGTATTTGTTTTGACAGTTATTCCCCTGTTTTCAAAATGGTTACCACATTTGATCATGTTTGGAACCAAAGCACCAAAAGAATCTCTTACAAAAAACTGAGCACAGCAAGTACCTGATGGCTGGGGTCTTTTGCCCCACAAAATTATAAAGAACAGCACAAAGAAATGCAAACTTACCCAGCAGACACTAAAAAATTGGCAACCCAGATCCAAAGTCTAAACATTGAGACATATAGCACTTACTATGACGGCTTGTTGTCCTGCAGCCAAAATCCACTTTCAGCAGTTGTCCTTCTCTCCTTCCTTCTCTCCCCATTCGCTCTAGCTGAGCCAATACATTTGGACTGCACAGGACGTAACTCAAGCTAGTCTCTGGTCATGCTCATCATTATTTCATTGCTCCAGTGCTTTTGCCTTATGAGAACCTGCCCAACTCCTTTCTCATTACCTCAATTCCTCCTTCCTCTCATCCACAGACAAGACAGCAAAAGTTTTATTCCTCAGTAGGTTTTGAGCTCTTGACTGGGTGCAGGTTTAACAAATTTAAAGTGTTCTCTTTTTCTTTTAGGTCAAAACAAGGTACATATTCCATTATTACTTTTGACAAAAAAATAACTCCCTTGCTTTATTCCATGGTATAGTTTGACTTAGGTGGGCCAGTGTTATGTGAGGGGACTTGTTTGCATGCGTCATTTGAGTATATCAGATTTCAACTCATTCCCCAGGGATTGCGATGACTTTTCATTAATTAATGATACAGAATCAAATGCCACCTTGTTGTATTGTCTATCTCCCACCCCCACAGTAGTTTCACCTGGTGATTGTTATACAGGCTGATGTCACTGTCGCAGCGTGTAGCCTGCACACCTGTCATACTGGATAGCAATTCATTAAAAAGCACTTGACCCAGTCATTTATAATGTCAGCAGGTTTTGTATGTTACAGTATGCAATGTGTAATGTTCATGTACGATATACCTCTTTTCTTAAATGTTAAACACACCACTTGTAACATACATTTGCTGCAACTGATTGCAAGCACCGGGGCCCACATTTATCACGCTGGCTAAAGAGACAATATGGATGTAGGTAAGAGATAAAAGCAAAGTCTTTCAGATCTACACAAACTTACAAGTTTAAAAATTCCATCAACACACAAACAATGAATGAGGACTGTTAGATATAGATTTTGCCAAACTGCCAAGTAAGTCCTCATCCAAGTGTTTTATACTTCCAACAAAAAACGTATACCTTTTTGTTGCATTACAAATGTGGATGTTTCAAGAGCAAAATGATTAATCCCTAAAACCTAAATTAAGTTAGATTTTTGGGGGCATTTTTGCTATAAATATAAAAGCTTAAATAATTCAAAACTTGTTGTCCATTAATTCCCGTTGTCTTATTGTTCAAATCAACCAGTACCTTCAGCTCTATAGCAGTGGTTGTTTTCTTGGTATCTGGGGTAAATAATGAAATTCATCTTTACAGTCAGGGGTCAATAGATGCCCAACAACAAATCTTTACCCTGGAGCCCAGTAGCAGTAAATCTGGTCATGTCAAAGGGTGGCCGACAATTCATAAATTTATTAATTTTGTTTGCAAAGAGACCTCCTTTATTCCTACATTGCTTTTCTTAGAGCATTTTGTAATTCTGAAAAGTCTGCCCAGATGGTTTTACAAAACTATTGAATGATATGTACGTACCCACTCTTGTTGATTGTCCTGTTGTGCAGCAGCACTGGTGGTGCTGCTAAGATGCATGTGATCTGGCCGCAGGCAGGAGCTGCAGCGGGAGGGGTCAAAGGTGTTGGGCTTGAACTGACGGCAATAATAGTCCTCAGCAGGGGGCGCCATGACCATCCCGCTGACTCTTCCCCTGTCATCTATAGAGTCTGGTTGGGTGATTCTCAGGCATGTTGGCATTAAAATAGCCTTTGACTGATTGATTTTCAATTGAACTGGTGTGGTGTTATTTCCCAGGGGGCTCTTGGTGGGCTCCAGACACAGTTCATTAGCATAATATGAATAACCATCATCAAAACAAAATTTATTATGAGTTATGAAGAGACAAACTCTAAAGAGATTAAAGGTTAATTCTTTAGATATCTATATTTGAACTGCATGTAAGCAGAAGAATAGCATTTCAATCTAAAAATCTTTTTATATGAGTGGATCTCAACAATCATGCCTCTATGTCACTGACAATGTAATAGCTCCTTGAGATAGTTACTCAAACATCTTGTTGAATGAAACACAGCTATTGATGGGATCCCTCTGCACCTGTGAGCAGAAAAGTGAGAGAGTGTAAAGTGTGTAACATTACACAGAGGGAATCTTCCACCATAAGGAATCTGACGAACAAATGACAAGATACTCTACCTCATGAATGTAATCCAGAGTCCTCCTTTTCACAGTCTTGATCGTTTTATCAAGAGAAGATCCCTTACTGATAGCTCCGTTGCTGGTGTGGTTGTGGAGTTTACGGTGGCTGGAGTCTCTCACCAGAAAACTAACATTCAGGGGCACAATATGCTCCCTGCGTCCTCCTATCAGGTATCATCATCTTTAGAAAGTGAAACGTGGCACTGACTGCTCTTGACAGATGTCTTATGGACAGTGGTGAGCTTGTGGCAACAGATGGTTACCCTGATGGTGCAGACACAATGAGGCAACAGTTGAAAAGGACTAAAAAGTGAAATAAAATGCTTATGTGGTAGAGAATAATAAAGCAAAAAACATTTTGATGATCTAAACGTTAAAAAAAAAACCTCACAAAACAAAGATTTGGGACACACTGGGGAATCACAGGCACAGCAGGAACACCAGAGAAACAAGCAAAAAAGAGATGAACAAGAGAAATACACAGGGACAAACTGAACAGCAGAAAGACAGGGACTTATATACACAAGGGAGGCAGGCATAACAAGGCACAGGTGAAACACATTAGGGTGGGGCAGGCAATCAAGAATCCATGCTCTATGGGAAGGACTGTGACAGATATGGGCTTAGGGTACTGAGGGTACTGAATCAGTTTTGCAAATAGAGAGGTAACAGTGGGGTATTATGTTAACAATGAAAGGAAGATACTTTTTTTTTTTCTATTATTCAGTTTGTCACATTACTTTTGTTTCCTGCAGCAAAGTCTCATTTTATGTCATTACTTGAGTCAATTTCCATCAGGTAACAAGAGTGCTGAGATTGTTTTTCAGTGCTTCAGTGTTCAGTCACAAGAGGGGGCCTTTTGTGTCAGCAGGGCCAGTATGTGTGTCTGTGGTGCAGACACCTAAACAGAGACTTAACAAAAATGACTGTGCACCATCTGCTTGTTAATCCCACTCCGCTCATCCACAGAGATGTTGTGTGTTTATGAGTGTACCAGTCTGTCTTGTTGTTGTAAAATGATTGCAGAGGAATTGAGTTCTAAGTCCCAAATTGTGTGTGTGTGTGTGTGTGTGTGTGTGTGTGTGTGTGTGTGTGTGTGTGTGTGTGTGTGTGTGTAAATTTAGAACATGTCCAAAGTTTTTGGTAATTAATTGCAGTTTTATAAGCCTACACTTCAAACAACACTGTCACATGAACCTCTGAGACACAGGAGTGTAATTAAACATTTCTGGCAAGTAACATGACAATTAAGAAGAGATATTTTTGTCTTCTGCTGTGTGCCACTTGCGTCGTGCAGCTACATTCAGCTGCTCTGGCAGCAGTTGCTATAATGAGAGGGTAGAGTCAGTATCCATGGAAATGCAGAAGGAAAAGTTCAGCTCACACAACCTAAAACTGATAGGACGGTAAGCATCTTAATGACTATATTAAAAGGACTTCATGGTAAAACTGGGACATTTTTAGGGGTAACACTATCTAACATCCTCACATCCACTCAAAACAACTGCCAGGATATGGCTGCCTGTGCCATTACAGATCAGACAATGTAATTTGGATGCTACAACTTGAAATCAGTGTTTGAAAACCTCCGCATATTAATCTAAATGTTAACACTAGAGTTGATTTTCAGGCCAACTGGGGAGTTTTTTTGTGCGCTCATCTTTTAGCATTGCGGGTCTTATATCACCGTTACAAACATTATCACATGTGATTGATTTGTTCTTTCTGCATTGGTTTGTCTGATGCAGATAGAAATACAAGGAAACAGCGCTCTGTCATGATATAACCAATCATAAATGATTGGTTAATTCCCCATTACCTCAGCAGAGAGGGCAGGTATTGATCGAGAACTCCTAACCCTGATCCTACCCCTCACCCAAGGCAAGTATTGATCGTGACCAGGGCTCCTGCTCAAAACAACCTTCTGATCCCAGCAACTTTAACCCTATTTTTCACTGTCAGGACAAGAAGCACATGCATAAAATCTATATTTTATGTCTTACTTGAAGTGCAGCAGCTGTTTATCAAAGCAAAGACCTGCTAAAAAGTGATTTATTTTTGTGTTAAACAAGGGGCGTGGGACTTCTGGGAATGAATGTTACCTGCTAGCCTTTGCCAAATTCACAAGTTCACACAATGCTCCTATCATACCGAGGTAAATCTCTGTGTATTTCACAGTACCAGAATTTGACACCTGGTGTCTGTGGCAATATCCCCACACTGGCCTAGTGGTAGTGATATGTTTTACATCAAGCAGCAATGATTGGTTTGCCAGAACTGCAACTAGGAGTACGGTGAAAAACCTAGGAGGCATCCAAGAAAAGTTTCTGATGCTCCAAATCAAAAAGAAACTTGCTCAGAAGAAGGATTACAGTCTAAAACAGAAAGCAATCGACAGCAAGGACAGACGTCATATGTGTGTTTTGATGAATGTTTATGTAATTAGTGTCACTACCAGAGGGGGGAGTGTAAAGTTCTGCATTGCAAGTTTAAGCTCATAAAATGTCAAAGCAGTCGCAGATTGGGAAACTAAACACTGTCGGTTGAAAACAAAACTCAGGAAACAATAAAAGTGTACCTGACATGTTTCCAGTGCGAAGAACAACGCTGTACACAGTCCTTATTTAGAATAAATTTATTCATCCACTGGGAGTGATGCCCCCAACCACCACCACCCCTCGGCCTGCTTTTCTAAAAACATGTTGACCTGGATCAGCTCTCAAAGTGAGAAATGAGGTGGCTGCCTGCCTCTGAGTAAATTGGCTCTCGTTGCATTCGAGGGGGAGTCATCAAGCGGGGGCCTTGGAGACGGCCAGCACTACAGAAAATAGCTCCCATCATCTGCTTATCAAATTTAAAATGGACTGAGGGGAAGAGTTATTATAATGGTGTTGATGGGCTTCTGGTGGTGATTTCTGTCACTGACCTCCTCAGCGAGGTTTACCCTGGGAAAAGTTTGTGTGTGCACTGTTGTATGCTTTTCTACACATGATAAGGACAAGATGGGTAGTCCTGATGGATACAGAAATACAGCAGTGCTTCCGGCAAAATATGCCACTAAAATACTTTAATATCTCACTGCCACCCAGATCTGTGCTATTTCTACCCACAGATGGCCATGCTGGCAGAGAGGACGGCCTTTCCTTCACCTTGCTCAGCTTCATGTCCCGCTGCATGACTTCACACTCTCTAATTAGAGGGTTTCCTATTAGACACAGTCTTTGACATTTTAGAATGGCCAAAGTAAACTTTTTTCATCTTCATGCTTCTACAGTATTCATTTTTTTTATTTGTACGATATTGTACTATCTTTTAATGCAACCCAGATCTATTTGTCAAGTGTATTTATTTGCAATTGTAAAATTTTGACTCATCAAACTGCCACCTTCACTGACCAACACAGTGGTAACAACTTTTGTTTCTTTCAGACTTGTAACATGGAGCACACTGTGTTCCTTTGACCATGAGTTACTCTCAGCCCACTCGTTCCCTACTGGGCCCACTTAGTTAATCCCCTAACCTGTGACTGGTGCCCACACTGCTCTTTCTACATCATTTTATACCCCAACTTCCCGCCTACACAATGCAACACCCACATGTTGTCTCATGAAACTAAAAAGACAGGAGCTTTAAAAATAAACCGGGGGGGTATGTGTATTTGTGTGAGAGAGGAAGAACAGAAAGAAAGATAAAATAAGGTTTCCATGGAAACTAAAGAGTTGTGTCTAATTGGCAATAACACCTCAAAGAGGTCTGGAATAAGAAACCATGGAGCTGGCCTCACACAGACATATGTATGTGGCTAACACTGCACTGCCATGCTCAACCAACATGGCTTTTTTATTTCTTTATTCTTTATGATGGACTGATGGCGTGCAAAAATTGTTGTGGAGGCAGCAGCAACAGCCATTTCTCTGATACCTCTATTTGTAGGATAAATTGTTATGAGAATCAAAAGCGCGAGAAATTATTTCGGTGCACAGGTAAAGCACTCCAAGATGATTCAGCATCCCATACGCACACACATAATCAAACATCAGCTGGGCTGCCAAAGGAAAATCCCTCTTTTCATGAGAGCTCTTTTTGAAGCGTGGGACTACAGGGCTGCACATATTCACATGTCATCTCAGACACCCCAGAATATACTGTCACTTTTCTGATTCCCTTAGGGCTGTATCTAACGATGATATTTACTATGACTTGAGTGAGGGTAGTCTATTAACTGTTTAAGCAATGAAAAAATACCCCCCTCAACTTCCTGGAGCCCAAAGTGACATCCCAAAGCAGCTTCTTTTGTTTTGTAATTTTGTTTTGTTAATCAGGTACTAATGAAACCCTCCTACTGGTACTTAGATATATATGATATGATATATATAATAAAGGTACAGAGCAAAAAACAATACATCATATTTGGAAAACCTGAACCACCAAATATTTGGCATTTTTGCATGAAAAAATGACAGAAACAAACAATGTAATATCAGCATTGATTTTCTTTATTTAGACTGATCATAGCCGCTCTGCATTCTCTGTGACGTGTGGATCTACATCGTATGTTTAATTCTTCATTTTCAGAGTAACTTAATGATATTACAGTTCCAGTAACTGCGAATGGACGTAACCACAAATCAACCATTATGTAACCTGCATTTGGCCAGACATAACACATTAATGTAACTTGAATGACTCTGAACTGAGAGAGGTCAGGATGGCAGAAAATGTTCACCACCTCTCAGTGAAAGCATTCAAAATATTATCTCTTTATTTTTACTATGACTGTTTGTGTAATGACAAGATACACAAACACAGAAGATATGATCGAGAATGAGAAACGGGTTCAACCCCTGATGCTACATACTTTAATAACCAAGTCCTCTGTGACTGGTTGACATGTGGTGTGGTTGACTGGGAACTGTTGCTCCAGGCTGGGGGGCCTACAGCAGTGGCAGGACAGCAGAATAGGAGGCAGTGAAGTTCTGGAAGCTGCACAAATTTCAGCAATTACTCTCTTCCACCTCTCTCATTATCTTCAGGAGACTGGCTATTCACTCATTATGGATGACATTGCAAGCTCTTTGTCATCAAACTCACTGTAGGATATCAATATCTTTGTAATGCAATATGAGAAAAACAAAAAACATGCTGCACCACAAAGTCAACACACTGTAAAATGCCTCAGAGACACTCCAAAGTCTCTACAGGCATTTTGTAGGATTACAATAGTCTTCACTTGTGCTGTGTTTGATCAGTTTCAGTGCCAATATCTATCTGAGTGGGATAAAGTCAAAATTATACAATCCACATATCCACATCTCCACTCTCGAGGGAAAACAATAGCATATATAAATAGGAACATAATCAGAGCTCTCTCTCTCTCTCTCCCCCCCCTCCCACTCACACACTGGCAGGGATCGGGGCACAACCATCAGGCAGGAGCGAATCTGTTTAGCTACCATGGACCAACAAGACAAAGCTCAGACTGGAGACATGTGAAAGTTTGTGCAAGGGAAATTTGGGACCAGATTTATGGCAAAACGGTGTTTGTTTATTAAAGGGATACAGGGAGAAAACAAGAGAGGACGGTGCCAACTGTAAACCCACTCATGAATCGTTTCATGAGGATGAAACCACTGTTAATCTTTAAGCGATACAGTCTCCTGCAACACTAAGGTGAGTGTCTATATTTCTAATTGTTACTTTTAGTTTTGGTGACGCCTGTTGGATCTACATGGGGGGGCTGAAAAAAAAAAAATTTATTCAACTTGTTTGCTCTCTCAAGTCAGTCCTAAATCTCAAAACTGCACAGTAAGAAACTATATCTTCTTTCCATTCCCTGTCTGTCTTACGAATTACAAATTACTCCTAAAACTCAGTCTTTAAACAAAACATTTGAACAGCTGAGTGTGTCAACTAAAACATGTGGGGGGTGTAAACAGATAGAGGAAAAGATTATACAGGCCCACATCATTTCTAAGGTTGGCATTGTGTTCAGCGTCTCTCTCTCACCCCCCTCTGCTCCCTGCTGTTGATTATTCCTGCAGAGTTTGGATTGATTTTCAGCACTGGACAGCTCCTATGGCCTCAATGAAACCAACACACGTCACCAGCTGCTGCTTAGTTTGCAAACTGTCCTGTCATAACTTCTGGTTGCACTGTCTGAACCATTGATCAGCATTTAAGACCTCCTCCTGCAGTGATGCATGTGCAAAGATGGAAACTTCACTTTCATCTCTATGTTATTTTTCATTGGTATACCATAATTAATACACATTTGGTGGCTGAGGCAGCCGTTTATGAACCAAATGTATGGTATGAGTCAGGATGTTTTCTATGGTACCATTCAGTGTCACATGTATCAAATATATTTGAATAATACTAATACTAATACAAATATTAATAATGATAATACAGCATTTTTCAAAGCAAAGGTATAATTACTTTGATAAAATACCCCAAACAATACAAAATTAAAACAATAACAAAAGTAAAATGATATATTTTATGGGATCATCATCACTGATTGATATTTTCTCAGCCATTTATTCATCAATTAAAATGTTGTATATTATATAAACAGATAATCTTGTATTTAAGTAAAATGTAGCTAAACTAAATGCAGTGAAATTTAACAATGAATGAGAAGAAAAACAGACAGAAAAAGTGCAAGTGCCAAAAATATATATATATTTCAGTTCAGAACTTAAGTAAATGTACTTTTTAGACTTCACCTGTGCATACATTTTTGTTTTTCCTCTATTTCATGTGTGTTGGATGATAAAGATCTTCTAAATAAAATAAGCCCATGACTGTCATGCACTCAAGCCTCTATTTTTGCTTCTGTGTAGGACTAGGACACTGTGTGCACCCAGTGCTGTCCTCTGGGACATGTCTGCCCTTTTTAAATGTTACTTTTCAGAGAGTATCTTGTGCAGAGATGCAGAGATTCAGGGGAAAAGAAAGGAAATCAACATCGTCGATCATGTGTGAGTCTTTCACACATTTTTACACATTCCTTTGCCTTTTACAAAAGGCATTTGGGCTGGAAAGAGAAAAAAACAGTGTAGATTGTGAGTTTTTTCACACTTTTGGTGTCCGTGTGTGTGTGTATCTTCCACACTTTTCTGCAAATAGCATTACACATTGTAGTAACATCCACTGATGTCATAATCTCTTCATCTTAATCTGCATCTATCCTCACACTGTGTCCGTCCAGCATCTAGGACCTCACACCTGTGAATCCATATTTTACTTTGTTGCTTGGTTGACAATGTTTCTCTCTCTCTCTCTCTCTCTCTCTATCTCTAATAATCAGATCTCAGATTACACAAAAGGGTTTAAGACAGGTCACACAGCAACTGCCATCCACCTTTCATATTGTTGTTTGGATTGGGAGATTAGGAAACAGTAATCTGGTATTTGACGAGGGCTTCCTCCATCCTTCCATCTTTCCCTTTGCATGGGATTATGCTGTAATAAACAGCAATTTGGCTCCTCTGACGTAATTGAAATAGAGCGACGTCAGACTCACACTGGGTAATAGTCTTTATTTGTACAGTGCTGTAGAATACTGCAGTTTATCCCTGCTGACCTAGCCTGGTTTTTGCTTCTTTGTGAGTTATAGTGCTCTTTCCTCAAGGTAGAGTCCATGGCCTCCTCTGTTCTCCTGAGTTTATCGCCTATCTCTCTCTCTATCTCTCTCTCTCTCACACACACATACAGAGCAAATCAGCCCCATAGAGTGAGAAGAGATGTTCCTATGGAGACAGCTAATACAGTAACTATGATCAACCATTAATTACTGCAACTCCCCCAGGGTTCCTGTCAGCTGGGAAAAAAAGACATCAGCCAGGTATATGCTGACAACAGTTGGCTGTATTAGTACAAATGTTGTGTTAATGTTATATTTTTACATCCTTTTATATTTCTTTTGTCAGATTCATACAAATTATTTACAATCGTCAGCGTTTACAAACATTTATTTGCAGCCGTGAAAGCACAAAAAACATGAAAATGTATCTTTAGCATCTTCATACTGGTAGTTCTGTGGTGTTCAGTCATATAAAATCCAATGCAATCAAAGCTGGTAAAGTGAAAATGTTTCACTGGGGAGGAAGAAAAACAAAGTAATGGGTTCCATCTTTTTAGATGACTCATGTATACGGATGCAGTGGGTGAAAACAGCAGCATTAAACCAGTAAAATTTGGTGCAAATAAATGAAATACTTTTGAAATTGTAATCAATGGGCCACATGAATGTGGGCCCATAATCTCTGGTAAAATAACTTTATGAATGGGCTTGAGTTTGGCTGATTTTGACAACTGTTTTCAAAGTTGGCAATTAACTTTGGGGCTTGATAGTTGTGTTTTTACATTTTTACATTAATTTAGTTACATATGATGTTGAAATCTGTGTGTTATGAGTGATGAGTGATTTGTGATGGTTGATAAATAGTAGCATCACACAGATCCAGGAGAGTCTAGCCAAATGTTTGGCATGACACTGAAATAAAATCTACTAGAAACAATATCAATATATAAAACAACAAACAAGTAATAGCAATATGAACCCACAGGAGTGTGCTGCACTATTAGAATCATCTGGTATAAATGGGAACCAGCAAAAGTAATAAATATTTAAAATAGAATAAAACCATGACTAATCAGAACAACACAGTTCCTCCGTTGTATATGCAAGACAGCTGATGATGATGTGAACTGTCCTGATCCCACACATGATGCCTCTGGCACTGACACGAGACTGACCCCTCGGACAACGTGCTGTCCGGCATCTTTAAGATCTTTGGTGGTTTCATGGCAGAGGACACTCTCCTCCAGCTGTGGGAGTGACTGAGTTGACATAATCATCAGGCCCTTTTGGGATTATCCAGTCGAAAATCCTCCTTCATCCAGCCAATTAGCAGACAGTTCGTAACATCTGTCCTTGGTGTAACAGGAAAAGAAGTCTGGAGGCATCACACACACACACACACAGGAACTGCACACAGTCCACGTTACATGACACCAAATCCCATCGATGTGTGTGTTTGTGTGTGTGTTAACGTGCAAAAGTGTGTTTCCATGTGTGTAGTAGTGCCTGTTTGTTGTTGACGTGACAGCAGTATCGAACGAAGGCTTTTAAACTGCAGTTGTCAGAAGTTTCCCCAAGACAATCCATTACTACCTTTCATTAATGGAGACCTGTGTCATCAGCGAATTCATGTCAGCCAAAGAGTTTCATGTACAACTGAAACTACAGATGCCCTTTAGTTTTCCGTGATTTGCCTTCTGTTGGTTATGCAACCTGGTGCGTTTTGGTTCTCCTGGTTCTGAGCTTGCTGACATAATAAGCTGAGCAAAATCACCCTCCAACCTTGTCATCAGGCCAAACAGCAGATCAATTGTTCCTCCAACAGTAGATTAGCACTGATTCATCTCTTTTTTAGACCTTTGTCCCTTCCAATGGGCGTTTGGTTTTCCACCCCTGGTTGGCTTGAAGGTCCCTAAGGCTAACCACTAGCAAGGACCTAATCAATAAGCTTTCATTACAAAAAACTGTCTGGTCTGTCCCGTGCATTAGGGCAAGGCTAAAATTTGTAGTTAGGATTTTTTGATGCTTGTGATATTTAGCCATGCCAGCAGCATGGCTAAATATGTGTATGGTAATGTGACTGTGTTGACTGGTCCATCACTTTGATCCAGCCTTATATGTCTCAAGAGTTTCTGAATTGATTGGCACCACTTTTTTTTTGCAGGAATTCATGTTTCACAGGCGATGTAGCCACTGGATTTGTTGACCCCCTGACTCTTCCTCCTTTCCCGCTCCTTGTTCATCCTGTCCAGTATGTTTGCTTATGACCAATTCCTTCAAAACTAATGACATTCCCCTCCACCTCAGCTGTACTGTGTTTTTTGATAATTAAATGTCAATATGCTGGCATGCTAGCATGTGGACGTTAACATTTATCTCAAAGCACTCAGGTGTCAAATTATAGTACAACTCGCAAAACTGCTAGCATATGTTAATTAAATTTGAGCATGCTAGCATACTGGTCAAAGTTGATAAACATTATGTTCTAAACATCAGCATAACACAGTGACATTAGCATATAGCTTAAAACACTCATGTGCCTAATTGTAGTCTCATGGTGCTGCTAGCATGACTGTAGACATCCTTTTCTTGTTTACTGTTTGTGGGTCTAGCAATTAGCCAGCCTTATTTTTCCTTGTATTTCCACCTTTGTTTTTCTCTAGAGAAGATTCCACACCTTCACATTTTGAATGATTGAAGAAATATCCCTTTTTGCCCCTTGTTCACAGAATATGTATCATGAGAAGACAGTGCTGATAACAAATGCAAGACAGACCTGAGCTGATACTGCCCCCCTGCCCAGCAACAGTACTTTGATGGTTGGAACTGCCCGCCCCAACCTACATTACTGCCCTCGCAGACACAGCCTGATGATCACCGGTGCCATGGGAGCGGTGAGAGTCAACAGGTGAGAGGGGACGGGAAATGAAAGTGTGTCAGAGTCTACAGTGGTTTTATTGATGTATATGCTATTGAAAGAAATGTTAATGTGCCATGTATATCTGTAGCCTTGGCAGCTTATCCAACAGTTAGAAACTAATGACCATTCACAGTATTTATTTACTCTAATTCATTACAGAACTGATCAATATTAAATTAAATTAAACACTTTTAACCATTAAAAAATGTGTTTGTTACAATTAATACACCTATTTTAAAGGTTGCCATATGATAAACCAGAAAATCCAACTGATGCTAACTAATCCCTGCTAAACCTGTTAAACTGCAAACTTTGATTGTCTAATACAGTTCAGCAACTGCAGCAATGCACATCTGTCAAGGATTTTGTCAGGATTTTAAAAGACTCCTGTTTTAAAAGAACTCAACATGCATAATTGATAAGGGAGTTACAGCAAATAAAATAATAAAATCCACAAGGGACAGTTGTAATTTCAGCCGCAAAACTGACTGTTCCTGGCTACAACTGAGAATTATTTTTTTGGTGGAATTTAGGGATCCATTGACCCAGTGCTATGTGAGAATAGAAAGCTTAACATCCATAGCAATCAAATGTGAGGTTAATAGGGCATATCAATCAGTCAGTTCTCTTGAACTCACTTTTTCTGTCTCTTCCAGATACAGCATCGTTTCCACAGATGAAGATGCCCTGAAGATCTCCAGCCTGGGCCTCCACAACGGCCACAGCCCTCTGAATCAGCAGACACTGTCGGGGGCCTGTATGCGAGGTGAGGAAGGAAGAGGAGGAGGAGAGTGTCCCGGAAGTGACGAAGGAAGAGGGGCTTTGTCTCTTAGGGTAACAAATGAGCCTATTGTGCACAACAGTTGCCGTGCTTCACCTTCATGTCGTCTGGGCCTGGATCTGGGTACCGGGCGCCTGCGCAGCCGCTTTGTGAAGAAGAACGGCCAGTGCAACGTTGTGTTCAACAACATGGAGGATAAGCCACGACGATACCTGGCTGATATTTTCACCACCTGTGTGGACATACGCTGGCGCTACCTGCTACTCATCTTCACCACCACCTTCCTTCTGTCTTGGCTGTTGTTTGGCCTGATCTTCTGGGGAGTGGCGCTCGCACATGGAGACTTTGACCTTCGCATCCCTGTGAAGGATGGCGATCCAAGGAGTACCACGGAGGAAGGAAAAGACAAAAGGCGGCCATGTATTCTCCACATCCAGGGCTTCATTGGGGCATTCCTCTTCTCCATAGAGACCCAGACCACCATTGGATATGGGTTCCGGTGTGTCACCGAAGAGTGCCCAGTTGCTGTGGTGACTGTGGTTGTGCAGTCCATTGTGGGCTGCATTATTGACTCCTTCATGATCGGCACCATCATGGCAAAGATGGTGCGGCCCAAGAAACGGGCGCAGACCTTGCTGTTCTCCCATCATGCTGTCATCGCACTGCGTGATAGTAAGCTGTGCCTCATGTGGCGCCTGGGGAACATGCGCAAGAGCCACATCGTCGAAGCGCACGTTCGCGCTCAGCTCATCAAGCCACATGTGACGGCAGAGGGCGAGTACCTCCCTTTGGAACAAACAGACATTGATGTCGGCTATGACGACGGGCTGGATCGGCTGTTTCTGGTGTCGCCACTGGTGGTGGTCCATGAGATCAACAAGAACAGTCCTTTGTATAACCTGAGCAGCACTGACCTGCAGAAAGAGGACTTTGAGATCGTGGTCATCCTTGAAGGGATGGTGGAGGCCACAGCTATGACCACTCAGGCCCGCACTTCCTATCTGGCAAAGGAGATCCTATGGGGACACCGTTTTGAGCCTGTAGTCTTTGAGAAGGGTGATCGGTACCATGTGGACTATTCCCGCTTCCATAAGACCTATGAAGTGCCATCTACACCTCACTGCAGTGCCAGGGAACTAAGCCAGATGACAGGTTGTGGTGGACAGTCCTCTTCCTCCAGCTCAAGTTACTCCAGGTCTCCATCACCATTTGCCCCGAGGGCAGCCCGCCACCTACTGGGCCCTCACTCCCCCAGCGCTTTCTGCTATGAGAACGAGGTAGCTTTGTGCTGTGGGGATGACGAGGATGAGGAGGACACAAAGAAGGAGGTGGGAAGCCTGAACATGAGGAGTGATAGAGAGGTAACGATGACAAGAGATGACATTCACTTGGGTTTCAAGGAGACATTTGTGAAAGAGCAGACAGCGGAGATGCTGTGTGTTCTGGACACAGAGAATCAGATTGGCCTTGACAGACTACAGCCCACTCTACCTTTATACATCAGCAGAGAGTCAGGAGTTTAATCAATGGTAATGGCTGCCCTTCCATCCACTTTGTCTGTGTGCATCCAACCAAAGTATTGAACTAGTGTAAAAATCAAAGAAGACACAATTTAAACTGTACATCTGGTGGAAGAGAAGATCTTTTTCTGCTGCTGTCACAAACTCACAAACTCCACTTAGCTTTAGCTCATAACATGCTCTGGTTTCAGGTATTGTACACCTTCAGTTGTGACATCAGCATCTATAAAATGCACTGCTCATCTACTTTGAAACATGGTGTAACTCTCAAACAAGGTGTTTCTCTCAAATCATGAGGTATCTTGAAAACTTTACTGCTCTTGTTTAATTCAATATGACCCATGTATGATCTTACAGCTACATCAAGCTTTTTGTTCTTGATTTCCATTCCTTTTTGTAAATATGATATGCTGTTGTTTTGAGTTTAGAATGATCATACATCATATACAGATTACTTCTAAGTGGGAAAAAATCTATTGAGTTTAAAGGAAGCATAACACACATGCTCAACTTCAACACACTTATTTTGTCTGTGTAAAAATAAATTATTTCCATATTTTGAACTTCTGTCTTCTTGTCTGAGTTCTGTTACTTGTCACATTTTATCAACAAACTGTTTTCTTTTTTATAATTTATCCCAGTTTGTTCTTTGACATAAAAATACACTATTTTAAATCAATTAAATCCTGAGTCATGGAAACATCATTCAAACATGTCAGACAGATATGTATGTACAGGTGAAAAACAAGCACTTTATTCTTACTTTTATCAACAGATACACTTTGCAACAGTGTGTTGTTTTCTATGGACAAAGCACCTAATAAAAACAGTACATACTGTTAAGACTTGAATTGTCTCTTTTGAGTCTCTATTGCACAAATCCACATTGGACACCAGTTTGCTTGGGATTGTGCTCTCTCAAATAACCTTAACTTGATGAATCAGCTAATTTAAAACTGAACTAGTCAACTGAACACCTAATAATTTTTCACTGATTTCTGATATTTTATAGACAAAACAATCAATCAGTTAAGTTAAAGTCAGTCAGTCAATTAAAGAAAATAGTTGTCAAACTGACCAATAACATAAATAATTGTTGGTTGCAGCTTTATAGTACCTTGATGATGTATGAATAGTGTGTTCTGTGTATTCATTCTTGAAACACAATAAGTGGATACAAAACACTATAAAACACAGAAATTAAAACAATGAAGGTCTTAAAACTAGATTCTGACAGTGAGATCAGAGCTTATGTTTTGCTCCACTGGTGCAAATTTCCAACAAATTTGTGGTTACTCAAATTATGTACAGAAAATTAGATGAAGCTTTTGGTGCCCCTAGGGCTGTGGGACAAACTCCATCTAACTCGCTAGCTAGCAATTTCTGTAGTTACTGAGGAGGGTCAGTGCCAGTGACACTCTTTGTGTGTGTTGCTGTGTAGCTGAACAAAAATCCCACAGAGTGAAGGACAGATTGAAATAGATGAAACACATGACGAAGACAGATCTTCCAGACAAAGTAGGCTGAACAAGGGCAGGTTTGGGAGGTATGAGAGGGACAAAAAGAGAAGTGTAGACCATTGGGAGACACTGAAGTCTCTTTGTAAAAGGACAAAGTGTTTGACTGTTGCACAGGCGCCCTCTTGTGGTGAAATAGTGATACCACACGGGCGACCATGCTACAGTACAGAATGATACTTCTTGTTTATTAGACTGCTTTCATTGTGGGTTGGTTGGATTTTTTGTTCTAGCCTATGCCAAAGTCAACATATGACTGATCATTAATTATACCAGTTTGTCTCAAAATTTTAAAAAATGGTTTCATTGACACTGCTTTGGCTGAAGAGTAAGTTGGCGTAGAAGTTCCCCCTGCAAGACAAATCAAAGACATGACAAGCAATTTCATGCAATACGACAAAGAACAACATGTTGGCACAAAATCTTTTTCAGAGTGAGCATGCTGCTGTCCCAATTGTGTTTTGATGGTTGCCTGGGAACCACTACCTCACTACCCCCACATTTGCAAAAGAAAATTATGTCACCCATTTTCTGAAGAAATTTCCAATCTGACTAGTTTTATCAAAGTCTGACTATTATTTAAAATGAAGTCACAGTATAACTGTGGGAAAGTGACACCTGATCTGAAACCACTCTTGGTTTAGTTTCCAGTACCTGCTGATATAAAACAAAAGTACCTGGTGGAAAGCTGTATGATCATGCAACCTGTACACAGAAAGCACCATTGCGGAGACACAAACGCAGCTTTATTGATGTGAGGTGACAGTACTAACCACTAAGCCACTGTCCCTCATCCACATGATTACAGCCTCCAATTTGTTCTTCTTTGCAATCCTTCACAAGCATTTTTTGGAAGTTGTTTTATATGATACAGTAGGTAGACAGTAAGGGGGGGGGGGACTCCCTCCATCATCTCCCTCTCTTGTAATCTAATGAACCGATCTTTGATGTGGTTGAATGTTATCTCCTGACATCTCTAACAAGCCGTTTCCCCTTCTTTTCCTATTCCTGCTGTCATCCCATCCTGCTGTTTTCCTGTGCTGGTTTATTCCTCCCATCACCAGCGTCTGCGAGGGAGAACAGCTGGTTGACCTGTGTGACCTCTGTTAAGGCCGCTGATGGCTGATTAGGATCCTGCCTAATAAGGTGGTGTGTGTTCATCTCCATGTAGGTGAAGTGTGTGTGTGAGTGTGTGCGACACCCTGTATAGCTGCATGCCCTCTCTGGCCTCACTGGCTGTTTGCGGCCTCGGGCTGTGCGACCAGAGCTAGTGGCAGTGTGTCTGTGCTCAGCAGGGGACAGTATTTAGGCACTGGGAGCTGTGGACGGGGGATCTTTGATTCTATAATGAGCTGTTGTGTGTTGTGGAGCTGTGAAGCAGTTCGCCGGGGGGACAGAGGAGCATTGTGTGCAACTCAGCTCAGCAGTGGGGCCTGACTGAACTGGGCTGGGAAGCACCACAGGGCAAACATCTTCTGTCTGTCTGTCCGTCCGTCCGTCTGTCTGTCTGTCCGTCTGTCTGTCTGTCTGTCCTCCTTGTATTTTTGTATATCCTGTTTTTCTATTACAGGCTGCCATCAGTGCAGTCATTCACATTTCAATAGAAAATCCATGGCTTATGCTATTATTAAAATAAGATATTAATGCCCTGCTGGCCTAGAAGCCTAAGGTGCTCATTTTGTAATTGCAGTGTCCCTAGTTTGAGACCTTGGTTGCATGACATTTTGCAATCTGCTGCCAAATAAAGACAAAGATGCCCCCTAAAAAAACTTGATGACTAAAAATCTAATGTAATTTAGAGAAAGGTGAGAAAGGTGGCATTGCAAGCAGTTATTCACAAGACAGTGAATAAGTCTAAATGCATTTCTTTAAGCTAAGATTTGCTTTGTTACCTAAACTTGAGAGTCCCCACAACAAAATATTGCTTTAGGATCTTTGTTGTTACAGTTTCGTGCTTAGTGTTTAATCAAATTACCACATAGCAAATCTTGAGCCAGGTAGTAGCCTGTTTCAGCAGAGTCGGGGGACTATGAGTTCTTTAGCAGCTTATTTTTCAATCTAGCAGGTTTATATGGACCTGATCCAGCAAAAATAAATGGTTATACATTAGTGACACTGAACATTATAATGTGTAGCCCTAGGATTTTTGCCATGTGTAATTTGTTATTTGAAAGTCATAATTTGTAATGTAAAGTATAAAGTGTATTGTACACATAAACCCAAAATAATTTTTTTATTCTGGTGACAGATACTAAGTAAGGGAATGCCCCCAGATTTGATTCTTGTGATGGACCTTTATTGAATGCCACACCCCCTTCTCTCTATCCAGTGCTTTCTCTTTGTATCTACAGTGTCTAAATAAAGCAGAAAGCCCCTGCAGCAGGGTTTTTTTTCAGATCCTGAAAATTGAACTGGAATTTACAGGTTTGGAGTTTTCAGATGCAAAGTTGTGATCTAATCACAATGTCAAGGGCCCTTTTACAGTTTAATATGTATAATTCAAATTCAGCTTGATAGTTGCGCAACCTATGTGTCTGCTTTGAACACCTGTCTGCAGTCCTCAGTCTGACATCCTGTTGATATAGATATATCTGACAAATAGAAATCCTTCAGCCCTCCACAGACTATGTGACACACACTTATCTACTGCTGTCACACAATGGAAATATTAGGTTGCTCATATGCATGTCTTAAAAAAAACAAAGAAATCAAAATGACAGACACGAGGAATGTTATAAATCACCATATTTTTCACTCTTTCTACCAAACATCCCATCCATCTTTCTGTCTCATTGCCTTTTATCTCTCCCTCTGCTCAGACAACAGACTCTTTCATGTAGCCATCTTTTCCTCAGACCCCTCAGGCCCTCTCCCTCGCTCTCGCTCTCTCTTTGGTTCACACAGGCTAATTAAATGTTCAGAACTCATAATTGAAAAGTCTGTGCTACTTTCTCTCATTTTCTCTTTTGTCTCTCCTGCTGCCTTTCAGAAAAAAATCCAAATAAAATCCATATTTGAGTGAATGTCCATGATGGCATTTCAGAGTTGTTTTTAAATGAACACAGAGATGTTGTTGTTTTTATTCCAACTATTTCTTTATCTGTGGTTCAAATCATATCACTTAACAAAAACATTTAATACCACAGCAGATAAAATATGTTACGTCCAATTTTTTTCCCGGTTATTTTTAAACATTGAGGAGATTGTTCAGTGGTTTGCAGCTGAAATGTAAAATCGTAACGAAAGCACATTTAAAAATTTGTTTTACCAGAAGGGTGACTGACTTACAGACAAATTAATTTTGAGGTGCTTTTTAGAAATGCACAATGATTTGGCTTCAGTGACACTTCCAGGCTCCCCAAAAAAGCCCAAATATAAATAGCAGTTTTAGAAAGTCTAATTAAACATGTACTGTATTGCTGATGTTTTCCGTGAAATACTAAGGGTACCATAGTGAGCTGTCCTTGAAAACACTATACAAAGATATTTACTTCACTTTTTTGTGATACCAGCTAGACATATTCTGTATCATTGGTCTTATCTCAGTGAAGGATTTTTTACAACAACAATAAAAAACAACTTTCAGAATTATCCGGTTTCCACCAGTATGACAGCACAACTCCATTACAGGTGCACAAATATTGCTTCTGTAAATTGAATCTGTGAAACAATTAAGTTTCTATCAGTTGAGCGACGAAACATTTCCAACTGCAGATTTCGTCTTAGCTGCTCACAGGGAGGAATTGTAAGTGTGGCTAACAGCCGACATAGATGCATGACTAAACACCATGCTGGCACGTATGACTGAGGGGCAAAACAGTCATAGAGTCGTGATATGAATGCCACCATTGTCCATGTCACCATCATCCCCATCTTCATCATCACCATCACACTCTGAGCTTCAACATCCTCCTGCCTCTGAGTCAGAGGCACAAGTTTGAATCTTGTTAATGATCTTTTCTTTTTCTCCAGCTTTCCATCACTCTTGCTTTATTTTTTCTGCACAATATCTTGGTCTCATCAGTACTCCAATTGATTCTATTTTTTTTTTTAAATATCTCCGTTGTTCATTTTCTTTTCTTCCATTTCTCCCAGTCAGGGTGAAATTGTGGCAGAGAGATGCGGACACAGCAAACCACTGAACAATAGGCCATTCATGATGCCCTGCAATGCAATGATGATCCTGCTCTGCCCTCCACCCCCCACTCTGCACCAGCCTCCACAGCTGCACAGGAATGTGGTCCAACAAGTTACCCGCTCCCCTCCTCCTCCACACTGCCGCCACCACCATCGCTACCACCGCCACCACCTCACCAGTGCTGCCGCCATCGCAACCGAAGCCCCTCTTCCCCAAATAAAAAAGACGAAGAAGGCAAGAAACTATAGAGGGGGGAAACTCTGCAGACAGAGCACAAAGAGAGGATTCATGGTCGGCCACATACACTCCCAGAGGAAAAAAGGGGGGACCCATTTAAGTGTGGTGCAGCTGCACTAATTCACTGGGTGAAAATGGGCGAAAGAGGAGTGACAGAGGTCAGATAGCAGAATCATTTTTTATTCATCCCCAGGATGGCGTGTCACTGCATCATCACCACTTACAAAATGTGCATGACGGATAAATCAAGTGATAAACACAGAGAACACCTGCAGCCTCTGGTGTGATGAATTGACCAGTTTCTTCCAAACATGATTTCAAAAAAGATTTTGAGCCCCTCTCACCAAGCATGTCACTAAATGTATTACTTACTTACTTAAACTGCTTATGATCCATTTCAAGTCCCAACAGGACCCTTGTTTTTCCATACACTTTCAATCCACGTGCAAACACTTCAGATGATGTCAAGTCCCAGCAAGCTACTGCCTGATCCCCCTGCATGTTCCAGACCCACAAAACCTTAGAGGTGGTCGAGTTGACCTTTGACAAATATGCATCCTGAATCAATGCACAGGTCCCAGACATTAAAGTTGTTAATGAGATGTACAGTACAGTGTACAGTGTGAAAGGCCGAGTCAAAATATTTGAGTCACATGAAGCTCAGTATCATTGATAGTCCACTGTCAGAGCTGGAATTCCCCAAGCAAAAGGACTGACCTCAACTGTTTTTCGTACAAACCCCGAGAGGAAATGGCATTTATGAATTACGTACAGTGTTTTTCACAAACCAAGAAAACACAGAGGAAGCCCACAGCATTAGAAAAGCCCTTGCGTCTACAGATAAACTCATTTTAAAGAAGCATTTTCAACCTCGCAGAGGCATTTTGCGATGAAATCTGAGGCTTAGAGAAAAATATGCTCTGCACCAATCTCTGCCATTTCTGACACATAATTTCAGATCCTTTTGTTGAGTTCGTCATGATTCGGAACAAATGACGCCATTCATTTCTGGCCCCAATATGCCTATTCACATGGGAATGAATGTTTTCCACCAATTATACATCAGTTTAATGCAGAATGTGACCCAGCATGTGAATATTTGACCGCTGTGCATGCTTCCCTTATCTGCATCCCTTTCACACTATCTGCATTTCTCTGGGTTTCTCTCTCTCTCGCTCTCTCTCTCTCCCTCTCCCTCTCATCTATTGTCAGATTTCAAGAATTTCCCTTGGGAGTTGTTCAAGTATTAAGGCCAAAGCAAAAGGGCGTTCTCTCTCTCACTCTTTCTCTCTTTCCACTCCTGCTTTCTTTGTCCTCCCACCACCCGATCACCTAAATTTCTGTCCGAAATCATCTATAACAAAATATATTCAGAAACAAGGTTTTGGGTTTTTTTTTTAACCCTCATCACATCTCCTAACACAAGTCAATTTCATCCTGATCACACATGAAAGAAAAAGACTGCCTGTGTCCAAGTGTGCACCTGAAGGCTGACTCTTTGACCCCCCTGCCGATCATGATCTTTGTCCTCCCTGCTGATCATGAGACCTTGTCCTCCTGTCCTCTCCCCACACTCCCCCAGGAGCCGCAGGAAACTGGTTCTTGTGACACAGTGGTCTGTGGAGCCATGGAGAGGCCCATTACTGCAGTCACATGGCAGGTTAGCACAGGGACTGATGCAACCATGTGAGCTCTATTTTCTAACAAGTTACAGCTGCCCTGAGGCCCATGATAGTTTCACACAGGACATGGAGAATGTCGGAAAATGAATAGCAGGGTTACGATTCAGAGCAAAATGCTATGTTCTCATTTTTTTGTTTTCATCAATGCATGTGAAATAAGCCAGGTCAAACAGGTCAGCTCAAACATATTACTTCATTAAGATTTGGGAGACAGGTATAATACCCATTAATTAACTCCTTTCCTTTGACAGCAAGCTGGCGACACATCTTTTAAAAAGAACAAACTTAACTTGACGTATGAAGTTCTATGAAGTTCTGAGAATTTGATCCCCAAGGTGTGACATCAAATCTGGCAAAGCTGTTGTATTTTTATATTATCTTCTTGTTCGCAAAACTTGTAAAGCAATATTAAAAATATGTGCAGAATGGCCCTTGGGTTGGGGTGTGAAACAATTGAGGAACAATTGCAACAAATAAAGATTTTAATGACAAAAGAAATCAGTCAGTGGCTAGTTTCATTATACTAAATCAATTCCTGGAGCTCATATCTCTACTATAGGTTCTGTATGTTAAATTGAAGAGGTCTGACATCCACTCACTTCAGATTAAACAGTTTCAAGTTTGAGGTTTGCACTCTTTTCTAAAATTAGTTTCAGTGAACAGCTACAACTCTGAGGAACAGAAGAAGGGGTATAATATATATGCAACATATATAATCTATTTTAAATTAAAATATTCTAACAAGTATCTGAACATTAGATGAACAGCCCAGCTTAATTAATGAAAAATTAGACCATGGTATGGGCTCCAAACCAGCTGAAGTACAAAAGAAAATAAATGTTAAATATCAAAAGTACAGCTGAAGGTTAGTAGGAGGGTTTAGCAACTTCTGAGGCCTACGCAGATAATTTTACCGCTGACAAAAACCCGGAAATTTTCGCTTCTTTTTGTATTTCATTCGTTAAGATAAATAAGCATTATTGTGAGAAAGAACTTTCAATTTTAAAAAATAATGGCTCGGATTTCAGTTACACAGCGGATGATTCGTTTGGAAAATATCCTCAAGGCCAAGGCGTTTTTCTTTCCGTTTGTCCGATTACTTTAGATTCCAATAATTATCAGAAACTTTAATTAAAGAAAAATTACATGTTCGATTTTTACGTTTCAAGGCAGTCCATCTTTTTGGAGAAAAAGGAAATTGTTAAAAACATTTTATGCTTTATGCATTTTATTATGTTTTTTTCTTAATTCCATTCGATCACACACATACATTTGAATGCAAATTGTATTGTCCTAAAATCAATAAAAAGCATGTTATGCTTTTTCTCCTTTTTAATAGTTTTTTTCCAGTAGAGAAAATGCTTCAGATAGTAGGCCTACTGTAAAATTCAAACACAAAACTCTCAAAAATCTCTTTTACATAAGCTTTTGGTAAATTTTCAGCATCGCCATCAAACCAATGCCACATGAAACGTCACGACTATAGACCACAGTCTAGTTGTAAAATGCAGCTTCGAAAGACAAAGCAGAAATTATGCAGGAGTAATATAGTAATCACCACCGGAAGTAAAAACATTTAACGTCCTCCACAATTCCGAAATTCCCAGTCAACAGTGATGAAAGAAAAACTCCTGTACATTACTGGTTATTGTCAGTACAACATCAGTACAGCTCGCAATAATTTAAAGATGCCTAACACTAACTTTCGCGGAATATAGGCTACATCATATTACATAAGAATGTGGTCGCGATATAAGGCTGTTTTAACCCAGTATCCAACAGAATGCAATAAATCCAACATTACAATTAATCTACAACAATTCTAAATGCAATATTAATTACATTTTAAGGGGAATTTAAGTTTTAAATTCCGCAACGGATGTTTGTTATCAGGACAAACTCTGTGGCCACGCAAAAAAACCACCTCGCCCTGTCAGACCGACAGACTCCCTGGGGGGGCCATGCACATCCAGCTGCCTAACTAAACAACCTCCGTAAAACCGCAACTTCCTCTGGTCTGCACAGCACAGATGAACAAACTGCAGAACAACGCGCACATTAAAAGACACTTTCCTACAAAAACAGCAGCATGGGTTTCTTCGCGTTGTCTGATACAGACAAAAAAAACTCGCTCACTTCACAAGCCAAGGAGGCCTAATGCAAGTTCGGCGAGGGTGCAGCATGAAGGTGTCCACCCCCCCACCCCCCCACCATCACCACCACCACCACCATAATACACACTCACACCAACCCATCACCCCCTCATCCCCGAACACAGCCCCCTACCATCAGCAACTCCGAGGCCCAAATCCAGGTGCTGCAGAGAATATTAAAGACATAAAAGTGCCGGAGCGGGAGAAAAGAGAGAGATCCATGTGTCCCGTCTGCTGCAGAGTATTTTCTATGTGTGCGCAACAAGTGACTATGCTCGGACATAAGGGGAGAAAGACACACACATCGCCCTCTGTTATCAATTTTTTCCATGTTTGCAGCACAAAACTGCTTTTTGTTCCCCATTTTTTCATTTACGAGGGTTAATGGATAGAGGCTTGGGCGTTTGATCACATGGCTACAATTCACCTGAGATGGAGACAAAGAGAGCAAAGAGAGGAGAGAGAGAGAGGGAGAAAACCGAGAGCCAGCCACGACATGAGAGGCAACGGGACACACAGGGGTTATTGTTGCATTCATTTTGTGCGTGTGTGTGTGTGTGTGTGTGTGTGTGTGTGTGTGTGTGTGTGTCCGGGTGCGCATCAGATGCTGCTAAAGTCCAGTCTCTTCCTTCCCATCAGGCAATGGTTTAACGGCCCTGATCTTGGCTTACACAAACATGTACTAATCGACTATCACAAAGAGAAAAAATGAAACATTTTATTTTTTACTGTAGCTTTACTTTATGCGTACAAAAAGATGGGCAAACGATTAAAAGGTGCGATATTAGTTCAACATTTCAATTTGCTGAATAAATTCTGATTTGTATTTGGGTTTTTTTTTTATCCCTAAAGGATTATCAAATCTGAACAGGCCTGTTTACCATAGTTCGGTTTATCTGTTCATCTGCAGCCTGCATGTTTCCAGTATACAGGTCGCCCCCCTTACTACAAAGGTTTCTATAACACAAATTTATCAGCCTCTTAGATTGAATTATTGATCAATTATTGCTGCTGTTGAGTCAAACAATTCTACAACGATCCGCAATTCGTGTATGATGCAGCCGAACAACAACTTCAAGTGAACAAGTCAACGTGTGATTTCTGAATCCCCAAATGACGTAAATTCGTATAACTTCAGTACCAAACGATGAAAAGTTGTTTTGTATTGTTTTGTTTTTTAAAAATTGCATTATTTTTGCAGAACTAAGATTACTGGGTAACGACAACGTCCCGTATAACAGCATGATATAAACTTTTAGTTAATTATTTTAAGATTATAATGTTTTTGTAGATTATTCCGTGGTCACTGGTGGAAACGTATACATGCTGGATTAATTAGCATTATGCATTTAGCGTTTTATGACATTATTAATGACTGATCCAATTCATGCTTTCGTTATTTTCTTTTTAACGATTCATCTGTTTACCTGTTTTAGAAGATTACATTTGACCCGTTTTTTTATCTGAAAACTCAACATTGTGAGCGTTATTTCCGGTATCAAACTGAACGTAGTTAAGTCAGGTGGGTGATGGGTGGGTTTTTTTTGTTGTTTTTTGGAGGAACGTGACCACAGGAGGCAATAACTCTCCTCGTGATTGTTTATTTGTTTGATATGACATGTCAACACGTCCAACAAACCTGGCCTTCTCCTGCCTCTAAATGGGCGCACTGTGCAGTCATTTAAACCACTCCGATGTAAAATCTCACCTCTTCCCTGTTGGATATGCTGCATTGACGGACAGACGGGCATTAACGGTGTTTCGCCCTAGTCCAATCAGAGAGCACCGGGATAATTAGAGAACCAATCGTGGCACGGCATGGCGCCGGGGGGCGGGGCTGACAGTGTGCTGGAATGCTGCCTCTCCGGGAATGTTTTCCACTTTCAATCACTTTTTTTTCTCCCGGTCCTTCTCACAAGGCGCTCTTTAAGCTCCGGTGTTGCCACACAGAGCAGCCATTCATCGGCTCTACAGTCAGCCACACACTCCCATGTTGAACTACTGGACGTCTAAATTGGTAAGTTATGTAATTTTTTAAAACATAATTTCTGAGATAAAGGGTAGTTGTATATTTCGTATCAGTGTTTAAGTGCCAGCTATATTCTTCTTATTTTTAACTGAAAGAGGTTGGGCATAAATTTGTCTTTCAATAAATATATATTTATATATTATTTGTCTGGCAACAGTTCTTTTGCTGTCATCATTATTATTATCATCATCATCATAAGGCTATTATTATCATCACTATCATTGTTAGCTATAGATGCAGTTTTGGTCACATATAGTCTGCTGAAACGAGCTTGAAATTAACCGGAGTATGATTTTAGAGCAAAATTAAAATTATGATAAACCTGTGGATTTTATAGGCCGCTAAAATTGTCTGTTTTACTCCACATGCCTTTTAGGTGTAACAGCTTTTGCTGAAAGGGATTTCCAGCCGACGGTGGAAAGGATTTGGACACTTTTACGCAGCAGTATGGCTTTGCCGGAGAAGAATCAGCAGTAACTTGGATCGTCGTATAGACTCCAAACTTCATATTCAGTATAAACGATTTAATCACTGATTAGTCTGGGCTCTTTCTGATTTTTTTGCATTCGAGGGTTGTCATTAGTTGAAAGCAAAAAAAGCCAAAAAAAAAATGTCAGGCGAGGAACATAGCCTGTCCGAGGCGGAGCTGAGTCCCGGAGGGTCAGACGATGGGCACTCATTGTCACCGACTCAACCCGGAGCGCCACACGGCCAGGACTCACCTCTGACCGTGCCGCCGCAGCAGCTGACCGCGCTCTGTGTCGCGGATGGCAGCGGGGAGGATGGAAGCAGATCCAGAGCCAAATCAGAGGAAGAGGACGATCGCTTTCCGATCGGTATCAGAGAGGCGGTCAGTCAGGTGCTGGACGGATATGACTGGACACTTGTGCCTATGCCGGTGCGCGTAAACAACGGAAACAAAACGAAGCCCCACGTCAAGAGACCCATGAACGCCTTCATGGTGTGGGCTCAAGCAGCGAGGAGGAAACTGGCCGACCAGTACCCCCACCTGCACAACGCGGAGCTCAGCAAGACCCTGGGCAAACTGTGGAGGTTTGTATGACGAGGCTTGTCCCTGAAAAGAACAGTGTGACCATACAGTGGCACATTTCCTGTGCCGCCTGTGCGTAAAGTATATGGAGGGATGTAGCGTATGAACTGAAGTTAAACGTAAAAGTTGGCAAAGTATAAACTCAAATTGGTGATTGTTAACAAGGAAAGCACTTAGTATTTGGATCTATGTCGTGTTACTTAAAAAAGGGGGCTATTGAACGTTTACTCAAAATTTACTCATCCAACCCGATGTCGAGTTGTCCTTCGCTATTCATGCACGTATTTATCTATTACGCACAGGATTGAGAATTTTCAGACATATTCAAAGAAAATGTTTAACCCAGAAGGCCTATAAGACTAAATCAGTCCTTGTTTTTCCTCCCCCAGGCTGCTGAACGAGAGCGACAAGAGGCCATTCATTGAGGAGGCGGAGAGGCTGAGGAAACAGCACAAGAAGGACTACCCAGAATACAAGTACCAGCCCCGGAGACGCAAAAACGGCAAACTAACGACTGTTAGTGAGTCCGATAGCCAGGGGGAAGGGGAGGCCAGCCACTCCCAGTCACACTACAAGACTCTGCATTTGGAACACAATGGTGGGGCTGGGTCTCCCCTGGGTGATCTGCACCACCACCACCACCACCACCACCATCCTGCTGGTAGGTGGCTCTATACACAAGAGATATTTATTGGAGAAAATCAGGAACAGAAAATTTCAGCTTCAATCCCTAAACAGCAAAAGGAAATGTAAAAAAAGAAAAGAAAAAAGTAATTTTTAAATTTTACCTGATGTCAAAGTTCACCTGACCATATTGTCCCTTCTCTCTCCCCTAGGTCAGGGTCACAGCCCACCCACACCCCCCACAACACCAAAGACAGAGCTCCAGTCTGGGAAACTGTCAGAAGCTAAGAGGGATGGGGCAGCAGGAGCAGCCGGAGGATCAGGGGGGTCCAGGGGAGCCCTCGGGGTGGGAGCTGAAGGTGCATCCGGTGGTCCCTCATCATCAGGTGCTAAACCCCACATCGACTTTGGCACCATGGACATTGGTGAGATCAGCCATGAAGTGATGTCCAACATTGAGCCGTTTGACGTTAACGAATTTGACCAGTACCTCCCTCCAAACGGCCACCCACAGAGTGGAACCGGGGCCCCCGCTGCTGCATCCTCTGCCTCTTCTTATGCCTACGCCTTGGCTGCGGCTAGTGGGCACTCCGCCTGGCTCTCCAAACAGCAGCAGCAGCCTCAGGCGTCACCGTCATCCTCTGACCCCTCAAAGGCCCAGATCAAGAGCGAATCTGCGTCTGGGAGCCACTACGCTGAGGCCTCGTCCTCTCCCTCCTCAGGCACCCATGTCACTTATGCCCCGCTCAGCCTGCCTCACTACGGCTCTGCTTTTCCCTCGCTGGCTTCCAGGGCCCAGTTTGAGTATGGAGAGCATCAGGCCCCTGGGGCATACTATGCCCACTCCAGCCAGGCCCCGGGGCTGTACTCAGCCTTCTCCTACATGGGCCCTACACAGAGGCCTCTGTACACTACCATAGGAGACCCCTCCAGCGTGGCCCCCTCCCACAGCCCCACACACTGGGAGCAGCCTGTTTACACCACACTCACAAGACCTTGAGGGAGACCAGCTGAGCAGAGGGAAATATGGGAAGCGTGTGAGTGGATCTGTGTGTGTGTGTGTGCGTGTATATGCAAGTATGCAAGTGTTTGAATGTGTGTGTGTGTGTGTGTGTGTGTGTGTGTGTGTGCATGTCCATGCCATATCAATGTTAGAAGTTTTTACTTTTTTAGCCAATATAATGCAAGACGCATCCACGGGGCCTTACAAAGTTAAAAAATAAAAACAGCCAAAAACTCACACAGTATGATGTGTGATTCATGGGTCAACAGCCAATCAAAATTTAAGTAAACCTTAACAAATGTGTGCCGTCATAAATATGAGTTGGGATGTACAGCAGGTGTGTATACAAGAGACCGAAGAGTGAGAGTGACACTGAGAGCAGACAGATGTGTTGAGTGACTCGAATTTGACCCAGACACGCTGGGTTTAGACTGACATAATCAGATTTTATTAACCAAACTAAAGGATGTTTTTGATGTTACTGTGTTATTTTATATGAGTAGTAAGTTTATTGTTGTTGTTGATATCCTAGGGTGTAACTTTGTTGTCACTGATTTGATATTACACTTACACATCTGCACCACTGCTTTGGGGAAAAGCATAGTTTTGTTCCAATAATATGCTCCCTGTTTTGTTTTGTTCTTTGTGGCCAGAAAAGGATAGTTGCAACCTTCTTTCTTTGTAGATAGCATAGTCTCATTTCTGACCTTCTTTCACCTGGACTTCACTGAACTGGACAATTAAGCATTTAAGGGGAAATAGGAAAAAGAGAGGGAAAGAGAGCTCTTAAAGATGTATTTCACCTTATTGCTCAGTCTTGGACATTTACCTCAACTCTGTTCATTTTGTGCCAGTAGCAAAGGAGAAGTATGACCCTGGATACCGGATTGACTGAAGGTATTCAAAAATGTCATAACCTTAAACCTCCATTTCAGTCTTTACTTTTGCTTTCAAAGTGCCTAACATTTTGCCAATTGACACCTGATTTATCCAATAACTGGGGTTAAATCTTTAAGTGCAAATCTCAACCAAACCTCTCGAGATAATTGGCCAGCTTTGGGTCCTACTTAAGGATTAGAATCACATGTATGTCTGTTTGGCGCTGCATGTCTACCAAAAGCATGTTTTCATCTTTACAAAATAGTCCTCTTTCTCTTCAGCAATGTGAATAATGGTCATTACCACAGGCCTCGCCTTTATTAAGTGATGCATACTTTATCATTTTATACTGACCCTCTTACCATGTAGTCATTATTTTTTATGTAAGTAATAATGCATTGTGTGTCACACCTTTGCTTCTCCCATTTTGTATAATTCTGGATAGTTTTGTAAAGTGTTTGCTATACATTCACTTGAGTATTTTGCTTCCTTACAAGAAAAGCAATGTTGAAATATTATTGTTGTCATCTATTAAATCAATTTATTTATAAAAAAAAAATCCTGTGTTAGATCTTTATTTAATGCAACAGTGCCAGTTTAGAGGTAATGCATGGAGCAGTTAGCAAATGAAGGGTGAAAAAACCCCAACTAAAATTAAAAACACGCTACTGACGTGTGAACTGTAATAACACAATCAGAGCCCCACCAACCTAAGCTGTTTAGTGTGTTTGTGTGTTGTAGGCTAAAATTGACGACTAATTCCCCACATTTAATCGGCTGGGGACTGCGTGTTACTGACAAACACAAAGAGAGCCATTCAGTGAGGGAGAAGGGACAGAAAGAGAGAGAAGGGGTGGGTGTAAAGAGCCAGAGGCAAGGCCAATTTCGGCTCAGAAACCAGCATACACTTGGACTTTTGTACATGGCTCTCCTCTCACTCTGCCCTATCCTCTCCACCTGAGGCTGCCTCCCTGCCTCCACATTCAGCTGCAGCTAAAACCCATTCAGAGGGCACCCAAAATGAAAATGTCAAGTTCTCTGTATCGACACTGTGTCTGAGGGTGATGCAAAACAGGGTTTATAACATCTCACTCTCTCCACTATGATCTGAGAGGTGAGAATATTTGGGTTGTAGAAGGTTAAATTAATTTAGGAGGAAAAGGCAAGGTATTTTTTATTTATAACAAAACAATACATACATCCATTGCACTTAGTTAAAGAATTTAAGATATTATGGCTTTCAAAGAAATTGAATTAATTCACTAATACATTTATGGACCCAAATTCTTGTTATTAAGAACTTTTGGATAGGAGAAAAGAAAAATTAAATTAAATCATTAGTAAGTAGCTGCAACTTGACTGATTTTGATCTCAGAAAAAGTCCTCCTTGACCATGTACATGGCAATCTACATTTTAGTAAATGTTAATATTGTTCATTAATCACCTTTCATACTAAAGTATTTAAATTTTATGGTACTTCTTGTATACGATTTCACTTTCACAAAACAATTCAAATTAACCTCATAGCGCTACAACTTCAACATGTCATCAACAACAACCCCAACATCAGCATGGACATCAATCATCATGACACTGACATTTATTTACTTTTTGCATATAAATAACTATTTTTAAAAATATCTTCATTAATTTATTTTATATGATTTCTATATTTAATCTCTTTATAATTCTTTATCCTTTAACTTTTTGCTTTTAGTAATTAAATATATATATTTAAAGATATATACAAAATAATTTAACAAATAAATGTGTTTGTATTGTATTTTGTTATAACCTTTTGTACTTCCACATTAATTTTCTTATGGTTTCACAGATTATTGGTTTTTGTATGGCTCCCCTTTGACTTCACATACATTTTCAGACAAATTTATATATAAATGCAGGTAATTGCAAAGGATTCACTTACGTTTTCTTAGCTGTGTGAAGAACATGAAGGGTATGGGTTATATATCAAGCTGTTGTTTACCTGCACAGTCACACTTAATATATTGTTAGCCTCTGGTAATCCCTGTCTACAAGCCAAACCTGCACTGCTGAAGAGACAACGGCTAACCCTTCATTTATACTGTTAAGCCCCTCCTACAAAAAAAAAAAACAGTTAATTGAAATCAATCAGCCAATATATGCAATATTTATGTATAAAACATTTCTGTGGACATATGTCTGTGATTCTATGGACATCCCTTAATGTGTCTCGATACAGAAATGTCACGATTGCACAGTCACACTTATTTGGAATTTTTTTTTTAAAGGATCTTTGCTGTACTAATAGAAAAACATCCCTCTATACTACCTCACATATGGTACATTCTGCACCCCTCACCATACAAAAACCTTTGGATCGTCCTTGTACCGTTTGACCGCCTGATTGGAAATTGCACATTGTGTGAGGAAGGATGGATGAAAGCAGGCAAAAGTAAACTTTGTATGTTTTAACAACTGACCCTGGAATGACACCGTGTGTTTCTTGATTGTGTTTTTGCTACTGGTCGTAATTATCGTTGATATACACACCAAGCTGAGAGGAGTTGCGTTAGCTAATGCTATCTTACGGAACATACAGGTGGCATATAAAAAAAGGACACCTGCGAAAGCGGGGCGAGACCATACACGAAGTAAAAACAATGTTAAGGCTTTTCGAGACATAATTTGACTCCGTATAAACTCATTAATGATTTATAAGTAACCCCGCCAATGTCGGGCTTTGACTTGCAAGGAAGCATTTTTACAATGTGGCGTGTGTACATGTCAGACTCCAGACCGCGTGGTGGCAGTAACACGCCTCAGTTGTTGTAGACGAAGCAGACCTACTTCCTGGGGCGCCAAATCCGCAGCGCACAAACAGGACACCGAGCTAATACGAGTCACCGTCTAAACAGGTAAGAGTTGGCTTTAGCCAGCTGTAGCGAGAAGTTTGCTCCCCATATGTTTTATTGGGAGAGTCGAAACCAACTATTCAAACCGAAAACATATGCGTAGTCTTGGTAGGAAAATGTCAGTGCCAAAGGTGTGTAGCATTTGGCTGCAGCATCAAAACATAGCACGGTATTTACACATGCGCGTGTCTGACATTAGCGCAGCTGACATGACATGGGGTGTAACAGCCCAACAAACGCGATATGGTCCACTTGTTGCAGGATGTGCAAAGTTGAATGCGAACGACAGTTTCTTTAATCTTTGAAGTGAAGCAAATCTTGATCTTAAAATTCAAATCTAAATGCACTTTTACTTTTTATTTATTGAATTTAAAAATCGAAACAAACAAGCCCTAATTGTGGTATGTGCCAATGTTAAAGCACTTTCTAAATCAATGCTTGCTACCCCTCCTCCTGCACGACAGATATAATAGTTTGCTACTGCTTTTGTGGAAGCTAAGACTTTGTTGTTGATTCAGGACTCTTCACCCATTCTCCCTTGTGGCTCTGATCGAGGTATAGACAGTTTTTGCACACGCAGCAAGATCTTCCCACGGATTTTTTTAAGGGACGTTCACATCAGGGAACTGCAAGGGCTGCTCCAAACCCTTCAGCTTGTGTTTCATCTTCCAGCAGTCATGGATCTCAGCCCCTTCGATGCAGACAACTCTGTCAGCTGCAGGCTAACTTCTGAGATCCCCGATGTCTGCAAGATTGAGGACTGCTGCTTGGGCATTGATGAGGCGGGCAGAGGGCCTGTGTTGGGTATGCCGCTGAGATAATGATTTGCTCTTTTGCAGTGACTATACATTGAGGCACACGGTATGCATTTTAACTGTTTGCGTTTTGCTATGCCAGGGCCCATGGTGTACGGAATATGTTTCTGCCCAGTCTCCAAAAAAGAGGAGCTGAAGAACCTAAAAGTAGCAGGTAAGCCTGTGAGCCTAAATCTCTGTGGGTGGTGGTTTGAAAAGGACTTTTTAACCTGCTCATTTTCCAAAGAAGAACTTGCCACTTGCAAATCAATATGCGTGCTGAATACTGCATAATTTACTCAGTGGCATAGTGGTAAATAAAATTATTCTGCAGCCTTTGTTTGATGCATTTTATCACTTCTTTAATAGATTCAAAGACCCTCACAGAAGCAGAAAGAGAGCACCTTTTCCAAAAACTGGATGAAGCCAGAAATTATGTGGGTTGGGCTCTGCAGATTCTCTCCCCCAACACAATCTCCACAAGCATGCTGCAGAGGTATTTGGCACATACAACATTTTGCACAAGAGAGGCTTGTCGCTGATATTCGCACACACTAACATGATCTTTGCTTTTGCTCCAAGGACAAAATACAACCTGAATGCTCTTTCACATGACACAGCGATTGGTCTCGTTCAGTATGCCTTGGACAGTGGAGTACAGCTCAAAGAGGTAAACAGTTAATCTCCATGATTATACAGTAATATACCGTAGTAGTGTGTTTGTATCATGTAAATCTTTATTCAGTGTAGAGTTAATCACAATTCCTCCATGTAAACACTGAATAAAATAAGAAAGATATTCAAACAAAGCACCTTTTTCCATCTGAAGTCAGGTCATCAAAATGCAATAAATCACCAACTTTCATGCCATTTTAACAGTTTTTAGTACTGAAAATAGATATCGTAACTGATGCTAGTGCTCCATGTAGACCCAAACCAAATTGCAGGTAAGATAGACACCGACTCTTTTCATGAAGCTCTTGCAGGGACCTAGCGCCTCCTTTTCTGTGTCTTTTCCCCATTTTCCCTCATCCTCCCTTTCTGTCAACTCTGTCTGTTCCATCTTTGTCTGCCTTCTTCCATCCGTCTGTTCTTCTGCAGGTTTACGTGGACACGGTCGGCCCGGCAGACAAGTATGAGGAGAAGCTCTCCAAGCGGTTCCCGGGTATTGAGGTGACGGTGAGGCCGAAGGCCGACTCCCTCTTCCCCATTGTTAGTGCAGCCAGTATCTGTGCGAAGGTGAGTGAAGACCTTGAAGATGCTGTCTTAGCATCTTTCTTCTTTCTCACATCTACTTCTGTAATCATTACAGTTTGGCAGCTCCTAGACCTCTTATTCCACCCCTCACAGCTGTGCATTATGTAACTTGTTGAGAAGGGCAAGCACTTTGAATCCCATCCTTTACTCTGTGTTTACCAACAGAAGATGGTCACGATGAGTGGTGGGAATAGTACAGCAAATGTTTGTCCAGTTTCACACACTTGTCCCTTGATGAGATGAGGGGAAGAGATGTATGACAAGCAACATGTAATACAAAATTAATTCTTTTCTTATAAATGGAGTAGAGCAGTTTCAGGGTTTCATTTCATAGTTTTCTATCCTAAAACTCCTGAAACAGTTGTATTCTGGTGTTAAACACCCCTCTTATAGGTTAAGATCTTGTCTGAACTCAGCAAAGTTAATTCTCACGTTGGATTGGGGAACTTTAGCTGATATGTCTGAATCATAGAAATAAGGTGCCATTGTGTCAGCGTGTAAACTCACCATGCAAATTACTGTGTGTGGCTATGGCATCTCAACAGTTAGTCGAGGGAATCTGTCTGTTGTTGCCATGATTGTTTGTGTGTGTTTCCTTTATACTTTATATACTTGATACTTTTATACACAAAACATCTCAATATCCAGTATTTTAAGATCTGTTTAGATTTGGTCTTTGGCTTTTCTTATGTTGTGCAATCATTTCCAGGTTGCCAGGGATCGCGTTGTAAAAGGCTGGGACTTTGCTGAGGATCTGGGACAGGTGGATGCTGATTATGGCTCAGGATACCCAAATGGTAACAAAAAAACGACAGCTATTATAGTATGTTCCCACAATTACATCCATTGGCATTGATTGATGTAGAAACTGCATATTGATGGTCACTGAGCCCAGCTTTTCCCTTTGTTTTCAGACCCCAAGACTAAAGCGTGGCTGCTGAAGTACCTGGACCCAGTGTTCGGTTACCCCCAGTTTGTCCGATTTAGCTGGAGCACTGCCCAATCCCTGATGGACAGCAAGGCGGTGACTGTCCACTGGTAAACAGACCCGAAAAACTTAATTTGACCAAAGTCCTTCACTGAAGGACTGCCAATCTCTGAAGGCAGAGGTGGAATTCGGTCGTTGAAGAATACCATTGAAATCAAGTACTAAAGGAGGATTTCTATTCTCTTGACGATTCTTCCGAGAAAATTACTGTTTGTCTTATTTATTAAAAAATATTCAGCAGGTGACAAAACTCTGACACAGTGTCTACAGATAAAGGTGATATACAGTGCTTGAACAAAACCATAAGGAAAATGAGCTAGTTCAATCATTTATTCAACAAAAGTATCTGTAGATGTTATATTTTCAGTGGGTTAGAAAACAAGTGGAGAAAATGTGTCTCTGACAACAACCACTTTTCCATGCAAAATTCCCTCAATTGCAAGATGTTTGAAGGTATCATCACAACATTTGAATGGGATTCAATCTGGGCTTTGTCCAGGCCATCCCATAACCCTATTTCTTTTTGAGCCATTCCTTGGTGGATTTGCTAGTGTTCTCATGATCCTGTTGCTTTTCAAGCACTCTTTGATTTGATATGGCATTTATTGTTGAACCAGCGACCGCAAGCTGTGCAGTCCCTGAGGCAGCAAAGCGACCCCAAACCAGGACATTTCCAACACCGTGCTTCACAGTTAGGATGAGGTTCCTGAAAGGCTGTCATACATGTCAGTCATTTCTGTGACCAGACAACTCCTTTGACTTGTCTGTTTAGGGTACATCATTCTGGAAGGCCTGGTCTTTGCCTTTATGATCAGTGGCAAGCTATAGTCTTTTTCTAATGTTCTTGTTGAACATAGTGTCTTTTTCTTGACATGCCACCCATGCAAATCAAATTTGTGAAATCTCTTTCTGAATGTAGACACAAGCACTTGGACACAGGGAGCTAAAAGAGTTACGTGCAGATCCTGCGTTGACAATTTAGGATTCTTGGAAACCTGTTTTTGCTTCAAACAGTCTGCTGTTGAATTCAGTGGGGTTGGGCCAGTCCTGGACAAATTGGCAGTCATTTGTAGATGATTGCCCTGATAGCAGAATTATTTTTTTTCCCAAATAGATCTTTTTTAATCTCTTGCCAGTCATGTAGATATGCAGGAACCTTTTTCTGAAGGCCCTAGAGAGCTCTTTAGATCTTGGCCTGATGTCACCACACATTTCAGTAACAAAGGGAACAACAGACCTGAGATATGAGGGGTTTAAATAATTTAGGTTCCACCTGTAAACCCCAATGAGGCACTATCCAGACCACCTGATGGTAATTTTATGGATTTGAAGGTGATGGGTGTTTTTATTGTGTAAGTATATCATCTGTATTAATAGGCCGTGTTTCTGAGGATCAGATGTTGCTTGTTCAGATATGTAGACAAAGTCAACAGTTACCATGTACTTATTTCTTCACATGACTGTAAGAGCACTTAGATTTGTTAGTGTGTGAAAACCACAGCCCCCTTTATTTCCGTGCTTAATGTCTGTGCAAATCATTTTACCTCAGGAGATGAGCGCTAACCACTGTGTAAAAATCAGTCTTGTTTTTTTTTTTTAATCTGTCCTCAGGGATGATGATGAGGAGGATGGGGGAAGGTGGCACAGCGGCAAAACAACAGGTCTATGTTGTCCTACTTCAGTTCTTCAGCTGGAGGTAATGACAAAAACCCAACCCACCAGACACATCGCTTCCTCACTGAGCGGCGGCTGAATAGCCTCGACACACTCTGAAGACGTTAGAAGACTTGCTCATAAATACTGGAAATAACTGTGATGAAGCATTGTGAGCATCAGATGTTTGTATCACCAATGCAAAACTGTCCACTTGTTTCTTTACTTGCCCTCATTTTGTCCATTTCATGCATAAAAATGTTAGAAACTCATGTTTTGCCTCCGTAAGAGTTTTTTTCAATTCTCCGCCATCCTTGCCGAAGACGCTACAACACACTGTTGGTAAGTTGGGAAGTATTTAATGCCAATACTGCCCTCTGGTGGCAACCTGACAAAATGCGCCAGGTTTTTGAAAAACATTATCAGTGTTTCGATTGAACTATCATGGGTCACAAGCACACACATTCTGATGGCTGACATGGAAAAATGCAAAATATCCACCACAATTTGACAATCACAGAATGGAAACAGTTGATCACAGCTTGTTCCACGGACACTGAAATTGTAAGCTGCATCACAAATCTATATGATATAATCGTTCTACACAACAAAGAGTAATTGTCATAATGTACTCTTTAGCATTTGTTATACTAAGGAAAGTCAACATACATATCCACTTTATATTAACAAGAAATGAAGCAGTATGATCGATGTCTTTAAAAAAGGTGATCTTTACAAGCAGAAAGCAAAGTGTCCCAACCCAGAGATAGCCTCTCTTCAAATAGCACATAGAGAGAGTGTGCTTGGCATTGTGCAGATTGATCTTTGGGCATCACACCAAGTGCTTGTCTTCTCAGAAATCACAGCAATCAGTGCTGTTCTCCTGTTGCTGATCTGTCCCACATCCCATGAAAGCTTCATCCTCTTCTGACTCTCCAGGCATTTTCACCAGGCTTACACAAACTTCACTTGTCACAAAACATATCACAATTTGCTAGGGGAACACAAAAGGCAGCTGGCTATCTAAGGGGTGTCCATCATAAAAAAATAAATTCTTCATTGACTTGCCTAGTTTAACAAAGGTTAACTAAAAAATAAAGGCAAATCCACCCGTCCGCTGTGGCTAGTTCCCATTCGGTTTGTTGTTGGACACCTGGAGCCTTTTCCCACAGTTCATCGCTAAAGTGGAGACTGCAAATGAGGACAGGATCACGATTGAGCTCCCCACAAAATGAGACGAGGCTCCCCTGGGTGTCGCTCGCAGGGCTTTCCTGTGAAAAGTCTCTCTGTCGAAGGCTGCAGAGGCAGTCACTGTCTGAGCTACAGGCTCCATGGTTATGGATGATGCTGGGATGTCAGAAAGCTGAAGGCAAAGTCCACAAAGGGGTTTCGGCAGGTTAGGTGCTGGCTCCTCGGTAGGACTGCTGCAGCCTCAGCATGGGGTTTCTGGATCTCTCTGTGATGACCAAGGCGTTGCAGGGATTGAATTGGTATGTCCTGTCTGATCCCCCACCTTTACGTCCATTTATAATCTCCCCAGGCTCCTCATCTAATCCCCCTGAGTAGCCTGTTCTCCTACTGCGTCAATGGGATTTAAAATAGTTAGCCCATGCCTGCAGAGGACTCGGGTGGTGATCTATTTCTTCTTAAGACTGTCTAATGTAATACTATTAGATCACCCTGCCATTGATCCACAGTGAATGAATGGAGTTCAGTACTGTGTTAATACCTTTGGTCTGTAAACATGTAATTAACGAAGGGCATAAACAATGGTAACACTGTACGAGATGTGAAAGGCGTGTAGTCAGCCGTGAGGGCCGTGTTGAAAGAACCGCCTAATGCCTACTATGTGACACTTTAATGGCACAAGAACTAAGTGGCATTTCTATCCATCCAAAGAAATGTCAATTTGTTATGTTGTCTGTGATGTGTGTGCCATTGTCAGCCCCAAGGACAGCTTGTCCTCGCCATGATCCAGGTCACATGGGGTCAGCAGGTCTCTGATCTCAGACGGTGTTACGTGTAGTCCCAGTTTCTTTTTATGGCGTCTCTTTAATTGTGCTAAATTGGATTGCGCTTATTCTTTTCCGCTACTGACACAGAAAGCAGCCATGAATGAATGGTGGGGAAAACTGTTGCAGGCACACAGGATGCTTCAACTTAGAATCAGAGGAAATTACAAGAAATAAAAATTTGTGCTACGCTGGAGGTATTTGTTCTTTAACGATTTTTACCACCATATTCACATAGCCTTGTGGGGACAGATCAACACTGGCCTGGCATGATATAGTCATTCATATGCATTCATTGCTTAATAAACTTATGCCTAATGTTAAGACTGATATTCTTTAGTTTGGAGGGGCACGAAAATGTAAAAAAAACATGTGCAAACAGTAGAAACAGCTACTCATTATAATGAACTCAAAGTTAAAATGATGTCCCATTGAGTACAAAATCAGAGACAATCTGCACCATCTTGTTAAAAGTAACAGATGGTGAAATGTAATTCTTAAATGCCATCATCGGTGTAAGTGACCTTTTGAGGATTTCTTCAGCTGCAGAAACCTGCTTGGCATTTCACATTGGCTCCATCCGGGATTCTTTAACATCGAGTTGTCCTGGCTCAAACTTTAAAGGTCATCCAGCAGTTTCCTCGTTAGTCATCGCTTTTGTAGTTATTATTCATACAGCCATCATCAGATGTTTGCTCATGTGTCACATACTGTACATATATTCCCACAGCATCTGGTCCAAGTGGAGCATCGGGGGTGCGTGGGCCAGGTTGTGAGTGATGACTTCAGAGCTCCGCCGCAGTGAGGAGCTGAGTGCTGCTGTGACATCTATTCTCTGAAGATTCACATTCTCGTTTAATTTATACTTTGTACGACACATCGCTGTGTTAGTGTTGCTGTTCATATGAATAAAAAAAATCGCACTTTTTCTTTCATTTTAAATGAGACTCAGCAGGCCACACACTTTGTAATTCTGTTTTATTTGCATTATTCATTACACTTACGTTTTGCCCCAGTGAAAACAGGACAGCGAAAAAAACCCACAGCCCCGACACTGACGTTTGCCAAGAACCTGGCGTTGCTGTATACCAACCTAGGTTAATGACAGAAATATGCCAAGCCTACTTACACTAACATCACCAATTGCCCTACGTACGCTGCCACTGAAATAGAAATTAGCCAGTTAATTAGCGTCAGATAATTTTATAACGGCACCAACCCAGCTGTTGTGAAATTGTATCGATGCTGGCATCTGCTTCAAAAATACTACAGGCGCTAGTTGACGATGAACGGCAGACTTCGCGGAGACCTAAAAGTCAACGAATAAAAACGTAAAGAACAGATAGTGAACGGCAGCATCCCCCCACCCCCCAAAAAAGACCACAGCGTTCCTTGGTTATTTACAGAAATATGCCAAGCTCACGAACACAAAACACAAAAAAAAACCACAGCCCCGACACTGACGTTTTGCCCCAGTGACATTTTCTCTCAGCTCATTCAAAATATGGTGGCTCATTTTAATTGGAATAGCAAATCTATTCCACGTGGTGTCCCTGTTGCCCCAAAATGAACACTGCTCTATTTTTCTTGGCCATAACAAATTTCATGGAACTTTTTTGAATAGTTTGGACATTTCAGTAAAAATCAAAAATGTCAACCTCATGGTGCTGAAGTGCTCACAAAAATCTCATTGCAGTCCATCCCATATCCTATAGTTGTGGAGACCTTATTAGTAGCAATTTTCACAGCAATCACTCCCATATAATTATAATAATATTCCACTCTGACTGGCAAATGACAACCTGAAGATGTTGGTAGAAGTCACAGTTAGTGTGCTCTGGGGATTCTGCGAATTCATTTTTAGCTATGTTGCCAGTGTGAAAACCACATTAACAAACAACCTGAATAAATTAAAAAATGGTAAAATTAGTGTCATTATTCCACATGACAGACAACAGCAAGGTATTGCCAAAGGAAAAAGTTCCCCTTAACACTGTAACCTTTGGTGGAAAGTAAGAATATTTACTTAAGTGTTGTATTTAAATACAGCTTGGAAGTACTTTCTGCAAGTTTATACTTCTGCTCCACAGAAATCCATAAATAAATATTGACCTTTCTTCGTTTTAACTGTTTCTTTTGAAATTCAAATTTTACATTAAAAGTCTGAAGATTTTACCAAAATTACATTTTAATCAATGATTCGATAAAAGTTCAATCAGAACATTGTTAATCTCACAGCCCCTCAGATTAATTTTGTGACCCTGTGATTTTCCAACAGTAAAACTCCTTTCATTACTGATGGAATCTCATAAACACAGTGTATATACAAGGTCTAGCAGAGGTAAAGAACAAAGGCCAAAATACATGGCATTAACCCCTTAATGCCTATTGTCGCGATTTAGCATCAAACCACTTCCGCTCCAAAACAGCCAAAATAGTGTCTGTATTAGTATTGCTTTGTTACATTAATAAAAGAATCTTCATACCTGAGATGGGAACAGGTATTTTTTTTTTTACCTTTATTGCCTGTTGTCGCTAATTTGCATCATAGATAATAGATAATAATAGATTTATATCTATTTTATGTGCTATACTCAAATTAACACTTTCAGTTTAATTTAGCATCTACTTGAAAGCAAAAACACACAATTCAGGCGTTAAGGGGTTAACATTAGCACCTAGCTAGCTTTAGTAAATGAACTGTCACCTAGACTGTTGTATTAGCAACACATTAGCCTCAAACAGCTAATACCTGCATGGCTAGCTGGGTTAGTGAGCCATACAGGTCACAAGTAAACCACTAAATTAATACTTAACCAAAAATGAGATAAAATAAAATCTACCAACAGTCTGACAAGGGGGTTTGGTAGCAGGTTAAAGATGTCTGTCAATATTAGCAAATAGTCACAGATGAAACAACAACATGTCAAAACGAGACATGTTGTAAGAGTCTTAAAATTTTCTATCAGAACTTATGCTGGTATAAGAACACTCAAGAATATGCTCAAGTTTCACAGTAGATAAAAGTCCGAACCTACTGGACCGATCATATTAAAATCTCTTCTATGACACACTATTGCACTTCCATTGCAAGACTAGATAGTGGTTAAAAGCTTTGATGCATCATGATGAAGTACCAATCATACATATATGTAATGTACATAGGACATGCGAGCGGAAATTACTTTCTGCTTTTACAGAGGCAACAAGGACAGAAACACACTTAACTGATCAAGCTGCATATACATTACTTCTCCCCTTTGAACTCCTTCCCCTCTTCCCTCCATCTTTTTTGGGTTTAAATTCCCCTGAGACCGCTGATTGTGTGGTGTTTTATTTAGAGAAGCTCCTCTTCCCAGACAAGGCTTTTAACACAGCTGTAGTCAGTGACCCACTTCTTCGAGGCAGGCAGGGCTAGGAATGAGCGGAAGCAGAAAAGAGGTGTAGTGGCTTTAAGAAATCATGGGGCAAAGGTGGTATATGATGTAGGACCAGGAGAGCTAATACAAGCAAATATTTGGAGATGTTGACAAATTGTAAATTGTCGCCTCATATAGGTTTTTCTCAGCAATGTTCTTAGGGGGGCAGAAATATCAGATAGACAAACTTGTTATGTATTTGCTAAAGTGCAAATATAAAACATTTTAACATACTGTATACCAACAAAGACCCCCAGGTGGGATTAATACATTTAAATATGATTGCTTTAAATTTACTTTCACCTCTTTCTTGGCCTTGGTAGTGTACATGTGCTGAGTGGTATTCAGAATCATTAATATTCATAATTTCACCTGTACTGTAAGTGCTTCTTTAAGTCATAATGTGTGCTGTCCCTTTGGGGTCACAGTATATCACAGCTACTTTGCTGAAAATCCCTTGGGTACTGGAGCATTATATTGGCATTTTGCTTTATTTTTTGACATATAGGCCAAGCTATTAATTGATTAACTGAGAAAATATTAGGCAGATCAATTGCTAAATAACCATTGGTTGCTGCCCTAATGAATGAAACAATGTTTCAGAGAGTTAAAGTACAACACAGCAATGTCATTCTTAAAGCAAACAGATATCAGGTTCACAAAGATAATATTTAGTGCAGGGCTGTGAGAGTGGTTTGAATGAAATCTTACAAGTGTAGTCTAAAATCACCTGCGTATGCAGCAATGTGATCTGTCACCCAGAATTTCACTTAAAATAATTCCTACACACTGAAGTTTGTATCTGGGAGGGTAATGCCAACTGCTTTTATCAACCCACACATACAGATACAGACATACAGAGCAGGTTTGAATGGGGGGGGGGCTCTCAGCCTGTATGAGCTGACGTGGCTCTTGTGAGACAGGCTTACCGGGACAGGAAATGGAGTTGCCCAAGCGACAGGCATATTCCATATCCCAGCCCTGCCAAGCTTTTGGCTGCAGGGAGCTGACCCCGTATGACCTCCCTCAGGGCACCCTTTGAAAAAGGGTGACATCATTTTTGAGAGCCCTTACACAGAAAAATGGGGGAAAAGGCCTTTGCCTGTTCAAACTGTGCCTTGTGCCAGCTCTGTGCCGACGTGTCTTCTCCTCCTCAAACCTTGCAGCACCTAATGAACAAAAAAGATGTAAAATTCATGTGCCTTCATTAACTATTTAATACTAATAAGAAAAGCAGCATAGGCTAAATGTGTTAGAGAGGTACGACAAGCTGGTAACTGGGTCACTCCTGAAACATCATTTTTCACCTACTGGCATCAGTGCACATGCTATTACCATATTTTCTGTTATTATTTTTTCTGTTATATTATGCTGATACTTTTTTAATATAAGATTCCCATGTGCCTTGGGATACCAGTGCCAGCATACGTGGTTTTAATATGTCCCATTTATCCACATACATTCCATTTATCATGCTGGTGGGAAGGCATAATTTGAAACTTTGTTTTTGACATTGGAAACAGAACTAGAAAAAATAGAGCAGCCACAGAGTACATCTTGTAGTGAGTTTCTTATGAATACCTAAGTATCATTCTGTCCTTTGCGTTGTTGAACCATCTCCAGCTGAAATAATTAGTTGAGTGATTGTGTAGTTGATTGAAAGACAAATTAGTTTTGACAGTCAACACAAAAATTTGAATTTTCAGTCATTATTTCAAGCAAAAATGCCAGATATTGTCTTGTCCCAGCTTTTCAAATGTGAAGATGTACTGGTTCTCTCTCATACATGGTAGTGAATTGAATATTTTAATGCAGGCTTCAAGTTGGGCCTCGATAAATTGTGAAGAGCATTTTTATATTTCATAGTCTTACTGATTAATCAAAATAACAACTTTATCATCGGAATAGATGATAGAGAAAAGAGTCATTAGCTGCAGCCCTCATTAACTGAAATGATATGGCTTTGTTACGCCATTAGATGAGGTACTTTTCCTTAAATGCTGAGACTGAGAGACATGAAGTGGTGGTGGAAGTGGTGAGTGCTGATGGTTGAAATCAGAGTCCAGCCTGCCAGCTCCGTCTGCTCGGAGACATGGGGAACATTAAGGCCACGATGCTAAAAGCCGCTAAGTCTCCCTCTTGTCTTGGACCAGCTGCCAGGCCTCTCTCCACATCGATCCATCCCACCAGCGAACTTTGACCAACGTTTCTCTTTTTTTCTGTCTCTCTTTCTTGTGGGAATAGTTCATGGTGAAACATCATCCTGACAAGCGCAGCGTGTTGTGTGATCATGGTGATGTACTTTGCCCTTACATGTTTCAGCATGGGTAGTGATTACTACTGTTTTGTGGTAGTTTACTGTAAGTATTGATCAGGGTGCGCATTCCTGTTGTTGGCGATGCATCCACTGCTGTTGCCTGACTTTGAGGACTGGACGTTTCAATTGGTGTTAATATTAGACATAGAGAAAACAGGTAATCTGTCCAAAGTACACAAGGTTTTCCTCTTTAAAATCACCATGGTGGGGATTTGTTTAGGGTTCACTCATAACAGGGATGTAAGTAACTAAAGGGTGGGGAACTATGAAAGTTATATGGCAGTGAATCCCTCATGTGACAGGTGTGAGTGTTGAATAATGCATAAAGCTCAATTCCGTTTTTCACTGGAAAAGCAGTGGAAGCATGACAGTGGACAAAGCAGCGTGAGTACTTCCATTTAGGACATCAGAGACACATCCCATGTGTGTGAACTTAAAACTGTTGCTCCTCTTTTTGTTAGTTCATCAGTTAGAAGATCAGTTGAAAATGATTTTGCTTCATTCTCCAGCTTCATCATTTGTTGGCTTTAACTTTCTTTTGTATCACGTGTATTAAGTTTCGGATTTTTGATCAGGCAATAAAAATCAGCATCTGAAGATGTCACTTTGAGCTGTGAGAAATTGTAAGGGGCATTTTTTTCCACTGTCTTTTCATAGTTTATAGACCAAACAATGATTGCAGGATAGATAAGTAAATAAATAAATAATACGATCGATAAGAGATAGTTATTAGTTGCAACAGCCATGAAAGTAATGTGAGCCTGAGTGAAATGCTAAGATTAGCAGGCTAACCCTCATAGCTTAGCATGTTAGCATACTAAAGACAGAAACGAGGCCAAGTGATAGCCTTACAATGAAAACCCAGGAGATAACTAGTGTTGCTACAGTACCACCATGTAAAGGGTACAGTTGTCAGATTTGTGATTTGTGACAGAGTTTTAATTCTTTCTATCACTTTATATTATTTTGTAGAACCCACTTTAGACATGTTTGAAGTAAGCTGGAAGTAGTTAGAGTTAGTACATTAAAAAACAGAAAAAATAATAATTTTGCTCCGATGTTTCCCACTCTTTTCGGCAGTGCTTCGGTATGTTCACCAGTTTCTCCGACTAAAGCTTGTTATTCCGAAAATAAGGAATTCAAAAGGGGAAAAACACCTCAGCTCAACTCGCATAGCCACGATCTTCTTCAAGCCGTCCGGTCGCTTAGGGGTTAAACATAGTAGGAAGTGGGTGGCTGGAGCTGAGGATGGAGCGAAAGCCTTATGTAGCAACCACATTCATTATTTTTCACTTTAAAGGCAACGTTTGCACCAGAGGAGAGCAGGGTGAGCGGCACACCGCGTTTCACGGCCTGAAACAGAGAAACCTGTCCACCAGAGGACAAAAAACCGTGATGTGATCAAGCCGCTTTTCTCTGCCGGTGCGACTGTGTGTGAGTGTGTATGTGTCTGTGGCTGTGTATGCGTGTGTGTTTCACCAGTGAGTCGTATAGATCGCGGGAGATTTCCATTGATCTCGCCTTGTTTTCAGTGCACAGAAGCTCTGATAGGGTGTGTCAGTCACATAATCGGGATTTGCAGTTCAGCGTGCAACGTGCATGCAGCGAACTCTGTGTACGTGCATGCACCGATGCCCTCTCAGCACACAGACTGCGCTGCATAGCATCTGGCTGCCTGTCAACTCCAACACGTTTAAGCTGCGAAGTGGCTTGTACACCATCGGGGGATCGAGGTCGTACAATCACCTGGAAGGATGGAAGCAGCTGGATTGTCGCTGATGCAAAGAGCCACTTAAGAGTTTCAAGAACTATTTTGTTGTTGTTGTTGTTGTTTTGATCTTAAAGAGAGAATGTCCGCCAACTTGTTTGGTTCGTGCAATCTCGGCTGCTCGGCGGGTTTCTCCTTATTCATCTCCCGACTGGACTTCGCTTTTTCAGCGAGTTCTCACTGAATAGTAGCCTCGTCGGTCGTCTCTGTGGCTGTGTCCTGACAGCATGGGATGTCAGCTGGGGTCGAGCACAGGAGCGGTTTCACTCCCCCCCCAACTTTGTACACGTTTGACGGTTTAGTTCTCAGACGGTAACGCGACAGAACCTAAAAAGCGACTGCTTGTTGAGATTGAGATTAGCGGATGTTTGCTGCTTCTCGCCGATAAACGATGCAAGGAGCAGCGGACGCTGCGACGGGTTTTATGGTACATGGAGGAGTCGTACTAGCTCGGTGAAAGCCACGCGAGAGTGGAGGGGCTTCTTCTCCTTCTTCTTCTTCTTCTCGCCACGTCATCTTGACCTGGGAGCTGCGACCCCCCAACAGGTGTGAACCCGGACACGCGCCATGGATGATTCTGGGATCATCCGAAGACGGAGGCTGCAGGTGAGAACTTTTTTCCCCCGTTTCAGAATCATGTCATTAAGAAGAAGTTTTGGGTGAACATTTTGCAGTCATACCCCTTCATCCTGCAAACTGCAGGTCACATGACTTTTAAGTTTCAGAGCTGCAAATGATGAAAACCTCCCACTATTACAAATACTGGCACACAATGTTAAAAGGAGATTTATAATGATAAATGGTATTTTGTACAGGTACAGATGTAAAGAAATACAGCTAGTGTCATTAATGGTAAAGAGATCTTCAGCCAAAGGAAGTATAGGTCAGCGGGTGAGTTCATACAGGTAGTTTGTAAAGGTTACACTTTTAGACCTGAATAAATGAAGGTACCCAGTCAAATTGTTTTGAAAGATTTTTTTAAAATGTGGCTAATGTTTGCAAATGAATACCCAACTAATTGTGGCGTTTCATCACATTCATTCCAAAATCATATAAAAATCCAGAAGCCTGCAATTTCCTAATGCACTTTAATAATGCTGTATCAAAGATATAGCTTTGGCCATGCAAATCTTTCTATGTGACACGTCTGAAGAAAAGCAGCACGAATAAGTTGTGTGCTAAGTGCAGTGGGTGACGTACCTGTGTTTTGACAGCTTTACATTTTCAATAATAAGTGTACAAGTCTTTTAGAACTTGTCATGTCTTGAGAGTGGGCTACTTGACGAAAACAGTCAGAGTCAGTAGAGTAGATTATTCTATTACATTTGCATGATGTAGTCACTTAGCCCACGTCCTGTCCATTATGACAGCCATAGGGAAGCTCTGGTAAAAGCTTCCTTCGAGACTTTCATCTGTGTGGTGGGAGCTCCTGTGAAATTAATCAAGTGAGGCGGGCAAAGCTCACTATGTGGGGCCATTGTCTGCCAGTGTCTCTCTGCTTCCTCGTGAATTAATTTACAGCAGAAGTGCTTTGCTGCACATTGTGCCAAGATATTCTGCTCAAGATGATTGCTCGGCAATTGTGAAACGTGAACGAGTGAAACTGGGAGATTTTCCTGCCCAGTTTGTAGAAACAGCATCGATACTAGACATCTGCTAGACTTCCAAGAGGGTTTCCAGTCCTGCAGGTGTGGTAATGATGGACCTGGTTCAGGTTGTGTATGTATTGTGAAGATGGTTAAAATTTCTTCCAGCTCAGTTTATGCTCAGGTTCAGTGCGTAAATGAGAAGATGATGAGTCACTTTGCTGAGCTTAGTTGCCCTGAATTTCCTCAGAAGTTAGTTGTCGCTGATTATCAGACCTGAGTAACAACACTTTGTGTGCGGAGCAGGGCAGCCTGGCAGGGGGACAGGAGGCAGTTTGATGTAAACATGAAGGCTGAAAGTAATGCACACTGCAGAGATACACAGCAAGACACACACCCACTATTTTGCCAGAGGAACTTTGTATCCAACTAAAAACAGGAACACGCAGATGCACATAAAAAGAACCATGCACTTAGACGGAGATGTCAGTGTATATGTGTCCACCCGTTCATTCGGCTGTACAGCGGTTATGACCAGCATTCTGTTTTTTTTGCATGTGTATTTGTGCACAACATTCATGCCTTTATGTACATATCAAATTGACTCCCACCCCTTGCCCCTTCTGTCCATTTCCATTGAAGTGGTCGATATCCATATCTAAGACAGAGGAGGTCTAAATGATGAGGATGTGGCGCAGTTGTCAGGCCCATTAACAGGACTAATGGTAACCTAACAGCCCTGCATGCCCTCAGGGAGGAAGACCAACCACCAGCAGCAGGACAGGCTAAAAGGGCTTGAGGCCAAGAGGGGTGGGGTTGGGGGATGGGGGCAGAATAGAGTTGAGGCAGGCAGCAGCTGTGGGCGACAGTAGACCCCATTTTAAATGGCCATTACAATATCTGGATCTACTTTCACACCAGAGAGACAGAGGGGGGAGGGAAAGGATTGTCTGTTTGTGTGTTTCTGTTTGTGCACATGCATGGCATGCCTGTGTTGTTTTGTGTTAATTGTTCATCTATGATGGTGGATGGCGAAAAATGTTTTGGGCTACCACTGAGGCTGAATTCCATTTCAATTCCACTTCAGTCTCAGCGTCCTGTGGCTGGGCACGTTGGCTCACTGTCATAGCTCTCTGGGATGCTTGAACAGTTGGCAGCCAGTTTATGGATGCATGACTACCACCCACTCGACTGGATTGCGGAACATGAGATTATGTAAACGTAACAAGCTGACCATCGGACTCAATATGGGCTTTATGTCTTGTACATGCACTTGGATATTTATTTCACGGTTGCAGTCTCCATTATCCTGGCTGACCATTTCTGCTGCCGTCTTTCAGTCGGGATCATAGAGTGTTTTTCTCTTTGTCTCTTCCACAGTACCCTTCTCTCATACCTGCCACCCAGTTCTGCTTGTCATCATTTTCACTCACCCACCTTCCCGTCCCTTTCTCCCCATTTCTAAATCAATTATTTTTCGGGCCATTTGATGCCTTTTCTGGACAGTGCTAATGACTATTTGGCCTCGTCATGTTTATCCAAGGAAACTTTTCAGTTCAGTGCTCATGGACACCTCGGCACCTTATCTGCTTGTCTTTTTCGGCTTCTTCTATTTTAAAAAATGATACATGCTGGCATGTTTGGACATTGATAAAATCAATTAAGATTGTTTACTTATTTTTGCTGCATGCCTCTATGTTTAAATGAATCCCAAAATACTTAACCTCGCAAGAAACCCTCCCTCTGTTTTACGAAACACGGGTTAAATAAAAACAAGATCAGCCAGAATAATGATTAACATCGCAGTCTGGGTCCATTTTGTCGGGCTGTGACTGAGTGCGTGTCACTGATAAGAATCATTTTCCTCTCAGGTGAAGATCACCATTTATGTGCCTGGCGCATACTTACACTTACTTACACCCATATGCTGATAGACCACGTGTGTCATCCCTCTCTGTTGTGGGAGTGTGGAGTACGTCACACACATACACACACACGCACAAGCATAATTTGTCCAATATTTTGTTCTGGGCAGTGTGCCTATTTCCAATATGCTCAGCACAAGGGATAAGAGTGTGATCACTGCAGAAGATCCAGCTCTCATTGCCAAGACCTGTCATTCATCACCATGCACACTGCTTTGTTCTGCCTGATCTTGTCCTTGTGATGTCAGCATTATCCAGTAGCATCGGGTATTTGAACTACTTTTGCTGGGTTTGAATTATCATGCTATCATGCTGTTTGAGCCCAGCTTTCTCCTCGCAAAAATGGACAAGATGAAAAAAAACACTTATTGAAGTTTACATGGGGCAATAAAGATCTCAGAGTAGTGACTGGTGAATTCAAGGCTTTCAATGAAAACTTGAAAGCTGGTCAACTATTTAACTGAAGAATACACTGCGTGACATTTGCCTTGCAATCTGCTGTCAGTTTTGGCAGCAGAGGCAGAACAGACGCGTCATGACTCTGCCCGCAGCAGCATATTAACATTTTTCTATTCTTTGGTTTCCAGTTGGACTTCGCTTTGTCCTTGGGTAAATATAAACCAAAAAAAAAAGAAAGAAAGAAAAAACCTGGGGCATCCTTTTTTCACTTGCCAGGCAGAGAGAGTTGCCTAATATTTTAATGTGATTTGAACAACACTGTCACAGCTAAGTGTAGCTGGTGAGGAGAATGTGAATTGTTTGCAGTTACTCGCAGAGTGGAGGTCGTGCATAATGGATTATATGTGCCAGGAAGGTGTGTGTTTATCTTTGCAGACGGCTGTGAGTCTGTCTAAGGTACAGCATGTATGCAAAAACACTTAATTAATGACACTTGGAGGGGCCATTTTTTTTGCTTTGAGCGTATCCACAGTGCACGTGGGTCACATCAGAACATTTGCCTACTCTCTTTTTTTAACTGTTTGTTTAGCATGGAAACGGATTAGCATTCAGCTCAGTAACACTGCAGGAATGGAAGACTCCCATAGCAGTATAAGTTGGTTGGGACATAATCCTACCTTTCCACTGTTCCTGCCTATTTCCCCACAGGCAGATATTGATGCAGTGTGTGGTTAGGTGTTATTGTGTTAATGTGTGTGAGTTTATGTGTGAGGACACAATATGGCACCTTACAGCATGTACATGTGTAACTGTGATGGCAGGAAATGGCTCAAAAGTTGCTTCAAATCCATTTATAACCTGAAGATATTTAACTGACAGAGAAAACCTGCTCACATTTCAGAAGCAGGAGCTTGCAAATATATGACATCAGTAACTGATAAATAAAACATCTGCTTGCTTCATGAGGGATGCGTTCACAGATTTACTGCCAGATTGCACTTTTTTTTAATTGATGAATAGAAGTCCAAAGATTGGCCTTTTAAACACCTCTTGAGAGATGGAAATCCGCAGGATCAGTCTCACGTCTCCAGCAATGCTATTTCACACTGCGGTGGCTGCATTCATCCAAGCCTAAATTATGACAGATGTTGTTTCACACGTGGCGCTGAGGAAAGCTGGCTTTTCTGCATCACACCTCTGTCGTTGTGCAATGCTGCATTCCCTTTTCTGACATGACATGCAATCTATAACAGACCTGACAAAAATGACAGGAATTTATCTCTACTGGACCAAGAGTATTTCTTTTTTACGCAATTGACAACATTTGTGCATATTTAAGCAATTCTCTCCCCAGTAATGATGTTCACAAGAAAGAACCGTGCTTAAAAACGTCACTCTCAGACACAGAAAGGAACACTTTCTTCAGGATACGCCTACCCTTATTTGGATTAAATTCAAAACCACTCTTTGTGCTGTACACTGATCTGCCAAGTAACCCCACACTGTGAACATATCCCTGATGCTGTCATATATATCCAGGTGCATAACTGAAGGGCCACATTTACAGTCCGAGTCCTGCAGCACATATGTGGTCTGTGTAAGTGGGTGTTGCTGAAGGCTTTCACAGGTTGTCATGGTCACAACATATAAAGTGGTTGTCTACTGGTCAGAGACAGGGGGAGCAGGTGTTGGTGATTTATCCATTAGCCACCCCTAGCTTGGCTCTGTCCAGGTGCCTCTAAAGCTCCCTGTTTACAACATATCGTGCCTGCTGAATTCTGGGTTTTTAGTGCAACTGTTCTGTGGCTAACTATGCTAACTATGCTAAGGTCAAAAAGTAAATTAGCCCATTTCCCAAGATTCTGCATTCTGGGTGGCACTTTTTCCTGCATGGCTGCAGTCCCCGGGAGTGATAATCACAATAATCATTTCTAGGTACTGACGCATTACATGTCTTTACAGCCCAGGAGGGTTCCTGCTGCTCTTTTGGCTCCCTGCAGTTTTATATTTAGTGCAAGTAATAATGCCTCACAGTGCTGGAGAGTAAATTGGGTGAGTTTTTGGTGGTGAGCTTGTTTTGAGATTGTTTGGAGATGAGAGCTCCAGCTGTCAAGTCATGTTTCATCAGCTCCAGCTTAGTTTGGGTTTTGTAATGCCTGTTTACTTACACAACGACAGTGTGATAGACAGAGAGAGACAGATAGATAGAGAAAGAGCACTCACTTAACACAGTGATATTCTTCTCTGGAAAATCAACGATAGTCTCTTCTTTTTCCTCTCATGTTCCTCTCACGATTGTCTTTGACTTCACCTTCTGACCCTGGTGTGGTTAATCACTTTTATTCATTTCATTTCACAGACATTTCACAGACTCCACTTTCCCTGAGTGAACAAAACAAATGATAATATCGCCAGTGGACTGTGGAGAATGGCTCAGTAAGCAGTGCAGAACAGGCTGACAATAGAAATGGACAGTAACTTGATCTTACCTAGGCCAAGTGTTAAATAGAATCAAATTGGGAATAGATGGGCAACAAGCACCATGCAGATCCATCCCAGTTGTTCCTAATCACATCAGAGTCCTTGCTCCTGTGTCCCAGTGTCATAAATATAGCAGGAACATTTTTAAATTGACTTTGGCTCCATGCAACCTGCCGGTTCCCGACGCTCCCAGGTCCCTGAGCACTTAGGAGGGATCAGTTTACAAACTGCTTCCCACTCACCCTAAACAACGAGACAGAAAAAAACTGGTACAAGTTGTTCCTTCATTTAGATTTTTTTGTTATTGTCTTTTTTTTGCTGTGCATGATGTGCACATGATGAAGCTAATTATCTTGCTAAAGTGTTTTCTCTTTTTGAAAAGTGAGATACATGATCCTTTGTGGGCTTTCATTCAAGTTTAATTTATGAGGTTAACTGGTGCCACTGGAAAATTCCAGTTTGCCTTAATGATTTTGCCATTCAGTGAAGTATGTATTGCTTCACTTAAAGGCATCATAACCAAAAAAGTGTGGAACCGCTGGGTTAAAGCAGCTCTGGCAGAAATTGAGTTAATATCCTTTTCAACTGAAGGTGAACTCTCATACTCTGGGTTTTATCCCAAATATACACTACTCACAAAAAGTTAGGGATATTTGGCTTTTGGGTGAAATTTTGTTTGGCTTTTGTTTCAGTTCAGTTTGAGATGAGGAAATTGCCATTGCATGCTTCTACTTAAATGCCCTACTTTCGTGATATAATAATCACTGCAGCGTGAACTTTTTACATTTTCCATAAATTTTACCCAAAAGAGTAGTGTAATTGATATATTAAGTTTAGGTTCTTCTCAAGCTTGTGAAAATTAATCTCGCTACTTGTGTTTCTTCTGTAATAACTCAAGGAATCTGCGGCATAAAAACACACACATCTATCATTCAAAGGTCTGACCTTGAATGAATTTGATTCACACACAGCCTGTCCATATAGTAAGAAATAACAAAGTGCTGAAGCATAAAAACAGCAACAGTGACATTTATGGGGTGATAAATATAGAAAATAAATTCTAAATTAACCAGATAAGACAAAATGAGTTATAATTATAACAGTTTGTTGTAGTTTTTCATTAAGGAACATTAGTAACAGTAATTATGCCAATAAATTCAGGTTAATTTGTTTCAGACTTGCAAAATGAACTGCCTCGGCTTACAGTGTTTATATTCATATTTCATTCATAACTCATATATCACCACCACACTTATGGTAAAATATAATCAGTTCTGCACTCCCAGACTCATCTAACCTGTCTCATGTGTCTGCTCTCCCCATGTCTCTTTTTCTTCTCTCTTGCTTTCTCTTCCTCACCAGAAGGATCTACCTCTGCCCCGAAAAGGGAGCAGGTAAGTTCACATTTACATATTTATTCTGTGTTTGTACGTGGTCTCAAGTTTCTTTTTGCTGTCTCAATCTCTACTACTACCTGCGGAATTTTGGGAATTTTGGGGGTTCAAAAGAGTTGTTTGCAGGCAGGGAAAGTCAGAAAAAACATTTGGACAGCATCAAGGAACTTGACAGAGAGGTCACTTTAGTATGCTGGGACAACATATACTGTAACCAATCTTATTTTTCACTACAATACTGTTTTTGCAAATTGTAAGGTTCCACAGCATTGAACCAAACTGTTTTTGGAGCTGAAAGACCGGCACAGACCAGGGTGGGAAAAAAGATTCTTAGGACTTGGAATATTTCATCTGTGTTATAGGAAGTCATGGTCAAGTGATGGTATTGTGCAGTGGGAGTGCTGTCTTCAGTCTGCAACATGTTCTAGCTTTGCGTGAGCCCTTTCGCTCTCAGTTGGCCCAGTCTGTTGCACCAGTCGGCCGTGCACTGAATGCTCAGCAGCGGGAGAGCCGTGCTGTGACCTCAACGCCCTGCATGGTTCTGGAAAGGCGGGGCGGTTGAGACAGGAGATTCGAGCGGTGAATGATGTGTAACATATGAGTTTGATTTTTCTATTTTTGTGCACTGACCTCCTGTCTAAAATTTAGGCCTAAGAACTATGTCTTACCATTATATTATGATATTTAAATTTGAAGGTTGTGGAGATTTGTTTTTTGTTTAGTTTTTTTGTTTGGTTTGTCTGTTAACTTGAATGAATACAGACTGCAGAAGGTTAACAAACTTTGTGTCCTGAGTCAAATGTGACCAGACAGACTTGATGCGGATTTAGTATGAGTTATATTTCCCCAGGATATAATTATTTCTGATGTCCAAAAGTCCATAATCCTTTTAAGAAATAATAGAAGAAATAGACAAAAAGATAACTATTGTGCTTATTGTGTTCTTTAGTTTAAAGTAAATCAATATTTGTGTTCTGTACAGCCATGAATACATTGCAAACAGGAACTATGAGTAAAAAATGTGTCACTCTTTTCAAATACTGGGAATAAATATGCTAGAAACAGGGGGCTTTGGTTGTAGCCTACAGCAAACCAACTGCCAAGGATTAAAATCAGCAGCACAGTTAACATAAACCTGACATTATCCAAATATAACCTACTGTTTGAAAATGTTGTTTTGTAAAGAAAATCATGAAAACCAGAAGCAGGAAATATAAAGTAGACACCGTCGCACCTCATCTCAACATTTCACGATGCTCTTGAATGAGCTGATTAATGGAAATTCCTTCAAAATGTCAACTTTTAAACCGGACATTAACATTCAGAAGCAGCTGCACAAAACATGATTGGCTTCTCAGAGACAAAGGGAAAGAGATGCAGTCAGCTTCTCTGCAGAGATGGATTACATTTAGTGACGGAATTAGTCTCCTCCGGAGTCATTTTCCATGCCATTTAAAACTGAGGGGTATTGAATGATCCTGAGAGGTTTGACAGATCGGATTGTAATATTTTAATTTGTGGTACATGAACGTGAACCCCCTCCATATTTAGCAATTACAGCAGGCAAAATATGAATCATGTGTGAAAACTGGTGTTATGTTTGAATATAGCCGGTGCAACTGTTTGAGTCTCTGTCCATGGTGCTGAAATACACTTTCCAACTCATTCTTTCCCTTTCCCTCTGTATCCACCATGGAAATATGACTGAGCTATACAGAATGATTACTTGGCTCTTACACTGACTTGTAGGGTCTCCTTTTTTAAGTTAGGTTACAGTTCAGTCAGTATACATGTTGGCATTCGCAAAAGCAATTTAACACTATCTTTGACTTTTTACATGTAATGCTTAAAAGTTGGATATGGAAAGTGGCAACTGACTGCTGCTAAAAGCTCCTCACAAATCGGGCAGAATTTGGTAAAGTGTCTGATGTCAGCTCAAAACACTGTCTGAAAACGCCTTTGAACATGAAGGGAGGTGTAATTTTCCACAAAATGCTTACACTTTGCCGTCATTGCTTCGAATGTTGAAATCCTTGAAATTTTTCTGAAATTGCTGTAGTCCAGAGCCGCACTTTTGCTCTTTGTGAGCAGAATACCAATTATGTAGCTGTTTGTCTTCTTATCATATAAACTGTTATGGTTGCTCGGAGGGTTATGGCAGATCAGGGGCATGGCTTTAATTCCCCCTAACTTTGTTTTTTATTTGTGTGTAACATCTATTCATTATTCTGTGTGCATCGTTCTCTGGGCAGTGGTACTAGTGACAGTAGCCTGATGATGCTAGCTTATACATGCCTTGGGTATTTAATGGGCATGTGTGTCTATATCCATGTGTAATTACAATTTACCACCTATCTCAGTTCGGCCATTTGCCTTTGTGTGTGTGTGCGCGCTCTTTTGTGGAGGGCGTATGTGTGTCCTTGACTGCTGTCATCGGGTGTGTTTTGCCCGTGACCTCTGACATGTGTGGCGGGGTGGCAGATGTCACAGCATGACATAAAGGAGAAACCAGAGCTGGAGGCTCATGGCCAACTCTGTCTGCACCCCCCACCCCCTTGCCCAGTGCTGCTGTTGGATTTTTCAGCATGTGTCCTGGTACAAGTGGAGTCTTGCACTGTGTTTTTAGCAGAAGAAAAATAAAGTGACAGTTTACCAACCTGGTTGTCACCAGTTCAAATACTAAAAAAAAACAACAACTGCTCTATATGATATCATCTCCATCTGTGACCCCTCACTGTGTCGGTGATATCATCACCCTCCCCCTCCTCCTGCCCCCCTCCCTCATTCCCCTCCCCCGTCCCTTCTCTCCCATGTATATTTTATCCATCCAGACTCCCACATTAGAGACGGCATCCATTATTGAATTACTCCCCTCAGCACTACTGTGCAACTGTCACCCCACGTCAGCTTTAACATTTGGTGGATTTGTTTCAAAGGGAAGGAGGAAGGGCGTACACATATGCACACACAAACACACACACACAAAAATGGCATCTCTCTTGGCTGGGCATTGCACAGCAGCTCCTGTGATATCTAGGACAAATAGACAATGCCAGGGTTCGTTCAATATGGCATTTCATGTCAAAAAAATTGTCTATATCTGTCTATTTTAAAGGATAAGGTTAATTTAATTCTATATTATGGTTACTGTCATTGATTCCCTTGAAAGCTAACAGTGACAGTCTCTCACTACTTTCCCTCTTCCCTCCCCTGGCTGTGGAGATTAACAAGTGTTAGCAATAACTGACTGTGTCCCTAAAGCTTGATATAACTTATTCCTCTGTGCAAAAAATGCACCAGTGAGCCACAGTGTTACACTGGTCATCATTACAATGAACATATGGGTATTATAAGTGTGGCAGTCGTGTCAAACCCACATTTTGTAAATGAAAGCACACACTAGTATGAAGAGGTTTAATTTGGAAGAAATGGGCTTTAGCCTCAGTGCTCTCAACAGCTCAGGGAGGTCAAAAAGCATTAAGAGACCAACTATGGTGTTGAGTTTATGGGATTTATTTACAATAATAAAAATACAGAATATTTGCAGCCTTAGTCATTTGGACAACAATGGAGGTCTACGACACAGATGAATAAGATTTGTCTGGCTACACAGAAAATACCTGTTTTTGGGATTTGTTTACAATAAGAAAAAGGTAGAATACATCCAGGGTTACACCTTTAATGAGCTGTTTTTTTTTTCTTTTAGTAATGTCAGTGCCAGGATAATGACACGCAGGAGCAAGATGTAGAGAGTAACACACAGTCACATGTGAAAACCAGCTTGTAGTGTGCTCCCCCTCCTCTCTTGTCATTCATATTAGCCTTCAGTTCACTGCTCCACTCATTGCTCCACCATGATTGGCTTCCTCTCTCTCTGTCTTGTATTCTCACTCGCTTTCCCCCACATGCTGTTTCTCTCTCCCCCTCTTCATACTGTACATTATTACAGTGACAACCCCTTCCCTTTTTCTTCTTCCTTTTCACCCCCACCCCCTTTCCCTCCCTCGCTCTGTCGCGCTGCACTTCCTGGCTTGGCACGATACCCTTGAGAGCAGCCCCACAATCCTCTCTCCTTCTGGGAGGGATGCTCGGCAGCCTGGTCCCCCTCTCTCTCTCTCTCTCTCTCTCCCTCTCTCTCTGCCTCTTCCTCTTATTCCTCCCTCTCTTTCTCTCTTTTTAATTCTCCCCTACAGCTGACATCTTTCAAATCCCCCCCCCCTCGCTCTCTCTCTCTCTTTCTCTCTCGCACACACTCCTGCAAGCATCCTCACGTGTACAGAGTCCCAGAGAGACATCGCAGAGACAGAGTGTGTGTGTGTGTGTGTGTGTGCATGTGTTTAACTGGCCAGAGGAGGCTGACATGCCGGCGAGGAGCGAAAGCGCCGTCTCTTGACCGGCTCTGTTTGGGTGAAGGCTCAGCTGCTCTCATGCTCCCTTGCCAGCACAGCCTTTGCTACTAGCAACATGTTTCGACGCACAAAAAGGTAAACGGCAACAATCTGTCTGTGTGCAGTGTTTGTGACCGGTGTGCTGCCCTGCTGTTGTTAGTATGCACTCATCCATCGGAGGAGGTTGTTGTGTTTGTCCATGATGTTTCCGCTGTCCCTGCCAGCTATCATGCTGTCTCACAGTTGTCTCTCTGTCTCCATTTAGCTCCAGCAATATGGTGTGTGTGTGTGTGTGTGTGTGCGTGCGAGCATGCCTGTGTGTATCTGATGTATTCACATGCATATGTGTATGCAACGTGTTTCTGAGCATATCAAATTTTTATACATCTGATTAATACAAACATATTCCTGTAGGTTTTTTGAAGTACATTGTGGATGGATAATTTATTTGTTTATGCATGTTTATATTTGTTGTGTATGTGTGTGTCTGCAGCTACAACTCATCAGATTTGAATTCACTTATATCCCCTTTGAGCTTTGTTGTAGTGAAACGCATGCATATGGATTTAGTTGTAGATTGTGACTGACTCTCACACACAAACAGGCACATATTCACAAACACACACACTAGAAGGTATGTGTGTGCTTGGCCAGTTGCCTGTTTCGTCAGAAATAGCATTCTGATGGCATTATTGTCAGCGTCAAGGGAGTCCTTGTGCAGCCGAGAGCCAACAGTGGGCAGCGCTGAAGTGCTGTCTGCTTGGCACAGTTCCTTGCTCGTTTTCTACCCTCCTCTTCACCTCTTTCCCTCTTTTCAACCTTCTGTCTTGCTCTTTATTTTCTGTGCCTAATGCCACACATCTGTCCTCCATCTTTTCCTGGACCTGCTCTCATTCTTACTGTCTGTTTCCCTCAGTTATCTCCTGTGAGTGTGTTCATTGCTCCTTCCCTCTCCTCTGCTCCTAATGTACAGTCTGTGAAGACCCTGTAGTCCCTCCTGCGGTGCTTCATTTTAGCCGTCTTCATCTCATCTGATCTCAGGGGGATTAGCAGAGTTTTCACCATTGCTCCCGCTGCGCAGGGAATGAACAGCAGGATATTCTGTATATTCCTCCCCAACTTACCCTGATGACCACCATGCAGTGTCTGTTGTGTTTATGAGAGAGAACATGGATGTGCTGAGGATATTTGTTCAGGCGTGTGTTTTCTGTGTCCTTATTAGAGCTCAGCATGTTTGCAGTCTGTGTGTCTGTGTGGCACCACATTCCCATTTCATGTGAGGTAATTTGTGGTTGTGTATCAGCAGGGTAAAGTATTACACCTTATCTCTGTAGAGACCATTACTGTGTAAGCACAGCAAACCAAGAAGTTGTGTAGGCACAAAATTTTGTGCCTACACAAATAAGTTCCCTTATTATACCAGACATTTAGTCCACCCAGATATTCAATTTAAAATTATATTAAACACAGCACCCATACTGGAGAAGCTTTAAACAGCAAAAAAGAGAATATTAAATTATTAGATGATAATCACGGTTGTGGTTAGCTGATTTTGGCACAAAACTTAGGCACATCGCTTGGAGGCAAATGCTAATATTAGCATGCAAACATGCTTATGCTGTATCTCGTAAAGCAGGTGTGATATTTACCTTGTTTGCTAACCAAGGTTAGCATGTGAGCATGCTAACTAGCTAAGATGTTAATTTGCGTAAAACTAAATAATACAATTAACTGGTGTTAATACTAAGGTATTATATCAGTACCAGTGCCAAAAAAGAATTTCAAACAATACCTAACCCTGATTTGGAAATATCAGCAGATTATTTACACCTGATTTCTCTTGCTTTCTGCCTCATTTTCTTTTTGTCAAGCTCCCTTATGTGGTTGTGTGTGTGTCTGCATTTTAGATTTCTACATTTGTGTTTCCTTGGCTGACGGAGGCAATTAAGCGAGATAATGCTTTGTGCCCACTTCCAAACAGATTGAGCTAAAGGAAGACTGCAAATATGTGTGTGTGTGTGTGTGAGAGAGAGAGAGAGAGAGAGAGAGAGAGAGAGAGAGAGAACATGTGGCACGAGACAGAAAGTAGCAGAGCTAAAGGAAGAACAGAGTCGGCTGGGATGAAAGGCACAGCCCAGGGAAGCGTCTAGGCCTACATTTAAGAGTAGCCCACCGGGGTTAACTGAGCCCATGCCTGCTCGTCTTCTTCCCTCCTTCATGCCTACTCTCTCTTGAAGGGAATCTCGGCTGATGTGTTGTTGTTTTGGCTTTTGAGATTGTGGAAGGGCGACGGAGGAACAGGAGGATCATTATGGGACTGAAGCTGGAGGACAAACAAGTGAGGGAGGTTTTGGTGGTTTTCTCCCTGAGAGCACGAGAGCGCGTGTTTGTCTCACTCCCTCACATAGTACACAGAGCATTATCCCACTCGCACACATAATTGCAGTCATACGTGACGCACGGTACAGTCCCACTCACACATGGCACACAGTGTTAATATTCATCTCTCTGCTATTTGATTTAGCCTATTTGATCTCTTCCCTCAGCTGACTGGGCAACAAACTGTTTTTATTGTTACGCTGATTAATTAACACAAAAACAACTCTCACCACGCGACAGTGCATCTGTTGAGTTTGCCGTGATCTGATTATTTTAAGCTGCGGTACATTCGTACATTACAATAATGGACCTGATAGCACATGAGTACAGTAGGTACCACTATTATCTACTTTTGCATCAACAAAGGACCCATGGTTACAATGAAGCACATACTCTGTGGTGTTATGGCTTTTAGAGGTCAATAAATATTGCTGTCTGAAATATTTTTATCTGCATACAGTCACACACACATGGTTGAAAACAGAAGCGTGCTTGGCTGTTTTTCTTTCTTTTTTTGGAGCTGCACAGTGATGGATCGTACAGAAAAGGAGAACTCCTCTCCCTGCTCTACTCCTGTTGTTTGTAGCATGACAGTACCATCTGTTACTGGCTGGTGTTCAGGCTGGCCTTAAACAAAACACACAGTCTGTTTGTGGTTTATCTTTGATATGGCAGTGACACGATTACACAACTTCTCATGTAACAGCCATGTGAGAATGAGAATCAACAAAAAACAAAACTATCATCCTGATAAATATAAATCTGCATCCAGGTAATATTTAGGCTTTTGTAATTATTATTAAGATGAGCTTTAAATTGTTTTCTATTTTATTCATAACTGACACTCAATTGGTATTGTCCTATATTGCTGTACATGTGACCGGAAAAAATGAATATTAAGTATTAAGTAAATATTTAGTGCAATTAGTGCTGGAGAGGAACACCGGGCTCATTCTTCTCCTGGAAATAGAATATTTAAACTCTTGACTTTGGAAACAGTAGGTTTACCAAAAATCCTTACTTAAGGACCCCTTACTAGCTATTTTCTGAGCTTTCTTGCAGTTGAAAGTCAGTTGGTCGGACTCATTAAATGAGCTGTTTCCATGACACCTGAGCAAATCTCCAGTGTCATCTTTGGTCTCTGATGAACACCCTCCTTGCCTAATCAGCTAGTTCTCGTGTCAGGTTTGTAATGGGGCCATATCCTTTCCATTTGGTTATAACGGATTTGATGGTGCTATGATGTCAGAACTTTGAGATCTTTTTTTTATAACCCAACTCTGATCTATGTGTCTCTTTGATCCTGACCTGTTCACAGAGCTCTTAGAGATGCTGCACACTCAGGGGCCTTTCAGGACAGGTATATTTGTGCTGACTTCATGTGACAGTTTGATTACACAGGTGGATCTTATTCAACTAATCATATAACCTCTGAAGGTAATTAGTCGCACCAGTTGTTATTCAGGCGCTTCATTTTGGGGGTTATTTTGCAACTCATTTCCCTGATCCAGCTCCAATGTTTAACACCCTACATTTGTATTTTCCTACAAATGGGATCTGCAAACACCAGGCAATACATGCTAGTTCATACTTCAAAAGTGAGCTGTTAGCTGTTCCTTGAAGCCTGTTTAAAACTATTAATATCCAGCAGTACTATACCAGATATTATATTAAGTTAAGCCTACTAATGCCATCTCCATTCTAACACTCTTCTAAGAGCTGGGAGCTGCCTCCTTGTTTTCTTGTGAATCCATATGCATTATCCATAATCAGATTAAATCATTTTTAATGTCTATTAGAAATGCTGCAAAACTCTCCACTCATGCAAATGAGTGTTGCTTAACTGAGGAAAGTGTTTTATTCTTCATGAGGTGATTGCTGCGGATCATGTTCTCGCATATAAGGTCAGAATGGAGGCAAAGTGAAATGTCACGGTTGTGGTGATTCAGAGCGCTTCTCGAGTCGCCACATGCAGCGATTGGAAAGGGCTGAGACAGCAGCAGCCACCAACAGACTAATGCAGACAAACAGGAAGTCAGCAAACTAATAGTGACACATACAGAAAGATCCAGATAGGTCTTTGCACTGCTGCAGCATCCTGCTGCATCACTCTGCCTGAGGATACACTTTCACACTGTTAGAGGACATCTGACAGCACCTTGGAGTGGAGACAGGGATGTGACTAAAATAGAACTTCTGGATGTTTATAGTCTTCCAGTCAGTCTTAAGATGCCATGTTATAAGGTGCAATTTAAATTTTTTTCTGTCATTTTCAGTCACAACCAGGAGGTGTAGCTGAGCTGTGGCTCATTTTAAGATGAACTCTGATTTGGGCTAAGGTCACATATTTATATATTCATTTATATCATCGTGGCCATATCATACCTGGTTAATCAATGTTTTTGAGTGTTGTAGACACCAAAATCATATGCCGTGCTTTACTGTATGAAAAAATTATCAATCTCATCTCACTGTCTGCGAATGAAACTGGCTCAGGTGTCCTCTCGTGACCTTTATGTAGAACACGAAAACCTTGATAAGCAGGGAGATCATGTCCCTGGTCTCATTTCAAAGATAGTCTTTGGCCTTGTGATGCAACCTGAACCAGTAGCACTAAATGATGAGGTCTGGGAATTGGAAAAAAAAAGCTCAGAAAAAGCTAGTATGCTATTGAGATCATTTTGTTAAAAACAATCTCATCATGATCTCAAGGTCAAGAACAAACCTCAATTCTCAAAATGAAAAAGGTCACATTGTATGATAGTGAGATGGAAAGACTGACACTGCACTCATGTCTGGTATGAAGCTAGAACCAGCAGATGATTAGCTTAGCAACTCATAGGGGATTTATACAACAGCTCTAGGCCCTGACAGATTTCAGTCAGCCACTTAGTCAGCCGACTATGAGTTCAGCTTGCAAGGTGTGCTAGTTTGGTAAAAGTTCAGCAGCCTCTTGGTCAGTAATTAATCGTTTACTTTACTGTCTCTGAGTCACAACAAAACGTATGAACTTTTTCATACTCACTGAACCAGCACCAATTCATATTGGAAACTGAGAACTGTGCCTGAGTCACAGCATAAATTGCCAACAAAATTGTTGTTTTTCCAGCTGGAATGACTGTGTGTCTGAGTCAGTACTTCATCTTTTTTTCTGTGACCTCCCTTCTCTGCCTTTCCCTTTTCATCTTCATCCTCAAGCTACATTTCTTCCCTCTTGTATATCTGTCAACATCGCTGTGAAGCCGCGGTTGTTACTTTTGTTGGTCTGCTTGGTCATCTTTTTATATTCTCTTTGCCTAGCTTCATGTTCATGGGAGATACAGGAAATATATTTATGTCTTTTAGCACTACATTGCATAGCAACAAGAAAGTCATGTGACTAACCACTGCAGCAACCCCTAACACCTAGACAGTCCTGTTGTATGTTTTCCTCCTTGCTTCATGTAATTTATCTCTTCTACCATCATTTTTCCTTTTTTTGTTTGGTTTCACCTGTCAGTATCGCTCAATGAACCTCTAAGTCTCTGTATGACTGACATGCGCTTCACAAATCTGCCCACATGATTTGATTTGGACACTTTACATAGTTTGGGATCCACATAGATCCCAGTAGATGCTTAGGCACCGGCAGTAAGAACAGTGCATGTTGCATAATAGGATGCAGGGACCAGCAATTTGGATTAGAAAGCATTTTAAAGGGGAAGCATTTTATCCCCTCAGTTTCCATCCCATTTCCCGCAGTTGTAAACATGCACTTGCCTTTAAGAGGTCCAGAAAGAGAGAGAGAGATGCAGACATAGAGCGAGAGCGATGTTACCTCACAGGAAGTGAGTCTGGTCAGATCGATGGCGTAACCATCAGGAAGGTCTGGTGTCCTGTGAGTCAGCACTCAGAGCGGAAGACGGCACTACTGACAGGCAGAAATCACACACACACACACACACACACACACACACACACACACACACGCACACAGAGTTAATAATTTTCTAGATAAAACACAATAAGCATGCACAGGCACTCACTCACACCTGTCAGAGGCTCACATGTGCATGCGAATGGATAATCAGTTACGACCCAGCAGCACACAAACACACACACACACGGCTAAGGGTGAAGACACATCTTGTCATCTGTGTCCTCCCCCAGACAGTAAAACGTCCTCTTCTGACAGGCGACATCAGGCCGTCAGTGTCAGCTCTTCACTCTGAATGGGCTCGTTCATTTAATTTGATTTTGTGTAATATGGAGCTGTTCTGTTTAAACGGGTCTTTGTCCACATTGCTCTGTTTCATCAGTGACCAGCTGTTTTAATGAGTGTGCTCAGCTGTGTGGCTATAACATAAACCAGTTGGAGGTCTTTTTGTTTGTGGACACGGGGAGGACAGCCCCTTTCCACAGGGAAATAATTACCAATGGCCAAGGAAACATAATGAAGTTAGATACTGTCCAAACACTGATCAGAGCGTGTTCTGTCCTTGACTTGTGAGTGCATTTATAAATGTGAACAAAGGTGATCAAAAATTAGGAGTTCTCTATTCAGAGGGAAAACATAAGTTAGGATAACATAATAGAATACGACAGTGTGATACTTGTGAAATAGTTATTGTCCTCTCTGTGCATGTATTCATTCAGTTTTGATTTCAGCTTAGATATTGCTCAAAAATAAGCCTGGTATTGTTATACTTAATGTTTTAAGCGCTAAAAGTATAGTTAGGATGCTTTCAAAAATAATGCCATGCTATTTTCCAGTTAGTGGAAAAGTGGAAAGTGGAAAACAGTAATAGTAAGTGTAAGAACAGCAGCAGCAGTTATTAATAATGATAATAATAATAAGTCGAGTCATGGCAGATCTGGATCCTGCTGCTCTGGAGTTAGGGATATCTGCACCATGAGCACAAGGAGAGAGAGAGAGAAAGAGAGAGAGAAGTTCTCAGTGCATCATGGGAATTCTCCCGGCAGTCTCGAGCTATAGCAGCATACGTAAGATTGGGAAGCACTAAAAGTGCAGTTTTAATGACCTGCTGTAATGAACATAGAGAGTTTGTGACAGTTTTGGGACAGTGTTGGGGGACCGACACTGTGCTTATGTGTTTTTCCATTAGTGGGGCGCGCATTCTAGAGTGTGTGTGTGTGTGTGATGGAAAGACTAATGGCGCAGTGCCAGCCGGGGGCCTGCAGGGGGGATAATTGCTCGTCAAAGCTTCTGCACGAGTCATTACCACAGATTTAACCTCTGACCCTCCCGCAGCGGGCTGACCAGAGTGTCGCAGCCAATGGAAGCACTGGGCTTCATTATTGGGTGCATAAGCAGGGGTTGTTGGTTTTCACATCTGTGTGTATGTGTGTGTGTGTGTGGTCTTGGCTCTTTCTGTTTCCCTGTTGGTCACCTTTGACATTGTCCGATTATATTGCCCTCAGCATTGCTCTGTCAACATGAAACTGGGTCACCTACAAAACCTTTGTGTACTTCTACTTTGATTTTCCAGATAAGTTTTGGATGAAATGCTTTTGCTGGCTGGATTATGGGAAGGAGCAGCTTGTTTTACTGCTCAGACATCATAGTGAGGAGATGGCTGTACAGCACAAAGCAGAGATCTTTGACATTGGAGTGTCTTCAGTGTTGTTCAGAAATCCATGTAAATGTCAAAGCTTTGCCTGTTCTAACAGATACAAAGAAAAGTTTGGTGGCATGGCTGGCGCCTGGTGAACCTAAGTTGATAAGCCATTCTCTTGTAGCTCTGTTTTTGATCTTCACGTCCCTCCTGAGATGTATATGTGGCTGTTCAGCTGCTAAATGCTACAATACGTTCAATGGTGAGTCACTAACTTTGTTGCTCCATTTGATGCTGAGCAGTTTGTCTTGCCCTCTGCTACTGGATGTAATCAGTGAGAGTGATGACAGTGAACCAAAGCGATGAGGTAAAAGATGCTGAAATGCTCTGGAAAACTAGAGTTGGTGATAATGTCAAAGTGTCACCTTTCACAGTATATGAAGTCCTTTGTTGCTGATTTTTAAGAAAGTCTGTATTTCAAATGTCTTTGTGTCAAAGTAGCATCTCTTTCATTATCTAACCAAGACCACCATCTTTGTCTAACCTGAGCCAAACCTCTGGAGGCACCAAAAATTAAAAATATGAGCCATCTTTTAGCTGCCAGCGATGTCCATTTCCTCCATTGTTCCTCTTTCTCCTGCCCGTTTGTCACTCTGGAGGTGTTCTTTCTTGAATGCACAAACCACCTGCATCCAACACACCAACAAACAGAAAACCATTGATCTGCAGCGCTCCTCTGCAGAGGAGTGCATTTGTATTTGTGATCTGTCCATGGACAGATCAGAAATACAAATGCACTCCCCCTGTGCTCTCACTGTCATGTATTAAAAAATCGCATCTCACTCGCAGCTTTCTCCACAGCCTTGGAGCCCGTTAACAGAGGCCCACACAATAGCAGCACGCATCACTGACCTTGATGCATCATACTCTGTCTGACGGACAGCACCACGTGCCCGGCCACTACTCCTCTGTCACACACAGACTGAGCCTGCATGATGGATTACACGACGGATTATGATGGATTATAAATCCATCTTTCACACATAAAAACACACAAACAGCCTCTGGCTCAGGTCTATCAACTGACTGACTCCCAGCATTGTGGGTCACTGCAGAGTGGGATGACATGCGTTTGGTTCTGCTGGCCTCCCATCAGAGCTGATTCAGTCCAACGCTCACCTGCATTGTTTTATTTGTCTAACTCAAGTTGTTTGTCTTTTATCGTGCACTAGGACGTGAAAATAGAAACAGGGAAACAGTTGGAGATGTCACAGTTTGCTTCTGGGACTCTAAATGTGTTGTCATGGAAACATTGTACATTCCCCTTTATGTCTTCCTTCCTCTCTCACGGCTCGTCATCAGCCTTGTTCTTGGTCAATTCATACAGATGGAGAGAATGTGTTTTTGATTAACCTAATTGGATCTGAAAGGGTCTGAATCTTTTAAAGAAGAGTGTCTCGTTTTCAGTGAAGCTTTCTGTTCAAAATTCATTTATGCGTAAGTGCATGACTGAATCCAAATATGGCCATCTGCCTGAAAACAGAGAGGGTGGTGGATGATATAGTGCAGGAGCGAACTGACAATGTTTGTATTTGAATCATAAATCTACAGTTGTCTCGAGTTGCGTGGTCAAGACAGGAAACGTGTAGCATACTAACTCTTTTTATCTCTGTGTTACACACACACTTTCTTAACCAGATTGAGGAAGGATGAATTCAGGCTGCACGGCCATAACCGTCACAGAGTGATTTAAAGTCACATTTACACACACATGCAGACACACACACACACACACACACATCTCCTGCCCTCCTCCACCAGCAGCACATTGCCACCTCTTATCTGCTTTGCTTTTCCGCTCAAGTGAATCTACAGCTTGTCAGCCTTAAACCCCTTACAGCCACCTATAGCTCCTGTCCTGTAACCTTCACTGACTGCCGCCGCTGTTGCTGCTAATTATGTTGCCAGGATTTCAAGGCAGTCGCAAAAGACAGGTCAACGTGAACTTACCTTTCTGCTGATTAAAGAAGGAAGGAAGTGTGTGAGGGGTTTTTTCTGGTAAATTAAAGAAATCAAAGTCACATCAAAGTAATGTCATATATATGTGTGTGTGCATGTGCAGTACAGTAGGATTCTTGATGTGATTTAATTGGCGATGCAACCTCTTTTTTTTACACTGCTTTAGGCAAAAGAGGTCCTTTTGAAGCGTTCATTTAAGATAACAGTGTTATGAAACATAGGGGCTGCATGAGACCTGTGGCTTTATGGGGAGATTAGATTGCTTTGCCCTGGTGAGTTTTCATTTTCTTACAATCTTTAATAGTTTAGTCGACTCCATAACCCTTGAAGCTGAAGCTAGAGCTGGAGGGGAACAATGAGTTTTCCTGCCTTCACACACTTCAATTATTGATCATTCAGAGGGTTAATTTGGGAAGGAGAAAGCAGAATTAGAGTAAAGCAAGATATGATGAAAACTTTGAAGAAAATTAAGGAGAAACAAATGAGTTGTTCAAAAGTCATAAGATTATTAGAGATTTATTGAGACCCAGAATAAAACGCGTGGAGGGAAAAATTCACAGAAACGAGGCAGGTGAGATTAAATGGTAATATGAGGTTCGCAATATTACACACTCCAGCTCACGGTGAATCAGTACCATTTGACAATTTGCTGTTAGAGTAGTGCTGCTGCAGATGTGAGGAATTATGGATCAAAAGCTAAGGACATGTTGTGGAGAGATGCTTGGCGAGCACGTGCTGAAGTGATTCAGCTTTTGATTTCGAAAGAGCAAATGATGAAGACGTGGATTTGAGAGAGTTTAAGGAGGGAGTGAAATGAAAGACGATTGCAAGCGGTTTCAGCAGCGTAGCTACGGTAAAAGGAAAGAGTGGTATGACACAGAAAGGATATCAGAGGAATATCATGCATGCTCCTCCAGTCTCTTCACTTTGCTCTCTTGCCCCCCCCCCCCCCCCGTCTCCTCTGTTCATCAGTGAACAGTGTGAGCTGCAGTGACGGATGGTGTTAAGCCACTTCCGTCCCTCCGTCCAAAGCTAATGCATTTCCCTTAAATATTTCAATATTCTGCTCCTCTGTTCTGCAAGTTTGAGTACAAGCTCTCCCTCAGCTGGTGCCCACAGAGGCGTGCTGCCACCGATAAAACCCTGCCAGGGGTTTGAAGTCTCGGAGTGCTGGAAACAACTGCAGAAGTCTCGCATCCAAAAAGAAAAGGGAGAGATAAGGGAGCATGTGGGAGGACTGAAAGATGGGGATATAGATTATAGATCGAGGTGTTATTTCAGGTGCATCACATAACCAGCGCGTGTTGTGACCATACCCTTTTCTCATTGTGTGTGCACATTGCCGTGATTTACTGCACCTCCTGCACAGATGTAGAGCAGCGCGCTGGCTGACGTAATGTGGATCAAACTTGTATTGTTTGTCAGATGTGGTTCCGCTCTGCAGAACGTGCGCTGACAGGCACTCCAGCAAAGCTCATGCGCACACACAAGAACAAGACCCGTGAGCAAACCCAATGCACACGTGAAAATAACACCTGAAAAATCCACTTCCCACTTTACAAGCTGTTATGTAAGACAATGACCCTTGTGCATCTGTGTGTGTGTGTGTGTGTATAAGCGTGTGTCTCTGCACGCCTGCGTGTGTGTATGCTTGCGAAGCATTTATGGTTCAGTCATTTCAGATCTTCATTATGGTCTATAACTATCCTCCTCCTCCTCCTCCCTGGTCCTTTTTTCTTCCTCTTTGTGTGTCTCTCCTTCCCTTCGTCACCTCATCACTCCTGCCATTACATTTCGTGGCGGCTGCCACCATGGGGGCTGGACCTGGAGGAAATTAAAAATCGTTGTTGCTTTGTTGCTCTCCCCTGTGGGTGGGTGGACATCAATAAAATCTGGCATGATGGTCTGACACACACGCACACACGGTACATACTTACTGTGGAGCCGCACATGCTTTGCTATATTGCAGGCTATACATTTACCCAAGGTGGCTCGTAAACATGTAGCCAAACACAGAAAGAGTATATTCATTAACCTGGGGTTCACTGATTGGTGTGTGTGTGTGTGGTGGGGATCAGCTATCATCAGTCTGGTATCGATGGAGTGTTGGATATAATAAAGACAAATATTGACGTGTTCTTTGTTCTTGTGTGTTGTAGTTGCAGAACAAGTAACCGGAAAAGCCTCATCCTGACCAGTACGTCCCCCACCCTGCCACGGCCACACTCTCCTCTGCCTGGACACATAGGTCAGTGTATCGGCATCATGGACATCACACAGCACCGGATTAAACAGTATACTGGGCTCATTATATCCACTTATCAGGTGTTTACTTAAAAAAGAAAGCACTATGAAAAAGTAAACAAAAAGGAGCTTTAAAACTTAATTATACAGAAACCTCACTTGAAAAGTAGCATTTGTGGTGTAACCTGTTATAACACATGCCCAGATGCAAACACAGACCAGTCAGCAGGTGAGTTTTCAAAGTGCACAGCAGTCAGGGATACCGACTATCACAGCAAGAGGTAGAAAGATTTCTCACTGTACAGAGAGCTCTGAGAGATGCTGATTCATCTTAGGCCTCCAGCACAGTCTGAGACAAACCGACCTGGGGTGCTGTTGCAAGGGAGGGGAGCTGTTGTGTAAACATGTTTGGTACCACTTCAGTAAAGGTCAGAAAGATGCTCAGCTGGTGTCAAGTTGCTCTTTAACTTAATCTTTATTTATTTAGTATTGCAGGGCAGGATCAAGGATAACATAATTCCTGTGGGTGTGTTGAAAGAAGTCATCAAACTGCATGTACAGATAGAGAGTGTTTTTTATTCTAACCATAACTGTGGCTTCTCTATTTAGTGCCCGCCCTCGTAGGAATCAAATAAAATGTTTCTTTCAAAGTGTAGTTGACTGGATTATGTGGACGTGACTTGTAGAGTATTGTTTCCAAAATCCTGAAATGAAGTAACCTGCAGTATGTTTGTTCTCTTCTGTCCATATGTATTGCGACAGGAAGCAGTCCGTTGGACAGCCCCCGCAACTTCTCACCAAGCGGACCCGCCCACTTTTCCTTCGCCTCGTCTCGAAGGTCGGCATCACTTCTTTATTCACATGATAAGTCACACATGCAATGTTACAAGAGCGGGGTTCAGCAGATAGGATTATTTTTACACACACACAGAAACTCTCTGGGGAACCTACATACAAAGTGAAACTGCATGCCGCTGCCCTATCTTTGTCCCACGCTGCTCCCAGTGAGTGTCTATGTGACATAGGTGTGACAGCAGGCCGAAATGAATGAGGCGAGCTGCCAGGATTTTGCCCAAGCCTGTGTCCCTCATCACTCACTCAGAGGAAGTGTCAGACTCAGGGAAGGCTCCAGAAGGCCTGAGGGAAGAGAGGAATAAAAGGAACAAAAGTGTAATTGGATAAATTGAATGGAGAGGAAGGAAGGAAGGGTGGGAGGGCTGTGGAATAACTGCCGATTGTGTTGTTGTGTTGGAGAGACTAAAATAGAAACTTTAGTAAACTGTATTGGAGTTCTACCTATTAAACAATATAGAGAAAAGCTGTTTTCATTCTTTTTTGTTTTAACATAAATTGCGTCTTTTTTCCCACTTTTCTTTGCTTTTCTTTTGTTTTCTCAGGGCTGATGGTCGTAGATGGTCTTTGGCTTCTCTTCCCTCCTCAGGATATGGCACCAATACACCCAGTTCAACGGTAAGTTTAAAAGGAATAAGAGAGCAGCAACACCACCACCATCATTTTCAGAATTGTGGCACAACTTGTCTTAGTTAGGATTAAAAAAACAGTAATCACTGGGGAAGCAGCCTTTTCTCTCCTGATACTGATTCCAGGGCCTCAAACCTCTGATTTCCTCGACCGCACTGTGTAGATTTCCCATGCGATACCGTTATTTTATCAGAGTTAACGTGTCTTATCTCGCTGTGTGAAACTCATCGGAATCATTTTTAGTTATCGTGAGGCCAGTGATTTTGCTGTGACACTAAAAACTGAGCCATGACTAAATGAATGTCACTGATCACTGAAATACTGAGTTTAACTGAATTTAGTGAGGATTGGTCATGTGATGCCCAGTCTATTTAATTGAAATTGCCTTGTGGAGTTTCCTTGTAAACAAACAAGTGGTGTTCTGTGTTACAACAGTGGTGAGTGTATGTCCTTCCTCATAAAAACATCTGCAAAGCTGAAGTACGAAGAGGAAACCACAGGCAGGAATGTCTATCACTACGAATTTAGAGAGGGTCATTGCTCTTGATGCTCTTGCATCGGCAGCTTCAGCTGAATAGCTTTGTGTCTGTGTGTGTGTGAGAGTGTGAGTGTGTTGCCGACATCAACATGATGAGGCCAAAACTCAGGTGGTGGAGTGGGTTAGCTGTTAATTACAAGGTCAATATTTCAATTCCTGTGTCCTAGAGCATGACATAGCACCCCAAATTGTTGAGTGTGTGAGTGTGTGTGTGTGTGTGTGTGTGTGTGTGTGTGTAAAAGAATATGATTTGCTTTGGACAAAAACATTCACCACGTCAGTGTCAGACTTTTAGAGCCTGCATCAGAAGAGATGTGTGTTTTTTCTTTAAGTTGTGCTTTTAAGACGTTTCAAGCGTGACATCTATCTGATGTGACTACAGCAGCCGCAGCCTTCATGCATCTGTATTATTACTGCAGCAGCAACTATCATCTCTCAAAACCTGAATTAAAATGTGAGGCCTCTGTCTTCATGTTCAAATTCCTGATGCTGTCTTTCATTTCCAGTTTTACCAGAGAATCAAAAGAAAAGACGCCAAAGCATTGCATCTGATTCTCCTTTCGCTAAGTTAGCTGCATAAGTCATGAAGGCAACACACAAAACTCCATTTTAGCTTTTTCTTCAGCTGCTAAATTGATGAGGCGGGTTTTGTAAGTATCCTTTGCATGAATATGTATTTCACTCAAAGAATTTATTTGCATCTATTCTCATGCATAAAATCAGTGCGTGTGGTGCTGCATGTTAATTCCACTTCTGGAGTTGCATCTTCTACTTTTGTTTCATTTCGCTTTGAAGTGATTACATGCCACGCTAGCAGCCGAATGCCGCGCACACGCACGGCCCTGTGATCTTTGACTTTGTACTTGCTGCTGCAAGTCTCAGCTGGTTCTTTAAAAAAGCATTTCCCTGCCGAGGAACATGCATCACATATGAGACCTAAAAATAACTAATCAGTTGCTAAGATATGATCGACCTGATTGTGATGACTTGGCCTCTCTGAAAAGAAAAAAAAAAGTGGAGCAGGGATAATTGAAATGAAACATATCCAATCTGTGTTTCTGCCTCACAGCCGCAAACCGGTGTTCCAGTAACAATTTCTCTATCCATCACTTTATCCCCAGAGAAGAGAGGGGATGGATGATAAAGAGGCGCAACGAGGACAAATAAACCCGAGTGTAGGTGGAAGTGAAATGTGTTTTGAAGCAAACACAGAGACAACAACAGTGTTCGTGTTCATCTGACTGAAAGATGTTTGAAACATAAGAGACCACTCAAAAGGGAATGAATGCTGCCAGGGCCCATTTGGTAAATAGATCATTTAAGAAATGGCCCTTGATGTGTGTATCGCTCAGGTGGAAGCAAGGTGTTGACTCATAATCCACTCCCTGTACATTTCTGTACCACCCTGAACACATCCACCTCCTCCTTGCTGTATTTCACACACCATTTCGTTCATTGACCATCTCTCAGCAGTACATATAGCAGAGGCGCACGCCGTCGGCAACTGATTGATCTCTTTCTACCAGGGGATGAGGTTGAAGGTGGTTTTCTCAATTTTCCCTGCGCTCCTCTCCACCTCTTCCCTCCTCCATCCCGTCAGGTTTCAGTGCTCTGCTGGTTCGTACACGGGCCATTACTCGCCTGATTAGTTACAGCAGGACCCTTGCATACTGAACAGAGCAGATCAAAGGGGGAGATGTGTCTGTGTGTGTCTTGAGGAGTTTTGTGTTTGAAGAGATGGATACAAGCTCAATTTATGCAGAAAAGCAGGACGAGTCAGAGATGTAAACAGTTGTGAGTAGAGGTAAGACAAGGGGAAAAAATGGAGGAGGTTGGAAGGATGAAATGATGAAGATGAAGGAAACGGCTGACTGTCAGTACACAGCCGTTTGGGCTGCTTTGGTACCACAGTGTTTTACCAAGACAAGTACAACTCTTGACACTGATTTCCTCAGATTTCCTGTCTAGCTGAGACCAGAAACCCGAAAAAGTTCAGGCCCCAAAATTTAACAAAAAATTATGAGATGCTCATCGTAACATTAATTAATAAAAACAATTAATTAAAAAAACCAGAAATGCAGGGGGAACTAGTGGATGAATCAACTTTTTATCAAATTTACAAACTGTAGCTCGATGGAACAAAGTCCTGGTGCATGTTTTGCTGCTCCAGACTGTTTGATTTCAGTAAAGTGTGCAGGAGACCAATCTCACATTCTGTTCACATTCCGTTTGAAAATGTCTTATGTCGGATCCTCGTTCCTTGCCTCCTCGGTGGCAGGGACTACCATGCAATTAAGCATGAAATTAAGGGACTTGAGATGCACCCTGTGACTGCATGAAAGGGGTGAGACCAATTTGAAACATTTTTCATCTGTGACATCCGTCTTATCCAATGGCATTTCCCTACATCTCTGAGCTCTCCCTGTCTCCAGGGAACCTCTTAATTGATTCTGCAGACTGGCCTCGCTGCATTCACAGCATCATCCCTTTAGTGCCTTTCTGCAGCTTGCAACTGGCTAAGACCTGAATGGAGTTTCTAATAGATTTTTATAGCAGAAATCGTTGTGTGGCCAAAGCCAACCAAGGTGTCCCATTGGGAGATGTGTTCATTAAGCCTCTCATTGATCCAGGCTAGTTTTTTCCCTCCTGTGATGAAGAAAAGTCTTTTGTTTAAGACTGAATAGTGCTGCTGTTAACCCCTCGAGGCAGCAGACACTTCAGCAGCAGTGAACTTATTCTCACAGTGACTCCTTCATTCCCTGCGGTCATTCTCCCCTGTTTTGCAGTCCAGATTATTCTGTTTTTGCCCTCCTACACTTACTCCTTCAGGATATTTTCCTTGTTTCTCCACCTCTCTCTTTTCCTTCCTTGTTCTTAACTCAGTCACTGCTTTGTTTCCACCCACTCACCTCGTAGTGCATCTTTTCTCTTCTCTTCTTCTCTCTGCTCTTATCCTATCCTCTCTCTTGTTCTCTTTTTTTCTTGTCACCACATAGATTAAGTTGCTCTTGTCATTTGCTGTTTTTGATGTCCTCTTCTCCATCACTGGGTATCTATTTTTAAACTATTGATGTTGCAGCTGCAACAGAGGCTTTTGAAGACAAAAAAGTCAAACAAAGAGCAGTTCACTTTTTTAACCTTGCCTCTTTTTCATGTCTCTCTCTAGTCATCCAGCTCGTCCCAGGAGCGTCTGCACCAGCTGCCCTTCCAGCCGACCATGGATGAGCTGCACTTCCTGTCCAAGCACTTTGGCAGCACAGAGAGCATCACGGACGACGACGGGGGCCGACGCTCACCGCATGTCCGCCCTCGCTCTCGGAGTCTCAGGTGAGAGCATGCCAGGTCATGGGCAAAAGACAGTTTTAGCAAATTAAGACCCACTAGGCATCTAGCCCACATGCAGTTAGTCCCTGAAAGCAGAATTTCTATAAGGACTTTGTTACTGGCTTCCTGTAGAAGCAAGAGTATCTCCAGCATAAATGTTGCCAGTTACGCACACTTTAAATGATGCCATCAGACTGATTGCACAGGATGTATTTAGATCTGACATTTCTTGACAAATAGGCAAATAAACCACTCTTTTCCATAAACAATTACTATATATTATCGGGAAGATTAATCCATAGTAAATAAGGTTATCCTATATTTTGTTTGTATCTTACAAACAAATGGAGTGGAGATGGAAATTAGGATAAAATCAAAATACTAAAGCAAAGTACAAGTACCTTCATCTTGTAGCACAGTATGTGAGTGCATGTATTCAGGGTTAGGGTGTTTTCAGTCGTTATTATCAGTATCAGTCCACCCTCCGGTGCTTTGAGCCTCTCCAGAGCGCAGCAGTTTCTCTATTAACAGGAGTCTCTGGTGTACGCTCCTTCCAACCACACCTATTATTTTTTACAGCCGCCCCCTCTGGATGCATCATGGCCTCACTAACAGCATACGACACGCCGCTACTTATCAGTATTCAGTTTTTCTATTAAGTTCCTTAGCAGGTGCTGGCCTAGATAAATCCTATCTCAGGATTCCCTTACCTTGAACCCTGATATGACTCACTCTCACTCTTCATATCACATCATTGTTTGAAGCTGCACTGCAATGTGTTTGCCCACAAGACAGAAGACATATTGTATGCTTTCTAGTGTGACCATCTAATTCAGCATAGGATGATTGCTGGGAAGTAAAGGTGTAAAAGTACTTCTTGTGTGTTTCTCTTTCTCTTGTTTGTGCACGTGCATGGAGACAAGAATGCATCACGTTACATCTTTTATGTATATATGCTCATTTCTGACATCTGTACCATGCTTGTAATGGAGGAGGGTGGCATGACGTGCAGGGAAGACACCGGATCCATTAGAGAAAAAGAGTGTACTGAATTTCTGATCGGTCAATTAGCATAATGTACAGACAGGATGGACCTGATGGGAGGCTGTGAATTATTCCTTCATTCAAGTGAAACATGCCGAATGCCATCTCCAAGCCTCGCCAGCCACCTCCCCTCACTCTCTGTTGAACTCAGTCCTGCCATCTTTGATTTTCACAGGCAGCGCTGTATATTACCCTCCTGCTCTCTGTGTTTGTCTCTCTACAGCCCCGGGCGCTCTCCATCCTGCTATGACAATGAAATAGTGATGATGAACCATGTCTACAAGGAGCGCTTCCCCAAGGTCAGCTCCACACAATACAATACACAAGTGTAAACTGTGCACTCACACTCGAATCAAACACGCACACAAACAACAATGGAAGTAGACTATGAGCACCTCTGTAGCTACTCTGAATTTCATTTACATTTACATTTAAAGTAGCTGATACTACATTAGGGCCACAGAGGAAGAACACGTGTCCAGATACAAGCCTCAGATTATTCTCTGAAACGTTTTTGTTTTTTTAATAGTACATAAAAGCCAGATGTCATTTCATTACTGTCTAGAAAAATCAAATGTGGAAAGAAAATAAATCCCAAAATCAAGAACAAAGTGTTAAGTGAATTTACCCAAATGTCAATTATCATTTGTGGAAGCATGCATCTGGAATTAATTAAATATTACCTTTTTATTAATACTATTATATTAATATTATACATGCTAACAAACAGATTGAATGAAAAACATAACCTCCTTGACAGAGATAATTAGCACAATTCACTGAAGTCACATTATTCTCCCAACACTAGTCTGACAGCACAGCAACAACTGAAGGTTTTTCTTTTAATCAGGCTACAGCTCAGATGGAGGACAGGCTGGCAGAGTTCATCCACAGCTACTCCCCAGAAAATGTCCTGCCGCTGGCTGACGGGGTCCTCAGCTTCATCCACCACCAGTTAGCAGAGCTGTCCAGAGACTGCCTGACCAAATCCCGCGAGGGCCTCATCACCAGCGTCTACTTCTGTGAACTGCAGGAGAACCTGGAGAAGCTGCTACATGACGTGAGTCGCGGAGGTGGAGAGCAACGAAGAGATGATGTCTGTTGCTTCAGCTCCAACACTATGCCTCACAACCTGACCCTGTCTGTCTCCCTGTCTGTCTATGTTAGGCTTATGAGCGCTCGGAGAGTTCAGAGCTCACCTTTGTCATTGAGCTGGTCAAAAAGCTCTTCATCATCATATCTCGTCCCGCCAGGCTCCTCGAGTGCTTGGTGAGTTCTACTCTGCTGTCTCACAGCATGGCCTGCATATTGTGTTACACAAACCTAGAATCAGGGCTCCACAGAGACACTCAGCACACATTGATACAGAGTCACAAAATGAGCATTTATTGAATGAAGAGACTTTTCTGAGGTCCTTTTTACATTCTGAGTATGTTTTCTTTCATCTACTGAGAGAGACTCCTGTCCTCCCACATTTAGGTACAGGGTCAACTCCTTAATGCTGAAATGGCAGTAAGGAATGAGTAGAACTGGGGCGGGCTGTCTACTGTGCATTCAGTCTGAAGTGATGAACCACGGGTTTTGCATTGCTAAGTGTGTCACAGCAGGACAGCTCTGCCGTTTCTCTTAAAAGTGGTAATTTGAGGCTTTTTAAATCCTCTTCACTGCATTCATTTTACTTGTCCTTGCTTCAAGGATGAAAATAGAAAGAGCTGATAGCTCATATGTCTTTCTCCTCTGGAGGCTCACACTAGAATCCTACATGCAAAACTTCATGCCACCTCATCAAAAATTACCAAAGCTGCTGTCTCACATCTTTACAACAAAGAAATCAAAAACTCGGAATGAGCAGCAAGTCTACTCCCCTTGCCTTATACTTGTAGCCCAGTGTCTGCTGCAAAGAATGAATGAATAAAATCAGATCAGAGATATCAGAGAATATAACTGTTGCCGCCTCTCTGAGAGTATGATGTGCAAAAAGTGTACACACATTTGTGATTCGTTGCTGAATGTACAGGTTCTTAATGCCTGCAGTCCACCAGAGCTGCTGCTCGAACAAGAGTCTGTTTTTTTTCTGAAGAGGTTATTAAAGTAGTAATGTGGCCATTTTAGCGACCTTCTGAAGAACTTCAATTGATTTTTGCTCCTTTAACTCAGGTAGAAGAAAGTAACAAGTCTTTGTAAAAGGACATCTATTGACATGTGCTGAGGGTTTTATCTCTGTTGCTGAAGGGGCACTCCACTGATCTTACACTTAGAGTTTACTTCAGGAGGAGTATTACTCTGACAGGAGTACCAGACAGGAGTACCTGACAGGAGTACTACAAAGTATCGTTCTTGAGACTTAAAACATGTTTAAGAGGGGAGGTGCAAGAGGTGAGCATCCCATGGAAAATGTGGTGTTCAGCTTGTCTGGAGCCTGACATGTATCAGGGATTAAACATCAGACTATCTCAACCTTTCCTGCTTGCTTTGGCTGAGACCATTGTTTAGAACTGTTTCTTGTTACTTCTCAAACTTTATGAAAATGCAATACTAATTAGCTGGACAATATTTTTTTAGCTGGGGAATAAATATTTCCTTGTGGTGGGAGGCCTGGGGATAATTGATTATGTCAAAGAGCCTAATGTTGTGCACAGTAAATGCAGTTTCACCTTCAGTAACAAGAGATGCAAATTAATAAATGTACTGCATTATGTTTGATTTGGTTTAATCTGTGTAATTAAGTACAACAGACATGTTGCAGCAGAGTCTGCGCTTATTGCTGCAGGATATTTTGACTTCCTAAGAGGAAACTGGAAAATTTTTCACCTTTCCACCTCCACTACTCATCTGTCTCCTCAGCAGCTGATCAAATCAGCTGGGAGACCGAGTCATGTCCTTGGCATGTTGATACATATGGAACATAACTCAACACTACTTACTTAATAATAACACGCCTCTCTGTATACACAGGAGGCTTGGTCATACCAGGATATCAGCTCACTGATTGATGGCCTCCCATGTTCGTCACTGGCATGGTCCCTCCTCCAGCATCGGCGGCTCATCTTTCTGTTGCCAAGGCGACCGTCGGAAGAGGTCGATAGGGTCAGGCAGGATGTGGAGGGGACTTAAGATCCTCATGGCCCTTAGGTTAGAGAGGAGAAGACACACACACACACAGATAAAATGTTGTCCAAGGCCATAGAGTTCATTTAGCATTCAAGTCAGTTGTGCTGTCTGATTTGGTGAAAATGTCACACAGTCAGTAGGCCGTTAGCTGCATGAATATTGTCCTGGAGCAGAGCAAGCTATCAGAGAGGCAGGGTAATGCCCCCATCTCAATACTCTCTCTCCTTTCTCTGGTCTAGGGGAGCAGATATGAGAGAGCAGGGGGAGGAAGGAAATGCTCCTGGCTGCCCCAGGCTCTGCTTTCTAATCAAAATGTTATTCTACCAACAGGAATGAAATTGTATCCCACAGGACACCACAAAAGGCTGTTTCATTGGGGGGAAAAAAGGATGTGTTCAGGAAAGCAGTTTAAAGTTTGGACATGTATTAACACTAATTATGTTGGTTTGACAGCCCCATAGAGACAGTACATTTCCAGCATGTTGAAGTAAATTCCAGTTTTGTAATGAATAATTGAGCATGAATTTTAGAAATACTTGATGCATTTTGTGGTACCACACTACTACTACATCAGTTGCATATTTTGACATTTCAGGGACGTATTGTCCTCTTCAATTACAAATATCTCTTTCATCATGATACCATCACTATTGTGGGGGAAAACATCTTGTATCATGATGAGTTACTCTTAAGTTACCGGTCTTACCCAACAACACATCGTCCTAGTGGTATAACAGAATTCAGTCCCTCGTAGCCTTTTCTTGAACTCTCCTGAAAATTAGTGTTAGGATAAAGGAAATCTTGCACAGAAGGGGACAGTGGTTTCCTTTTTGTGATCCCACACACCAGACACTTCAGTTGTATAGCAGCTGTTGATTTTCTGGTGTGATTCTGGTGTTGAGGGGAGCTGATAAGAGATTTGTTCACTCGGTTGAGGTGGTATTGATCCAGCCCTCATCGTCAAACCAATCTGAAGGTGTAATAACTCTGTTGTTGTGAACTTAAAGATATTTCATACTGCTGAGTGTTAAATCAGCAGTGATAATTGTACACACCATAATGTGTTCCATCCTGTTACTCCAGCTCCTTTTATAGGCTAATTTAAATACCACGTGTGAATTATTTTGACTGATTTTCAGCTGTGGCAGTTCAAGCTGGTTCAGGGTTCATTTATAGCTTCCTTTTGGATTTTCATTTTTTTTCCGCCTCCACTGACAGGAGTTCAACCCAGAAGAGTTTTACCATTTGCTGGAGGCAGCGGAGGATCACGCAAAGGAGGGACAACTGATGAAGGCAGACATCCCTCGGTACATCATCAGCCAGCTGGGGCTGACCAGAGACCCGCTGGAGGGTAAGAGAGGAAGAAAGAAAAGAAAAATTCTGTGAGAGGATTATCTTATCTGAGCATGAAGACTAGAGGCAGGGGAAAACAGCTAGCCTGACTGTCCAAAGTGGGAAAAAATCATCTAACACCTCTCCAGCTCACTAATTAACATGCTGCACCTTGTTTGTGCTTGCTTGTTTTTAGGTACAGCAGTGAGATGCAGTGACTTCGAAAAATCCTACTGTTTATCTTAAATGCTAAAGTCACTGCTCGTGGTTTTTACCATGGTACATTAAGAGATTTCAGCATTTAGGAGCTTTAAAGGTGTTAGTCGGAGGATTTGGCTGCAGGAAAGCTGCTGTGTGTGATGTAAAAGTGACAGGTGTCAGAAAACCCCCGCTCAACCGTATTGATCATCTTTACTGGATGTTCACAAGGAGCATATGTATTGAGATGTAGAGGCTGGACTGGGTGGATCATTTGCTAGCTTGTGGTGTGATGGCATCAATGTCCTTCATTAATCACCACGGCTCAAACTCCCATTCCCAGATGTAATCCATCAAGAGCTGCTCATTAGCTGATGGGCTAAATGGCCCAGGAATGACTCTTCACAATGAACTGCTGCAGTTTTATTTTGAAGTCATGAAAAATATGAGCCTATTAGGTCTTTTGCAGGTAATCTCCACTAACTTTCTTTCACGCTTGATTGTTGCACGCTGACACCAGTGCACACCCACATGCTGCTTGCGTCTCTACATTTTCACAGTGTCATTTCTTGTCTTGGTTCCCCGTAGAAACCGTCGACAGGATCAATTGTTGTCCGCCTCAAACCGAAACTGACAGAATATATGTTTCCCAGCTCAGTGTTTATTTTACATTAATCTACAGAGCGGCTTTGTGAACGCCTTGCAAAGTTGATCATCTTCCTGTCATTTTCCCGCTTTGACAAAACAGTCGTATAAACAGTATTCTAGCAGCTGTCACATACAGAGCAGGAGTCCAAGAACACTGAAAATTAGCTGCCAGTGCTGCCAAAGGAGGGAGGAGGCAAAAGAGCGAGGGGGAGGTTGAGCTCAAGGAAACATGAGAATTAAAATAGTTGCTTCCTATTAATTTCTCTTGTTTTTCGTTCTGTGATCTGACGTGTTAGGCCCTGCAGCTGTTTTGGAGCTTGAATAGCTGTTTTGTTAAAGATGTCTGAGCAGCTGTGAATGTCTTATCTGCTCACAGCAGCGTGGGAGGCCTGGTGTTTTGCCATAAAAACTCTCGCTCTCTCTCTCTCTGATTTTGTTACTGGGTTTGGTTGTTAACTAATATGTTTCTCACCAGAAATTGTGAGTCTGGACAGCTATGACAGTGAGGGTCCACATACTCCAGAGACTGATGACTCAGCAGAGGTGCGAAAACCAAATATACGCATAAACAGATCTGTTTACATGAGCCACGTACCACCAATGAAACACACGCACACACACACCACGAGCAAAATCATCAAGTCATAATGGCAATGACATATGACATTTAATTTTAATAATCTTTTGGTTGATCTGAATAACATTTTAAAAGATGTTGCATACTTGTCCAGGGAAAAGGGAGAGTCATCAAGCCACCGAGCGAAGAAGATTTTCAGAGCATCAAACTGATCAGCAATGGAGCTTATGGGTAAGAAACAGATTGATACCTCATTGATCCTTCTATAGAAACTGAATCAAATCCAATCAAGTCTTAACTCAAGGTCTGTTTACTGTTTAAAATGTCAAGACTTAACTTCTGTGCTCAACATTATTCATGGAGAAAACACACCAACCTCCAGAAGGACTTAAAGGTGGCACGTTTGCTTGTTTTTTCAGGGACTGGTCTGTTCATTGATTTGAAAGCCACAGAGATAAATGTAAAATCTGACCGACAACAAGAAAAGCAACCAGCAGGAGCTTTTGTACACAGTTCTTGGTCATACTCACAAAAGAAGCTGCATTTTAAAAGACATTCAGTTTGTCTAAAGCTGGCTTCAGTAGACTGGAAATTGTGATTGTCAAGCCTGTATTATTCCACCATTATCTGCCCATGTAAAAGAGAAAACATGTTTCTGAGGGAGCCTCCAAACATTCAGTTCAGGGTTTTAAAAAATCAAAGCTTATTTGGCTAGGGTCTTGACATTTTGTGCCAGAAGCTTTCAAGTCTTAAAATTCACTTCAGTATCCACTCAGCCATGCTGTATTAAGTTCATGTCTAAAAGCAGATGGAATATCCTCTCTATTTTTTACCACTGCCTCACCCTGCTGTCTCTTCCTCAGTACTTTATCTCCTCTGTTCACACTCCTCTGTCTCACCTTCCCTCCAGCGCGGTCTACCTGGTGCGGCACAGGGAGACACGTCAGCGCTTTGCCATGAAAAAGATCAACAAGCAGAATCTGATCCTGAGGAACCAGATCCAGCAGGCGTTTGTAGAGCGAGACATCCTCACCTTCGCAGAGAACCCCTTTGTCGTCTCTATGTTCTGCTCCTTTGAAACGCGGCGACACCTCTGCATGGTCATGGAATATGTTGAAGGTTAGTGAGACAGGGCTGGTTTTCCACTAAAGGTGGACTCAAAGTTGTCCTTCCATTTTCTGTGTAATGTATCTGAGGAAATGTTAGATCAGTTTTCTTTTTGGTTTGTAAAAATAGCATCAACATTTTTCAGCCTTTTGTCCCTGGCTTGAGTGCTGTGGCCCTGGCCTCTCCAGACTGAAAACTACTTTTTGCTTATGTCACACTATGAAATGGTTAAATCTGCTCTCACTGAAACAATAACTTGTTCTCATGTGTTTGTAGGTGGTGATTGTGCCACTTTGTTAAAGAACATCGGGGCTTTGCCTGTGGAGCTGGCAAGGATGTACTTTGCTGAAACTGTTTTAGCCCTGGAGTACCTGCACAACTATGGTATTGTCCACAGAGACCTCAAGCCTGACAAGTGAGTCTGGAAAGCTGCACTGATCAGTGGATCAGATGACTGTGTGTAATTTGCAAGTTGTCTTTCATATGATGATGAACCCATAGACAGCGGTTCCTCTCCATTCTGCTCTATTTAGCATTTTAGCATCTTTGTTTTGGTGTCAAGCAAAACATACTCATGAACCTTTGCTAAAAAAAAAGCAGTTTGAATGATCTTTCCATACAGTCTTGAAAATATTTATTTAAACCTTAAATAGGAAACATTGGGTTCATTAAATATAGATTTTATTGCCAGAATTGGAAGGTGTGTAATGGTTTAAATTCCCTGTTTCTTCTCTCTGTGTAGTCTCCTGATCACCTCCATGGGCCACATCAAGCTCACAGACTTTGGCTTGTCCAAGATGGGCCTGATGAGCCTCACCACCAACCTTTATGAGGGACACATTGAGAAAGATGCCAGAGAGTTCCTGGACAAGCAGGTGCAGCGCCTGTGACCTATTACCAGACTGTATGACAGGGTTTTGGACATTAACTGCAGTACTTTATTACCACATCACAGAAGAAGAAAGGCTGCTGACAGTTACATTTTAATTAGCAATAGTTGTGTGCAAGGCAGAATTAGTGAAATTCTAAGATAGGATGTATGGCGGCTGAGCAGCCAACCCCCACTCATGGCATCTTTCAGTCTTCTCCAGCCATGCGTGACCACCTGCCAAGTCATACGGCAAAATCAATAATCTCCATATAAAGGCGCTGCATTGCTTCCTGTGTTGTCTGAATTAGCGAATCATTAATGCTCTCCGTCTCCATCACAGTCCCATTCTGCAGTTAATGTTATTGTTTATGCTCAGAAGAAAACTGGTCATGATCAGTCAGATTGGCCCGTGTGTTCTCCAACTGCTTTGGGTTGAAGCCAGCATCTGTTTGTCTGCAGGAAATCAGCTCACATCTGTGGACGGAGCAGACCAGGGCTTTTGCTTTTCATGTTTCTAGTGGAGAGTCTGATTAGTATTTCCCATTCAGTCAGAAGTGGTGTGTGTTTGCGTAAGACGGCATGCAAATGTGTAGCCACTCACACTCAGACAGAGACGCACCAGCACAAGTGCATTCATTTCTATTCACTTTCAGATCTTCTGATTAGTATGTATTATTATCTGAATGAAACCAAACACCACATGAAGAAAACAATGACACAAAACAGAGGTGATAAACTGGCAGCACGTACAGCCCCCCATTAATTGTCTCTAGTTTTAAAGGGCCAGTCCATCCAAATCACAAAAAAACACTTTTTTGTGTACTTAGCTTGCAAAATACTGCATCATAGTGATGGGAAAAGTCACAGATCTGAATAGAAATATATACTGATTATGAGTGAGTCAAAAAATATTTTTGTGTTTGAACTCATCCTCTAAATAAAATGTGAGGTAAATTGGCCCTTTGAATGAAGTTTTACATGTTGTCCTGATTTGATAGGGCTTAATCTAATCTTTATCCCCTCAGGTCTGTGGTACTCCAGAGTACATCGCTCCTGAGGTGATTCTCCGTCAGGGCTATGGGAAGCCGGTGGATTGGTGGGCCATGGGCATCATCCTCTATGAGTTCCTGGTGGGCTGTGTGCCTTTCTTTGGAGACACTCCTGAAGAGCTGTTTGGACAGGTCATAACAGGTGAGAAAGTGCTCTTCTGCTTACAATACTGTAGTTTTTCTTGCTGTACACTTACTGAGAGAACCTACATTACCAGTAATTAAAAGGTCTGCAGTGACAGTTCCCAAAAAGATTACTTAGAAATAAACAGGTTTATGTTTAGATATGTGTTTTCCTATACTATCCACTCCTGCTCCTCCTACACTACTCCTGAGACTTTTCTTCCATATTTCATGTTTTGTTTTACACTTGTGAATGTCAAAAGCATTTTGAACAAGCCTATGTTTTTCATCTTTAAAAAAGAAAAAAATGAATTTCTTTGTCTTTGGTGTCTTTGTTAGATGATATAGTTTGGCCAGATGGAGATGACGCCTTGCCTGCAGATGCCCAGGCCCTCATATCGGCTCTGCTGCAGACAAACCCGCTGCTGAGGTTGGGTACAGGTACTAACATTTGCATTTACTTGACTTCAGACATACCACCTGCAGCCCAAGTAGCAGAGAAAGGTTTATTTAATATTTTGGGAAAAATTTGGGGTTTTATATGGGAGTTATGTGCCAGATTGTTTCTTTATTCTTTGACAGGGACAGGCTAGCTGTTTCCCATTGTTTCCAGTCTTTGCGCTGAGCAAACTGCCTCTTCTTCAAGTGAATAAGTACATTTTCCCAAGTGATAAACTGTTCCTTTAATGAGAACTTTTCCATACAGCTGACAATTTAGCCATGTTACGAAGTCAACCCTGCATTCTGCAAGTTCTGACATCGACTGTCTTTGCAAGCACTTTTTCCATCCATGTGTTTTTTGTTTTGAAGCTAACAGGTTGTCTTGTTTGTGCCCCTGCCACCAGGTGGTGCGTTTGAGGTGAAGCAGCATCCATTCTTCACTGAGCTGGACTGGAACAGTTTGCTGAGACAGAAGGCAGAGTTCATCCCTCACCTGGAGTCAGAGGAAGACACCAGCTACTTTGACAGTACGTGTGACTGGATTTATGTGTCTGTAAAGTACGGCGCTTACATCAATATCAGGTTTATGGGACTGTACAATAATTTTCTGACACCGCTACTCCAGTCAGAAATGACCACTTTACACTGAACTGACAGCTCATATATTTCATTGCCTCTCTCTCTCGCTCCTTCCTCCGCCAGCCCGTTCAGATCGTTATCACCACATCAATACGTACGATGAGGATGACACCAATGACGACGAGCCAGTGGAGATCAGGCAGTTTTCCTCCTGTTCTCCTCGCTTCAGCAAGGTCTGACTTTGTCCGTCTTGTATCTTTTCCTCTTTCATCACTCTCTTACTCTCTTTTCTTCTCTTTCTCACAGACAGAAATCTCATTTGACAGTTGGGATAATTTGACAGGATTTGATAGGGAAGGAAAGGAGAGTTTTTGACGGTTAAAAGGTCAAACTGAGGTCATACTGTTCACAGAGCTGCACCTGGAGGCTGGACCCAGGTTTCATATCTGAGGTTTAGAGCGTCTTGCTGGGCTGTTTTAACTGTTAGACCAAATCTCCTTATCACTCTCTTCTCCAGTTTCTTTTTTGAGCAGCAGAGGCTCATGTAGCTTTAATGCCATGGCCTCACTCTACCCTTTTTTAATCTACCTTTCTGCAGATGTGTGTCTGATGACCCAGACAATCTCTCATCCCTACTTTTCACCAACTCTTTCTCTTGCCAAATCTCCTTTAGTTCTGATATGTGACTCCCTCTCATCGTGCTGACGTGTTCTTTCTGTCACACTTTCTCGTGTGGGATTTTCTCACCTCGCGCCATTTTTTGTCTCCCTCTCTTGACTCTCTCACCTCTGTTCTCTCGCTCGCTCCCTCACATTGTCTTTCCATCTGCTTTTCACTTGGCCCGTTTCACATTTGCACTGCGAAGTTGTGAAGGGGCTCTTGTGTAAATCCAGAGAGCCTCACTGTGGGGCCAATTTCAATTAAATTTGAGATGCATTTCAAGTTGCAGTTGAGAGCTGTTGAGTAACCCAGATCAAGCAAAGCAGGTGAACAAAGACCTTGGCTTATTAAACACACAACATGGCCTCCAGTGGACACATGCACATATTTCATGCATTTTATTAATGGGGAGCTACAATGATTAGTTGACTAAATGATAAGACAATTATAGTAAAATTATCATCAACAATGTTTATTATGCAAAAGCAAAAACCTAAACAATGCTGGTTTGAGTCTTTCTAGTGTGAAGATTTTTTGTCAGGCATTTCTCACTATGATGTGACCTTTCAAGAATAAAAATCAGCAATCAATAAATGTAAATACAGTAATAATTAGATGGAGTGCTACTGTATATTTATATCTACAAAAACACGCAGAATCCAAGGGACAACATTTTTAAGTGAAAGCGATCATTGAATCATGGTCCGAGGAGTTTAAATACCTAAAACATGCAAAATGAAATTAAAAATAAGTTCTTTACATCAGTGAAAGGTAAAGTAATTACCGAGATCTTAAAACAACTTTTCCTAAATGTGCTATGGCACTTTATTATTGATCAAAATCAATCACAGGGTTGAGATATTTCCTAGATTTAACAAAGTAAGTCATTGGCCCTGACTGTTAACATGGTTTTGGTTTTCCTCCTGCGAAGACAGCTGATACTTGTTTCCATGGTGCACTGCTGAATATTCTGTAGGCTTCTCTTAACGTAGCTCATCCTGTTGTCCTCCCCCACACAGCTTAGCTCCCCTTTGTTGCGCCGCACATAATGAGAGCCTTACAGAGTGACTGTGTGCATGTCTTTGTGGATATGTCACTGCTCACATGCCTGCAACACAGACGCTGCTGTATGCTGGTTTTCAGCATCGCGTGTCACATGCCTCGTGTGCTTTCATTTACTTTGACTTGGGTTAACTCATCTGTCTGAACACGGCACCTTGTTGCTGTTCTTTCCTGATTTTCTTTTTTACATTCACAAGCACACAATTTGGGGTCCAGACTGTATCTTTGTCAGCCACATGGGAATTAATTTCAAACATAAATTATGTAATGTGACCAACATAAAATAGTATACACAGTTTTCATAAGCTGGCATCCTAAGAAATGTTTTTACGACTGCTGCTTCATAAATTCCAACTATTAGACACTGTCCACAATCAATATTATATAATCTTTTGACAGGGGTTAGTAAATGATGTGTGCTGTGAAAGCCAACATATAAATTTGTGTTTTAGAGGGAAACTGCCAATCACCAATGAATTGTGCCAATATTTCAATTTTGACTATTTTCGTGCCAAATGTTCAAAAATAAAAGGAGCGTTTGTGTCAGATTTTGACTCCAACACATTTTTTTCAAATACTGAAAACCAGAACACTTAAATGCTGCTTTAGGAAGAGGGAGGTTTCACTGCATGTGTTCGAAAGCTGAGTGTGAATCACACAGAAAGCTAAATCCATCTTTTGTGTTTTGGTTGTGTGTATGTTATTATTTTTTATGTGCCTGTGCTGTATAAAAGATTTTCCTTGTGTAGGACACTAAATATCTGAACTGCACTAAGCAAACAGTCATAGAAGTACTTCTGAAAAACACATTTTTATTATTATTATTATAGGGCAGATGTCTGAAACAAATACAGTAAATATAAGCAATCACAGCAAATGCTCGCTAACAAGATTTTTCTGAAGCTATTAATAGCAGCTAACAGACCAAATGATTATTGATCTGGCTGCGTTCCCCCCTGCAGGTGTACAGCAGCATGGAGCATCTTTCTCAGCTGGAGCAGAAAGCTTCGACCTCCGTGTCCCGTCGGGAGCACAAGGGCCCACGGGATGACAAGGTGACCAAGAGAGAGAGCCTGGGCAGCTTCAGCATGAGGGACAAGAGCTGGAGGACTGGATCTCCTGAGATGTGAGTGATGGAGATTTCTAAATGAGGGATTTTAGAGGCACAGTCATGATTTTCATCAGATAATGAGGTGGCAGGAGGCAGAATGAGGTGTGGCGTTCCTATATTTGTGCAAGCTGGGGGGGGTGTCCAGGATGTGGTTTCCCAAAGGCTTTTCCTCAGAGCTGTCACATACCCCAGGTTGAGAAGCCGGTTTCTCTCTCACTGACGCCAATTCTTCTTACACTTCTTGTACAAAAAAAGATATCTGTGCGAGGGTTCACACCAACTTTGAGTCAGCAACAGGGGAAAGATCTCACCTCTTCAAAGTATTAAAGCTACGAAAGTGGATTGTTCATGTCTCACAGGAACCCAATATGTCTCTGACGTGTAAGCCTTTTCATGATTTGTTGTGCGAATGTAACTGCATCTTTTTTACTGGAATCCAGTGCAGCACTTTCCCCCAGTGAAATGACACAAAATATGATAAGTGCTAGCATACAGTATTTAGGGCTATTGAATACAGGGGGCGTGATGCTATTTGTAACCTCAAAGCTGTTCCCTTGCGTCTTTTTTGCCTCGCTCTGACAGTGTTTATCCATATGGGAAAAATGGAAGAGACCTTTCAAGGATTTTAATTTTTGGCTCAGCAAATTAAAAACAAGAATGACTTTCATCCCTGGACCCAGATTCATTAAACATAAACCTGTTCTGTCGTTACTCATGTCATGCAGCAGCTTAGAAAGCCTGCAGCCTGCTGAGTGCCACATGTTATTAACTGATACATTTCTGATTGAGAGCATATCGCAGAGACAGATTGCCATTACTTCTCATAACTCAATTTCACCCAGTCCCTAGGAAGCATATGTCAGGATTTCCATCCCTCTATATTCATATATATAAAATATAATAATTTGTTCGTACAGTCTGCATTCATAATGGATTGAAGCATTTGATAAGGTGAAGCTGGCTCATCATTTATTACCTTACCTTATTGGATTTTCCCATCTTCCATACCAAGTCGAAATTATCTGTATCATCTCCCTAGCTATGATTAGTTTTCAAGCTGCTGCTCATTACAGATTTAATCAAAATGATCACATTCATCACCTCATTGTGATGCCTGTGTTTCCATGTCACCCATCTCTCATCGTGGTGTGGCTCAAGAGAGACTCTGCGAAGTCAGTCAGTCTGGTTTGGCGGCTTGTTTCCTGAATGAAATACTTCAGTCGTTTTTGGATGGATAGTATTATGGCTGTAGACTCTCAGTCTTGTTGGATATTGGATTCTTATAGATAGGATACAGGTTGAATTACATTACGTGACTACATCAATGTCCTCGCAGGAAGCGCCTGTCTTGTTCAGAGTCCCTCTACATGGAGGGAGACGCAAGCCCTCCCCTCGGTGCTCGGCGACGCTTCTCGGCACTGATGGATACGCATCGTTTTGCCTCAACCCTGGAGGGTGAGCCAGACTTCCTGTCCCGCCAGGCTCCCATCAGGGTCCGTGGCACCTCACTGGACGGGACCAGTGTCCCCTCACCGAGCCTCCTGGAGCAGAGGACCAGTCTGAAAGAGGTCAACGGAGCAGGTATGTGTTGTAGATGGCCTCACAGGTACTGAGGGTGGAGGAGAGGAAATAAGTGAGAGTTGGCAGCAGAGACAATGATAAGAGCATTGGAACTGAAAGAGCAGGCTGTGATACCTTAGATAGCTAGTGCTGTCTCAGTAGGCAGCTGGACATTGTTATTGTCACCTTTTAAATAAACGCAATTTCTACATGACTCTGCTTGATCACAGACAAGTCCCCAAGGCCTGGAGAGACACCAAGCATTACCACAGCCGTCACCACATTATCTCCAGGTCCTGCAGCAGCCAGCCGTGATGTGATGACCCCGCTGTATGACCCTCTGGGGCCGCGGGCTACCAATGACCTGGTCCTCCGCAGGGCGCGCCACCAGCATTTGTCTGGTGATGGAGAGAAACATAACTCCAGACCTGGCAACAAGGTCATTAAGTCAGCCTCTGCCACTGCCCTGTCTGTCATCATACCATCAGGTGAGAGGCACGAAGAAAGATTCCAATGAAATATCAATTTGTGATGCACTAACACAGTATCTTAATTTCTCTCCTCACCCTCCCTCTGCCACCAGTGGAGCAGCATGGCGGCTTCTCTCCCCTTGCCAGCCCCATGTCTCCCCACTCTTTCTCCTCCAACCCCTCATCCCGAGACTCCTCACCCAGCCGAGACTTCTGCCCGGTCGTCAGTGTGCTGCGCTCCCCCATCACCATCCATCGATCTGGAAAGAAGTACGGTTTCACCCTCAGGGCCATCAGGGTCTACATTGGAGACAGTGACATCTACAGCGTGCATCATATTGTTTGGGTAAGAGATTTGTAGTCGTATGTACTGTTTGGACATGTTTTGTGCTGGAGCCGAAGTAAGCAACCTGACATAAAAGGGGATGGCTCGACGGCTCGTGCTTTGGCATTTTATTGGCACATTTTTAAAGTCCAGTAAGCATTAAACAGGGATCAGTGAATTCAAAACACAGTGTACAAAAGAGAGGAATTTCAGCAATATCTAAATCTGCTAAGTTTATAATTGACCTCAGGATTGGAGTCCAAAGTTCACCTTTTAAATGAGTTATTACTCTTCCTTTTACAGTAAGTATTGTTTATAGCCTCACAGAAGAGAAAATGATTCATGCTTTCCTCTGATCTGACAGCACACGATTGTTCGTCTTTCAGAAGACTGAATGTTTATATATGAGTGACTTTCCCCTGACCTGAACTCAACTGCTTTGTGTACTGTCAGCATGTGGAGGATGGCGGCCCTGCACAGGAAGCTGGCCTGTGTGCTGGTGACCTCATCACTCATGTCAACGGGGAACCAGTCCATGGTCTGGTTCACACTGAAGTGGTGGAGCTTATCCTCAAGGTAGGAATCAGCTGGTCCTTTCATTCTCTGTGTATTTATAATAGGTCAATTCCAAGGAAAGGCCGCTCGTACTTGAATACAGCACTTGCAGCTTCGGTTAACTTTTAGCAAAACAGCCCTTTAGTCACTCCAAGTCTTTGCTAATTCATTCGGAAGGAATAATGTCAACATGTCAGTGAGTTTTAGTAAACATGACAACAATTATGAGCTATCAATTTAGACTTTATGTCAACTTAATGTCACTGATCTGTACAGAGTGGTAACAAGGTGACAGTGACAACTACACCTTTCGAGAACACCTCCATCAAAGTGGGTCCTGCACGGAAGGCCAGCTACAAGTGTAAGATGGCCCGACGCAACAAGAGGAGCATGGGCAAGGATAGCCAGGACAGGTGGGACCTTAGACACCTGCACCGCTGTACTGACATGTCACTGATGCCTTACAGACTGTACTCTGTGATTGTCATGGGTATTCATGATTCTCACAGTGACATAACTGCCGATCATTGCCTGTAAGATGCAAAAAATATGGTATCGTGTGTCCTGAAACAAGTCAAAGCCACTGGTTTGGTTCTTTTCAAATCGAGCCAGCAAAACCGATCAATGTAAATTATTTCTGTATATGTCAATCCTATTTCAAACCTTCCCTTCCCATCCTCTCTCTGTCCTACAGTAAGAAGCGGAGCTCCTTGTTTCGTAAGATCACAAAACAGTCCAATCTGCTGCACACCAGCCGCAGCCTGTCCTCCTTAAATCGCTCTCTGTCCTCCAGTGAGAGTCTTCCTGGCTCCCCAACTCACAGCCTGTCTGCCCGTTCCCCAACTCAGGGCTACCGCTCCACCCCTGAGCCCTCATACCTGGGTAGGATACTGGAACTAAACTTGCACATACATACAAATAGAAATCAGTGTACATTATAGGTGTTTTTATTTTTTAAACCTGCACAGAGAACAACTTGACAAATTTTCAGATCAGAGCAAATACCCTGGAAATGAGATTGTAATGCCAGAAGTTATGCTTGACCTAAAAGCCCCAATTCACTCTCCTTTTAAGTCAAAGGTTTGCTTGAGGAGATCTGTGTATCATACTTTATCTTTTGTGCGCTGTTTGTTCCTTTAGGTGCCTCCTCCCAGAGCAGCTCTCCAGCCTCCAGCACTCCAAACTCCCCTGCTCCCTCACAGCACATGAGGCCCAGCTCCTTGCACGGCCTCTCTCCTAAACTCCACCGCCAGTATCGCTCTGCCCGGTGCAAATCTGCAGGTAACATCCCCCTGTCCCCGCTGGCCCACACGCCCTCCCCTACCCAGTCATCTCCTCCGCCCTTGCCAGGCCACACTGTAGGGAGCTCCAACACCACCCAGTCCTTCCCAGCCAAGCTCCACTCGTCGCCACCGGTGGTCCGTCCCAGGCCCAAGAGTGCCGAGCCACCTCGATCACCTCTCCTCAAACGGGTGCAGTCAGCAGAGAAGCTGGGCTCACCTCTGACCCAGCCCAGTTCTACAGGTGGACTGGGGGGTCCACTGAGGAAGCACAGCCTGGAGGTGCAACACTCCGAGTACCGCAAGGATGCCTTCCTCTGTGAGCTGGGGCTCCAGAGCTTGTTAGAGACAGAGGGGGAAAATTTGCCTCCTAATCCTCCACCCCTGCCCTCCTCTTCGACCACACCAGAGACCGGTGTGCTGAAGCCTGTGAGAAGACTAGGGAGGCAGGAGTCACCGCTTAGCAGGGAGACACTGCTGGCTGGCAGGGAGAGGGAAGAGAGGGAGAGAGGAAGGGAGAGGGAGAAAGAGACCGGGACTGGTCGAGTTGGAGCAACAGCATCCCAGTCATCCTTAACAAGGAAACCTCAGACAAGTGAGCTGCCCATGGCCTCGCAAATATCCAGACTGAGTGCAGAAACAACTAAAGCTACAACACCTAGCACCCCTACTAAAACAACAGGAAGTCTAGGTGTTCAGAAGGCACCTGAAAAGATCCACCAAAGTCAGGTAGACCTAATTCCAAAACAGCTAGATGCCAAGGCAGCCAAAAGTGTGTTATGTAATAGTAAAGAGCCCCAGGAGCAGCAGCTAGGGGGTAGAAATGAACCAAAGCAGGAAGGACACAGCAGGAGTGGTCCCTGTAGACCTGGTTTACCTGGTGCTGCCTTTACTAAGAGCTCAGCTTCAGCTCCAGATAAATCCATTGGCATCAACATGACAATGACAGCAGGTTCTCTGAGCATGAGCAAAACCTTTAAACCATCAGGTATCGGGACAGCTTGAGAAAGGCTGGAGCTGAGAGTAGTGACTCAAGGACTCCAGACCTTGGCTCCAAAAGCCCCAAACTTCCAGCTCGGGTCCTCGCTCCCGTCGTTCCCCCACATGGGCAGCCACTCTCTCTGGGAAAGGTGAGGCAGGGACTCGGGCCAGTCAACTGCTACAGGGGAACCCTTGACTGGGAGGACAAATGTCGCCTGGAGGTGGTGGAGGAGCATTCCCCTTCCCCATCTCCCTCACCTACTGCTGTCACCCCATCCCTCTGTGGGCCTTCCCTTTGTAAGTCACGGCCTGCCTCCCCCGGCGACAAGACGAGCTTCGTCAGCCAGCTGACCACAGTGGCTAAAAACGTCCTCGGGCCAATCAAGCTCGGCTCCCAGGAGGGGGCCAAGAGCAAAGATCAGCAGACTAAAGCATCGGAGGAGAAGCAGGGAGGCACAGTGGGAAGGTCTGACACTCCTGCTGGAGGTCGAGTTGGGGCTGGGGCTGCAGTGGTGACCCAAAGTCCTGCTGGTTCACCACGAGAGAAGGCTGCAACAGGTAGCAGCCCACCAAAAATGTGACCCCATGGGGTCCCTAGTGGGACATTAGTAGAAATCAAAAAGAAAAAAATGCCTTTTTTTGGATGCAACAGAAGTCAAGCACTTAAAGATAATGTACATTCCAGTTTCCAGAGTATTTAAAATGTTATTTATTGATTCCAAATATTGACTGTCTGAACCAGGAGTAAAAAATCTGCTGTAAAGGTGAACTATTGATTTTCTATTATAAATTATTTAATGAGAAAACTCTTAATGTAATGTGGAACACCTTATCAGATGTATATGTGTGTGGGTCTACGTGAACGCATGTCATACGGTATGTACTCTACATGTATAATAGGTACAAGAGGTCAAAAAGTGCTTTACCAATCAAAACATGCTGAATACTGTGAATACCAAATCCCGTCACTCTGTTCTTTCTTCTTTTACTGTTAATCAAACAAGGCAATGAAAATGGTGGTTGTGTTATTCTCATCTGAACAACACAAATGACACGCAGCGTCAGTTCAACTACGGTGTGCAAGCAACATGACAATTACGCTAATTTCGTCATTATCCAGCAAGATTGCTTTCTCTTGCAATTGCACAGTCAGACGGAGCCAAAGCAGGCACTCTGTCAGTGGATGTCACATTCAGCGCTGTCCAGCTCTGTCTGTCACAGGGGATTGTGTGCATGTGTGTCTTTTGGTGTATGTAGCCACCTTGGGTCTATTTCTGGTGGTTCTTGAAGGCTGTGTCCTGCTGCAGAGGAAAGCTGCGGTGACAGAGCTCCGGCTCAGCGCTTATCTCCCCTCCGCAGGAGGGCCACCACAGCCCTTTTCTCCCTTGGCTTCTGACTGTCACACGACAACAGCCCGCACAAACACATGTGTAAACGCACACAAACGCGCGCACACGCGCACGTTGCCACAGGAGGCAGCGGTGTCAGCAGCTGATTTTCATGCATTTAAATCCTGTCCCCCTGTGGCCCGAGAATTGGGACGTGAGTGTGTTTGTGAGTGAGTGAGCTGAGAAATGTGTGAACGTGTACGTGTCTTTTCTTGGTATAATTACACTCGGCACGGTTGACTCAGCAAGGGTCATGACTGCATCAACCAGGACATAAACAGACAGCGGTGAGGATCCAGTAACAGGCACACATTTTTACTGACAGTAACAAAAATCATATTACTTGATTCAACAAATCACACTGGCAAAGGGAAGATCTATTCTTTGAATATAGTATTTAAAAGTATAAGGAAATATCATAAGCACATATATGATGAACCTATTTGTTGTTTTGAGCCACAACAAGAAAAGCAGGCAGTTGAGGTTGTAGCATACTGTCATTTACTTGTTAAAGGTCTCTATAGCTGAGGTGGGGCTGGGGATCTCAGCATGGTATATCACAGTGAATCTGTTATTGTAAAAACAAGGTTGTCATGAGTATAACCAGAATGACATTGTTTCTGCGTATGGCAAGCTAAGTAGTCAAGATTGATTCATGTAATGCTCACATTTTTCTATGTAACACTGATAATGGTGTTTGAATTGATCTCAGCAGGAGAGCGGGGAAGGGTCAAATGTTCACAGGACAGAAACAACTTGTGTTTTTCTCCCACTGGTCTCATTCATCTTCTCCTCGTTCATATCTCAGTTATTGTCCAGTGTACATAATCTTACTGTTGCATTGGAGGACTGCTGTCACTACACAGTTTTCAGGCGTTTTTAAAATTTGACTTTCTGCCAATGATTTCTTTCCAGCACTACAAATCTAAACTGATTCAGCCAGCAACAGCAAACATACATAAACTTCACAACTTCATGTCCAAACTTTACTTTGAGCAAACTTCAGCCTGAGTAGTTAGTGTTCAGTTGTGTTGGAATCTGCTGCTCATTGTGTTACATGAGCTGGCAGCAGTGTCTTGGTTCTATTTGGTTTGGAAAACCAAAACAATGAGCTGGAAGTGGCTTAAAGCTACGTAGAGCTGCAAAGAGGGAAGCTGAGTTTTATTTTTGCATTTTTTGCAAGCTATGACCTTTTCACAGAACCATCCATTAATATTAATAACATTGCTCAGTTCATTTTTGATGCAATATAAAGTGAGTTTAAATCAATTTAAAGTTATGAGAAGGATTCCATTGCTAATCTATACCCGAAGCTAACACGGTTTCATGGAGTACCAATGAGAATTTTTTTTTTATTCAGCATGGTACTCTAGTGCCCTCCAGTGGTTTTGAATGTCCACTGTTGAACATCATTTCCGTAAAATCTTTACTTGTTGGAGATTATTTACTGCAAAATGGATGATATTAGCCACAGGCTTACTACTAAATATGCATTTATGTTTCCAACAACAGAATGTTTGCAGTAATCATCAGATTAACACTTGAAACGTGAATTTATTTATTTCCTGTTGTTGTCTTCTTCACATGACTGTTAATAGCATCTTCTAGAATAGGGATTAACATTTTTCAGTATACTGTCTTATATATTCTACTAAAAGGAAGGAGATCTTTTATATCTTGATGTAACAAAGGAGTCATCAGGTCAGCTCTGATCACCTGATTAGAAAAACTAACTGTAAAGTAATCTTATACAGCTATGATGCCCACTTTCAGGCCTTTTCCAATGGTGTTCAATGGTGTCTATACTAGTGTTATATGTTGAGAATTTCTTTTTTCTTTTTGTGATTGACAGAGAGAGTAGTATTAATGCACTTTATTTGGGAAAAAAATTCATTTGCTGGTATTGTTTGTAAATTACTTTGAAGAAAAAGTAAATATATTGTATACAAATATGGCTTCTACAAATGAACACAAAAGTCCAAGTATAAAAAACATTCCACAATTCTGTGTTCACTGAAAAATGTATTTATTTGTACCATTTGGGCATTTTTGTTTGTGATGTAATTCAAATGCAGACACCTGAAGTGCAGTATGTGGAATAAAATTCTGAGATTTGTTCCAAAATTCACCATCTTTCTGACTTCGATCCTGCAGCCACCCTGATATAATGTCAGTTAAGCACAGTATACACACACTGTAACTGTAGATCATTTTCACAACTAACATTCAGATATGTATTTACAGGTATAACTACTAATATTGATCATGGCTCCATTTACCAATGGTTCTTAAAATAGGGAACAAGAGAAAACTTGTGAGAGTACACACTGGTTGAGATGTCACAGATCATGCTTAAAGTTCCATGTCATAACCTCAGATGTTAATTGGGTACAGAGAAACCTATGCTTACCCCTGGATGAATTTAAATGAAGCCCTCTAGTGTTAAACTCTGGACATGCATCAGTGTGGATTGAAGGTCAAACGTATGGTGGAAGTAATAATGATTGAGGCATATTGTTGCATATTTTTGTCTGTTGCACTGCCTCTCCTGTCATAGGAGAATGATTAAGACTGTTTTAAACCTTCATAAAAGAAATCCCGTCATTTTATATTCCTTTAATTATTGGACATATTACAAATCACACATATCTATACAAATGCATTAAGTATTTACGGATCATATGATTTGTTGCCTAGGTTACAGATTACATAACCCTGAGAGTTGATATTAACCAATAGCATGCTGCCTTATATTATTATCCTAATATTATCCAATCAGCTTTCACACAGCGATTACTCCAACCAATGGCGATGTGTCAGGAAAGGACAACAGGAAGCGAGTGTCGGGAGATGCTAAAACGGCGGCTGCTTGACAGAGGCAGCACCGCCTTGCGGAACAAACACCTGGTCTGTTAACAGAAGGGAGGCGCTTGCCATATTAATATCAGCTGTATTTGGTCGAAAAGTCACTGTGACAATTGGTCCGTTCGGCTTGAATGCTATCAATCGGACGCGAGGGCTAGCTCCTAAAAAAAGGCTCTGAAGTCAAGCTAAGCTAACAGTGGACTCCGGTGGACTCTTATCTGAGCAGACTGCGGACCTGGGCGAGGAGAGAGAGCGAGAGGAAAACGCCGAAATGAGACAAACTGCTACGAGGTATCACCCAGTTTAAACGGCTTTCAGAGCAGGTACGTGGTTGTCAGCTCGTGAACTTTTGGTTCTATTTGAACAAGCCTGTGTTTAAAGGAGGTGTACGGGTACCCGTGCGGTCATTCGAGCTTCGGATGTCGGGTTAGAGGGAATATTGTTTGTACGTTTACATACAAAGACACACCAGCTATTGCTCCTACGACCAGGGACCAGACAGGTACGTTGAAGTGAAGGCGAAGGTTATTTGGCAGAAAAGCGGCCGGTGTCGTGACGACGTGACAGACGCAGCGGGCGGCGTCGAGCACGAAGCGCTTTAACAGTTTTGATCTATGATGATGAATGATGGGCAGCCACCGTAATCAGATGACTTTCACAGACGCTGAGAAAGCTCGACATGCCGGTTGTCAAATGCTTGTCACATGATGTTGCGCTTGTTCACACACAAAAAAAAGTTCCCGGCAGTGCAGCCGGTGATTTACACACCTTACTGTTCCCTGTCAAAAGTGCCGCTCATCAGTTTGAGGACTTGCAGGGTGGACGAGTCACTGGTAGTTTCCTCAGGTGTTTCCAGCATTGTGAAAGCAGCAGCTGAATTCTGATGAATTGACTTGACACTGACAACGCTGCATTTATTCATGCTGTTTTTTTTAGGAAGTGAGAATTCGCTTTTGGCTTACAGATTCCGTTTTTGTTGTGCTTGTAATGATTTCTTGTACAATGTCTTCCTTGCCTAACATAAACATTAACTCAAAGACTAGAAGACAAATGCAGCAGCTTAATCTTACTCCGTGATAAATTTACTGTCAGTTGACTAATCAACCATTCATGTGATTGTTTTGGCTCCACTTTCGACCATTTCACGATCCTCATCATGGATGCGGTCTGCTTGGCTTTCATCTGATTTGATGGTTTTTGTGTATAAGCCAAAAGCAGGCGTCTCTTTAAGTTAACCTATAACATCAGGGTTTAACTTGTCCAGTCACTTTCTCAGTACAAACTTGCTGAGAAACGAACTGCAAACAAGAATCTAGTGCATCAGTGAATCCTACATGAATGAAATTTGCATCCTTGTGGAAAGCATGCATTTGTTCAGCATGTAAAAAGTTGCTGCACGTTGACACCGACATGAAGGGCTCACAGGAGGAGTCATCAGACTATTACCAGTGAAGTCAAATGATTCTCATCTAATTAAATCCACATCACAAATTTACCTCAGTGGGCTTTATAGTCTGTACACCCTCTGTCCTTAGACTGTTGATGTGCGTGAATAAGGACAAAACTCTATAGGTGAAAAAGAAAGATCCTCAGAAAGAATAACAGAGTAGGATTCTTCTTCTAGTACAGATATAGAATAGATGTAATATGTACAGAATAGACTGACAGAAGTAAGAAATTGTAGGAGCTGGAAATTTATGTAAAAGTAAGATTTGAAATACTGTAAGTTTAAAGAGTTTCCTGCAGAGTATAAAAAAGTGTTTGGAGTAAACAACGTGGACATCGGGCCTAAGGCAATAATTTACCTAATGTACTTCCTCCTTTTGTCCCCCGCCCCCGTCAGCTCTGTGTTGCAATGAGGAGCACCAGAGTCCAGCTCTGAGCGCTCAGAGGCATGAACTCTGTTTCCCCCAGTGCAGCACAGTACGTAGGAGGAGCGATGCAGGATGAGCTGGTAGAGAGCCGGAGGCAGCAGCGGCCCGTGGAGCAGCAGGGCAGCTTCGGTCTCAGGCCGCCTCAGAACCCAGAACCCAGCAGAGAGGCAGCCGGAGAACCTGATGAGGTGGACAAGCTGAAGGCCAAACTGATGTCTGCGTGGAACAATGTCAAATATGGTTGGTTGCTCGACGAGGGAACTTTGGGATGTATTGTGCGTGTGTCCATGTGGAGAAGCGCCAGAATCCCCTCACCACGATCCACTTTCCCTGCTCTTCTGTCTGTAGGTTGGACTGTTAAGTCCAAAACTTCCTTCAACAAGACATCACCAGTCACTGTCCTGGGACACTCCTATCTGCTCAACAGTGAAGGTAGGTTCTGAAGACACAAATATATCTCAAATAATTTATAGTAATATATGGTATAAGCCATGATATAAAGCTTTCATCCTTGTCTTTTTTTCTACAAAATATCTACTGTATGCCAACTGATCTTTCTCATATCAATCACTGCAAACGGCGTCTTGCTTGAATGAACATGTTCACCCCCCCCACCCCCCATGTCTCTTCCTCCATCTCCCCACCTACCTCCCTCTCAGATGAGGTGGAGCGGTTCGGTCTGGCTTTTGTGTCCCGGATCTGGCTCACGTACAGGAGGGAGTTCCCCCAGCTGGAGGGCTCCACCTGGACCACAGACTGTGGCTGGGGGTGCATGCTGCGGAGCGGCCAGATGCTACTGGCACAGGGACTCCTGGTCCATTTGATGCCAAGAGGTTTGTGTCTTCATCGTTTTCACGCCCCGGCACAGTAATGTGCGGGTAAATGTACATGGATGGACACCAATCAGCACCTTCTCACAGGCCGGTTGATCTTATGGTGCCATGGGCGTAAAAAAAAGATAATAAAATCCTGTTTACTCTCACTGGTTTGACGCTAACATGTTGATTCAAGACCAGTAAAAAAAACTACCTGCCGTCTTTCCACCCTTCTTCTTCTCATTTTTATATCTCTGCTGCGAGATTTTATGTACTATTTCACTCGTTAATTTATTCTGCTGTATCGCTCTGCTTTTGTCTTTTTGTGTTATTCATGATTCTATGGCTTACTTCTCCAGTTTTGTTTCTGTTGTTAGTTTCTTTTTTACTGCCGACATTGTCTCAGTCCCTTTTGCATGCTGCTTCTCACTTCTCCTCTTCTGTGGTCTATTTATAAAGAGTTTCCATTATGAGTTGGTGATAATTAGCCTGACAGTCAGAAGATGTCCAAGAAATTCCAGGAAAAAGAAAACTGATTGTGCATAACTACAATTTTGCTTTATTCCATAGATTGGGCTTGGCCAGAAGCTCAAGAGCTAACTGACGTGGACTTTGAGGTGTTCAGGACCACGTTCCCCAGCTCGGGCCGCTGGGGTCCCCATCCCTTCCTTTGGCTCTCCGCGTGGATCTAACAGCCCGGAAAAGTCTCTGCCAAGAGATCCGGTCCCCAAATGCGGCCATAGGAAGAGACCCGAGTGTGCACGGGACAGACAAGCAGAGCCCGTCCACCGCAGGCTGGTCACCTGGTTCCGGGATCAGCCCCCGGCGCCTTTTGGAGTCCACCAGCTCGTGGAAATCGGCAAAAGTTCAGGGAAGAAGGCTGGTGACTGGTATGGCCCCTCTATTGTGGCACACATACTACGGTAAGGGCTCCGTGTTGGAAGAGTCGCTGCTTTCATAAGCATGGATTTACAATGACTGTAAGCGCTGTAGCTTTTTATTGATATGTTTTCATGCTTTGTTTTGTTTTTTCAGGAAAGCTGTGGCCAAAACCTCCGTCATCGCCAACCTGGCTGTATATGTGGCTCAGGATTGTACAGGTGAAATTAACCCGACGTACATATTTGTTGACTTCAGTACTTTCTCCTCATAAGAGTTGGGTTCAGAGGCATTTGTATATTTATTGCTTTGTTCCATCCTGCACACCGTGGAAATATTTCACCTTCTTTGCAGTGTACAAAGAGGACGTGGTGCGCCTGTGTGATCTGTCACTATGCCAGACTCCCCCTGATCCATCCAGAGAAACCTGGAGGTCTGTTATCATACTGGTGCCTGTCCGGCTGGGAGGGGAAGCCCTCAACCCATCTTACATCGAATGTGTCAAGGTCTGTGTTTTCCGCTTCCCATCCATTGACCGCTCTGTGTTCTTGGCCTAAAGTGATGATTTCATTAAGAATTTTTTGAGAAAGAAGTTTTTTTTTTTAATTTCTAGAACATCCTGAAGCTGGAGTGTTGTATTGGAATCATTGGGGGAAAACCAAAGCATTCACTCTACTTCATTGGTTTCCAAGGTGAGACATGGACTTTTTGTGCTTTTTGAAAGAATGAAAGGAAGAAAGGAAGCGAATTACAAAAAAAAAAAAAAAAAACCAATACCCATACGTCGGGGAAGGATCTGATATTCTTTGTGTACAAAGTGCACGAGAAAAACCTCTGTATGTCATGAATCTTAACACTGTATGTCTTTTAATCTCGTCTGTCCTGCTTTCCCGCACACTCAAAAACTTCTGTAAACACGAGCAGAGAAGTGCTTGGGGCGAGGTGGAGCAACCGAAACCGCAGCTGGGTTCATACGGAGGCTGTCACTGCTCATTCTGAATGAGTGTGTGTGTGTGTGTGTGTGTGTGTGTGTGTGTGTGGTTTAAACCTCCCACATTTCTTTTTTTAATGGACAGAAATGTGTCACATAAACTACCTTTTGGATGAGTACGGGATGCACTGATCGGATGAATCTGTGATGTTGCTTTCACGATGATGATGATAATGATGATGACTGAAACTGAGCAAACTTCAGCAAACAACCATTTTAAACACATCCCGACAATCGATGGGGAAGATGTAAACGCCATAACACTTTAAAGTGTCCTGATATTCAGAACCTGCCGGGGAGCCATGGAAGCGTGGCCGCCCCCCTCATCCTGTACTTTTTGTACATCAGGCCACCTCTGAGCGCGTCACCACTCATGCATCCTCCCAGAACAGTTTGTTTTACTACATTTGACTACAGCAGTCCCTGTCAACCACACAAACGCATCTCAAAATATACTTCTCCCTCCTCATCAATTTCCCGTCACTGGAAAAATGATTGTCAAAATAATCACCAAGAGGAAAAAAATAGAAGAAGTGAAAACAGCTTTGGAAACCAAACCTGGTTATTCTAAGAAAGAGAGTCAGGCCTCCTGCACGCATTTTAATACAGTGGTAGTTTTTTTTTTGTTTTTTTCCCTAATGTGTGTGTGATTGTTAAAGGGATCTGTATCCAGGAGCGTTTGGCATCGTCACTCAACCACGCCGGTTGCTGCATGGGTCAAAGAAAGAACAAACAAACGGATGAAGATGTCATACTTTGACACTGTGTTTTTTAAATCCTCTCCACAACTTCTCCTTTCTGTCCATCAGACGAGCAGCTGCTGTATCTGGACCCTCACTACTGCCAACCTGTGGTGGATGTAACACAAGTCAACTTCTCACTGGAGGTCAGCCACAACGTCCACAAGTCTTTTTCTTAAAAAACATTTTTTTGTTGCGTTCCCGTCTCGACCTTTTATCTTAACTCTGCAGCCCTTTCAAAAACACAACAGTGTGTCCAGTCGTTAACGTTTATTTGACCTCCTGTTGTGTATATCCAGTCCTTCCACTGTAGCTCCCCCAAAAAGATGCCCTTCAACCGCATGGATCCCAGCTGTACCATCGGCTTTTACGCCAAGAACAAGAAGGACTTTGAGTCTCTGTGTTCTGCTGTTAATGTGGTGAGTTTTCACATCTGCCTCCCGCTGTCTGATTCTAAACATGTTAAATCATTAAACATCAGAAGAACAATCTGTTCATCCTCACAGCTTCTCGTGTAGTGCAGGAATGATGCTTCTAATGAATTAATTGTCACGGTCACTATCAATCAAAAACATTGACCTTTTTGTTATTTGATATCACTCTTAACTGTCTTAACTTTTGTGCTGAAGACATCGCCTTGCGCTCTGGTGGATTGCGATGGGCATTTTTCTCAATTACCATGAATACATTTAGAGCTGAAATGATTCGTCAATGAACAAATAATATTTTTAGCAACTGTTTTTCTAATCTTTTTTTGGACCATTTTCCAATTCTGGTCCCAGCTTCTGAAGAAGAAGAATTTTCTGCTTTTCTTTCTCATATGATACTACAGTGACTGTCAAGCAATTCAAAGACATCACCTTGGGTTCTAGAAATGTATAAAGAGAAAATTGTCGTCAGTTGCAGCCGAATATACATTTTATGAACTACATAGACTGTTGATAGAGGAAGACTTTGTTGGATATGTGTGTTTTCCCCTTCAATCACTCTACCTGCGATACACCCTGCAGCATTCGAAAAGACGACCGGTTTTGATTGAGCTTTGTCTCCACCCAGGCCCTGTCGTCATCCAAGGAGAAGTACCCCATCTTCACCTTCGTCGAGGGTCAGGGACAGGACTACGGACTTGAGGGCCACAGCAGCAATCACAGTGGCCCCGCGGCCCACATCCTGCCCCTGGGCAAGCTGGGCAGGGGTAACAACAGGCGGAACAGTGACGAGTTTGTCTTCCTCTAAGGCTCAGAGGAGGGTGCTCTCCCTGCTCTCGCCTGTAGGGGACAGCAAAGGAACAGTAAAATTCACCTTCAGCGGGAAGGACTCCGCTGTTGTCGTCGCGGCTGCAAAGGTGGCCATGATGCTATTGTGCTTTGTCGCCCTCACTGATGAACAGAAATGAAAGACTGCGCGGCTCCTGTCATCACCTCTCTGTGGACGGGTATCATAAGCTATTAGGGCTCGGGGTCCTGTTTGGTGCTGACTGGAGCATACCTTTTACCGGGCAGAGGCATGATTCCAAAATGCATCATGGTTAGAAATGTTTCAAGTACTTGAAGCACTCTCGAATCACTTCATCAGACACTTAAAAAAAAGCCTCAAGGACAAGGACGTGTGAGTAAATCAAGCGCTTTAAAGTACTCAACTCACTTACACTCAACTACTGTGTTTTCTCCTCGTCGTTTGAACTGGACGTACTGGAGGCAGGTTGTGGTCTGAATATTTAATGAGCTCACTGGTCAGGTGAAGGGCTGTCTGATGTTGATCTGGACTTGTATCATATGACACCTGCTGTACATCTCCTTTTATTGCCTCTTATTTATCAGGTTTCTGAATGTGTGTTTGCGTGTGAGCGAGTCTGGGGTTCGGTGTAGTTTATTTGTCTTTGTCTTTGTCTTCTATTTGTTTAAGTGTACTGCTGTATTTAGGAGTCGCGGTGCAACCCACAGAGGGCTGCGCCTGATTCTTCCAAGAGCATCTTGAATGGTCTTAAATTCACTCTGGTGTTGCATACTGGCTGAATGTCACACAGGTGACCCTACAGCCTCTGTCCCATACGCTTCCAGCTCTCTATTATTTATCATTAAGAAACACTCCCATAAACGCTCCCAGATTCAGGATTTAAGAGAAATGATCTCTCCAGTTATCTTTAACTGTTAAATCATGTCTCATAATGTCTTGCCTCATGAAGTGGGATTTGAGTTATCAGGATAAATCTGCAAAGTGAAAACCAGAACAAGTGCAGGTCATGGATTTTACTGAATACCAAGCTGAATGGAGGTTTTGCCTGGATTTGACACTTCAGTTGCAATGTTGTTTGTGTTTGTCCCTTTTTCTTTTTTTTTTTACATGAAGACTACTACTGCAAGTTGCACTACTGGTGTAAGTTTGTCGCCCTGATTAAACTTCATACACTGCAATCACATCTAACTTGTATCTCATACTTTGTTGATGCATTTTGGAGAAGCTTCGCGTTCTTGTCTGTGCTCAGACAAAATGCAAAAAGTTCCTTAAAATGTAATTTGGTGATGGTTTTGCAGTTCATTCCCTGATTGATGATTATATCAAGCATCTTATACGTTTTGGGTTTTTTAAGTTTGACGTAAGCATGATAAAGCTTGTATACTTTAAGATGAGTAACAGTAACAGTAAAGTTCGAGCGCCTCTGTGAATGACGGTTCTGCTACTTGCACGCGCCGCGCACGGGCTGTGGCGCGTGAAGCCACAGTCCGGATTCACACGGTGTGAATCGAGCCCTGCCGTCGCTGCGCACGCATGCGCGCTGCCGGCCGGCCGTGACTAGACATTCGGTCATAGGAGCGGTGGAGGGGGGCGCTCGAGCCACGTCGGTGAAACAAATCAACGCTCGGAGGCAGATTACAAAGAGGGTGAGGAGACTAATTGCGACAGCTGCTGCGTCTTCTTTTATCTCCCCCTCAAAACATCAACTCGAGAGCGCAGAAATCCACCCAGGACCGTCTGTCCGTTTGATGCGGGTAGGTCGGTCGCACAAGCACAGTCCGCCATTCCCCCTTTTTATATTTAACGAGACCCGTTTTCGTGGTCTTGAGCGAGGAGATGTCTCCGTAGCATTGGCTCGCGTGCATTATTGACTGTATTTCCCCGCGTTCTGTTCAACTTCAATGCGAGACCCTGCAGCTGTAATTGCTTGTGCGCGCAACGGGTGATTTGGTGCAGCGCAGCAGGAGAATGGGGAGTCCACAACCTGATAGGCGTTGGACGAAAAATTTCGCCCATATCCCGCAAAGATTGTGCACCCACTTCATTTATTAGGAAAGCACAGTTCAAGTCAGATATCCAGCATCGTTGTTGTGATATTTTTTGAGAGTTCCGCCTGATCAGACCACTCAATTCATGCTCATTTAGAGAAGTAACTTTTGCATAGTGTATCGCCATCCTTTCCAGTTTTGTGAAGCTCAATTACCTCCGCTCTGTCATTTTTCTCAGGTCCCTGCTGCTCATCCAGGAGCAGGTGATCTGGGGCGATGTCGACACCAGATCCCCCCATGGGAGGCACCCCGCGCCCTGGTCCTTCCCCTGGTCCGGGTCCCTCCCCCGGGGCTATGCTGGGCCCCAGCCCTGGGCCCTCCCCTGGGTCCTCGCACAGCATGATGGGCCCCAGCCCCGGTCCTCCCTCCTCTGGACATTCCCAGCCAGGGCCCTCTGGATATGGCCAGGACAACATGCATCCTCTGCACAAAGTGAGGACACAGAGTCCCACTCAGACACTCCACCACTGTTCATTTCAGTCCTTTTAGAAACAACAGTGGGGTATCCACAGATATTTTAAATTAAAATCCAACAGATGTAGTGTGAGTCAAGGATATAAAGGAGCTCAAACATCATATTTGCATAGAAACGGATGTGCCTAGAGCTAAAATGAATGAACGTTGCTGTAAATATGGACGTTCATTCCACAGCCAAACTTTCAGCTGTGGACTAAAAAGGCAGATTTATTTTTTATATGATTTACGGTATATATTATATACAGAGTGACAGTACATTCATGTTCATCAGTTTTCTGTTCAAACTTTATAACACCAACACTAATCCATATTTAACAAAGCAATCATTACTCCCAGTCTGCAAAAGCTGTCGTCTATACATGTTGAAAACCCATTCTCTCCCCCTGCTATTTTTCATCGCTGTCATTATCGTACAACTCCTTGGATTTTATATGATATTGTTGCCATTTTCCCCACAGGGAATTATTTGTGTCATTTTGACACCATTTGATTTCTCCCACAGCCAATGGAGGGCATGCATGAGAAGAGCATGAGCGAGGAGAGCCGCTTCGGTCAGATGAAGGGACTGTCTATGAGACAGGGCGGGCACAGCGGCATGGGCCCCCCACCCAGTCCTCTAGACCAGCACTCACAAGGTGGGCCTGCTACATCGATTCATCAATCTCATCCTTTCCAGGATTGTGTAAGACAAGCTTGTTTGCAAACAAGTGTGACTTATTTGTAGTGGTGTAGTCATGGGGCCCGGCAAGCTCAAAGGGAGTGACTCTGCTGTGGCAAGCTGCGTAATGAATCATGAGATGTTTTTTCAAACACACAAACACACTGAACAAATGTGTCCCTGCATAAATGGTACTGGAAGACTAGAGGAATGTTATACAGGGCTTGAAACAACAAAGTAAGTAAACTAGTGCTGAGTTTGTCTTTGTCTTTGTCTTCAGGCTACCACTCTCCGTTAGGTGGCTCGGACCACTCCAGCCCCGTCCCTTCAAATGGCCCTCCCTCCGGTCCTCTTATGCCTTCGTCGTCATCTTCCTCCTCCTCTGGTGGCCCCGGCTCTGTCTCTACACCTTTAGATGGCCCCAGTGGAGATCAGCACACGCTGGGTCCTAATAACCGTCCCGGTCCTCCTGGAAGCTCTGGCCCTGGCCCCAGCCCTGGACCCAGTCTTGGATCCAGTGTCCCCAGCCTTGGATCTGGCATTGAATCTGGTGGCCCTACTGGTCCCGGAGGCCCCGGTGGCCCCACTCCCTTCAACCAGAACCAACTCCACCAACTCAGAGCCCAGATAATGGCTTATAAGATGCTGGCTCGGGGGCAGCCCCTGCCAGACCACCTCCAGATGGCTGTCCAAGGGAAGAGGCCAATGCCTGGGATGCAGCAGCAGCAGCAAACCATGCCCAGCCTGGCTCCAGGGGCTGGAGGTGGACCGGCAGGGCCAGGGCCGGGGCCGATGGGCGCAGGCTACAGCCGAGCTCATGGTGAGAGCATGCATGGGAAAAATCTGAAATACCAAGCCCTAAGGCCTATCCTAAGGCTCGATGGGTAACTGACATATCTGTATGTATTGAATCCTCGCTAACAGCTGGAGCTTGTAGCATTTCTCAAATTTTAAAAGCCCAGTGTAAAAAACGCCCTGTAAACTGTTTAAAGAAAATCTGAACGTTTGTTGCTTAGGTATGATGGGTCCCAACATGCCCCCACCAGGCCCATCAGGAACCCCAGCTGGGATGCAGGGACAAAACCCAAATGGTCCTCCCAAGTCCTGGCCTGAAGGTTTGTGATGTTGATGTAAGACCTTGTGGACCTTGTGGAACCTTTCAGCCTTGTTGTTGTTGAACCTTGTTGTTAAAGTCATAATTCATGATAATCTTGATTATGAAGATAGTTTATGGCTTTAGTATCCTGCTCACATTTTTTACATCATTACAGCAAAATCTATTGACCTGTCCTCACCTCACGTCCCTACAGGCCCCATGGTGAATGCAGCAGCCCCCTCCAACGCTCCCCAAAAGTTGATCCCCCCTCAGCCCACTGGCCGGCCCTCTCCCGCGCCCCCTTCAGTTCCCCCTGCCGCCTCCCCGGTAATGCCTCCGCAGACGCAGTCCCCCGGCCAGCCGGCACAGCCCACTCCCATGATGCCTTACCACGCAAAGCAGAACCGCATCACCCCGATCCAGAAACCCTGCGGCCTCGACCCAGTGGAGATACTGCAGGAGAGGGAGTACAGGTGCCTCAAGGCCTTTGGAGATGGAACTCTTTTTCTTCATCTTGTTTCTTTTTTTGACTTGATGAGTAGAATATGACATAATGAAGCTTTAGCTGTATAAATCTGATTAATAAGGTTACGTTACACTGTATTCAACCTTTAATATCTCCAGATTATTAACAGTGTGCTGCTGTTTCCCCAGTTTATCATTTATTTAGATCATATCTAACACTTTAAATAATATGGAGTATACTGATAATAATAATGATAACTTTGTACTCTTTACTTCCTCAGGTTACAGGCTCGCATCACTCATCGTATTGCTGAACTGGAGAACCTGCCGGGTTCTCTCGCTGGTGATTTACGTACCAAAGCTACCATAGAGCTCAAAGCCCTTCGGCTGCTCAACTTCCAGAGACAGGTACTGTGTTCGCGTTATCATCTCTACCCTCAGCTCGCCACACCTTGCCACTGTGAATGAAAGTCTTTTGCCTCCCTCAGCTGCGTCAAGAGGTGGTGGTGTGCATGCGCCGCGACACGGCTCTGGAGACTGCCCTCGATGCTAAGGCCTACAAACGCAGCAAGCGTCAGTCTCTGCGAGAGGCCCGCATCACAGAGAAACTGGAGAAGCAGCAGAAGATTGAGCAGGAGCGCAAGCGCAGGCAGAAACATCAGGTTGGTGACGCATGCAGCCGTAACTTAACCCGTGATAATAAAGAAAACCGTGCTTGTGATTGACTGCCCTCCTCTCATGTGCTTTCTCTTCTCTGTCCTCCTCCTCCCATTGTCTGATCCCAGGAGTACCTCAACAGCATCCTCCAGCACGCCAAAGACTTCAAAGAATACCATCGCTCAATTACAGGCAAAATTCAGAAACTGACCAAGGCTGTGGCGACCTACCACGCCAACACCGAACGAGAGCAGAAGAAGGAGAATGAGCGTATCGAGAAAGAGAGGATGAGGCGGCTTATGGTGAGATGAAACCACGATGGCGCCACGCAGACACATGTACACAGGAATGCACGTATACACACTCACCTGTACACGTGCCTTGTCCTTCCAGGCCGAGGATGAGGAGGGCTACCGCAAGCTGATTGACCAGAAGAAGGACAAGCGTCTGGCCTACCTGCTGCAGCAGACGGATGAGTACGTCGCCAACCTCACCGAGCTGGTCAGAGCTCACAAGGCTGCACAGGCCCTCAAGGAAAAGAAGAAGAAGAAGAAGAGAAAGAAGAAGGTAGGTGTAGAACATATGGAGATATCCATGTTTCCACATTTGGCACCTTCACTCCTGTGATTCACAGTTACACACTGAGCCACACTGTGTATCTGTGTGTTTCTGAATATGTGATACTTGCTGCTTGCAGTTGGAGAATGCTGAGGGTCAGACTCCTGCCTTGGGCCCTGATGGAGAGGTGAGCTGATGCAGCAGCCATAGCGATGGCAAACATTTACAGGCCTTGAAATTGTTCACTTTGTGTAGATAACTGTAGATCACTTCAAGAAAAGAAGAAACAGTTAAAGTGTATGTTGAGGGTCACTGGCTTGCTCTATAAAAATGCACACAACTTTCAATGTGCTGGCTCCACAAAGCAAGCCTGGTTGTGTTGTTGCTTTCTGTGGTCTCTACAGAGACACCCATTTAAACACAGCACGGATCAAATTTCACACAAAGCCTGGGGGTGTTAGTGTTAGTGGCTTTTTTATGTGTTGTCATGGCAAAAGGTAGAATCTGCAGACTTCTCTTTGCTCCTACAATGTTTTGGGAGGTTTTGTTGACTGTTGCTGTGCAACATTTTGATCAACTACTTTATCATTGGGCAGAAAGCAGCACCGACCAAGATCACATTATGTACGGTATACATATCCGATGGCAATCTTAAACAGGACACATTTGCAAGCTCCTGGTTGGATCCCCAGGCATCTGTGCGCGTGCATGAAAATAATAAATTAATTGGAGGTGTGTGTGCCCTGCAATTGCTGTCACTTGTTGTCAAGGTTAAACACAACCCCTAAGAAAGAGTATAATTCTTTGTTTTACAAAATCAAACGCATTGATTAAGTGTTAGGGTTAGGTGTTGAATTAGCAAAACAGCCCTTGCTGTTAACCGCTGCACACAGTCCGTCTGTCTGAGGTTTTGGCTCATTTCCCTCACCCAACATTAAATCCCCTAACCTGCTTCCCTGCCCCTCTGCAGCCTCTGGATGAGACGAGTCAGATGAGCGACCTGCCAGTGAAGGTCATCCATGTGGACAGCGGCAACATCCTGACGGGGGTGGACGCTCCTAAAGCGGGACAGCTGGAGACATGGCTAGAGATGAACCCTGGGTGAGACTGGAGGGTGGTGGGGTGGGAAGGAGAAGAGACTTGTGTGTGCGAATGTGTGTGGAGAAGAGGCCCATGAAGTGGCTGTGGTTGGTTGAAGTAGTTTTCTTTCCAGTCTTCAGCTGATCTGTTCAGTGAGACTGGATTTTACTTTGAGTGTGTTCGTGTGTTTGTCCAGTTATGAGGTGGCTCCCCGCTCAGACAGCGAAGACAGTGAGGAGGAGGAAGAGGAGGAGGTGGGTTGTTTTGTTCGACGTGTGTGAGGCCAGTTGCCTAATCGTTGTTTTGTGGTCACTGACACTATGCTGCTCTCACCATCTTGTAGGAGGAAGAGGAGGAGCCCCAGCCTTCGGCAGCGCCGGTCGAGGAAAAGAAGAAGATTACAGACCCCGACAGCGAGGACGTGTCAGAAGTGGACGTCCGACACATCATTGCACATATGCAGTACTGGGGACCAAGCAAAACTGTCTGCAGTCATGAGGTGCTACAAAAGGCATCCGCCAGATGACCTTTTGCTTTATGATTAAATAAAAGTGTTTGTGTCGTTTCTGCAGAAATGCTAAGCAGGATGTGGACGATGAGTACAGCGGTGCGGCGTTCGCTCGAGGGCTCCAGTCATATTACTCAGTGGCTCATGCTGTCACAGAGAAGGTGGAGAAACAGTCCAGCTTGTTGATAAATGGACAACTCAAACAGTATCAGGTAAATGAGCGCGATCAGATCCACAACTGTGTTTCTAACCTTGCCGTGCACAAGGAAATGTCTGAACGTCGGGACTCCGATGCCGGAGCTCAGCTACGGGAAATACTTGTTTGACTGAGTTCTATCCTCACTTGAAATTTCCGTGTCAGATTAAAGGGCTGGAGTGGCTCGTTTCCCTCTACAACAACAATCTGAACGGGATCCTGGCGGACGAGATGGGCCTGGGAAAAACAATCCAGACCATCGCCCTCATCACGTACCTCATGGAGCACAAACGTCTCAATGGACCTTACCTCATCATTGTACCCCTCTCGTGAGCCTTTGCATTTTATTTTGTTGTTCATCATAAACTTGTGCAGAAACTTAGAATTAACAGCTGAATGACACCTGAGCTGTCTCTCATTGACAGAACTCTGTCTAACTGGGTGTATGAGTTTGACAAATGGGCACCGACGGTTGTCAAAGTGTCCTACAAGGTTAGTTTTTGCAGCAACACTGCCGAATTTGAATGGCTTCCTTCTTCCAGCACATAAACATATTGATGATGTTTTTTTATACAGATTTTCTTTCATATTTTCTTCATTTTTTTGGCTGTCAGGGGTCTCCTGCTGCCAGAAGAGCCTTTGTTCCCCAGCTGCGTAGTGGAAAATTTAACGTCTTACTCACCACCTATGAGTACATCATCAAGGATAAACAAGTCCTGGCCAAGGTGAGATGAGGGGCACCAAGCACACCAAGGCAAACATAGTGTAATTCTTTCCTCCACACATGCGCACCTGCCGTGCCTTCATTTGCTCATTACTTGATTTAGTTTGAGGCTTCAGTGTGTTTTTGTTTAGCGGCTCCCACTACCTAAATCCCCGAACGTGCTTTAAAAGTCTGGCCAACCTGACCGCCCTCTGTGCTGCGTCTCAGTGCTCTCTCCTAGGTCCTGCAGCATACTGACCCCGCCCGTAAACCACGTCTCCCACTGTCCTCTGTGGCCATCATGCTGCTATGCACTCATGTAGTCATGTAGGCTTCCTGATTGCTGCCAGGTGGGTGTTGCAGTTCAGGCAAGAGTCCACCCCCACCTCCCCACCCCCCACCCCACCCACATGGTGACTCGATGCTGCGGCTTGGGGCCGAGTTGGCGTGAGGACAAACTGGAGATGAAATCCTCCGTTTGAGCACTTTCTGTGTTTGGTTTGTTGGGATGGGCAGACGCAGCGAGCCACGAGAGTGGTAGCTCTTGCCAAATGTTCTGCTGTCCTCTCCTTATGTCATCTCCACCAGATCCGTTGGAAGTACATGATCGTCGACGAGGGCCACCGCATGAAGAACCACCACTGTAAACTGACCCAGGTCCTGAACACCCACTACCTTGCACCGCGGCGAGTCCTCCTGACGGGGACACCGTTGCAGAACAAGCTGCCTGAGCTCTGGGCGCTGCTCAACTTCCTCCTGCCCACCATCTTCAAGAGCTGCAGCACCTTTGAGCAGTGGTTCAATGCTCCCTTCGCCATGACAGGAGAGAAGGTGCGCGGGACTGTTCAGCAGCACAGTCTGCATGGTCAAGGGATTGGTTTCTTTGTGTTTGAGAGATGCCAAATTCCGCTTTTTTTTGCTCTCTAGGTGGACCTGAATGAAGAGGAGACCATCTTGATAATCCGTCGTCTCCACAAAGTGCTGCGCCCCTTCTTGTTGCGGAGGTTGAAGAAGGAAGTGGAGGCACAGCTTCCGGAGAAGGCATGGCTCACCTCTTTCAGCACACACAAACACGCACACACACATACATACATGTCCAGATGATCTACTAATGGATACTTGAGATATGCCAAGTCCTCAAAAAGCCTCATGTCATATGCTTTCTGTGTCTTTTATTTGTCGAATCTGTCTCTTTTCTCCTCCAGGTGGAGTATGTGATCAAGTGTGACATGTCATCTCTTCAGAGGGTGCTGTACAGACACATGCAGGCCAAGGGGGTTCTTCTGACTGATGGATCAGAGAAAGACAAGAAGGTGGGGGCACTAAACGTTGTGGCTTTTAGCTTTCGGGCATCATTATGACTTAAAGCACCAAAATGAAATTGTCTGCACTCCATGACCATTTTTGGAAAACTGAAGTCTTAATGCTCCATTGTGTCCACAATCAGAAATGTCAGACTGTTGTTTGTGCAACATTGATGGGTTTTTTTCTTTTTTCAAATAATACGATACAATGAGAGAGCCACATTTAATCATCTCTCACATTTTATTACTTTTTAAATAAAATAGCTTTTATTGATGGCTGCTGCAAAAGCTAATTCCCTGTCCTGGGGTGACCCTTTATGAATATAACTTGACTGAAAAAAACCCTGTGATGACATGCTGCATGTATTATCTTCTTGTTTTTAACAGGGTAAAGGAGGCACAAAGACACTGATGAACACCATCATGCAGCTGAGGAAGATCTGCAACCACCCGTACATGTTCCAGCAGATTGAGGTACCGCCGAGTACTGTTCTGCAGAAACATTTTGTCTCTGGAAATTTGTTTCACCACGTAGAAGATTGTCGGGATATTAGGAGCAAGTATAAAATGTAAAAAAAGCATGAAATCAGTTTTTTTTCTTTCTTTCTTCTCACAGGGTTGACTTTATGGTAATTGTATAGGACACTTGACGATAAGAGCTTCAAAATAAAGCTACAGTTAACCTGTGTTTGCCTGTGTGTATGTGACAGAATATCTTTTGTTGACTGCAGGAATCCTTTTCTGAGCATCTTGGATTCTCTGGTGGGATAGTCCAGGGGTGAGTGCTAATTCTTCCTTAGGCCAAGATCACCAACACTCACACACAACTTGTTATCCATCCCTATTTCCATCCATCAGACCTGACCTGTATCGGGCATCAGGAAAGTTTGAGGTGTTGGACCGTATCCTGCCCAAACTGAGGGCTACAAACCACAAAGTGCTGCTCTTCTGTCAGATGACCTCACTCATGACCATCATGGAGGACTACTTTGCCTATCGCAACTTCAAGTATCTGCGTCTGGACGGTGAGACAGTTTAAGCGTTTATATCATTTCTGTGTGTCTTGCTGTCATAGAGCAGTTTTTTTGCATTTTAGTCTGACCCATTTTGGCCTTTCTTGTGTTTTTTCCCACCCCTTTACATCTCAGGCACCACAAAAGCTGAAGACAGAGGAATGTTACTGAAGACGTTCAATGATCCAGAGTCAGAGTACTTCATCTTCCTCCTGAGCACAAGAGCTGGAGGTCTTGGCCTCAACCTGCAGTCCGCCGACACTGTGGTCATTTTTGACTCTGACTGGAACCCACATCAGGTTTGATGCGCGCATATTTCAATTAACAAAGGGCACCACTGAAGGCAGGGCAGCCCTATACATTTTCTGCAGCATTGCATGTGGGTTTGGCGCCACTGCAGTCCCTTTTGAGGCTGCACTTATTCTCTCATCTCCGACCTGATTGCGTCTCCAGGATCTGCAGGCTCAAGACAGAGCCCACCGTATTGGTCAACAGAATGAGGTGCGTGTGTTGCGCCTCTGCACGGTCAACAGCGTAGAGGAGAAAATCCTGGCCGCTGCCAAGTACAAATTGAACGTCGACCAAAAGGTCATCCAGGCCGGCATGTTCGATCAGAAGTCCTCAAGTCACGAGCGCAGGGCCTTCCTGCAGGCCATCCTGGAGCATGAGGAGCAAGACGAGGTCTGGGGTCAAGAAGTCTGTCTACGCATGAATGTGTGTGCGTGCACCCGCAACACACAAGTTTAAAAAAAAATGTGCTTTCTTATGCTCTGCTTGCCAATGTGTGTCTGCTGTATTCAGGAGGAGGACGAGGTGCCGGACGATGAGACGGTCAACCAGATGATCGCCAGGAGTGAGGAGGAGTTCGACCAGTTCATGGTTAATTTCTGTGCTTTGAAGATAAGTTTTAGCTCAGTCGTCCCTTCCAGCCCTAACTCAACCAAAATCTTCTTTCATCATCTTTGTTGGTTTTTCTGTCTTCCTCTCCCCCCCGCAGCGTATGGACCTAGATCGGCGGCGGGAGGAGGCGCGTAACCCACGGCGAAAGCCTCGTCTGATGGAGGAAGATGAGCTGCCCACCTGGATCATGAAGGACGATGCCGAGGTCGAGCGGCTGACCTGCGAGGAGGAGGAAGAGAAGATGTTCGGACGAGGCTCTCGGCAGAGAAAGGAGGTGGACTACAGCGACTCACTGACTGAGAAACAGTGGCTCAAGGTGATTAACCCTCATTGGAGGAAAATGCAAAGCAAAACGGTAAACTTCCTTACTCTCCGTAGTAAAACACACTCTCGTATTCATTATCACCCCGAGCAGGCGATAGAGGAGGGCACACTGGAGGAGATGGAGGAAGAGGTGCGCCACAAGAAGACGACCCGCAAGAGGAAGAGGGACCGTGACCTGGATCTCCCCGGGCCGTCCTCTTCCTCCGGGGGACGAGGACGAGGAGACAAGGATGACGATGGAAAGCGGCAGAGGAAGAGAGGACGACCACCTGTTGAGAAACTCTCCCCAAATCCTCCCGTCCTCACAAAGAAGATGAGGAAGATTGTGGACGCTGTCATCAAATACAAAGACAGGTAGCACACAGGAGTTTGCTATATGGGGAATATTTGATTAGCTGCATCACAAATGAGCAGATGTTGATCAGTGTGATTTTCCTCATCCTGATGTCATGATCTCCTGCAGCGCCAGTGGGCGTCAGCTGAGCGAGGTGTTCATCCAGCTGCCGTCTCGAAAAGAGCTGCCGGAGTACTACGAACTGATCCGCAAGCCCGTGGACTTCAGGAAGATCAAGGTACGGCGTGAAAAGAAGAAGTAAAGCACAAGCAGAAGAAATCTCTGGATGTAGACAAACATTCTTCCTTTTATAATTTTGTACCAAGTGACACACAAATGTATCTCTCCTTTCTAACACTAGGAGAGGATCAGAAGTCATCGCTACCGCAGTCTGGGTGACCTGGAGAGAGATGTCATGCTGCTCTTCCAAAATGCTCAGACCTTCAACCTGGAGGGATCACTGGTGAGATGACACCAGTCAGATTTCAAACCTGGAGACATGATGCTCCTCGCTGCCCACTTTGTTGCCTATAAACATGATGGAAGACATATTTGTGATCATACATTTCTACGACGTTCCTCTTATGCGAGCAGATATATGAAGACTCCATCGTGCTCCAGTCAGTGTTCACCAGTTTGAGGCAGAAGATTGAGAAGGAGGAGGAGAGTGAGGGAGAGGAGAGTGAGGAAGAGGAGGAGGAGCAGGAGGAAGGATCGGAGTCCGAATGTAAGCATGTCTGTACGCAGGGGGCAGCACTGGAGAAACTCTTTAATCATATTTTGTTTCAATGTCTAATGCTTGTATTTACTGTATACTGTAACATGTGTGTGCGTGAGTGAATGCGTGTGTTTGTTTTTCACTTGTCTCCAGCTCGCTCAGTGAAAGTAAAGATCCGTTTGGGCAGGAAGGAAAAAGGTGGAGACAGAGGGAAGGGACGCAGCAGACGAACAGGACGCACAAGAGCCAAACCTGTCGTCAGTGATGACGACTCTGAGGATGAGCAGGAAGAGGTAGCTCATAGTTTGTATGTGTTTATATTGGAAATGGGGATGCGACTTCAGACAGCTCACAAGTCAAGTGGGAGGAGAAGTCATGCAGACAGTGACAGTGTTGTTTTTGGTGCAGCTTTGGGAATTTTCCATTTTCTAGCTATTTATATGTTTTCTCTTTTCCAGGAGCGCTCCCCCAGTGCCACTGATGAGGACTCCTAATGTCCTGTGATGTGGAAGAAAAGGGAGGCATAAAGGGATATTCCACCAACCTGCCAATCACCACGTACACAGTAAATAAAACATCCCTTTGTCGACTCCATCTGCCCTCAGTCAAATGTCAGGGGTCTAAAATAGAAGGGGTTGGCAATGTTGCAACAAAAGACACCTTAACACCAGAGGATCAAATGAGCTTTTTATCTTTGTGTTGGAAGCTGTTTAAAAACAGTTTCATGGAGAATGTCTAATATGATTACATGTGTCAAGACAGTAGCTTCAAATGAATAACTCATGAGTCCAAAACTCCAGGAGTTCTGGATCTGACAAGAATGAATATAACCTAACATGCTGCACACTGGATCAGAGTAAGTGTGAGGCTCCAAGCAGAATCACAAACTGACAGACACAACTGCCACACTGAGCAGTTAGTTTTTTTAAACTGTTATGTCTGTATGTTAAATGCCATTTGAAGATATTATTAATGTGTTTCAGTCGTTATCTAAATAAGATACTATCTTGAGAGGGTTTGGACCGAGATAAACGTTCTGTTAAATTAGCTCAACTAAGAAAAGGCACTGCAGAGCTACGTGTGACTGCATATTTTTAAATCAAAATGCAGCAATACATTAGTAACTCTTTACATTACATCCCTCTATTTACCATTTATATTAAAGTTGTAATAAAATATATGTTGTTTTATTACAACTCTGTTTTTATGTTATTATTAATTTTCTATTTATAAACAACTACTTACGAATCCATGCTGGAGGAGTTGTCGACAAACACATTAATAGACACTTCACATCTGCTTCCAACTGCTACAAATCATTCAGTAAATGCTAATATCATCTTTGTAAAAGCTAAATAGGGGGGTTTAAAATAAAATGTTACCAACCCAAATGAGTTTTAGCAAGAATAAAGCTTCAGTTAATCTGAACTCTGACATAACTGCTGTTAACAAACAAGAAAGAAGCCATTTCATTTCCTGTGAAGCCAAGAATTAAACAGATTTTCTCATCTTTTGGACAAACTACTAAAAACAAATACTTTACTAACCTGAAGAGTTCGGTAAAGGAAGTAAACAATATTGAATGTAAACGGAAAATATTGTCGGACAGAGCTGTGTTTTTTTTTTTTACTACCTTACCTTACGTTCTGACATAAACAAACCCGATGTTTCAACTCTGCTTCCCTGTGGCGATGTGTCGCTCTGGAGCCACTGTTATTACCGTGGTGTGTGTGTGTGTGTGTGTGTGTGTGTGCACATCACAAACTCGTGGCTGTTTGAGTTGGACATCGAGCTCGCTGTGGGCGCATGGTGTCACTTCTTCAGAAACTCTTCAGCCGCTCGCCACGGTTATTTGACTGAGGTTTAATGGAGTTGAGCCCAGGTTGCTCTCCAATATTGTATATAGGTACAGTATAAAAACAAACTACTCCACCTTGTTGCTGCTTATCTGTTAGACTTCCAATATAAGCACTTATAACTGTTGATTGTAGACTTGAAGAATCATGAGGTTGTGTTAAATCGATGAGTACTGTATCTTTAATTGTTTCTCCTTCAGCTGTTGTGTGGTGATTTTAGGATTTCACAACTATCTGATGTACTTTGGCACTTTTTATGTTTTTCGGTTTCAAGACAAAGGACCAGAGGGACCGTGGCTCTTCTCTGCTTGTGAATGCCTGATGGCGGTACGGTGTTGGATATACTGTATAAAGTTGGGTTTTTTTAGAATATGATGTCCATGCACGTATTACAGCCCGCAAGTTCAGTACTGTACTTTTCTCATTATGCTAGGTTTCTAGGGTGAAGAACATACGACCAAAGCATTAACGTTTTTGCCACTAAATTATTAAGCTCTGTCTGTTGTGTTGTGTCATTATCGCTGGAACTTGAAACGTAACAATAAACCACGGTAAACGTCAATGCTGTCATCTTTGTGATGTCGTGCTGAAATAAGTCACTCTCGTCAAACATCAGAAAATTAATCAGCAGCTATTCTGATAAAATGCGAAGATGCTGCCTTTTTCATTGATGCCGGATCATGTAATACCTTCACTTGACCACTAGGAGGAGGTCTCATACAAATACGAAACATGGTTTTCAGGTAAATCGTCACATCGGTGGCTGCAGAAACCGGATTAGTAAACCTCCAGAATATTCAGAGCTAAAACTGTTGTCTTCAGTAAGTCTCGTTCATTAAAAAAAAATTCTGAACAATAAGTTACAATTCTGTAATGTAAACTCGTGTCTGGGCGTTTAGTTGGTACTTTGGCCCAACTTGACCTGATTTCTTCTCTGGTCAGTCCCTCCAATTTTCTGAACACAAACAAGCTCTTTATCCAGATCATCTCAACAATCTTGGCATGCCCCCTCATGTTTATTTTTGAGCGAGTTGGTGGGAAAAAATATGATGTATGTACAGTGTGCTTTCGGAGGCGGTAACTTGGCACATGTGGAGGTGAGTGAGTGTGTGGTTGTGAACAGAATCTCGACAGTGAGGCCTGTGTTGGAGGTCAAAGTGTTTGCTCCCTGTGTAGTAAGATGGGGAGGGGGGATGGACCTGGTTTCCTGATTTCTAGGAACACCCCTAGATTTCTTCAGCAACACAAAACCAGCTGTTAACATCTGCTGTGTGAGGGGGGTTGGGGGGTGGGCTGCAGCTCCTGAACTCTCCAAAACAGCACACTTCAACGGCAGCAGACCCACAGGCTTTTACCAAACTGCTCAGGGGTTGTAGACGGATGTTGGCTGTTCCTTTGGGGATCACATCCACAAGACAAGAGTCTACACAAGATACATACTGTATACACATACAACATGCAGAGCTGTAAAGATGAATAACCCTCTTCTTTGAGTCCGTGGGATTATTTTCAAGCTTTTTTCCCCAAGAGCTCTTTTCTGGTGACTGAATGGGAATTTTCTTCAAAAACATCAAGTTTGCTTTTCTAATTTCATAATGACCTTTTTACTTCTGCCTTTCAGCAATAAATCTGCAGATTAGAGGTTTAAAAACCAACCAATATTTGTAGAAGACAACTGAGGGGAAATGTTGTCAAAGAACGATACAGTTGTGTGTGTGTGTGTGTGTGTGTGTGCAGGCTTATGGTATCTCTTGGCCATGAGATGCTGGACATGCTTTTCACAGCCATGTGAAGGACAGAAAACATACACACACTGTAGTATGTGTTCAGTACAGTGTATACTCTGTGTCTCGCTACATCTTTTACTTTGTTTGCTACAGAGATGAGTGGTAATGTCAAGCATATGGTAAGAACCCAAGACTCTGTGATTTTAGTCTGGCCTGGCTGTAGCTCTCATATAATTCTATGTTTCATGTTTTCTACACTGTTGAGTCTGCTGAGCTGTGCACAGTGAGGAATTTAGCCTGGAGAAAGACGTCTGGATTGCCACCATATACCACATATATATAGCTGATGAATTTTCATTCATTCAAATGGAAGTAAGTTTGAATGATAAGCATCAATTCTGCCTGATTATCAGGCCATTAATCAATACTAGTAGATAGTAAATACAGTGCACACGTACACACATAGCGATTGACTCATTGTAGATGGGAGCCAACATATATGTTGGTTAACTGGACTTAAGAAAGCTGCTGTTTTACCAGGATAAGTTGTGCAATTTATTGAAATGTGCAGCCAAGCAAGGCAAAAATTGTTTGCAGCCATGCATGTAGAATCTTGTATTTTACAAATCATTTTTTGAACAACTGGATTAATCTCCAAAGCAGTGAAAAGCCTATTGCTGCTGTCAGATGAGATCCACATATCTCCAGAGAAAAACTCTTGCAGAACTGACATAAAGAAATAAATGTGGCTAAAGATGATACAATAGGACCTTATTCAGAACAGACATTTTGAAATGACACGGTAGGAAAAGAAAAGGTATAAATAATAGCACTGATGACAGCTGGATTGCCTTTAGGTGCGTCAGTGTCAGGTTCCTTGTGATGTGCACAATGGCTCACCGTCACACTGCCACATCTTACTGTGGCACTTGAAGAGAACAGAGCCATTTCATTATGATTAATAAATTCTGTGACTAGTCCACATGTCAGCTTTGAAAGCAGCCCACAGTATCCTCTTATGAGTGTCAGTTCAAGGGAACTTTTGTTTCTTGCTGGTGGTTGTCGCAGCTGTCCTTCAGACATCTAAAACAACAGCCTTGAACTTACATGGGGCTTGCGCATTTGATCTGGAACACGGTGGAAACACAAGTTTGGTTTGGCAGCACAATCTGAATGAGTCATGTATGACTTGTGTGACGAGTGTAGCAGCACTTTCAGCGTGCCACTCTGTGGGTGTGTTAACAGTGTGTGTGTGCGTTTGTGTTTAGTGATAGTGGGTGTAGCAGAATATGCAATCCAGCCGCTATTTCTGCATTCCAGGAATACCTCCCACAGCTTATTCCCTGCCTCGACCAGGAGCTAGCCAAGGTCCTCCCCCCTCACTGCACACACACACACACACACACACACACACACGGGATCCCCCTCATGGAAACATAGATACAGTTTCTCCTGATTCACCCCATAAATCTTACCATGGCCACGTCTTTTAGATCCAAACTCTCTTCACCTCACAGTTGACGTCAGTATTTTTGTTGTGATATAAGCTGAACTCTGCACACATGGGATGGTCTGATTGTGAGGGGAAACTCAGAAAAAGAACTTAAAGTAAAGACTTATCATTATCTAGAAGTAATGAAGGACAGTTCCTCTGTGTATGTGCCTGAATCCAGCAGCGGTTGAGGAAAGCTTTGGCTGTAGCTCATCTCTGTCAAAGTTAAGTGAAACGAGCAGGATCTTTTTTTGAACTGTGGTTGTGGGTATTAGTACACGTGTGTCATCGGCGAATAAACACATGCTTTCTTTATTCCCTGCAAAGGAAGGGCTTTCTCTGTCCAAATGCTTGATATTAAAGTCCTCTTACTTCATATCTTCTTGTTGCACGAGTCAGGGAACCACACAGTGCCGTTATCTTAACTGGGTAATATAAAGTAAGGAGCTGTTGTTTTCACACTGTCACTTATCTGAATATCACTGGCCTTCAAGTTTATGTCCTGTGTGTAATTTGCATTCTCTGTGGGTTTCACTCTTTAGTTTATTTCACAAGGTCCTGTTGCTGCACAAGACTCCTCGTGTGAGTGAGTACGTGATCACATGTGGTCTCATATGCACACACACATACACAAAGGGATGGGGTTTTTTCTCCACTTCCTTTTGTAAAAGAGTAAAATCATTAACCGTTATTGTGACTGCAGTTTTCTGAATGATAAGATAAAAACATCTTCTTTTTACATTTCTAGTTGAGTGTGAGCTGCCCTCGTTTGCCTCTTCCTTTCATTCATTCCCTACACACACACACACACACACACACACACACACACACACACACACACACACAGGAAAACATACCGGTTTGGGAGGAAGGGAAGGATGGATATGAGGGGTGACAGAAGGACGACACACACACACACACACACACACACACACACAGCGCATCCATCTTAGTGATATAGCAACATTGTGGCTCCACCCCCGGCGATGCTCACGATGCTCAATTTAAAATATCACCCCACTGTTGTGGCTCCGCCCTCCTGTCAGCCTCATAGAAAATGGTCAGATGTGACTCTGGCCCATAATATTTGGCCGCCACTCGCCCTTTACGCACGGTCCGTCCTTCTCCTTGTGAACCACAGCCTTTTACGCAGTCCCCTGCGAGTGTCATACGTGGGTGGTTTCTACTTTAGCTGTCAAATAAGAACTAATCAGGAGGACAGGACATGTTTGGGATGTGGAGGGGACTCGCCGGACTGTCCGCATGTTGGTGTGTGCTGATGCTAATTCATCGTTCGCCTCAAGCAGGTAAGAAATCTTTTGATTTCCTGGCAAGTGCCTTTCTCACCACGCAGAACGATGCTCCAGAGCAGCGAAGTCGGCGAGGCTGACAAATTGTAGACGTACGTTAGAATATCAAGCTTATTCCATGTACCAGTGTTTATCCCTTACACCTAATGGGAATCACTCATTTCATTTTGACATTATCTTGTGCTGTGCGGCTTTTTAGATGTTATAAACTTATAGCAAATGTTTCCACGAGGCCACTGCGTTGAATGTGATAAATGATTGCACTGAGATGTGGTTCATTCCGAACTTAACTTTACATTGTTCAGTAAATTCACTAACTGTGATAACCACAATAAAAAAAATAAACAAATATATATAATGTAATAAAACCGGTGGCAACAACACAGGGTGGTTTACGGTTTCGTCATATATGAATGAAATTTACGCACCGCACTTCCATTGGTTCGTTCCGCACCAGAATGCAACCGAACAGCCAATCGCGTTCGTCGCGTTGCCGGCCGGTTTCGGGTTTCAGACAGGAGGCGTAAACGCAGAAGCAGGCCGGTGACTACGAGAAAGGGTGCGGCCACAACACCAGCGAGTTGGCATCCTCCCCGCAGCACGCTGGAACCGGGATGCAGGGAAATCTGCATTTCTGTTGTGGTTGCACAAGCTTACCCAAATTTAGTACGTTTTGTGTGTGTGTGTGTGTGTGTGTGTGTGTGTGTGTGTGTGTGTGTGTGTGTGTGTGTGTGTGTGTGTGTGTGTGTGTGCTGCCAACTTATCCACTGGACAGTAATACCACACATACACTTGCCTAAGACGTCATGGCACAAAAATAGCTTCCAAGGGTTTCACTTCTATGGAGTAAGTGGATTCATCAGTATTTTGTTTGTGCATCCAAAGTTGCCCGGCATCTTTTCAAAACACTACACATGTGAGACATTATGTGTATTCCGTGCTGAAGGAAAACAGCAATTATCAAGAAACAAATGTTACCTCTCATGGCACTTTTTTGAAACAGAAACTTGCTTAACAGGGAGAGAGGAACAGGAAAGGGTGGGAGAGGGAGATAAAAGAAACATAGCCAACCATATAAAACGAGCAGAATTAAGTGCACCACCGAAAAACTCATAGGGTGAAAATAAAGAGAAGCCCAAAGAGAACAAATGATTTTTTAAAGATTTTGAGATATTAAACGGTTTGAAAATGTAGCTAATATTGTATGAATGTTGAGGATAGGGTGAACCAATGACCTTTTTTTTCTTTTTTGTTCTTGAACTCTGGTTCTCAGCTTCTAGAGTGAAAGGCAAAGTGCTGCATCTTTGACCAGAAGTTAGACAAAGAGTCACAATTGGGAAGCAAGAGTGAACCCAGTGCCCCTCAAGGCAAACAATGTGTTGAGAATTATCCCGGCTGCAGTCACGTTCTGCCAGCTGCTCCGGTAATCCCCCGATAATCTCAACTCTCCTTCAAGAGCTTTTCAGATTAAAATTGGAGTGGGTTTTTTCCCCCTGTTTTTGGCACTCGATTCCAGTCATCAGAACCATTCTGTGTGTGTTCTGTCTGTCTGTTAAAGGGGGAATATTCTTTGTTTGAAGGTCTGGCTCTGGTTTGTTTAAAGTGTTCACTTTGTGTTTAGAATACTCCTGAAATGAGGCATAGCCATGCACTGCAGGAAAGAGGAGTTTAAAAAGACCTTTTTGTCCCCCCTACACTACTGAACTTTTAGACTGTGGTGACTCACAGACTGAGACTGTGGAGTTTCATCTGTCAATCTTTCAGAAATTCTTCTGAAGCAAAGCTCACGCATTGGCACCCTTTACTGAATTCATTGCAGACTCTAGTCATCACATGCAACATAGGTGATAAGATACTGGAATCAAGTGAAGCCCCAGAGGACATATGCAGCAGTTGGACTCGTCCGCATATTGTCAAGTTCTTGGGAACTCTTTAAGTCTTTGGACTTTTTTTTCTTGACCACTGACAGCTGAAGTGAATTATATTGATCAAATCTTGAAGTTCATGTGTTGGAAGCAGGAAAAATTAGCAAGTGTAACAATCAGAGACACTTTGACTGTGATAGCTCAACGACTGGGTCAGAACATCTCCAGAACAGCAGGTCTCGTGGGGTGTTTCCAGTATGTGCTGGTCGGTGCCCACCCAAAGAGATGCGAGGAATGAGAAGCAGTGAACTGGGGACAGGGTCATGGGGGCCAAAGGCTCATTGGTATGCATGAAGAGTGAGGGCTGACCTGTGACACAGCTCATCACAGCTTGTCGTGTATGAGGCTGTGTAGCTGCTCAGAGTGTCCATACTGACTCCTGTCTGTTGCTGAAAGCTCCTACATTGGCCACATGAGCGTGAGCGCTTGACCGTGGAGCAGTGGAAGTCCAGTCCCAGTCTGATGATTTTACACCGAGTGAACAGCCAGGTGTGTGCATCGTTTACCCGGGGGGAGGAGATGGCACCAGGATGCACTATGGGAAGAAGAGGCCTCTTTCAGCTGGTTAATGTGGCCTGACACACTGTGAAAAATGCCCAGGAACGGTTTGAGGAACATGACAAAAAGTTCAAGGTGTTGACTTGGCCTCATGATTCCCCGGCACAGGGGGCGACCTTCACAATATCCGGCAGGCGGGTTTCTCGTGAAGTTCTCGTGATACACATGCATCCCCATTACTCATTCACCACCGTGCATGTGCATTTTGAGTCAATAAACACACTCCTCTTTGTGCAGGTTTGTGGTGTGTGCGTGCCGAAGCTTGGGCCATAAAAAGGTGTCGGCGCAAGTCTCACGTGGCCACAAAGGAGCATTGTTGTCGTGCAGCGTCGGTGTGATGGCCTGTCTAACCTCTTGTGGCTGCTGTCGAACAAGTAACTCTGTTCATAGTTTTTTTAGCTGAATCTGGGCAGTCTGGTGCACGTGTGTCTAAACTAGCACTCGAATGGTCTTACACGGTGTTGACACGACTGGGAGGGTTTTCTGGTTGTCAAGTTCAACTGCTGTCAGATGCTATAAATAGCGTCTGGAGGTTTCAGGTTCTCGTCGTGGGCTGAAAGATGCTGCTAACGCACATCCATTCCTCTGCAGCCTGTGGTCTGTCTGCAGTCGTGGTTATTGTTTTTGAAGTCGGCTGTCTCGACCGTGCCCGACAGTTCTGCGAGTTTTTAGATGTGAAACATTATAGGCCGCACCTCGGGCGACCCCACTCAGTTTCCACAGCAGCCGCACGAACCCAAATTGTGTTCGTTTGCACATTTAAAATGAAGTAGATCTAAATATTTAAGATTTTACCATGTTTAACTAAAGCTGCCCAGGACAAATGGTAAACAGTAACCAATCCTCAACCTTCACATTATCCACAGAGAAGACTGTAAAGAATTCAGGGACCGCCTTCAACGCAACGGTGCGCTCGCAGGGCTTGTGACCCATATGTGGAAGCAGTGAAAAAAGAAAATATTGGCCCGAGTGGTTTACAGTTTCCACCCTCAGAGAGGAGGTCGGGGGTTTGAAGGTCAGGAAGTGCAAGTGTTTGACCTACTTCTGGTCTTCCTCTGTTCAGTGTAATAAGCTGCCCTTAAACCGTCCATTTTAAATGGTGAAATCAGCAAAGAGTCGTGGAGAAACCCTTTTGTTTTAAAACTGGTCACAGCCTATCTTCAGGAACAGCTGGACCGTACTTTGGAAAACTCTATCTCTGGAAGCCCCCACCCCCACCGCCCGCTGGCTGCACGTGTGTGTGTGTGTGTGTGTGTGTGTGTGTGAGCGTTTGTGTTTTCACCAAAAGCGAGTGGCTGTATGGGTTGTTACTGGAAGAGCTTTCAAGATCTGCAATAGTTTTTCTTTCTTTCCCCTTAATCAGTTGGACTTCACGTTCCAAAGTATATTAAAAGAAGAGCAACCGTCAACTTCTCCTTCTTCTTCTCTTCTCCTTTTGTTTTCATAGTTTCTAAGAACAGATGGAACTCTTAGTGGCAAGCCCAGTATTGAGAAAGCCTCTTCTTTATTTTACAATCTCCTGAAACCCATCACTCTTGTCGTAATCATCCAGACCGGTTGGGTCCCTTTTGTGCTAACTGTCATCGCCCGTTGACACTCTGGATCTGATACACTTCCTCTTGTTTGGAGTCTCCGCCTCTGTGTTCCGGTCACCGTGGTGATGCTGTTATGAGGAATGCCACCCTGGGACCAATCAGCAACCGGTGGTGTGATTGTCCAACTCCTCCCATGCCATTGTCTTAAAGGAGTATCCTGACATGTCACAGGAGAAAAGGCGGTGTGGAGGATGACACACACACAGACCCTCGCTCAGGAGCATGAGTGGCTGCTCCTCGATGCTGAGGCCCTCTTTGCTTTGAGGTCTGAGGCTAGCTGAGGTGCACGTTGACCTCGGGGCTCAAAATGACCTCGGGGTCGATTTCCAAGGTCGTGTGGCTTCAAACTCGAAACACCGAGCGATGAGGCCATCGCCACCTGCGTTACATGATAAAGGGGGTGGGCGAGTCCTATTCCCACACCTGAAATGTGATGCAACAGTTAGAATCGGAGGTGTGCGGTTCCGTTAAACTGGCCTCCTTGGGCACCCTGAGTGCTGCTGCGGATGAGACCTACAATTAAAGTAGTATAATGAAATGCATAATAACAGAATGAACAAACATTTACTGACTCTCGGCTGAGATTTCTGAAGCTGCACCATTAGATGACATTTGTGCAGGGTGCATCTTAATATGGATCTATATCCGTTATCCTTTATCCATCATGCTCCCTTTTTATGTTTCTCTTACCATATTTTTATTTTTGTAAAATATGGATTGTTCAGCCTCCAAGTAAAGTGAAATCGTGGTTGTGGATATGAGTACATGCATGTTTCATCAGGGGAATAACAGAAGGGCCTCCTGTCCAAATATTTTACATTCAAGTCCTCTTACTTCATATCTTGTTCCAATATGAGTCAAGGAGCCACAAAGTGTTGTTACCTTAATTTGGCAATTCCTCTGAGTTAAGCAAAGTGTGAAAGGTGTGGTTCTCACAGTGGAGGTTTTTTTCCTGTGTAATTTCCAGTTAAATATTAACCAAACGGGAAATCTTTGTTTTGTGTTGACACAAGTCAGCTTTACTACGACCAGCATGTAAAATGAGCCTCAAATGCTGATAAAGTTGGAGCCTTTGATTTGAAGCTGTTCTTTTTTTATGTTTCCCAGATGCAGCGTTCACATGCACCTCCACTCAGTTCAAGTGTGGAAACGGGAGGTGCATCACCCAGAGGTGGATCTGCGATGGAACGGACGATTGTGGCGATGGAACTGATGAGCTGCCTGCCACCTGTGGTATGTTATTTTATTGCTGAGGATCCAAATTATAAAGAAAAATACGTTTCAGAATTTGCAATGTTTATTTTGATTTCTTAAATTAAGAATTGGGAAAACCTCATTCAGCTAATGTCGTCTTTTCTTGTTCTATCACAAAATGATGTTACGCTTTACTGTCATTACAGGACAGAGAAAGGCATCAAATCTGCACATTTGAAAGGCTGAAATGTTAAGTAACGAATAAAATAATTCATACCAATCAAATCATGTGTTTTGGCTGAAAATATTCCTAAGAAATTAAGAGCCATTCTATTGGTCTGATTGACCTGCTGCCCTACAGAAGTCAGCAATGAATAAGAAACACTGTAAGACTAGAAACTGGAAGCTGAATTAAGCTCCTGTAGAACAGTAGTTTCCACAGGTAAATGATTATTCAAGTTTACACCTACAGTTACACACGGCCTTATCTTTCTGTTAAAACATGAATCCATGAGTCATCTGTCCGGTTTCTGTCCTCAGCAAACAAAACCTGCTTGGAGACAGAGTACAACTGTGGCCCCCCCTTGAACCAGTGTATCCCAGGAAGCTGGCACTGTGACGGCAAAGAGAACTGTGGCAATGGCGCAGATGAGAAGAACTGCAGTACGTCTTCTTCACCTTATCAGTGATGAATGCATGATAGTAAAACATTCCAAACAGCAATAAAAAAAACTGCAGTTAAAATACATAACTTGGTCACGAGTAAAAACTCATGCAAACAGGTTTAAAACTAGTCAGTGGTCATGGGGAAAAAGGTGCAATTCCCTGATTTTCCCAAATTGGAAGCAAAGTGGCCTATAGAGAGATAGATAGATAAGTAACCTTACAAAAAACTAGAAAACAATCTGCATGCATCTTACAAAAGTACTAGCAGGAACTTTTAATCGCATGAACTCATCTTTTCTTGTCTCACAATGGACTCACCACAGCGGCCAAGATGTGCAAAACTGGGGAATTCCGTTGCGCCAATGGCCAGTGTATATCTAGCGCCTTCGTCTGCGACAAGGACAACGACTGCTCGGATGGCTCGGACGAGGCCTCCTGCCCCAAACCCACCTGCAGCTCTCGGTCCTTCCAGTGCAACAACTCGGTGTGCGTGCCGGCGCTGTGGCGCTGCGATGGCGACCCGGACTGTGCAGACGGGTCCGACGAGTGGCCGGCGAACTGCGCGGAGCGGCAGCCCGACAAGGCAGCGCCGCGCTGCGGCGCCCACCAGTTTCAGTGTGCTAATGGGGAGTGCATCCACAGCAGCTGGAGGTGTGACGGAAGCACGGACTGCCGGGATCGATCGGACGAGGTCAACTGCAGTAAGTTGGCTCCGTTGGAGAATTTGTATCTAATTTTTCTCAATCCATCTATCATCTTCTCTGCAGCCTGTCTTCCTCTGATTAATCTTTTGACTCATTTTTAATTTAGTTCTTTAATAGAATACAGAATACATACATACAGAATATCCTGTTGTCATCCTTCTTTGCATACTTGGCATGATAGGAATTTTTTTTCTCATTCTGTCATCTTGCTCTTCTTCTCATTACTCTTCGTCCCCTCTCTCTTTCCTTAACTTCTTTTTCCACCAATTTGCCTTCCCTTTTGTAGGTCGTCCTACTTGTCGTCCAGATGAGTTCCAGTGTAATGACGGCACCTGTATCCATGGCAGCCGCCAGTGCAACAAAGAGGCCGACTGCAGGGACCTCAGTGATGAGATTGGCTGCCACATAGGTGACTTTCACGGAGATCCAGCCCATTTTTCACCCTCAGCGAAATCGTGTCATTACGTTACAGTTAAATTCATACGTCCCTGATCTCCTTCACAGAAAATGTATGCGAAGGCCCCACCAAGTTTAAATGCGGCAGCGGGGAGTGTATCAGCATGGGGAAGGTGTGTGACAAACACAGAGACTGCAGGGACTGGTCAGACGAACCCATCAGAGAGTGCGGTAAGTGATGTCTTATTTAACCAACAGCTAAAAACAAAAAATCATCAGACTGGGATGTGCATTAGAGTTTGGGTGTGCGCTCAGCTCCACTGCCACTCAGGGAGAAAAAGTGAAACCACATCAGAGCATTTAGAGAAGGGTTGGCGCAATCAGCCAGGAAATGCACCAGCCCTGATATTTTGCGGTTTGAACGAGGGAGCTTTGAGCTACCATTTAGGAAAATGGTTGTTAGGAGTCCTGTTTGAAAGCCCCGTGTATGTGCGTCTCCGCAGACAACAACGAGTGTTCAACCCGAAACGGCGGCTGCTCACACTACTGCAACGATCTGAAGGTTGGTTACAACTGCTCGTGCCCTGCTGGATACAGCCTGAAGATGGACAAGAGAACCTGTGAAGGTGAGAGGAGGGAGACTGACATTTTAAATATGGTCTCGACCTATGTATTTTAGAAAGTAGGCCCTGACCAGCTTTGAGTCATGGACATATATTTTAAGGAACAGTTTATTAGAAACTTGGTCCCAATGTGCCAACGGCTACTGCAGCTCTGAATATGCCCCTTGAACTTGGTGTTCTTCCAACCGCAGACATTGATGAATGTGCTGAACCGGACACTTGCAGTCAGATCTGCATCAACCTGCCTGGCAGCTACAAGTGTGACTGCGAGAACGGCTATGAGATCGACCCCGCCACCAAGACGTGCAAAGCTGAATCAGGTAACGTTTAATAGTCAGTACTCCTAGGGGACACTTCACAGACTGCATTGAGTCTTTAATGTTACAGTCTTGTCTGACAGCTCTATGTCTCTTTGTTCTCCAGGCACTGTACCCACCCTGTACTTCACCAACAGACACGAGGTGAGGAAATTGACTGCGGACCGCAGGGAGTACGTACGTGTGATCTCACAGCTGAAAAACGCGGTGGCTCTGGACATGGACATGCCAAACAAGATGATCTTCTGGTCTGACCTGTCTCTGAAGAAAATCTACAGGTTAGGAAGCCCCTCAGACTTCATCAGTGTGTATGAAGGGTCCTTTGGTTTAAGATGGTACCATTAAGCTCATACTGCACCAAGAATCCTGTAGCTGCGAACCCTGTGAATGCATTTGAAGAGATGCCACAGCAAGAGAGAGGCTGCGATTCGGTTGGATCGCAGATGAAGCGACGACATCGCTCTCTGAAGTGAATCTCTCCGCCCTCTCCTCCTTTCCTGACAGCTCCAAGATCGACGTGGCCGGTAACTCCTCCCACCACGCCGTCGTGATCGGCAGTGGGATTGAGGCCCCAGAGGGCATCGCGGTGGACTGGATCCACGGCAACATCTACTGGACTGACAGCATTTTGAGGACGATCTCCGTGGCAACGACAGACGGCAGCAAGCGGAAGACCCTCATCGCAGAAAACCTGGACAAGCCGAGGGCCATCACAGTGGACCCAGTAAATAAGTAAGTGAAGGTTTCATGACGTGTCACAGACATCTCAACTTCCTTTTTTCACCTGATTATCTGCAGTTTATAATTCCAGCTCTTACGGATTGTTTTGTATTGTCTATTGTCTTTAGCTTTATGTACTGGACGGACTGGGGAGAGCAGGCTAAGATAGAGAAGAGCGGCTTAAACGGAGCCAATCGTGTTGCCTTGGTGACGGACAACATCGTGTGGCCCAATGGCATCACCCTAGGTAAACAAACCTCATGAGCGCATTTAGTGGAAACCAAGGATTGGATTTCTCGGTGTACAGTGAGCATACAGCCGTGCCAAACAAATCAAATCTTTCCTGTACACTGTATTCTCTCTCTCCGGACAGACATGGTCAACCAGCGGCTGTACTGGGTGGACTCCAAGATGCACACGCTCTCCAGCGTTGACGTGAATGGAGGAACACGACACAGTCTCATTTTCAGCGAGGACAAGCTCTCCCACCCCCTCTCTCTGACCGTCTTTGAGGTTAGCGAACAATGAAGTCACTGAGGGTTAAAGGTGTTTTGGGTCGTGTTGTCACAGAAATGTCTAGGCTTTGAAGAATGGATACTTTTGGTATAAAACATGAAGAAAAACCTAAAAGGCAAAATGTACTTGATGTTGCTTAATTGGTTTCCATAACTGATCCATTTATGTTTCGGAAAACCTCAGCAAATGAAAACAGAATCACTCATGTTCTGTTTCTTTGTCTTTTAAACAGGAGAAAGTGTTTTGGACAGACTCGGCCAATAGTGCCGTTTACAGTGCCAGCCGTCTGACGGGAAAGGAAATCACCGAGCTGGTGGGGGACCTGGACCAGCCGGAGGACATCGTACTGTACCACAACCTCAAGCAGCCCATCGGTACAGAAACATCACTTGATCTGCGGCTTCTCATAACAATCTGAAAACCATAACATGTTTTCTAACGCTTACTTGCACCCCGCTCATCTGTCATGCAGGCACGAACTGGTGCAGAGAGCATAACAGTATGAACGGGGGTTGTGAGTTTCTGTGCCTCCCTGCCCCGCTGATCAACCACCACTCTGCTAAATACACATGTGCCTGTCCTGACCACATGACCATGGGACCTGAAATGAGGACATGTGTGACAGGTAAATGACTACTTTGCACGACGCTCCCTGCAAATTAACAGAATAATTAACACTACGGTAACTATAGCGGTAGTTTAAATGTTTTTTCGCTTTCCCAACAGGCTCAGCCGACCCCCCTGCTAAGAAAACAACCAGTGCACCGCTCCTGCCCAGGGCTACCACCAAGCCTGTTACAGCCAGGCAGCCCGTCCCTATCCCTGAAACTACTATGACTACAACCACCATCAGAGCCACCGAAAAACTCACATCTACCTCATCCATCCGGATCACACAGAAGACACAGCAGCCAGCCGCCACTGCTCAGGGTACCTTCCCCTCGCTGTATCTACATACAGTGTTTAGCACATGAACACACTGGGGTGGTACCGACATTCTCATCTAACCCTGTACACTGTATTTGTGTTTTCAGGTAACAAACTGGCAGCCGTGCCTGCAGAGGCCCCTCCATCCCACCCTATTGCCCTCTACGTTGTGCTGCCGATAAGTAAGTTCCACATTTCAGCTCTTCAAGTTGCTCTTGTCGAAACATGTGCAGCCACAATCTAAAATGACCTCCGACACTTCTCCTGCTCTGCAGTGGTCATCTCGCTGCTGGTCTTTGGAGCAGTGCTGCTTCTGAGACACTGGCGTCTGAAGAACACCAATACCATCCACTTTGACAACCCCGTGTACCAGAAGACCACAGAGGACGAGGTGCACATTTGCAGGAACAGCTCCGAGGGCTACGTTTATCCTCAGGTATCCTCACTTTGATGCCTCTTAATCATTAGATAATCTCAGGATAAAAAGGATGTAGTTGTACGGCTTTACACACTCACTTCTGCTTTTCTTTTCACAGAGGCAGATGCTGAGCATGGAAGACGTGGATGTTGCATGACCCAAAGATGCAAAAGACCTTAGCTTTATTTGAAGGGATTTTTCCTGATGCAAACGTGAAGGCCATTTTTTTTTCTACTGCTGCTGCTCAACCGCCCCCTCCCTCGCTCCCCCGGTGACCTCATTTTGTGGCTCATGTTCCTGACCACAGCACTGTGCCGTCCAAGCCTGAAGAAAGAAGTGAAAAAAGAAGGAGAAAAAAATATATATATATATATCTTAGAAACTTTTGTACGACAAAGTGGAGCATAACTACAGGGAGTCACTTAGCCTGACCACAAAATGATTTCAAAATGAAGGACTAATGCATGGTTTCAGAAGATGATGTTCTTGATCACAGAGCCATGACTCTTTTGAAGCTAGGTGAAAACCATCGAAGCGTCCTGTTGTTTATGGGAAGGTGTGGATGCATGCTCACTTTACCACTGACGCATCGCCTCAGTACGTCGATCACCTGAACACACATGAAACACAATCTCTGCTCAGCGAGTTTAACTTGAAAAGCTTGACCATTGCTGTGTGCCTTCCATCCATGCTCTGGTTGTTTATTGAAGTTTACTGAATGTACACATTGTAAATGCCTTACTGACCCCTGACTACCTCCAAACCAGTTTTGTGGTAGTTAGTGCTTTAACCCAATGGCCTGCATTACAATACACTGTGGCCTTCTCTCCTCCTGGATACAGCTTTGCATACTCACTTGGCTTCCATATGCAAGGCATTTGGCTACAACCCCCTTACAGTCTTTCTTACAAGCACATTTAAATCAGTGCTCTTCTGTTACCCCCCCCCATGAGGTGTCTTGAGCGTGATGAGTCACAGATGGTTTATGTTGTAAATGGAAAAGCTGCTGACTTGTCTGAAGTCAACCAAAATGAAGAAAATAATCTTTTTTTAAGTGAAGACAGTTCAAGTGAAAGTGATTGTACTGTAGGTGTTTACCTATTATAGCAGTGTAAATAATTTTCTGTAAATATTTTTGTAAAACACTCTTTAAGTTCACTCTGGTGTTACCTTTTTACATTTGTAAATGTTAATCAAGAAATATTGTAAATATATTTGAGATTCTTTTTTTTATTTATTTATGGAAATATCTGAGAAAAGGTTTTAGGTGATGTCATCTGGCTGTAAATACAATACATACTATATGTTAGCACCAACCATGGTGTATTGTTTTGGTTCCATCGAGGCCAGTTTGAAATGTATGTTGTTCTGTTATTTAACTTATGAAACCTTTTGGACACCTGCTCAGTTTTGAGTGTGTGCGACATATTGAATGAGTCACTGCTGCAGAGTAGTGCTTATCGAAGAAACCCTCTCTGTTCCTTTACACCATTGTTTCTCTCATAGCAACAGATCACATAATTTATTTTTGCTTCTGCCTTTTTGTTACTACACACAATCTGCAAAGAACATTATTCTCCTTCACAGCAACTATGTATGTGTAAACCTTTAGGATTTTTGCACAATAGCCTACACATTGTTTTGTTTCTTTTTTTGGTTGTGTTGGTCCTTTTTTAAATAAAAGAAGAAAAAAAACTGTTTACAGTATCTGTGTTGTATTCCTAGACCAACTGCAACAACAGTGTACTACAAATATATAAAAATATGATATCAAGTATGTGGTTTTGTTTGGAATTGAGACATGTTTAAAATCTCATCCAATCCAATCCTGATTTTTATATTATATTTGTACATGAGATAGAGGATGATTTTAGCACTAAAAGGTTTTTATAGACTGGTACAGTGGTTCTCCATGAACCTGGTCTATTCTAATGTCTGGAAACCAGGCTGCCATTACTGTCCATCAATAACACAACATTAACTTGCGCACAGGGTGAATGAGAGCTTCAACGAATCACAGTAAGCCTCTTGTCCTTCCTCTCTGCCTTTGTTTAAAGAACAGATTTCTTATCACATGATGGGGACTGTTGTGTTTTTGTATCAAATCCAACTTAAACAAATGTAGTTTTTCTTCACCTGTTGGTTTTGTTTTAAGAAAAAGGCTCATCTGTCTTTTGAGCAGTTCGTGGGGAAGTACCCTCCTTTTATTTCTGCTATGGGTTAAAACATGAGTTGAAGGTTTTCATTCTGTACTGAGATGGATTTAGCTTTGAGTTTGGAAAAGATTTTGTCAACAATATCTATATATGTGTTTTATTAATCACTGAGAGGAAAAACCTTGAGCCAGAAATACTGTATATTCCTTGGAATTAGAATTCAGTCATATTAAAAGGAGGGATATTGAGTCATGTGAGGGTGAAAGAGTAGTGCCGGCTCAACAGACCCGTAAAAGCACATAATGAGCAAACATCCTCTCAGAAACCTAATAAACCTCCTCCATAATTCATGCCTGATAATGGTTCCTCTCGGTAAAATAAAAGCCCCAGCAGTGCTCTGTCTGCTACAGTGCATCAGAGAGCAATGGGGCTGGTCATTGAGGAAGTAGCTGGGCAGCATCTATACAAACTGGGAAGTGATTTATCAATGAGGTGAATCCTCCTAACAGAAAGGGAAAGTGCAGTAGTTTTATGAGGATCCCATTTCAGAAACAGACTAATAATAGTAAGAAAAAACTATATGTAAATTCAAGTCGATGCATTGGTGAGTACATGCATGTGCCGGGGATTTGAGGAACTGGATTTTCGTGCTTTAAGTCATGGTTTTACAAAGCTTTCACCTGGAACTTTGTGTTTTAATGCTACTTCTGTGTTGCAGCAATAAATAGACTAGATCATAGCTAATAAAAGCCTCTTTCTCCAAGGGTTAAAGGCCAGAGCAGAGATGGCTTCCTGGGAAACAGTTTCACAGGAAGAAAGCCTTTCATTTACAACAATTACTGCTGATTCTTGAGCTGTGGAAACTACACAAAACATCCATTAAGATACAATCATGTCTTAGATGTGCAGGCCTGTGTGTGTGCATTTGTGTGTGCATGCACACGTTTGTTTGATGTCACAAACAGTTTCACTGGTATGTTGTCTTTCAGGACCTGGGATCCACATTCCAGTGTAGAGGACACAACCGTCCTCCCTGCTCAGGTGCAGAAAAATGCCAAAAGTCATCACTATATTTGTGCATCTACTTTACTTTAGACTGCGTTTGATGGAAGGATAAAATCATCACTTGAATCACAGATGAAGCTAATTCCACCTGCAGTTGAAATGCATCCACAACTGGCAACCACGCATTTCTATAATTAGCAGCATCGTTATCATTGTTGACACTTTGTTTTGCATAACAAATCAGCCTGAGTAACACTGTGTGGTAATATGCTTACACCCATGAGGCAGATACACCTGAGGCCCAGGTGACAAATGACACCTGTCCACAGCTATGTGCACTGTCATCCACATCCTCTCCTCACCACATGTTTGCTATCTTCCCATTGGCCAGCTGGTAACCAAAGGGTGGAGTTGCATCTCACACCACCGACTCGTAATCGAAGGGGAGGGTCCTTGAAAACTGACAGTGGAGGAGGAGCGGGGGGTGGGGGTGGTGGCGGATGGAGGATAGATATTACCCTGTCAGGTTACAAAACAGGACACCAAATGTTCTGGTGATAAGGTAACAGCAATAGCCTGTTTGGTCTGTGCCTGACAACCTGAGGGCCAAACAAGCTGAGCCACAGCATCTTCGCCTGCAGGAGGAGGGGGGCTGCAACTGATACCTGTACTGCAAAAAAAAAAACAACAACTTGTAAACTAAGGAAGATCTAATGTATCAGTGAAAGATGCTGAAAGTCACGAGCATCTCTGTTGGGTACACCGTATCGATGCCAAGACTAGCACTGGCAGCAATTTATCAAGGCATGTATCACTAATACCTCTTACGCTCTGATCCACCATGCTGAGCTCAACTTTGCTGAACTTAACAGTATCTTTCTGTTTAACAAAGAGTCCTTGAGCGGTGAGCGTGGGACTAATGGGGGAAGGTCATGTCAGTTTTTCTCATGACACCGTGATGGGTTCAAGATTATTATTTTCTTATGACAAGTTTTAAGTTTAAAGAAACCTGTTTGACTGGATAAGAAAGAGAACAGAAACAGCTGCCATCAATATGTCAGCCTATTACCAGAGGCATTGGTAGAAAAAGAATATTCCTTTGGTGCTCCTTGTGGGGTTTTTTTTGTATTATAATCCTGTTGGATTAACTGTGCACCATTTTTGGATTTTGCCCCCTGAAATTTAATTGGAGGCTCATGGTTTATTTTAATTTTAAAAAGGCCATTATATTTGCCTAGAAGCAAAGGTGGTGTCATCAGCTTTGTTTTTCACTTAAGCATTGGTCCAGAATCCAAAGATATTCATGTCAGACAAAGGCAGAAAACACTTGCATTTGTAAAGCTGCAACCAGAGAATATTCAACAATTTGTTTTTAAAAGAATCAGTGAAACAATTAGTTAACTACCATTACAGTAGGTAAGATATAGTGTAATTTAGTTGGAAAAGTAAATTCACATTTTTCTCATCTTGGTGAAGTGTTTCCATATGTTTATGTTGGATCTCGGCCACGACAGGGGGACGCAGCTGTGTCTGTATTTTTCTTCATCTCCTGTATAATCCACATCACATGAACCAATGAGAGGGAGACTCAAACACATACTACGTGTAGTCTAAGGTGAAGTGCGTAACAATGGTGTTTACATGCTCTTCCTGTAGTCTCAGATTGATTTGGATTGAGAGGTCGACGTGTAAAACCCAAATATTTCTTCATAACCTTGAGTGGAAAAGGAACAAATGCTGACTAACTGAGAAGTGGGTAAAATGTACTAGCTTTAATAAAAAGAAAAATAGTCAGCTGTAGTGACTAAGCCAACTGGTGACTGGTGACATGTCTGTTGTGTATAACCCAAGATATATATGATAGTCTTACTATGGCCGATATCCTGTGTAAATTCAATGGCTAAGGTGTGGCTATCTCATTTATAGCCTATCTCGTTAGATAAACAGTGTCCAGATAAGGGGAACCAAGCCTTTACAGACAAAAGGAGTGGAATACTGGAAAACACTGATCTCCATTTTGACCTCAGAGGCCCACATTCACACACCTCTGTTATGGCAGAATGTTATTCTTCATTATTCTTATGTCTTCCTACACATGGCCGATAAGAGGCAGACGGAGGAATGCAGATGGAGGGCTGGATCAGGGGCATAATACTACACAGAGAGGCCCGGGCGGAGTGAGGTGTGGGGGTATGTGGAGATCTTGTAGAGCAAGGTTTATAGCTTAAGAACTTCTGCAAGCATGTGATCAGTGAATGTTTCTGCAACCAGGAGGCCAGTGGCTGCATGTCACACTCCCAGATGAAGGCATAGCAGAAGTATATCTTTTGGAGACTAAAACCCTTAAAAAATTCATTTGATTAATGTTGCAAGTCTGTTGCAACATCCAAAGTCTTTGTCCGGATAACACCCATGACACCTCTACGTAACTCTACTGCATGTAACTGGGCGCAAAGAGCTCTGATTGCCTTTTGGTTTATTGACACAAATTAAGAAGTCACATTTTTTAGCATTGTTTTTGTAAATTGTTTCAATAAAAGTCATATTCTGAGTGAGCAACTTGACTCTGCTACTTCCCACATTCTCCATTGGGTGGCACACATCTTTAGTTTGAGTGTCCATGCAGAGTTGGATATGAGACCCTGTTTTAATTTAGCCAGGTCATCCCCTTTGCAAGATGGCATCATGGGAAAGGCAAACAAAACAAAATGTGATATGGAAGGTTTGACTCAAAAAGTTTGGAGAAACACAAACCTTATTTGTGACACTGTAGGAGTAAAAATCAGTTTCACATGCTTGGTGGGTGGAATGAGGTAGGAAAGTGACTCCATTATCTTCATTTCTGCTCATTTGTTTGTATATGTGGCCTGATTGAAAACATCAGTTGTCTGAAAAATGTGAACATTTTAAATTTTTATGTTATTTAAAGTTATTAAAGTATCTAGAGTAATTTAGTGACTAAGTTGTTTTAATGTTCAGATTAAATGTCTGTGTTTGTATAGGTTTATGAAGACAACTTCACTGTATGAGTTTACTTGGCACTTTTAACTGTATGTGATTCACTGTTTTATCCTCCCTTTGTGTTGTGTGTAGTTGTATATGTGTGATTAAAGGTTTGTTATTTTGCACCTTTTGTTTATAGTTCTCATGGTGCTTCAGCTGTGGCTGAGTGGTGAATGGAGAAAGAAGATTAAACAAAAAAAAAATTGCCAAAAAAAAAGCATCCGTTTTGCAACTCTGCATTGTGCTTACCACCAAGTGCTGTTACAATGTGTTTCCTGTACCGTTGTACTTTGGAGTTAATGCTGCAAAAAGAGAAAATCCCCTGAAACTGCGGGAATGAGATCTTCCCCGTCTTCTGGGTCCTCTCCTTAGGGTCACAAGGGCTGAGGGGTAAGATAAAAAAGGTCCGCTTCACGTGTGTGTGTGTGTGTGTGTGTGTGTGTGTGTGTGTGTGTGTGTGTGTGTGTGTGTGTGTGTGTGTGTGTGTGTGTGTGTGTGTGAGAGAGAGAATGTGTGAGTGTGAGAGAGAGTGTGTGAGTGTGAGTGAGTGAGAGATGAAATACTGGATAATTTTACCAACACTGATTTTATGGGGTCGCAAGCCAGAAAGTTGCATTTGTATATGAGCTTATGTTTTGGGTTTTTTTTGTTTGTTTTTTTGAGTTTAACGTGAGATGTCATGACTATATCTGTTTTGATAAATGTAGTGGAGAAGAAATGTGAATGATCATGAAATGGACATACTGCAAGTGTGCAGTACCTCTTATCTGTGTGTCTGCGGCGCTCTCTAGCGGATGCACTGAGCAGCGCAGCGCACCCTCCTCCCTTCCTCCCTCCCCATCCACCCCCTCCCCCTCGTCTGCTCAGGTGAGCTGGTGAATGTTTTACCTGCATGCCATGACGTCACGACACCTTCCGGAAAGAAGCAGAAGAAAAAAAGAAACGCAGCGGTGGAGTACCTTAGCACCTCGGACTGATTCGCTTCCCCTGGTGTGGATGGCGGAAAAACTTTAAAACCCGGCGAAGACTCGAGCTGAACCCGGAGCTGACTTTTGTCGTTTCTTTGTGAACTTCTTGCTGAGTACGACCACGATGTCCGCCTCCGCTATATTCGTATTGGATCTGAAGGGGAAGGTAAGATCGACGCCGGAGCTCATTATAGACGCTGACCCTTGTTTACTTTCTGTGTATAAAGAAGTTATAAAGCTCCACACTTAATTCCCTCCTTTGGCTGTGCAGAGTGAGTTTTTAACTGTTAAACATTAATAGCACATGCGTCGTTAAAAATTAATGAAGAGCTTGCAACAGACTCATTCATTGGCCTTCACTTCTTTACTTCCGGATACATGTCCGTCATTGGAAAATACAGCTTGCTTGTGACGCTAGGCGGTGCATGGGACTGTGACTGTCTTCATAATCATTGCATTTGCATGATCACAATTTTTCCTCATTGTAGAGTGAGTGGCACAAAACATCGCCTTCCTTCAGTAAATGAAACCTGACACACAAGAAAGCGTTACTGATAAACGGGAGTGGAGGTGGTTACATATGGTTTCAGATGTTCTGTGTTGTAAGAGGTTGTCTGTCACATGCAAAGCAACATATGATGCGACATTTCACTTGGTCAAGCTGCTGCTTTGTTGTGACGTGCTGTAGTTTGTAACCTGAAGGAGCTGCATCCTGGTTTGAGCCGTCTTGCATCTGTCCTGTCTGTTATCTTGTGTTGTAGGACATTGATCTTAAAGAAGGGTCTTGAAGTCCAGAGGGAGACTGACTGAACTTGCACTGTTCCCTGATTAGTTATGTGATAGAATGCTACACTAAATCACAAGTATATCAAGCATTTGGAGGTTTCTTTTATTTGAACAACAACTGACATGCCAAAGACTTTCAATTTACTATCATATATAAGAGAAGCGGCAAAACCTTGTAATTGAATGAGGATTTTCTTCGGCAAATTTTGCTTTAAAACCTACTTTTTATTTGATATCATTCATCACAATAACTGCCACTGATTCCTTGTCGATCAGCTGATCAACTAACGCTCTAATTGTGTCAAACCTTGAAACCTTCAAACCTTGTCTGATACACTTCTTTCATCATCTAATTCTGTTAAATAGTTTTTATATTTACAATTTTCTGATGACCATGTGGTGGTGCTCTCCCTGCTCAGGTGCTGATTTGTCGAAACTACAAAGGCGATGTGGACATGGCAGAGATCGACCACTTCATGCCTTTACTCATGCAACATGAAGAAGAAGGGCTCATCTGTCCTGTAATGTCACACGGCAGTGTTCACTTCATGTGGATCAAACACAGCAACCTGTACTGTATCCTTGTGCTGGGTGGTGTTGTTTTTTTCCACCAGCTAGTTATGGAGAGGCTGCATTCATCAGAATGTTATTCATATGGCATAGCTTTATGAATAATGTCCTATGCTACAAATCTTTTAACAGCGACTATTTCAATTTAAGGTTAAAATGTAGGAAAATAATCAATTTACATAATTCATGTAATGGTACTGTTGAGTACTTGACCTGATCTCTGTACAGTGGTGGCCACCACAAACAAGAACTCCAACGCCTCCCTTGTGTACTCATTTCTCTACAAACTGGTCGAGGTGAGCGGCTCCCCACGCAATGCAGTCACATACATTGGTGGCTTACTTTTTCAATGTTTTTGAGAGTAGGTTTGCGCTTATGCAAAGCTGGTGAAAGATGGCAGTCAGATTTTGTGATAAACTGGCAGTTGTCCAGAGCTTCCATACATGAGGCTGATGTCTGTTGCACGTGTTGTGCAGGTGTTCACGGAGTACTTCAAAGAGCTGGAGGAGGAGAGCATTCAGGATAATTTTGTGGTCGTCTATGAACTGCTGGATGAGCTGATGGACTTTGGATTCCCCCAGACTACTGACAGCAAGATACTACAGGAGTGAGATTCACACATGCATTGAAACTCTGTGCACACATGAAAACATCATGTATATTGAGAAAGACAGTGGGTGCTGAATCGCAGCAGGACATCTCCTCTCGTCTCATCCCTTGCAGATACATCACTCAAGAAGGTGCCAAGCTGGAGGTGGCGAAGACCAAGGTGCCGACCACAGTCACCAACGCCGTCTCCTGGAGGTCAGAGGGTATCAAATACAAGAAGAATGAGGTCTTTATTGATGTCATTGAATCCATCAACGTGCTGGTAAGATGTGAAGGGGTTGCTGTTTTATTGATCTCTGTCGTGATGGCATTTGTTGCCATTAGATTTAAGAATAACAAGAATAGTTGTCACCTATGAATCATACAAAAATTGAAATTGAGCTTCATATCTCTGCCTCTGGTTTTGTTTATTTGGCGAAATAAATCAGATGATGATTTTATTAAATTATCTAATGTGTTGTGTTTTGACCCACTGCGTGTTTGTTCAGGTGAATGCAAATGGCAGTGTGATGAGCAGCGACATTGTGGGCAGCATCAAACTGAAAACCATGCTGTCTGGGATGCCAGAACTGCGTCTGGGACTCAACGATCGAGTGCTTTTTGCCCTCACTGGGCGTACGTGTTCAGCCGATGCTCTTATCTGGGAAGATATGCAACTGATCTATGCACTTCAGTCAAGTTTAACTTAATCCTGCTCATTGTGTTATTTTCATGTTTAGGTGACAAGGGGAAGACAGTAGTGATGGAAGATGTGAAGTTCCACCAGTGTGTCCGTCTCTCCCGTTTTGAGAGCGATCGTACCATCTCCTTCATCCCCCCAGATGGGGAGTCTGAACTCATGTCCTATCGCATCAATACTCATGTTAGTTTAATTGTTACTGAAAATGTTGCACATGCTGAATTTATTGGATGTTACCCAAATTATTGTAAATGCATGAGTTTAGTAAAACAACTCAAACGTGTGCATGAAGCACATGAATTAAATGAACATGTATATTGAGTCATGTACATATGTAGGATTTTGACCTTTCTTTAATTATAAAAGCACCGGCATAATGAACCTCTCTCCTTTTATCTCTTAAAGGTGAAACCTCTGATATGGATCGAATCAGTCATAGAGAAATTCTCTCACAGCAGAGTGGAAATCATGGTGAAGGTACAAACTAACTATGTTTTTAATGAAAAAAGCAACAGAATTATGTCATTGACTGGAGTCATATGTTTTAGAAATGTCAGTGAAAACTGCAAATGAAAAGCACAAGGAAAAGAGCAAAAATGACTCCTGTGGTGTCTTGTCTCCAGTTACTGTTTATATTCTACCCAGTGATACCATCACTGCCCTGAGGCAACATCAAGGAGGAAGCTTTCACATGATACCCTTCTATATTGTGTTGTATTTTTAGGCAAAGGGACAATTTAAAAAACAATCTGTGGCAAACAATGTGGAGGTGAGGGTCCCTGTCCCCAGTGATGCCGATTCACCCAAGTTCAAAACCAGCACAGGCCATGCCAAATATGTGCCGGAGAAGAACATGGTCGTGTGGACCATCAAGTCTTTCCCTGTAAGAAATTCACTACTCAATTTTTTTTTAAATGCTGTCATTGAAATTCTATCTCTGTCTTCACTGTACCATATACTGACATTCTGATTAAATATTGAAAGTTGTTTGTATTGAACTCTGTGTATCTCTCTGTATGTCTGTCAAATCCACTTGTGTGTGCATCCATCTAGGGAGGTAAAGAATTTCTAATGAGAGCTCATTTCGGTCTACCCAGTGTGGAAAATGAGGAGGCTGAGGGCAAACCTCCTATTACTGTCAAATTTGAAATCCCATACTTCACAGTCTCAGGAATACAGGTATGTGTGCATATAGGAATATGGCGCTGCATTAGCCATCTACTCTACAGCCCATGCATAATTAAGTCAGGTCCTGTAACAGATGACATTGTGTGCTTATTTATACTAGGAAGGTGGATTTGATATGATCATTCCCATGTGTTCCTGGCCTCTACATGTTGTCTATCTCTTTTTACCCAGGTGCGATATATGAAGATCATAGAAAAGAGTGGTTACCAGGCCTTGCCTTGGGTGCGGTATATTACACAGAGTGGAGGTACGTCAGTATTTTTTTAAAATCAGACTTCAACATATTATTATAATTATAAATAATACTGGTTTTGGAACAAATTATGCTATTTAAGCAAGTAGTGTAGAAATATGGATAATATTTAACTTCACGCTAGCATTTCTTTCCTCTTTATTTAGATTATCAGCTGAGGACCAATGTGTAAAGCCTTAAGGAATACAATGCTGTATATTCCTCACTTCCAGTACTTCCGGAGGAGCATCAATGATCACTTTAACTGAACTGAAAGAATGTCTTTGAAATTTCACCTGTTCTTTGTAATGTCAGTGATTTCATGCACAATCTGATTTTAATATTTCTATTGTGGGACTGCTGCAAATTATTTAAATGCTTAATAAAATTATTTCCTTTAAACAATTTATGGGTAAGCATAGTGTCTTATTTGCCCCCCCTTTGTTTTTCTCATGACTTTTCAACACCATATAAGGGTGGTTCTTATCCTCGTTTAGGAGTAACACACTGTGCAATCACAGTAACTAAATTCCGCCTAAAGTTAAAAATTTACACCCGCCTTTTTTTCGCCACTTGCCTCTGGATAAAGACAAGCAAAGGTCAGAAATCTGAATGAGCTGCCTCTGAAGACATCAACGTATACAAATCGCCCGCTTTCTTCGCTACGTGCTCTGATTGGTCAACTGCTGCTGTTACCACAGTGATAGTGTACTAGCAGAGTTGTAACCCCGCCTCTTTCACCATGTATGGAAGAGCACCGCCCTCCGGGTGAGCTGTAATTGGTCAGCGTGTGTTCTCTCCAATGTTTGTAAATTGTAGTCTGGTTACGCCGCTGTATAGATCTCAGCGCGCAAATGTATTTTCTAATGTCGATAAACCTCCCTTGTTTGGACTCCATTTGAAAATTACTGGACTTTAGAAACAACGGGATAGAAAATCTCCCTGGACGCTGTGGACTATTTTGACGAAACGAACAAGGTATGCGTAAACGCTCTATTGCTCTCTTTGTAATGTTAGCTGTTAGCCTGGATGCTAATTGTTTTTGACATTCACTTGACCCGTCTCTCCCTCGGTAGAAAAAAGTCCAAACATTTTCATTAAACCTCTAAAACGTACGGTTTTTAAAAAGCGACCTGATGTAACATTACGCTAGCACCGTCAGATAACATGGCGTCAACGGGGAACTAAAGCTTACGTTAGCCGGATGCTGTAGTAGCTAACTGTAGCTGAAATCGATCTTCCTGAATTCTGGTTATGCGTCTTCACTGTAGTTTAATCGTCACAATGAGGAGCCCTCGGTGAAGTTCCGGCGTTGTAAACTGTTGTACATCTCCCACAGAACAGGCAGGAAGAGAAAGTATAATGGTCCTTAGTCAGATGGATGCCGGTAAAGCTTTGACGGCGGCAGCAGCCAAAGGGAATACGAGCGAGGTGCAGAGGATCCTAGAGGAAAGCAGGGTCCATCCTGATACTCTCAATGAATTTGGAAGGACTGCTCTCCAGGTGAGTGCCGGTCCCAGTCTTAAAATTGTCGTACGTGATACATATTCACCGATGTACGAACTACACAAACAACATATACCGCAGAAATACGTCAGTGCGGAGGGTTCGTCGGTTAGACTGATCCCTCTCCTCTTGACATGCAGTAAACAGACACGACTGTCTCGAATTTTCTCTGAACACTAGTTTATGTTTTTATGACATACTCAAGTTGTTCCCGGAAACCAAGTAAAATCCAGTTGAACGTTTTGAATGTTCAGTTGAGGTGGAGATTCAACATAAGGGTTATTTTGTTCAGTTGTACTGCTAAATTGATGGATGTTTCTTTAAAAAAAAATCTGCCCATTTAGAACAGAGGGTAGACAAATTGGAAATGATGCAGTCAGTGATTATTTTATTTATTTATTTTTCTCTAATGATTTTTGTGAATAAACAAAATTACCTTTTCAGATGCTGGCTTTTACTCAACAAGCAGAACCAAACCCAAATATAATGAATTCACAGTAAAATTAGAAAAAGAAGCTTTCTGATAATTGACTTAACCAGGTAATTATTTTTTTCTGATTTGCTGTTGATACGTTTTGTTTTCTTTTGTGGGCGGACTTATCAGTGAATCAACTAGTAATCGTCTCTTCTTAATGGAAACTCTCAGGATGATAAAATACAACTTAACAGCACCGTAAACTGCAGCCTCTAAAATGATCGTAAAGTTGAATTGTCTCCTTTTCAATCGCCTATAACAAAAACTGAACATTATAACCTTCATAAAAGTTGAATTTATTGTGGGATTATTTTATTAGTGTGCCTCTGCGATGACTGTTTTCATCAAAGAGTTTCCTTTTCTTATTCCTGTCCTCTTATAGTTTCACTAACACTCTAGTCTGTTAAGTGTTTTTAATTGCTGAAAAGGTCTCCTTTAGACAGAATTTCTCGATAGTGACTTTTGGGACTGAAGCAAAACATTTAATAGGGATCTTTGTTCTCAGATCTTTTACATGAAATAGTTAAACAGTCTCTGAAGAGTCCGGAGTCACAGCCTGCTATTTACAGACAGGTGTTGAATTTACTACGCGCTCCTGTCGTCTCTCTAATATCTCCACTCAGGTGATGATGATGGGGAACTCCAAGATTGCCAGTTTGCTGTTGGAAAAGGGCGCAGACCCCAACGTCCAGGACAAACACGGGATAGCGCCTGTCCATGATGCCGCCCGGACAGGATTCTTGGACACGCTGCAGATTCTGGTGGAGTATGGCGCTTCGGTAAACATCCCGGACCAGAGTGGCGCCCTGCCTATCCACATCGCTGTCTGCGAAGGCCACCGGGATGTCGTGGAGTTCTTGGCACCGCGGTCTGACCTGAAGCACGCCAACATCAGCGGGCAGACGCCGATCGATGTGGCCCGAGCTTCGTGTGTGCCTGACATGATTGACTTGCTTTTCGCTCACATTCATAGTTAGTCAGAAGTCTGTTTGCCAGGTGCCTTCTGGGCAACCATAACCTCACACTTTTTTGTTTGCTTCAAACCTGGTGACTTGAATTCATTGTGTGTAAAGGATTAATTTTTTTTGTTACTAGTGGCTCAGCATTAATATGTGACACAGGACATATTGTCTTGGCAGCTTAATTTCAGTGGATGGGTGCCTATGTACAGTAGACACCTCTTTTGCACAGTGCAATTTAGGCACCTTATGTATCTGTTTTCCCTATTAATTGGGAGTGCACATCTGTAGATAGTTTTCCCTCAGTGTTTTGTAATTATTGCATAATTTCCATTGTATAAGAATTGTAACAGTTGATACAATGTATGTGTTTTGTTTTTTAATTTTACAAACTTGACATGGTGCACCCTGATTGCTTTGCATAGTTATGTTTCTCTCAATTAGATGTACTTAGATGACTCTGAATTTACTCTTATTTATTGTTGGAATAGGACTGAATATTCCTGTGACTTTGTAAATAGCGACATTTATTGTGATTTGTTAATGTTATTTATATAAATACTTTTAAGACAAAAGTGAGATTAATCACTTTACTATTTGAAGATGAAAGCACAAAATAAAGTGTTTAACTGGAAGTTGTGAAGTCATAATGTGGATTTTGTAGTGTACTGTGTATTTGGCATGACAGTAAGATGAACTGATTCGAAGGGGATGGCACTGTGGTCATAGGAGGAATTTACACCGATCGGCCCCATAATTAAAACTACTGACAGGTGAAGTGAATAATGCTGATTATCTCGTTACAATGGCACCTGCCGGAGGGAGGGATATAAAAGGCAGTGAGTGAATGGTCCGGTCTAGAAGTTCATGTGTTAAAATGAGCAAGTGTAACAATCTGTGATGGCTCAGTGACTAGGTCAAACCTGAACTGATGGAAGTAGGTGGCCTGGTCTGATGGGTTTCCTAATCTACATTATGTCAACAGCCATACATGTGCGTCTTTTACTTGGGGAGGAGATGGCACCAGGATGCACTATGGGAAGAAAGAAGGCCAGCAGAGGCAGAGTGCTGTTCTGCACAATGTTCTTCTGGGAAACCTTGGGTCCTGGATTCATATGGATGTTACTCTGACAGGTACCAGCCACCTAAACATTATTACAGACCAAGTAACCCCCCTTCATGGCAGCAACATTCCCTAATGGTAGTGACCTCTTTCAGCAGGATAATGTGCCCTGACCCACTGTGAAAAATGTTCAGGAATGATTTGAGGAACATGACAAAAACTTGAAGGTGTTGACTTAGCCTCCAAATTACCCAGACCTCTATCCAATCCAGTATTACGAAACAAGAATGCCTGTATTAAAGCAGAAATTACATTATCTGACGTGTGCAAATTTTGCCAGCTCAACAGATATATTTGTTTAACCACTAACAGTGTGTTCCTTTACATGCACAATTGCCTGCAGTACTCTGCGATAAGAGACCAATCTGACTGGTTTGAATACTGTTAATTATGTCACATACAGCATATCCTGAAGTGTCCAGGGCTTCCCCAAGGTGATCCATCAAGGGCATTTATAATAACTTTACACTGGAATGCACTGCACAATGAAAACCCTCTCAAAGGTCACGCAGATAGCTGGACTGCAACGCTAAATGAATGAGGGCCCTGTTTTGTTGAGGCCTGTAGGTAATGGCAGCACAATTTGCTGATGTTTTTGCATAGGGCTCTTATGGTACAATGGGTATTTTGTTTTGTTTTTTGGTGCCACAGGCCAACTTCTCCAGCCGAGAAAGCAGATACAGTTCAGCTCCTGTTGCTGCCAGTTCTCTGTGCAGAAGCCCACATTATTAGAGAAAAAACTTCCACTGCACTTGTGTTAACATGTCGCAATGTTGACACGTTTAAATGTATTTAAACGCCTGACCAGTTATGAGTCGATTTGACAGGACTTGCGCTGAGTGATTTAATTAGGGTATTTCACTTCACTGTATTTCATCTGGAAATATTGCACTATTGGAGCTGCTTGAGGTAAAATGTCTGCCTCAAGGACACTTCAGCAGCAGTTGAGAAAAAAAAGAGGAGTCATTTACTCTCCCCCACCCACATTTTCCCAGCCTGTCTTGGGTTTTGAAACAAATATTCCGGTCAGAAATCTGCTTCTCTATCTTTCGCACTACCACTCCCTCATCTTGTGTAATAAAGACACATCATGACGAATAATTATTAAGTATGTTTTCCCACCCTTCAAACTAAATCAGTTGTAGTGAAAAATACAGACTCAGACAGACATGCACCCAACCACTAGGTAGAGCTGCCTGACTTCACTGTGTGCAAATGTGGGCGTTGCGGGATGTGCAAAAACTCCCTGGGTAAACACTGTTCTGTTTTTTTCTGGAGGTTGGGGGGGGGTACAATTGCAAGCAGCAAGAAATAGTGGGAGTAGACAGTGTCGGGATGCTCCTCCACACGAGCATAGAGATGTGTTTCAAGACATGATAAGTACACGCAGGAGGGGAAATAAGGTGCGAGTCAGTAGCCTGATGAGAGAGTTTTGGTTCCTGTTAGAGAAGAAAGATTATGATAAAGGAATTAAATTGCCTGACACACCTGCCCGACTAAATGCATGCCACTGGAGACAGGTTAAATCTGTTGTTTTTTGAAAAGTGTACTGGGGTTTGTTTTTTTGGAGACTTGGCAGGAAATTAGGGGGGTGGTGAAGGGGAGGGGTGACATGCAACAACTCACTTATTATATTACAGCCATTTTATCCTGTGTGGACTTTTGGTGACAATCTGCAAATTATTCAGTAGTCATAGTTAATTGCATCCCCATACCATGCTCAAATACCCATATGTAGATTCACTAGTCCTTGTTTTGTATTCAAATGAAAATGGATTGTAAAGTACAGTTGAAGCTAAGAAGAGGCTTCAACCGTTTGATGCAGTGCATAGTCAGTATAGACAAGAATAATAGTTACATTGATCACTAACACTTTCAATGTAATGCACAGATGAGCATTGTATTAAGATAAATTTGAAAATTCAGACGTATCATTTAAGCTTTTTTTTAAAGTTTTCATTCATGGGCAATTTAAATAAAGTTTTATATCATTTTCTTAAATTATGGACTTTCATACTGTATGTCCTACTGAACACTTGAAATCAAAAGAGGACAGTCTCTGTAAACTATCAACAGATACTCTTAACATGGTTTATGTTATGTACTTGGTTCATCAAGCTGCAGGGAACCATAGACGTAAGGCACTGAATCACCTTTCAGAAACTCCCATGGCAGGAGGAGGCTTCCCAATCTGATTTTCGTACTCAAATCTACAATATATATTCTGCATTAGGGCAACCAGACTCAGTAGCACAGCCCACAAGTATGTGCAGTTGCAGCATTTCAGACTGAAGTCAGCATACAGTCCTGACTGAGGATATAACTTACAGCACCCCTGTTGGTGACATGCTCGACCGCCACCTTCACTGAGCAGAAAAGAAAAAGGGAAATGATTGACAAAGCACTGTAGCATTCAGCATACATTTCTGTCTATCCACTTTTGGAAAATTCCATAGTTCAATCTCCCTCTTTCTCTTGTTCATGACTGCTTTTTGCGCTCAAATCCATGACAAAATATGAAAGAAACTAAAGTAAGGTTTTCACGGAGATGTGTGTGGCAGCATGGGCAGGTCAGCGTTTGCTCAGACAGCACTGTGGTATGTCCGTAAACTGTTGTTGCGATGCAAGCCAGGACATGAAGGCACTGCAGTTCAGGCAGAACTGCGGAAGCCCTGACTGAGGAATACAGATTTGTTATTCATTTGAGACTGAAAGTAGAAAGAAAGTATTTTTGAGAGAAACCAAACCAAAATTCAGTGTTTAACATCTACTATATATTGCTCAACTAAAACTAAACGTAAGTTGCTACGATGACCTCCAGTCCACTAACAGATGCTTTATTATTTCTTTGTCTCTGTGTGTTCAATAGGCACTTGGAATTTATTTGCACCAGTTGATGATGTGCAAAAATGAACAGTCTGTATATTTTTAGGTACTTTTACATGTCATTTGTAAAATCCCAGTCACATCCTTCTTTGCCTATATTTTACTATAAAATGAATCAGTTATACTACAGTAAGTGAGTATTAAAGACCAGGGAAAACAGGGAGGCAAAACTAAAAATCTAGGGATGTCATTAATTCATACAGAAAGCACCGTAAATCGTAAATCACCACAGATATTGCTGTACTCAACCTACTGGTCAAACAAAAGGGCCTTTAAGGACTAAAGCTTTGACTTTTGTCTTGTTGCAAATGACTATTCATGTGTCCTGCTTTGCTTTCTGAATCGTGTTGACTTGACCTTTATCTGATTCATAATCTCCTGAAAGAATTCAGTCTCTTCTCCATTTGACAGAATATGTAAACAGGGGAATGGGCAGCCATTATTCAGCTAATGAAAAGGCTTTTTCTTCCTCTACTTGTTCAGTTCCTGAAAGGGAGCAATGTGAGCCGCTGCACGTGGGAAATGCTTCTTCATGCTGTATAAACCTGTCCAACAGGATACAGTGAAGTTACAAATCCATTTTTGCTCTCAGGAATTCACTAAATATTCAGTAAACAATGACAATCTGAAGGTCGTGCCTCTCCCGCTGATTTAATATTGCAAAGTGTTGAGCGTCTCGTCCACACGTAACAGTGTTCTGACTGTGTGTTTGTAATTATCTTTGTTAATCTTGATATTCGTGTGTGATCTGAATCAGCAAAGTCAGCAGTATAAAAATGCAGTTTTGTGAAGATTAAAAGTGGCAAAGTATTTACAGGACACCTGTTACCTTAGTAAAATATGTATATTTAAAAAAGGTACTCATGCTTAAAAAAACTTCAAAAACAAGGATTTTTCACTCATTGAAACATTACATACATACAACAAATACACATTTCATGATTGATTTCATAAATAAATTGTTTTTTTTCCAGTGTTTGATTAATCTTTTATGTTCAATTTATTTCCTGTCTGTTCAGTTTACATGAAACATTACCCACTAATGGGATGGATCAGTTCTTGTTCTCTGCTCCCTCTGTGCAAGTCAGACCACCATCGACCACCACGCTACACTGAGAAAAGACTAATCCATTCACTCCACAAATTAACTGGTAGCTAGCTTGCTCCGTACATCTGATGGCAGTAGATCCAGCAAGTTCTCCTCTACTATCAGCCCATTGACAGTCAGCAGGGGACAGTCCCCTATCTCCAGAGGTAGAGACTCCAGGCGGTTCCCTTTAATCTCCAGTCGGACCAGCTGAGCCAGATTGCCCACTCTACAGCTAAAATACGACAGGCAGTTGTTTCCAAGAGCCAAAATCTTTAGCCTTTTACAGGAGAACAGCTCCTCTGGCAACATCTCTAAAGAGTTAAAAGCAGCAGAGAAGAACTGGAGGCCCTGTGGGATGCCCACCTCAGGAGGTATAGAGGTGAGCTGGTTGTGAGAAACATCAAGGTGCCTGAGCTTGGTGCAATAAAAGAGTCGAGAGGGAAGCTTTCTTAGCTTGTTCCAGCTAATGTCCAGTGTCTCTAGGGAGGTGAGCTTACTGATGTGATCGGGGATGTAAGTGATTTTGTTGTGCCACAGTCGAAGTGTCACTAAACGGCGACAGTGCTGTAAGCTCAGAATCTCCTCCACCGTGCTCAGTTTGTTTTCCTTCAGGTCTAACTCCTGCAGATTGTTTAGGCTGAAGACAGCACTTGGGATGCGCTCCAGCTCACAGCCCACTAACTCTAGTGAGACGAGGTTTGTTAACTTTTTAAGGGTGCTAAATGCTTGGAGTTTGACACCTTCATTATAGATGCACAGCTTCTGCAGCTGCAAAACCACATCCCCCACGCTGGGTGGGATCTTTGTGAGGTTTGAGGAGAGAGTGAGGACTCTCAGAGCTCTGAGCTCTCGGAGGGAATCCAGAGTGGCACTTCTGGATACCTCATTGGTCAAAGGACCATTCAAATGTAACTCCTCCAGGCCATGCAGGCTGTACATCCACATTGGCACCTCGTCTAAACTTTCAAAAGCCAGGCGAAGGACCTTTAATCGTTCCCTGAGGTGGTTGAGGGCAGGCAGCTGGAGCTTTGCAGGGCAGTAGATAAGCGATAATTCCCGAAGAGAGTCTAGCTTTGCCACACTCGGTGGGATGGTGACATTTTTAACTTGCTCCAGCTTGAGTGATTCCATTTCGGTGATCTCAAAGACTGTGTCAGGAAGCCCTGGTAACATTAACAGGTGGAGCTCCAAGTGGTTACTGGTGTTCCTTGCAAGTCGGGTGCGCAGCTTTTTGGCAGTCCACTCATAGTTGAGGTTGAGCTGATGCAGATGACTCTCACTGACCTCAGAGAGAAAGACAGCAAATCTTTTAGAGTAAAGGGCATCGTATTGGTCCACAAGGTGCAGGAGGAATGCAAAGTCGTTCTTTACATCTGGTATATCATTAATACCTGTCTCTAGTCTGACATGCTCGAAGGAATACTCCTTCAGAGGCCGATGAAAAAGCCAGTAGAGCGAGTAGATGCACATAACTCCATACACTCCCACAAAACATATATAGCAGTAGGCAAGTTTGGAGAAGAGATTGGCTTTGTTGTGGTTACAGCAATAGATATCAAAACCAGTCAGCTCAGGAGGAACAGAACAGCGAACTACTATCTCAATGTTTGGTACCAGCACTGCGGTGTAGATAATGATTAAAAGGAACTTGAAGACCTTCAGTGATGTTTGTAGCACATGCATGAGATACAAGATGTCTGCTTCCTCTACATGAGTTCTGAACTTCTTCACCTTTTCAAACAGAGCTTTGGCCTGCTCTCCTTCCTTCTTATCCAAGACAGAAGGAGCTGACTGAGACTCTTTCTTTTCTGGATTAGACTTGACAGAGGAGGAGCGAAGAAGCCCAACAGTGTCTTCCTCATCTGCTCGTCGCTCAGCGGGCACCTTTGAGATAGTATTTTTCCTCCAGCTGACTAGCTTCTCTTCTCCTCTTTCCTCAGAAACCTCACTCAGGGCCCTTGTCGTCCAGGGTGAATCAAAGCACTTCCCGAGGATAGTTACAAAGAGGTCAATCTTAGAAGATGTCCCGGGGAACTTGAACCAGAAGCTACTTGCTACCATGAAGATCATAGTGTGGATCACAACAAGGTATGGGAAGAACTTTGCATACCAGTGGACAAACCTCTCATAACAATAGTGGTTGACAAACACATACTGGTGGATGTCTAGATTGTTCTTGCGGCCAACCACTTCCTGGATGACTGGGCTTGCAGGTGTGACCAGTGTGTGCTGCAACGTCTCATTTTCCCTGTAGGTCCGAATGTGGCTACAGTCGATTATTTCTGGCGTTGGGCTGGTGAAGTGACTGGGCAGGCAAGCAATCTTGTCTTGGGTGAGCTGTGGTAAAAATAATTAATCGGATGAGAGTCAGAAAACGGATCGGTTGATTAGCTGCTGAAAACTGATTAGATTGATTTTAAAATGTGCTAAAATGGACCCTCGGCAGCTTGCAGTAGTGACAGTGTTTGCTCCAGGTTTGATGATGCAAACTGAAACGTACAGAAAAGACTAAACTGTCTCCTTTTGTGTATGGTCTATTATTGCATCAATCCCACTTTTAGTTTACAAGTGTATAATGTCTACTAACAACCCGCAGGGTACAACTTTTTTTTGAGTAAACCCAATTAAATGCTTGTTGCAGCTTCTCCAGACCTACAGATAACCTGTCATTAGAAGTGAAACCTACCTTGGTCTTTCAGTTTACAATTTTATTGGTGTTATTACCTCACTCCCACCATATTTCAGTGTAATCTGTATGTTTTTCTGCAAGCAACAGTTAAACCTCTGGTCCAGTTAAACTTGTAGTACCTGCAGACGATGTAGTGATTTAGGCATCTACCCCAAGGTGCAATTTACTGATCTTCTTTTGATGTTTCCACTGTACTAGTCCTCTTTTGTCAGTATGCCTGTCTCAGCTTCACTAATTGAAAGGATGGGCAGTCCCTACTTTTATTCTGTAATAAAGCAAATGCTTACACCCTTCTCACAGCATTGTAATGTAATGAGGAAGCAAGTGGCAATATTTATTCTAAGTTATAATCACATCTTAATCACATTGCTTTTATCCTGCGCTATTTTAATGTGACAGAAATAATAAGGTAGTAAGAAGCGCATTAAGCAGCAAGTTAGTGATCTGAATCTGCAGTAAGTGGGTCAGGAGAAACAATTTAGTTCTATCTGTGTTGACTTGTAGGTCAAGGTAGAGACTGGCAAGTGTCAAAACAGAGAGACAGAGAGCAGGGAACGAATTATCCCCAAAGTTATTTTGACATGCCATAACAGACACAAATGGCACAAATATCTCAACAGACAGGTTAGGTTGTATCAGGTTGGTATCTACTGGCTATGTTACTAAATGGGCTAACACTTAAGGATTTTTAGAGCATATGATCACAAAATCAGTGGGTGCTTTATAGGCGCCTCACCTGCAAGGTGCATCCAAAGACTCCGATCATGAGCATTGCGATGCACAGGTACTCCGAGAAAACATCCCACCAAGGTTTCAGGACCCGATACTTTGAGTTCAGTTCTGAGCCGAGGTTTCTGAATTCCCCCACTGGGATCATCCTGGCTGCCGCTGCTCCACACTGATGAAAGAAACGAGTGGCTGTGAATTCTGAGGGCTAAAAAAGGCTTTCAACACAGTGCAGCCTCTGGAGAGCATCTTGTCAAAGGTTTTAAAGTCATATGACACAAAAAGACACAATCTAAGAACACAGAACATACTTTAAGGAGTGAATATTTAGATTCATTATGTAGATAGAGACTATTCAGGCTTCAGGTATCTATGGCCTTGAACGAATAAACAGCCTGCTTTGGCGTTTGGGGTGGGTCTAAAGTGGATGAACTAGTTTGACAACAATGTCTGACAAACAGTAACTCCCAGTCAGGAAAGGGTTGAGGTAAGAGTTTAAGGTTTTTACTTTGTCCTGCTTTTTTCCCCCGATAACAGTTTATGAGAAAAACAAATCCCATGAATGCTGAGCCCATTTAAGAACACCACTGCATCAAAATGACCCAAATAACCTATTTAATTTCTAATACAAAGTGTATAAAAGTGAATTTCCACAGATCAATAAATAGAGAAACCACTGTAGCAAACTTCTTGGTGGGTTTTTCTCCATTATTTTAGACAGTGCTTCTTCTGGTTAAAAGACGCATTTTAATATCATACCGTGAAGCGTTCTAGACTTCACTTTGAGAATTTATACAACCCTAAAGTTCCATGTTCATACTGCACCGTCCATTAACTTATATGTCTAATTGTTCTAAGTTTGTTTCTAATGTATAAGCACATACAGTGCAGTAAACAAATCTGTGACATTCAGCTTCAACCAGGTGAATATCGCTTACCTGCGCGCGAAGACGATCCACTAGTGTCCTGTAACGACCGCGACTCTGTTTTTCATAGTTAAGGATGAGCGCACCGACGTCAAGTTACAGAGAACATACACCTTGCACGCGGACGGGACTTTCAAAATAAAACACATTTTGAACAAGCAAGTGCAACGGTTTTGAGTGCTAACTTTACAATGAATAAGAAAAGAAAGATACTTTATGTAGTCTGCTGTAGATTATAGAGACCTCTGTGTTGAATTAATATACATTTAATCATTGTATCTCTTTTATATCATACCTTGCTGAGGCTCTGTTGCTCTTCAAAAACATTTAAAAACACACTTTAGCACTTTAGCACATTAGCACCTGCCCCCTTCCCTTCATGCATTTTAATCTACTTTTGCTGTTTTGTTTTGTTGGTCTATTTATGACAAAAAATGAATACAATATACAAAACGAAAATGGGTTTCCTATTTTTATGTTATTTCCACTAAGTTTGACAGAGCAATCACAAAAAAGTGGGCAGGTGATTATTTCTTTGAGCATATCTTTTCAAATGTAAAGTTTCCTTTTCATGTAAGAGCAGAACAGTCCTCACCCCCAGATATATCACAGACATAAAAAGTAGGAGTTGGTGCATGTAATAATTAGTTTTTACTTTATCGCATACTGAATCACAAAAGTAATACTTTATCACGGTGTCTGTTGTGGGCCTAATGGTTGGGGTGTCCTGTAATTCTGCTGTTGGTTGGTGTGGGTGTTTCCTGGAGAATTTAGGGATGTAGACTTAAAACAGTAGTTGACTTGTGTAAATCACTGTAAAACATCTGTCTAAAATGCATTAAAGGATGCCAGTCTTTTTTTTCCCTCAAGGGGCACAGATGTTACTGCAGCTTAAGCAGTTTTCCTTTGTGGAGGGCCGCTGTGGCCTTAGTTTTCTTAGTTTGGCAGGATTAGGTCTTGATACTCTTGTAAACCCACATAATCAGGGAAGTGTTCCTCTTGGATAATATAATAATGGTCTGTCTCATCCACCTGCCAGACTCACGGAGGAAATGAGATGTGTTGGCAGCCATCTTGGGTGGTCGATAAATGGCACACTTACAAATTTAGTGAGAGAATGAAAAACAAAGTAAATTCCAAAGAAAATTGTGACTTGGCTTATTGATATCTATGGTGAAACTTAAATTGGTACCAATGACTTGTTCATAATAAATATAATGAAAATATCTAATAGTGAACAGGTACAGGTTTGTTTGAGTCTAAAAGAACTTCAGCTCCCTCCAGTGGCCACTGCTGCTTTGAAAACCTGCGTGAACTGAACTTCCATGATCCAAATTCCAGCTCCACGTCAGGACAATGTCTCGCATTAAAACAAATATTCCTGTGGTTAGGGGCTAAATGTTAAAAAAAAAAAAGAAAAAAGATGTCTATAGATCAGAGCTAACAAATGATTACACGACAACAGCAGTACAATAAACATATATTTTACTTTACAATGTATTATTGTACAGGGCATTTTTGCTTGAAAAAAATTTACAAAGCAGACCTTAAATATTCTAATATCCATTCCAACTACTGACAGACAGGAAAAAAAAACTCCCTTTCGAAATGAAGCAAATTTTTACAAACATCCAAAATTAGCATGAACAGGCATTCCTACTCAGTTACAATGCATGCTAGTTATTCAAAAACACAACACCAGGGTCCAATTCAATACAAAGCTGATGTCAGTTTAGAGGAACGAGAAAACCAAGAGACTCTGAACAAATAAATAAAAAAGTGAGCTCTGAAATTCTGTACAAGACTTCTTAGATTATCAATGTACAAAACATCACTTAAAAACCTTTGTAGCTTAAATTGCTGTTACAAATACACTTTTTAAGCAAGTTTTTTTGTCATTAGCATACAATATTTGAACACTAATGCACAAACGTGGTCACTTCTGTTTCTGAGGTCTGGTGGATGTGAAAACCAAAGATTCAACTGTGGGGAGAGGTTCTCAATTGTGTCAGTAAATAGTGTTCATTACAAAACACATTCAATGAGATGTTTGAATCCAAGTTATTTTTTGTCTTTTTTTCTGTTTCCTCTAAACACAGTCAAAACTCATCTCTTCATCCTCTTGGCACTCCCTAAACCAACTACAACAGACATGGTGTGATATCTCAGTGTTTTTTCCAAGACCTTTTCCCAAATATTTCACATACTACAAACCTTCCAGTGGCTATTAGTAAAAGGACATATTAGTTACTATGCAGTTACCACAAGGTCCTGCTTTTGCTGTACCAGCACTTGAATTTGAGACTTTGGGCCTCATGCAAAGAACCAAGAGAATGACCTGCTAGATTTGTTCTTAAGTGACATGTACATGTAATTTATCCATTGTATTTTCCGAAAAGATTGTGCTGCCATGTTTTGCTGTGACAACTACGCATTGTGGGAGGAGCAGAACATGTATTCTTATGTAGTGACTTGGGTACACCGACAAATAAGTGGGCAGTTTGTTGAACGTGATGAGGAACACATACTGTATGTGTAAGCTCCACAAAGAAAAGTCAGAGAGGATCTAGGACAAAAGTACAAAAATGTTGTTGCATGAGGCCCGTTGTGGTGTGTAAGTTTCATCTTGTGGCTGTCTGGGTTAAACCTTTGCAACTTGTACACACCGCACAGTGTCTGTCTGTACCTTTCCAACACAAGCACCGCGAGACAATATACTGATGACAGGCATTGTAATGGCACTTTAAACTCTACGGCCCGCACTGACTGACAAATGTCACTCTTTTTTGTGTTTTTTTTTTTTTTTTTACATAACAGGATCATTTTAATTTATTTTCCTCTCCTCAGATTAAACTTTTACAACTTTTCCCCTGATGAATCTATGAGCCCATGAATGGCCCTTCTATAGTATACAGCCCTTTCCTCCCATTTGCTCAAACCTGGGAGAGGATGGTCCGAATGAGGACATCAAATGTCAGATGTGAACGCACAGTTGGACTGAGGTCCAAGTCGGAGTTGGCGAAACCCAATTCACCACAAAAAACATGAAATCAAATTTCAGATTTTGGAAACAGGTCTGAAGGATCCAGGGTAATACGCAGTTTAAGTCCAATGCAGATACTCAGCTCACATCCTTTTTTTGACACCTTATCTTAGAGTATCAACACTGCACTTTTAAACAGATTATTTGTTATCCAGAACCAGCGAGGCAGCACGCTGAGTTTCAGCTCACCTCTGTCCCTAATCAGTCGTGAAAGTCCTTACTTTGATTTGGGAAGACAGAGTTGAGTTTCGGGGTGCTCGTTTGAATATGTGCATGTGTGACAGAGACGAGTGATGCGCTTCAGGTGCCTTTGCCGAAGGTCCCGCTGTGCCTCTGATTGTGGTGAGAACCAAAGCTGGAATTAGCCGTTGGCGCTGTACCACTCTCCCTCTCAGACTTTTGACACTGAGGAAGTTCTTTCTGGCAGGGCTCCATGGTGACGGCCACGCCCACGCCACTCCGCCCTGACGTCATGTGTGTCACCTCTGACCAGGTGTCCTTCTCCGGGTCGTAACACTCCACGCTGTCCAGGAAGGTGTTGCCATCGTAACCTCCTGTTAACAAAAGATTAAAATTTTGTTCCGTGAGTTTAGTTTTATGCTCAACAGCGGCGTACACAATCGCGTTACTAAATCGTAGCTTACAGCAGGACTTTTCAAAGTCCGAAACTGTGAGCCCTGACTCAGCCAAAATCCGGGCAAGAGCAAATTGGAATTTAAAGAATGCTGAATTAGCTATGAGCCATTCCTTTTGCAGTGTACAAGTGAACGTTCAGACAAGTTTCACAAGATAACCTTGATACTGAATGAAACTTAAGAACAGTTCTGGAGTTCTAAGGTGCTGTGATTTCTAAGGAGATTTATTTAAACATGCAAAGTGTGAGTCACATTGATTCACGCCTCAGAGTTTAATTAGCCCTGGCTGCCTTGTGATTACATTTCTTTTGTTACACCGTCACGCGCCAATACCTCCAAATTCAATTCATTTTCTAATACACAGGTCATATACTCCATTGTGATTTTTTTAGTTTTAAGTTGTGTTTGAAAATAACCAATTTTCCCCTTTTTATTTAAATGTGCAAATTAATCTGCTCAGTTTCACAGTTGTTGGCTTTTAAAATAGGTTAACAGAGTTCAGTGCACATTAACAAGAACAAGAAACTTTTCACCACTACTCACCCAACACATAGATGCGCCCATGTAATGCGGTGACTCCCAGAGCGCTGCGCCGGTGCCTCATGGAGGCAGCAAAGCTCCACGAGTCGGTTTCCACGTCGTAGCGCTCCACTGTGTTGAGCTGGTTGGTGCCATCGTAACCCCCCATCACAAAGATATGATTCCCCAGTGAACACACACCTAAAACAAATACAGATCAAAGGCCAGTTTATCCCTGTGTTAGAAGAGTTTAGAAACTACACGATGGAGAGGAAGACTTATCTTTTCACCATGTCATCATCTTTGCTGTGACAGCAGTTATATAAAAAAATTGCAGATTTTGCCTTCAGTGGACATTTTTGTTGGCAGTCTTATATGATAATATTGCATACGTCTTAAATGCTGGGCTACCAGGACGCTTCCCATTTGGTTAAAACCCCCCTTTTGATTGCACTAGCACAAGTCAGAGGGCCTGCTACAGCACATTAAAAACCCTTGTGTATATTTGTAACACATATGACACCTCGCACAGCCACTTTTCAAGCACAGTGTTCTGTGGAGACACAAGCATTTCATCAGGAAGTAGATCTGTATTTGTAAATTACCAGCTCCAGAGCGGACAGTGTTCATGGGGGCCATGGTTTTCCACTCATCCCTCTCTGGGTTGTAGCTCTCACAGGAGCTGAGCCGGTTGGCCCCGTCGAACCCCCCCACGGCGTAAAGCAGTCGGTTGATAACAGCCACGCCCACACCTATGCGCCGCGTCAACATGGGGGCTACTAGCTGCCACTGGTCCCTTTCTGGATCATACCTGCAGAAGAGAACCAATCCAAATCAGCATCTTCAATATTTTCAATATTTTCAACGGTTTATTTCCCTTTTTTTGACAACCACCCAGTAGGATTAGTCACTGTTGTGTTAAGGGCAAGATTGTTTATTCAGGTTCTCACTCAAACTCAGTTGTTTTTGTTGGAACACAATGCCAGGTTAAAGGCACTTCTGGGAACTGAACTGTGTGTGGCACACATTCATTTGCCAGTGTTGTGTCCGCTAATTTTTGGCTTATTTTTTTTTTTCTCTCCCTGTCTTGCTGCAGGTTGTGCCTCGCTCCACCTGGTGTCGGATGAGCTGCGCCTGAAGCGCATCCATTGTCAGCTGAGCTGCATGAAAACCTCCGTCAGCCAGCACTCTCCCCTTTTCTTCCACTGGTCTCAGAGCTGCAGTGTGGACCTGGACCTGAGCATGTTCCACCTGGGAAGCCTGAGGAAGCCGGTCGGGGCTCTCTGCCATTTTTGTTTAAGCCTGTTTTTTTTTCCATGGAGATGACAATTGCTTTGAGTTTCGTTTCTGCAGTTTAGTTGAGTTTTGTGTCAAGTTATCCGAGGGTGTTTATGATTTGGCCTTGAACACCCCGACGTCATTATTTGCTTCCAAAATCATTAAGAACTTTTTGTAATAAATAGTAACTTCTTACTTCTAACTTCTTTGTTCTCCTAGACACCTCAGAAGAATTGATCGTATCAGCCAGATTGAACGTCTCTAGCATGAGATTCTTCTGTCAGGCCACATTCAGACAGGTTGGGCATGTTGCTTTTTCAGTCACTGTGGTTTGTCTGGTTAATGTTTGTCTGTTATCTGTCTGCATCACCTGAAGACTAAAGCCTTAAGAGTTTGGGTAAATGTTCAACAAAGAGTTCAGATGATTTACATAATTCACTGTTTAATAGACAACCTGACATGTTATGGATTGCATAACAGGTCTCTGTCTGAGTCACGCTAACGCAGCAGGCAACATTTGCTACTTGTTGATCGGCTAAGCGCTCAACATGATCCAGGCTCTTTATTCAAATTTATTTTGCGTTGTTGATGGCCAACTGTCAAGAGGAAGCTGAACAAATGGAAAAAAAGAAGCTATTATAAACTATGTGGAGAGAGGAAGGATAACACAAGGCTGTCTTTTGGCTATAGTAAATACGACTGCTAAAGAGCACTCTTCTGCAAGCTGACAGAAAGAAAGTAATGAAAATCTATTTTAATCCTTCTATTTTTAGCAACAACACAATTTACTGTTTAGTTTCATTATATAAAAGGTTATTTCCCTGTAGAGAAACACTTCCTCATTGAAACTTTGTATGACTTAAATATATTACAGGAAATGGAACAAAACTGATTATTTTTCAGGAAGTTACCTGAGCAGAGCACAGGTCTGTATTTTAAAAGTCCCCAGCTGAACTTTAGGCACATTTTAGGGATTATTCATTGAATCACTACAAATAAGGAAAACCAAAGAAACGGATCATATTAAATATGTGGGCTTTGAGAATAACCTGGCATAAATAAAAAGCAGATGTTGCCAGTTAAAAGATTATTTAATATCAGCATTGAACCAGGCTGCAGCAGTACAGGTAATGCAATTGACTTGATCTCCTCAGGAGAACTGCCGCACACAACAAATAACGTTAGCCTCACCCATTGAATGCCGCACTCACTTACCTTTCCACGCTATTATGATGAATGCACCCGTGTGATCCACCAACTGCATATATCATGCCGTCGATGACGCCAACTCCGATTCGGTTCCTGGGCACGCTCATCGGCGCACACGGCAGCCAGCAGTTGTTCATAGGGTTGTAGCAATCCAGGGCGTTCGAGTCCATGTTGCCATCGGGCGCGTTGTTTCTTCCTCCTACGGCGTAGAAAAGCCCGCTGATCACACAGGCTGCCAGGCCACTGCGGGGCACCTGCAGGTCCGCTAGCCTCAGCCAGCTTCCCGTGCAGGGATTGTAGGCCTCCAGGTAGCTGAGAGACTGCCGGAAATAACCCCCCGCTGTGTAGATGAGCTGCGGCACCTTGGGAGTTCGGCACGAAATGACTTTGGTGGGCTTGTGGAGGGTGAGGTCCTGGAAGATCTGGGCCAGGTAGTCTTTGCACTGGGGGTCCCAGTCCAGAGACTGGAGCTGAGCCTGCAGGAAGTTGGGGGTTAGGGAGTGGCAGCGGACAGCCTGGAGTAAGGCCTGGACGTACGGACGCCGGTTCTCTCGGTCATAGCGCACCCAGGCCACGCACGCCTGGAAGACTTCAGACTCGCAGCGCACATTGAGCTCGTCGCGGCTGATGAGGGTGACCAGTTGACAGTGGGACAAGTTGAAGAACTCCTCCTGGGTCGCCACCTGGAAGCAGGGGTACAGATAAAAAAATATGTCTGTGCTCCAACCATTGAATTATAGAGACAATCAAACAACGCGGCTGTAAATGGTGACTGAACTCCGTTCAGACAAATCCAACCCTTGCCAGAAACATGTGATCTTTGTGTGACCATTTAGTTTTACTTTAAAAATTACAATGCAGACATAATAAATAAGCCCTGTTTTGACTGGAGCACTTTCATTTGAGTTAACCTCATTCTTCTAATATCAACAGAGACAAGGCCAGCCCTAAAATGGATTTTACGTGACGCCCTCTCTCCGTCTCTTCAGTTCATCAGTAATCAGTAAGTGTCAATTTGTTTCTTTGTTGCTGCACTGTGCTGTCACCGTTTGCAGTCAGGTGCGCCCCGACCATGAGCGAACCCACACCCCGCTGATCATGACTCACAGCTCGCTTTCATGTGAGCAGGCCTGAAGAGGGGAAAAAAAAGCCAGCCAACGAAAACCACAGCAGCACAAGTGAAACAGCCTCTACTTGCATCAGGAAACACTTTACTACATTACTACAGATACTGACGCTTGGCTTCTGTTTTTTTTTTTAGCTATGAGCTGTGCAAATACATTTGCAATGTATCACTGCCCTAGTAGTAAAAAATAGTGATTAATATATTTATTTAATATCCCCTTTGGATTCCATGAGCATTGCTGAAGCAGCTACTGTCTGTGCTGAAATGCTCTCAAATCAAGACTTTCTGACTGCATCTCAAAATTTGCAACCAAAAACTGATCGTCTACATTATGGAACAGCCGCTAAATGGCATCTGTTTAAAAAGTCATGGACAACTCATTTGTAGTTAAATAGCAATTACATGGGTAGGACAGCTTCTTCTGATGCTAGTGACTCCAGGCCTTCCAAAACAAAGTTTATGGGGTGTCCTGGCAGCGCAGTGCTTGACACGCCTACCGCACGAGTGCAACGTTCCCCCGGCTCTGCGCCTTCATGTCATGTCAAACACCCATCTGTCTCTCTCCCCCGCGTTTTCCTGTGTGTTTCTGCATTATCAAATCAAGGCAGAGAACTGATGAGCGGAGCTTGTGACAGAAGCGCCGCCCGAGGCTCACCTGGCTGAAGTTCATGTAGATGTACTCCCGGGCCTTCTGGTGGAGCTCGGTGCAGCCGATCTGCTCGGCGAAGCTGGCGATGCCGATGGCGTTGCTGGGGTCGAGCTGCTGCACCAAGAAGTCACAACAGGCCTTGACCACGCTGTCGATCTGGTACATGACGGCGCCGTTCATCACGTGGATCACGCACTTCTCCCCCACGGAGATGCTGGCTGTGTAGGCAAACTCGATCAGTCTGTCCATAACCTGAATGGGTGAGGAGGATATGGGATTAGGGCAGAGCGAAGGGAGAAGGAGCAGGGTGAGGACAGAGGGAAGACTTACAGGGAGAGAAAAGGAGAAGGCGAACAAGGCTCTGCTGCTCTATTCAAGTGCATATTCATTTCTCCCAGGAACATATGCAGACATGGCATCTCATAAGCCAACAAGTGGTGGGTGTTGTGTGGCTCGAGTTGAGCTAATTAAACACCCACTTTAACTAAAGTGTACTCTACCAAGTCTTGTGCTTTTCATTGTGCACACTTCAACTGCAGCGAGATCTTAATGCTCAAAAGTGTAACCTGTGTCAGTCACGCTAATTCAGAAGATTTTCATTAGTACATTTCCCTTAAAACATACTCCCTGTTTTGAGAGAAGAGATCGGACTCACCCTGGGATGAATCCCCTCGATGGGCACCAGCTCCATACCGCACTCCTTCAGGCCATTGGTGAACATGGCCCTGAAGACTGGCGACGAGGAGGCCAGCACCACCTTGTGCGCCACGAAGTCCACCGCCTCCAGGTCCTTGTAGCGCACCCGCAGCGTGACGTCGCACAGCTGCCGCTCCAGCCGCAGCTCGTTCATGATGGCGAAGGCGGCCGCCGTGTGGCTCTCGAGCGTGTAGCTGAAGACGCGGTGGCCGTTGCGCGTGGATGGAGTCACCAGCGCTTTGCATTCTGTCAGGCACTCTGTCATTTCCTACCCTTTCCCCTCCTCCTTAGTCTCTTTCTCAAGAACAGCGGGCACTGTTATGGGGCATCCTCGCACCACACGCAGGCATCGGGTAAAATCAAAGAAAGGCTCTCCTGGGTTTGCCCGATTTTTTTTTTTTTGTCTACGTGGAACAGTTCAGTCGGACTTACGCGGACATGAGGGCTTCCTTGCTCTGTTCAATGCTGGAGTGCGGCCATGCTGCTCGTTATGGCATTACTGGAGACCCCTGTGTGAGCTGTCACGGCTGGGTGCGCTGTGACGTGCAGTTCCAACATAATCAAAATGTCTTTGACTTCAGGATTCCTCTGGGTTCCGGCTGGGAGTTAACTCTGCAGAGCCAAGTCAGAGAATAACAGGCACGGGATATTTCTGTGACAGCAGGAACCGAAGAAGACCGAAAGGAATTTCTTTCAGTTCAGCTGTGACAACAGAAAACTTGTCAGTCAATACTGAAAGTAAAGATGGCCTCTTGCAATATGTCTTTCTCCTCTAGGGAATCATCCTTTTTGTTTTTTATGAATGTATTTAAATCACTTAAATGTCTTTTAATGAAGTAATTCATCAGATATCCCCAAAGTCAACGATGAACATAAATGAAGATCGAGGTAAATGCTTTTGAGATTCACCATTGGGGCAGATCTGTGCGGCATATTGATTACTCTGGAGAGGAAAAAAAGGAAAAAAAAGTCTGATTTACTGCGTCATTTTAAAGAGGTAATAATTAAATCTAACTTCAGACGGCTACGCTTCTGCTGAGAGCTGCAGAGTCAGATACTGTAGACGAGCCAGTGGAGGGGCTGTTGACTCGCGAAGGGAAAAAGGGCGAGTGCCAAAAGTGTCATAAGGGTAACTCAGAGCCTTTGGGAATGTGCGTGTGGGTGGGTGGGGGGGGGCTGTTAGGTGGCTTTCTCCGGAGACGTCTTCCTTGAGGTTTCACAGCTCGGGAATTCCTTAGCACTGGTGTGTTTTCTAGGAAGCTGCTGGCTCAGATGGCAGCTGGGAGTGAAGAGGCAGAGACAGAGAGAGACAGTGAGCTGCATGTGCACGTATGTACACAGTTTTTTAACGCGCAGTTTATACAGCAATTACTGTCACCGTGCAAATCGGCGTACAGTATCTATACGCTTGCAAACACGTGGCCTTATGCAACAGCTGACTCAGCACCGGGCTCTCAATCGACTTACACAGCTGAAAAAGTTTATCTGCTCTGTGCTCGGTGTGTCGTCATGCCTTTCACAATCTGTGGCCTATTCTATTCGGTGTGGTTCCCTGGGGTCAAGGTTTCCTAACTATCACGATGACTTTGCTTCTTTCAGTCATGATAGCTTGCATCTTCAGTTGGTCTATGCCTCCGATGACAGGACGGTTCAATTTCCCCCCCCCCCCCCACACACACACATAAAGTGAAGCTTGTTACCTCCACCTCTGCACCCAAAAAACAAATTCATAAGCGCTGCACTTGTTATGTCCACTGACGTTTGGCCTGAGGTGAGACAGAGCTCTTTCTGCTCCGCTGCTCCTGGTGCGTGATGAGCTGCACCTAAAGCACATCCATCGTCAGTGGAGATGCATAAAAACCGTCAGCCGTCATCCGTCAGCCGGTGCTCTCCCCTCCTTTTCTTCCTCCGGTCTCAGAGCTGCAGTTTGGACCTGAGCTTTGACCCAGCCACGTTTTGCGCAGCATGCCGTTCTGTTTGTATGTTGCGGGTAATCTTCATCATGATGAATCCTGGTAGGAGTTCTCAGCGGTTTTTGTTTGACCCTTTTTTGCTTCTGTTCTGTGGCCAGTCAAGGAGATTAATGTTGAGGTTTGACCTTCATTTCTGCAGTTTAGTTGAGCGTTTTATTTCCAGTTAAGGGGGGGATGGATATTTGTTATTTTGGTCATGGAGATCATGATGTCATTATTTGCTTCCAAAGTTTACAGAACTTTTTGTAATAAATATTTGTAACTTTACAAGTGTCTGCAGCCGTAACTTTTTTGTTTTTAGATTACTTCCCCGAGTCCCCTGAGATATTTCGTACTGAAAGGTTGTGGGTGCGTAAGGAACAGGGAGGGGGAGCAATGTCCATTTTGAAGGATGATGGAGCGACTCAAATTAGACTTGAATTCAGCTGTTTTTACTCTGTCCCGTGACCAATCCAGCTGGGGGCTGGAAGAGGAGGGACAGTCTGTGCAACATTGTGTGTCGACAAAATCTTGTAAAAATATAACCAACAAAGCACCGCCTTCGACCCTGCACCAAGGGCTACTTTTACTCTAAGAAATTTTGAGAACCCCACTGCAGCGGATGATAAACCGGGCAGGAGACAGCCACGCAGACAGGCTTGGACATGAACACTCCTGCTGGGAGCGTGTGGACTCGGGGCCTGTGCAGAGGAAGGCTTGCACTGTTGCACCTCTCACTGCTATCCGTCCAACTTCTTCTTTTCCGAACACTAACTGCCTGTAACCGTAACGGCCGTTAATTGTCTGCCGTCCAATCAGGAAGAGTGAGAGTTACTCAGCAACAGTGCCACCGTGAGTTATTAGCACAGGGGTCGTTAACCTGAAGCAGGGATAAGGGCGCGCGGCCTTGATGCTCCCTTTTTGTATTCTTTAATCAGCGAGGATGAGCCAACTAAGTGTTTATGTCTGTGTTTTATCATAAGATGGTGACACGTCGGTGGATGTCATGGAGCTGCACAGTCGGCCGGCGACCAAGCCGACTGTAATATGAAACACACCGTGACTCCCGATTTACTGCCGCTCTCTTGTCCCTCCAGGTTTTCTGGGTGAAATATTGTCACAGGAGAACGTATTGCTCAACTCGCCTGTCTCCAGAGCCGGACAGACACTGCCCGCTGATAAACAGGCTCCTTGTAGTCTGGTCTAAATGACCACAGAAGAGATTTGCTGATCAACACACGGTTTTATCTGCTTTGCAAACCGATTGTTTAAATCACGTTCCAAGCAAAGATGCTGCTCCTCTGTGTCTTGTGTGACACACCAGGTCAGGCCCTGGGAAACTGTCTTCTGATGTTTCGTAAACCAAAGGAGGAATGAACAACAGTCCAGACGTGTGTTTTGTAATGCTATCAAGGTGACCAGAGTGATGTGGAACAAAAGCAGCGAATCGTCACACACACAGTTTTTGCTCAGAACATAAATTTAAAGGATCGCGCAGACTGTTTGATTCCTGCAAATGACAGGTGACTTAATCGAGAAGATAATCAGCAGATTAATCGATAATGAAAAGAATGCTCCTCTGCAGCCGTAAACCTGAAACATACGGGTTAAATGTGTAGTGGAAACATCGGCGGGTACGCGGACAGTTGTGACTCAAAACACACACACACACTCTCACAGTGTGCGATTGGATTATAAATTAAAATCTGATTATTCCTCATTACCCGAACTCTGCGTGACACCGCTAAAGACCCCCCGACGGACCACGCACCTCAGTTTGGGAACCTCCGTTAAAAGGCCCGCAGTCGCTGGATGCCGTTCAGCGAGGATTGCACAATAACGGGGGTGACTCAAACTTTAAAGTTGATCACAAACGCGGGTGTAGCGTGTTTGACGGACATTTTTTTTTATCCGTTTATCTTTTTTTTTGGCAGAGAGCTCTCCTCGGTGACTCAATCTGAACTCTTCACCGAGCGAGCGGTGGGACTGGATGTACCAAAACATGATCCAGAAGCCCGTCCTTATATAAACCCTGATGGAATTAGATTTCCGCGCCATCCACCAAACGTGAAGGGCTTTCACACAAAGCTACCCCCGCTCCTCTCTCTCCGGGTCCACTCAGTACGATCATTACTGCGCTGGTTTCGATCTCAAATAATCCAGCGCGCTAACATGCAGCGAAAATCCTGGTGAATCCGGCTCGATTAAACCCTCTGCTCGGCTTATGGGGAGACGTGAGCTCAGTGTAGCAGTGACAAACAGCCGGAGACGCCACAAATAACAAGTTAAACGTTTCGGAAATTGAGCTGACAGCGAAACAGGCTCCTAATAATAGCCGGTCGCGTTGAAGGCTGTGAGCAGATCCGAGCTCAAAAATGCTAACAAAGCGGTCTCGAAGCGTCTTCCAACGACCGGCCGCCCCCTCCCCCTTTTAAATCTCCCCATTATACAGTTCATAATAAACAAATCTTAAATCTGCAGTAAAGGAAACTCACGTACTCTACATCCATTCCTCCGTCGCGATCTGCCGACTGCTGAGCTGTGCGCCACATAGGAAGGAGGAGTGTGTGTGGAGGGGTGGGGGGGGGGAGAAGCTGTAACTCACCGTGACTAAGCATTGTACCGGCCAATTCTCGCTTTCACAATAAGAGTCCGCCTCCACGGCGCTTGATCCGCCTGCGTTGACGAGTAACGGCAGTGACACGCGTCACGAGGGAGGTGGGCTCTTATTGAGAAGGAGCTCTCAGAGTGAAGGAAAAACAAGCCCGGCGGTTGGCAGGGCGCCATCAACTGTAGCTCCTGCATCAATCAAATCGCTCGCAAATTAAACACATGCCACCGACGGGAAAAAAAAAAACTTGTAAAATGTATCTCCCTCACTTTATAACACGCCAAGAAGGACATGCCGACACGTTAAGGCAAGTTTCGTCTCAGACTGTGCAGGGACAAACCCAGTAAAATCACTTTAAAGCCACGTGAACACATTTTGAAAGCTCTGCAGGAAATCACTAAAAATACCATTGTTTAATGGTGTCACATGCAAAGCACCACCACCAAAGACACATGGCTGAAATGTCCCCCAATTACCTAAATATTCAAATTGCGTCCGCCTTTGTATGTGCAGCTCACCTTGCTTGTCAGGCTTCCCCTCCCAGACGCACCCATGTTTGTGAATCGCTCACTTCATTGCAAAGCGCTTTAAAAGAAATCGCCTTGCTCCGGGCAGGTGCTGACACAACAGTAAGTTTTTTTCCCTCCCTTGCAAAAACTCGTAATTCAGGTCAAAACATCGCACTGTATCCTGTGTTACGGTTAACGGCCACAAGGTGGCATTAAAGCCCAACTATGACACCGTAGGCCCAAAGAGCCACTTTGGGTTACTTGCTCAAAAACATTTAAGTTGTTTTCAGATGAGTTTTATTCGTTTAGAAATGAACTTCCAGTAATTAGCAATTGTACTAAAAGCCCTACAGCCAGGATTCACTGATGACTGCCTCAAATAGTTCTTGCCTTGATTGCACTCCTACACCCTTAGGCTTCATGAAATTGAAGATAAAGCATTGTCAGTCATGAAAAATCCTTGATGTGATATGACAAGCCTTGAATCAGCCTTGTCTCCACACCCTGATGACTATGAACTCTATGAGTAGTGACTGTCAGATGAATTAAGTGAGGTTGAACTCACAGTACACCATGGGCAATCCTAGAGGTCGTATGTCTCTGTGCCTCTTGTGCCTCAGGGCGTTAACACTACAGGCATATACAGCTCTTGGGTCAGTTTTGCAATGTACCTCTGTGTACTTCCTCATGTTTTTTTTGTTCTTAATTTTTTTTTTTTTTTAGCTCTGGTGGGCGTGGAGCAAATAAAAATCCAGTATGCATCTGTGTCTCTGTAACACCTTCCTGTGGTTGTGATTGACCTTGGTGATCAAGACAAATGACTTGTGACTTCTACCTGTCCAGTTTATTGCATGATGTGAGTGTGAAGCTGGGGTACAGGGAAGATTCCCTGACTTGCTGACCTTTGTCAGCAAATCACAGTGCTGGTGGATACAGCAAACATCTGGAGGAACACCTGCACCCATACAAATCATATTAAAAGTGTCCCAGTGCCATGTGGTACCAGTTATTGTAGTTAAAAATGTCATGGGGTTACTGAAGGTTAAAACAAAAGTGAAACAACTATATAGTTTGTCAGGCTGCTTGTTTGATACCCCTAGACTTTGCTTTGAGTGAAACTACTGAATGAATCAGGTTCCTCTGAGAAGTGTGAAAAGTAACTCTGTATGTCCCTAAACTTCAGACTGCACATATAGTATCGTCAGAAGCTGTAAATAATTGCCAAGCAACCGTGCAAACCACGGGGAAGTAGCAGATCAACGTGTCATTTCACGTTTGTTACTCTTGCCATTAGTGACATTTATCATAACCATACCCCAAAGAAGTGTTTCGTAATTGTATGAGCTGAGATGCCAAATAAAACCCACACAATATTTCTCTTGAACTACGCCCCACAGTGGGGCTACAATGTCTCTCTGACTCATGTAGCCAGCTGCAAATGACGTTCCTCAGTTTCTGCCATGTCTAGCGTGGACCGCAGGTCAGAGTGAGGTGATGGCTAATCGTGCCCACAGGTTGACAGAATAAGGAGAGACTTCAGTTTTCAGTTTCTGAATAAAAGCTGCATTGTGTGGTGCCTGAGCCATTCTCAGAGCTGCAGAGCTTGTAGGAGAATACTGTATGTAGGCCAATGCCATTACCAGATGTGAGATGGGGGTTGACTTCCTGTGGTGCTTCTTCCATTTATACAACCTCAGCCCCACAAAAAAAAATACATACAGATAAGCTTTATTGAGTGTGCTGTTTTAGTGCGCTGACAATGATAAATAAACCACAAAATCCACTTGGGAATCATTGAAGAAAACATTTTATTTCTTTTATGTAAAGAAAGGTAAAGTCTGGCTAACCCTTTCTTGTTACAAAATAGATATAATTTACAATATAGAAGATATGAAAAGTCTTCCGAAATACAAAAAGTTACCTACAAGAATTACAGTACAAAAACACACTGCCTCACTCATCAGTTAAGGTCTGGAAAGACTTCACTAAAAAACAACATCTCTATAAAAAAGACTGATGTCAAACTAATTTCATAATACAGATAAATCAGTACCTGAACCTCTAACCGGAAATACACTGTTAACATGATTGAATAGTGAAGGCAAGTATTGGAATAATTGCCCTGTGATTAATCTGCATGATTTTGCTTACAGCAGCAGATGCAGTCCTCAAAACTCCTGGGGCAGTGGGATGATGATTATGAGTAATTACATTTGCATTTTTATTTGTAAGATGAAAATAATCCTTTGACAAAATCAGTTATCTGGCCTGTTCACACAGGCGATTGCAGCTGATTTGATTTACAGTCAGAGGTACACTATCGGCATGTCACAACAAGAAGAAAAGCATTTGTTTTACATCTGTCAGTTGATCACTTTTGTTGTTTTAGCTGTTGTAGAAGTTTCCCTGCAGATGCCAGGGTGACGTCTGAAAAAAACTACGCCAACCCCAGCTCAGGTAAACCATCTGACTTTTCAAAGCAGTGGGGCCTTTGAATGTTGCGCCTTCATTCCTCCCACAACTTTGCCACAAAATTCTGTGTAAGAACAGTTAAGAGTGAGTGTCATCGCTCTCTTTCCTGTTATCGTCTTCTCTCCATGTAACCCTCCACGCATGATTTTATCATATCAAATTGAGCACACTATGGTGTCTGTGATGTATTTAAGGCACTTAGATTTTTTTTTTTAAAACTGCAAAAAGAGGAAGAACAGTCGCACTCATTCACCGTTAACCCAGCGGGTCTTGGTGAAAATGTTCCACAGTTTTTTCAGTCTTTTAGTTTACAGAAATGTCCTTCCAGGCCTCCACACAAACTGCACAGACCTACAGGAAAATTTTATCCGTTCGCTGCATTCATTGTGATATTTCAGTGCAAATTATGAGACTCATCTCTTGTATTATACTTTGTTTGCTCGTTCACATTTGAGTAGCATCCTTATGGCCTTTTGGGGTTTTTTGCAATCTTTTCACAATGAAGTTTATGGATGTGGTTACATTGCCAAGACTGCACCACTTTCGACTTGTCAGCATGAGACATTTGTCAGAACACAATATTGTGCCTCCATAATGCTTGTTTTTGGCTACACTCCGCTTTAGAGAATACCTTCTTCTTTGAAAAGGGCAGACATATGCTACATGTCCTCTGTTTAGTGGGAAACCCATTCACACATTTATGGACTCAACACATCTGTCTGTGTCCTTATGACTTGAAGAGTTTGGGGTAAAAAGCTTTAATTGGAGATGGGGTGGTGACCACGTTCCCAGAGGAAATGGTTGTCTCCAGTCCCCCCTCTAACTTCTGGGAGGCCACCTCAGTCTTACTGAAACTGCACTCCAGGAAAGGCATCCCGATCTTCTTTACTTGTCCATCTCTGGTCATCAGACATGGCCGACAGAGCAGCCTCAAAATGGCTCTCCTCATGTCTTTACTGGTTAGAGTGTAGATGATGGGGTTGAGGAGTGAGTTGACCATGGCCACTCCGAGGAAATAATCGGCCTTGTAGAGCAGGTTGCAGCTGCGGGGTGGGCAGAAAAAGTCCAGGAGTAGGAGGAGGAAGAGGGGCAGCCAACAGGCAATGAAGACTCCCAGCACAATGGTGACGGTCTTTAGAAGGGCGATGTACTTTTGTGACTTCCTCGCTAACCCCTTCCGCATGCTACCCGACAGGCCCAGCCGCTGGCGCTGTGTGTTGGTGCGGACAATGCGGAAAACTCTGACATACAGGACCACAATGGCTAGCAGCACTGCACTGAACACAGATACGCAGCAGAGGATGTAGCTCTTGGCGTAAAGTGGGAGCACTGTGGAGCACTGGTCCAAACTGTGAATACAGTTCCATCCCAGAATGGGAAGGACCCCCAAAAAGCCTGCCAGGGCCCAACTTGCACCAATCAGGGCCAACATCCGTCCCCGCTTTGCCCCATGGTACGGCCTCATAGTCACCATAGTAACATGGCGTTCAATTGCAATGGCCAGCAGACTGATGATGGAGGCAGCCAGAGTGATGAAGACCCCTCCTTCCCTGAGGAACCACAGCAAAGGCGTCAGTTTCAAAGTATTAGGTCCAGACATGATAATGTTGGCCATGTAGGTAATCCCAGCCAGTAGATCGGACAAAGTCAGGTTACCCAGCAGGTAATACATGGGCAGGTGGAACTTCTTGTTCCTCCAGATGGCGATTAGAACGACAGCGTTCTCCAGGACGATGAGGAGACACACCACCAGGAACGCAATGCCCTCAGGTTTGAGCCCCTCACGGTAGCGATCTTTCTGCAGCTTGCCAGTGTGGTTGTAATGTTCCACAATGACAGAGTTGTCTTGGTACTGCCAGAAGAACTGCAGGTAGCCAGGGGAGAAGGGAGTCGGGGAAGTGGGGAACATGGGTGTAGAGGGGGAAGTCCCTGCATGAGCAGAACTTGAAGCCTCCATGCTGTATGTTGCTTTTCCTCTACTCTGCCTACAGTTGGTGGCTACAGAGTCATTGTTGTTGACATGCTTTTGGCATTTTGGGCTGGGAAGAATTAGTCCAGGAGGGGAAAAACAAAAAAGCCTGAGCTCCTTCAATGAATGGAGGGATTACATGAAGTTGATGGAGCGTAATCCACTGGAATCCCTGGATGTTTTTCCTTCTTGCCAGAAGACGGTGCTCTTGAGCTCTGTTTGTCCTGGTTAGGGGCTCCAGACTCTGCAGAGAGACATGAAAGTCCTGATCCTTAGAGATTCATTTGAAACATCACACTCTTTAATTAAAAATAAATAAGACAACATTCATACATTTTAAAGGAGTTTAGCACTAAGTTACATTACACTGACATTGAAGCCACACTGAGTCAAATTCATGAACAATTCCACAGAAAGAGAAAAGTGTGGGCTGGTGATATGATTACTGAATATGAAAATGTTTCCATCCTGCCCCTACATATGCAGAAAAGCATGCTGTTGCTTGATAAGTTGAACACGTACATTCCTGTGACATCTGAGTATAAATTGTGATGACATAAAACTTCAGCCACAGGCATGACCTCATGACGTCCTTTAAAACAGATGAGACTGGGTGATCATTGCTGCTTTTGTTTGTCGAGCAGTACATGATACTGAAGGATAAAAAAAAAATGACAGAGGGATCATTTTAACCTCAAGCAAACATTTAGTCTTTCCAGTTGTGTTTAAAATGCATGTCAGTCAGTTTAAGGTTGTTAGACAAGAACCAATCACAACATGTGCACTTAATTTGGCACACATGCAGCTGCTTTTCCCAACAGCATCACCATTTCACTTTCACAGTATAGTAGAGGAGGTGTGCTTGAGGGGCAAGTATACTTTAAAACTCCAAGGTTTAAGACAGGAACAAAATGTTTCACATTTATGGCATTTGCAAATCGTAATCATGAATACCCTGACGGTCGCGTTGGAATTATTTTAGTTCACTTTTTCATGTTGAAAACAATCACGGGTGATTAGGGTTGCATTCCTTTGAGTCTGTCGTGAGAGATTTTTTTCACTCCTTGAGTCATATGTTAACATTTAACAAATGGTCTGGAGATTTTAACATGTTCAATCTGTTGCCAAGGATTGTGGAAATCAGTGGGACTTGTCCAAGGTGGCACAAGCAGCTGAGTGCCGAGAAGAATAGATTGGATGAAAATATGAATGGAGATCATGAATCAGCAATGTCAATGTCAATGTCAAATTAGCTATGAAGAGATGAGTTTGAGAGAATATGTGTTATAATTGCAGACATCAGCATTGGAACAGAGAATTGTAGTGACCAGATTTTTCTTTCAAAAATACTGACTTACATTTATAAAAAAGGAAGAAGTGCCTGCAAATTTGCAGCATATATATAGTACAATATCCAGTAAAATTTAGTTAAAAAACTTTAGCAGCCTTTCTTTTCCTCAGGTGTAATTTGATTCATGAAGCAACAGATTCATTTCAACACAGAAGTTTTAAAACTCTAAAGATAAACATTATTTTCCACCTAACATCCTGTCCTCTGTGAACATGTCATAAGTTTAACAGAAAAAATATCTGGAACGGCATTGCCACGAATAACATCCTCTATCATGTGTTGCATCAGAAATGGGAATTACAAAGAAAATTACCTTGAAGTCGTTGCAGCATTACCGTTATCGTGTGCTGCATCTGCTTTTCAGTGAGGAGAATCCAAACAGGAGCACCAAGCCACTTGCAGCCAAACTGACAGGGCAGACAGAGGCAAGTGAGACCTTAGCTGAAACAGCCGCTAAAAGGGGGTTGGTCTTTACAGATTCTTACTCTCTCTCTCTCTCTCTCTCTCTCTCTCTCTCTCTCTCTCTCGCTCTCTGTCTCTGTCTCGCTTTAATCAGTAGCCGATTACACATCCACAACACTTGTTTCGTATTATGTTATCAATCTACAATGGAAAACAGGTGGGGTGATATAAACCGAATCTTTCCAATACAATCATAAGGGCTTCTCTCTTTCTGGTACAATAATAATACAATAACAGCAAGAATAATTTGTTATTTGTTTACACAGGCTCCTCAATTTCGTTCCCCCTCAAATTAGGAGAAAGTTCCATTAATTTCCAGGTGTCCATGTGTTCTGAGTAAACATAGCTAACTAAAGAAAGAAAAGGTTGGCAAAACTGTACTGCGATTTTTGCTGGAAGAACCAGTTTTGAAAAAACCCCCCAAAAAAACAGTATCAGTATAAATTCCCCAAATTCTCCCTGAACTGAGAGAAATGTGGAAAATTTCCTGTGATTTTTTTTTTTTTTTTTGCTCTATAAGATTATCTGTTCTCCAACCTGTACTTAAATGCAGCCGGGAAAGTGGCATGTGTCTTGTTCACATGGTTTATGTAGTAATGATGGCATCCTATTTCCCAGAGCCTGTCAGTGAGTTTGCAACGTGCTTTGACATGCTTCAGCGACTCACCTGCAAACGTCCCCTGCAGGGCCTGCACAGGGTTTATCAGGAGAAAACAGAAGGAGGGGAGAGGTGCAAGGGATGCTGTGAGAGCCTCAAATAAAACTTTTATTGGCTTGTTGGACATTTCAAAGCCAGCACTTGTTATGATGCACATGCTGTCTTGCATGTTGTGCACACATGATGCTGCGCATGCAGGAAAACACAAACTCACTGTCCCTTGAACACATCTGAAGCAGCTGGGACTCTGCTTTTGCTCTAACACTACTCTGCTGCTATGTAGTTCCCTTACGCACAGGTTTTTGACAGTTGGAAATCCTGCTCTTTATCCGGCTGCTCCTCTGATACGTTACACTACACAGTGTGACTCTTCAAACAGAGGCGTCCTTCAGCTAAACCTGTTTGTTGTGGGATTGCCTGGTTTAGCTGAACAATCTCATGGGCTCCTTTGTGTATGTCATTGTCTGAGTCTGTCTGTCTTTCTTTCTCATTTCTGTCTCTGTCATCCCACTTCTTCTTACCCTCTTTCTGCCCCACATGTTCCTCATCAAAATCTGTGCTTGTGTCTGACAGGGTCAAGTGCCTGCTTTTTAGGTCCCTGATAATGTCGGCTAAGTGCGGCTGTTGACATACTGGCACACATTGAATCAAACAGATCAAACAATGCCCTGAGCCAACTCATAAAAAAGGGCCAATGTGCTAAGGGCTTATAATGAGATCAATCTGAGCTGTATGCTGAAAAAACCCCATGAACTTCCCCCAACACACAGCATAGCGATGGTCTTTTTGCATCACTGAGAAGCCAGGAGGTTACATTACTATTTAATGCATTGTATCCAGTAATTACCATTGTGTGTGGGTGCACCCACATGGATATGTGTAGTAGACTTATACTATCTGCATGCATGTGTGTGTATGTGTAGAGGGCTTGAAGTTGGTGAGTAAACTACTACTCTTTGCATCTTGTGTTTAAGTGCGCCTGTGTGTGTGACTGCCACATGTTTTACCCACAGTCCCCTGCTGTGTGCACTGCTGTGTGTGGCAGGCGAGCCCTTTCAGGAGCTCATTAAAGAGTAATATCATGTCAGCGTGAACGCAAAGGCCTAACATCAAAGCCTCAAAGAGAAACAGGACTGATACTGGGGATGAGCAGTCTAACACACCGATGGGACTCACACTGCCCTGTGCAGGAAGGATGGAAGAGCTCTTTCATCTCTTCTTAATCATTTGAAGGTTACTCAGTCTCGTCTGTGTCCACTTCCTTTTTATTAAATCACAGTTTTCCTTTTTTGTCATTCTTCCCTCCCAGCTTACTGTTTTTCATCATATGTTTCTGTCATTTACATGCTCCACCTTTTATAGTGGAAACACTATATGGATTTTACCTCTCATGTATTCTTAATGTATGTTTTTGGCCGCACAATCAGTCACGCACACACACACACACACACACACGCCACTGCAATGCTGACTGTTTTCAACTGAGCCAACTCCTCTTGGGTGTGGATGTTATGTTTGACCTTGGAACCAGTCATGTGACCAACAGGACCTGTTTGCGGTGCATGAGGGGTTTGGGTTTGGTTGACCACAACCGCCCTGCTGATTTGACTCCACCAAGAAAGTGATGCTATGATGGCTCCTATAAGCTGGCAGCACTGGTGGCTACAAGTTTCAGACATAGTGCTAATATTTTTGTGTCCTGGATATTTTGCAGCCTGTGTGGAGAGACATGGTTGTCAGAAGTAGGTGCGTGCTGCCATCAGAAAGTCTGGGAAATCAGACCACCTACAGTTTGAGAGTTGGAAACATGTTTGGCATCGTTTATTTCACTTTTTAAAGGTGAATTTTGGCCTGCACACAAGCTAATACTTCTCCTCAGTGCAATAAAATTTTAAGTTATCCCAAACGTTCTTTTACAGCATCAGCTTTGCCAGTCAGACAGTCACGAGGGTTGAGTTTTATGTCAAAAAGGCAGAGATATGAGCTTGGCATATTGGGCTTTACAACACAAAATGCTTTTTCCCTGCAGCCCTCTTCCTCATCACATAAACACTTAAGGCTGGGGTCTTTCTAAGGTTATCACCCTGCCACTCCTCCTTCCCTCCTGCCATCTATCACCACTCAGTCCTCAGTCCTAATCCACTGATAAGTCCTCAAAAATCAGACTAGCCAGACCAGCTCCGTTACATAAAGAAAACATTCCTCACTGCCAGCATTTGTATCTCTTTGTCTTTTTTGTCCTTGTTTTCTGTGTCACACACAGCTGCAGTAGCAAATCGTCACTCTCCCCTTCCACTTTATCCTCCGCTCTCCACATTTCCATACAGCCTCACCGAAGCATGATGTTTACTTTCCAGTATCCAATCACTCGACGGGCTCGGGGGGTTGCATTTCATGACCTAAGATGGTCCGGCACCCTTCATCAGTGCATTGTTTGTTTGGATTTTCCAGCCGTCTTGCTGCGGTTTGGGGTCCACTCAAGGGCGATTTATGAGGATCTGTGTTCTTTTGAAGTGTTTTGTAGGCCGCGGCCGGTTCAGAAGGAGGGATGAGTTGAGAAATGAGTTCAGAGGAAAAGTTGAGGGAGGGAGTGAAGGAGGGAGGGAGGGAGGGAGGGGAGGGCAGGATTGTGGGAAAGGGGTACAGGCGATCTGGTCTTCTTCTAATGACAGTTGAGCAGTTGCTAGGAGATGCAGCGAGGAGCAGGGAGCCATCACAATTAAGCTCCTTTCTCACAGGAAATGACCCCCTATTGCTCCAATTACAGTGATAACCATAGATAACACCTGGGACAAAGAGAAAACCATGATCCCTGTGTGGGTTCACGCATGAATGGAAGTATACCGTTGCACTATATGTACATCTGTTTTCTGTGTGTTTGCTCACTGTTCACGGACGGCAGACATTTGAACCCATCTGCAGTTTTCATCCAGTGTTTTCCATCCTCTACTGTAGGGGTGGTTCAGGTCACCGAGAGCTCCGTTGGTGAGCCCGTCTATTTTTTTTGGCTTGGCTGTGTCTCAGTGCTGAAACTTTGCTGGGTGAGTGTGGCTGCAGTCTGGAAATGTTCACTCCAACACTGGCAGGCCATGGGTCTAATGAGATCCAGATTGAGAACTTGGTTGTGTGTGTGATATTGAACCCCCCCCATTGATGTGCTCATTCCTGCGATGCCAAAATTAACACACTATACCACTCGAGGCTTTGTCCCTGAGGGCACCTCCCCGTTAGAGCCTTATATATGCTTTCACACATCTTTAATGTCCACACATCTCTCTCCACATTAAAGAATATTACTCTATCACAGAATGAATCTTCATGGGGGGGGGGGGCTGTCACAGTCTAATTCAAAAGACATTTTTGAATAACTTTGTGCTTTATAATCAAATCAAGTAGGCACAGTGTGTGCAAAAGAGATCATGGCCTGGTTGGTTGTGGCTGTTAGAAACACCATCTGTGTCAAGGCTAATGGCCAAGCACTTATTTGAAATGCACAACTGACATACACATTGCACCCTCAATTCAACCAAATACATTTCATAAGGATTTATATAAATTCAAATTTAAATTATACTATATGATAATTACAGCACGATTATACTTGTGCAAACACACACGAATTCTGCCCTCATGGACCCCTCTAGAGACACGATGGTAATCAGAGAAGATGGGCGGACAAAGATATTACAACTGCACAGCAGCCTTACAGATCCCGTGGGATGCTCACTCAGCGACGTTGTTGCTCGCCTCAGTCCTCCTCTGTTTCTTTTTGGCCCCCATGAAATTCCATCTTGCTCTGTCTTCTTGGAGGAAAAAAAGAGAGCAGGAAAAGCACAAACCAGTAAGAATGTAAATGAATGCCAGATCTCCAAGTTTTGGCCCCTTTCTGCATCCTGGAATAATTTGTAAAAAAACGTACAGCCAAGACGCTGATAAGGTGAAAGTGAGGAGAAGGGCATGAGACAAGCTCAATTCTGATGCTTTTTTTTAACTTCTTCCTTCTCTTTCTTATAGTCTCCCTTCTCATTTATCTTCTTTTGACCTCCACTCACTTTCTTTCTCACTAATTCTCTCTTTGTTTCCATTCAGAAGGTGTTTTTATGACGAGAGAGGCACAAGCGAAATGGGCAGAGTACCAGCTCAGTCAACCAGACGGTAAGGTTCGCGTGACTGGAAGTGATTTGAAATGAAGTCTGGTTTCTCTCTTTTTTAAATTTCTTCCAGTGTTTATTCTTGAATAGCATACCACTCAAAAATTGCTCAGATCTCACTCAAACCAAACCAAAGTGAAGCTGACAGCGTTAATGGGTCAAAGACTTTTCCCCAATGGTGCTTCAGTCTGTTCGAAGTGATGAAAAAGCAAGTTTGAACCAGGCTAGCTGGTGCCAGTTCAAATAGATGATATTCTCTTAAAGGAATAGTTTAACATTTTGGGAAATATGCTGCTTTCCTTTCTTGCCCAGAGATAAATGAGAAGATGAACACTGCAATGTCTGTATAGATAAAGAGCTAGAATCAGGAGGCTATTAGCTTAGCACAAAAGTATAAGTAGAAGTTTTACTGCACCCAGTAAAAAATATTTTAAAAATTATTAAGAATAATTTAAAATTAGTTAACAAAACTTTATATTTCTGTCTGCATCGGAACTAAACAGAGAAGATACTACATGTTAAACTATATACAGAACCGGGTTAGCTGTTTTTCCCTTCCTGCTGTATGCTGAACTAAGCTAATAAGGCTTAAAAGCTAATGATTCTGCTTTTTGTTTACATTTAGTCCTGTTTAAAAAGCATTTAGCACAACTTGTAAAGCATAGATTTCACATACAATCACACACAACAATGCATTAAAAACATTGCTACACCACAGATTTGCTCGAAGCAAAGTTAAAGGATTTAGCAACAAGCTAAGCATGTGTTCTCCATCCAAGCTGTGTTCCAAATGCATCTGGCATCTGCCTTCTGATGCATTTTGATATCCATTAAACCATTTCTTGCTGTTCTCCAATTGAAGCTGGCTTGTTCAGTGAGGGGAGGGTTTTATCACAGCATCAGGTTCTACCGTGTTGCCTTGCCTGCAGATGAAAGTTGAGAACAGATTGAGATAAATGGCGTGGGAAAAGGGAGGGAAATTCTTATTCAAACTCAGGCCGGAGATGTACTGTGTGCAAAGCTTTGTGTATGATGTCTAATAGACTATTTTGTTTTGAACACCCCAGCTCCTTCAGCGAGCCCATTAGAGGAAGTCAACACTCTGATGTCATTCAAACTCTGCAACCAATTATGTGCGGTTCAGAGAAATTCAAATGCAGAAACCTAATGTCTTCCTTGGTTTCTGAGTCTCCACATCTATATGTCAGTCACACGCCTTTTTACCCCCACCCCCCATCCTCTTCCAGAAAAACTATGATGCGGAGCTGCTTGTTCCATTGCAAACAGTTAGCTGTAAGGTCACTAACACACCAGCAGCTGGGTCCTGTTTCAGTTTGCAGGTTCAGTGCAGGTTTCAGTAAATGGGGTATCATGAGTGCGTCAGCAGACTGTTCACAGATACAAACCAGCTGGACTCTTCAGCTAATTTGCTCCACAGTGAAAAGTGAAATTAAAAAGAATTTTAATTTGAGCTGAAGTCTTCTAAATGCGTATTGCAGGATTTCCCCTACTACACCTTGAGTGATTGCAGTGGCAGAACAATAACATTGGCCTATGCACTTACATGTATGGGCATGTACACACATTCACACACATAACCACATGGGAATGGGGTAAATTCTTCCAAAGCCATGTTTGACTCCTCATTTTTCAGTCAACCCCTCTCTTTGCCCTCATGCCTCAGGAGATCAGAAATAGACCCAGCTGTCAGCCAGTGGGGACAGAAGAAATCTCCAGAGTCGCAAAGTTCCCCGTCAAACATCCTTCTGTTAGAAAGCAGTCAGTTCAGCCATGTTTTCAACTGTGTCCCAATGAGTCCTGACTTCTGATTAAACAGTTTTCATTTGATTGTGACCCACAACTGCTTAAGGGATCAGGTTACTTTGTGGTTTGAGTCCAGACAAATCCAAATCTTACATTTGTTCAGCAATGTGCAGTTGCAATCAAAGTTGTTGAGCCCACTCAGTAGTGGAGTTTCAGATCAAGCACCGGTCGTGGGGCTCACTTGCTGAAACCAAACTTCCTGGCGCTGAGGATTTTACTCATCGATCCCACAAACCCTTTGGCAGGTCTGCTGTAACCCACAGAACTTGTAAATTCTAGTCAAGATGCCAAAGTGTCCAAAGATATCAAATGAGCCAGGGTGAATTAGGGGCAATGTGTATAAAGTGACGCACAAGACATCACAATTTTTTCCATCTTTAAGAATATTTCAACTAGCCCAATGTATTTAGTGTAGCTTCTGTGACCTGCTGGAACATGCAGATATGTGATCCTACGAAACTCTGTGGAAAACCAGTTTATCTCATTTTGACACTTTGCAGTTGAAATCCCACACAGTGCTTTTTGTGAACACAGTTATGTGTCAGAACCAGTCAGCACTATGGGACAGCAGAGATCAGGGGGTCACAGTGAATTTCTGCTCCATGTCTTATTTTGGTGTTTTGTTTGGGTGCTTTTCAGGAGGGAGGGTATTTTAGTTTTCCCAGTGACTGATAGGTCTTGTTGTTTACGGAAGCGCAATTATTTGAGCGACTGGGCAGCACACTGGTCCTGAAATGAGTCCCTAAGGGCCCTCCTAATGGCCACCCTATAACTGCTGAAGTTGGGTGAAAGAGCAGGTAGTATCTTTGCTAGCTGCTATAAAGCATTTTACTGTTCACTAACACTGTAGATGCTGTGCCAGGTCTCTGTTTGCAAGCTCCTCTATGTTTAATGTTAGTAATGAGAAAGACTGATAGAGGCAGAGGTATTTTTACATCTGGTGGCAAAGCTGGAAATGGAGCCAGTGGTGACGGATTTCACAAGCTTCCTGATGTGCCTCTGACATTCCCACTGGGAGTTGTCATCTTGGACCTTTCCCCTTTCACCCCCTTCTAAAAGGTATGAGGCCGGGAGCAGTTTAGAAGGATAGAAGAGCAGAGGAGAAGGAAGAGGGACGTATAGTCAGGCACAGATAAAAAGAAAATCACTTTGAAGAAGAGAAGATGAAAAAGTTGGACAGAGATAAAACGCCAACACCAACATGCTGATTTAAACATTAGCCAGTTGCTCATTGCTTTTCTCCGGCCTCACGCATAAAACAGCTTTTAATGAAAACATGGAAAAGAGCCGTGAGTGCCTCTCTCAGCCAAGAGCCAGGAATATGCCGGAGTCTGAAGAGAAATGGCACTCTCCTCTGGAGTTTGTTTAGACAAGAGAGCAAAAGATCCTACATAATTCCTCACGTGGTCATTAAGTGCCTTTTGTTCTTCTATAACCTAAACCTTCCTCCCACTTGGATCATGCTCTCCTTCTGGCTTTTACGTCCTATATGGGACTCAGGGGTGAAATGTCTCTTGCACATCTGTGCTTATGTTCAGATAGGAGAAACATAAAATCCTCCTGCAATACTGAGGCAGCCACATCAGCTGCGGTGCATCTTTTAGCGTGTTGTGTTTAATTACCTCACAAAAGATACACAGTGTACAGAACATGCACTTACTATAAGTCCGCTGGTTTTGGTGTTCCAACTATCAGTCAGTTGGGTCAAGTCTGTATTTACATGTTCTTCAGCAAGGTATGAGACAGAGAGGAGCATCGAGACAGAGGGTTTAGTAGAGGAGGATGGGAGTGCGATGTGGATGTATTATGAGGAAATATGTGGTAGTGTTCAGTGTGAGTGTGTGAACTGAGCTGGACATTCCGGAGGGCCTTTCCCTTGTCAGGAGAGTGGGGCTCTTTGTTTAATTTACAGTCCACTATTTTGCACTTTTTAATTCAGATTTCCTCTCCATTTCTTCTTCTCACTCTTCCTCACATTGAGATGTCAGTCTTCATGAACTTGTGGTCATTTCCTCTTTTATTTTGGTAGTTTTTCATCATGCTCGACTCCACCATAATATATTTCATCTGTGTATCTTGAGCCAGTTGCATCTCCCTGTCCTTTTGGACCTTTGGAGGTTTTGCATTTTCTTTGTCCCCCTTGACCAATGAGTCTTTGGGGTTTTTTTTTTACATTTTTGCCACTGCCATTGGTTCTTTTTGTATTTTGGATTCAGCGACCTTTTGTTAATAACCCCTCATTGCACCACCCCACCTGTCTCTCATCTGCAGTTAGGTCCAGTAACCTGGAACTCTAACAGTAACCTAACACATGTAATCTGTTTCAGTTCTTTTTTCTTTGCAGACTCGATGACATACACATTTAGATGGAAAGAGTTGCAGTCAGCAAAAATGGAAAGTGGAAAATGGAGAATGGGCAATGAAATAGAAATTTATAGACTAGAATTTGGAAAATAGGTCAAAAATCCATTCAGAATTTAAGCACGCAACCTGATGATGACACCTAAAAGGAAATGCAGGAACAGTGTGATCATTCAGTTACGGTCATTTGAAATAAAAAGGAAAAAGATTATAGTACCTCACTTTTCCCATGATTAGTACTTCTCCGTCCAGTTCAGTGCAGAATTTTTGTTGGTTGGTAATATCTGGATGAGTCTAATGGAAAGAGAATACAGATGGTGACCAAATCTCCTTCCAGGCTAATGCCCAAACTCTGTCTCCTCCAGGACAACTGATGCTTCATTTCTCATGCTCATTTCTGGATGCCTCTCCCAGGGTATCTATGCTACACAGGAACAAAACAAATGAATAATCACCAAATATTATCATCACATGTTCAGTTCACATTATTTTATAGGCTGCTACCCACTTTTACTAAATATTGCTACTCTTTCTAGGCATATGGTCATACCAGTTATGCCACTGGGACATGGAAGAGTGATTAAGTGCAGAAGGCAGATTACATCTTCTGGCCATGTTTGTATATTTTTCCAATTGGGACCACTCGTTTATTTTGTTTCTCATTCAAGCACTCCCTAATTGCACATGTGATTTTCCGATGGCTCTTAACTGGTTTATAAAGATATACACCTTGCCATGGGTGACCTCTCAAGTGTCAACAGGAAATGGTGGAGGGGAGGCAGTTTACTGATACCTTTGGCCCACTTATGAGAATGTGCATTTGCATATATTTAGGCACATATTTCTGTGTGTGTGTGTGTGTGTATAAGCTAGAGAGGCAAGTAGAGTCTTGGGCTGGACCCCCCCCTCAAAAAACCCCACATGAAAATATTCTCACGAAACAAGGTTCAGCAACAGTATCTGTCAACTTTGACCTTAGGCTCTTAATGGTGATTCTTAAGAACTTGTTTTCATTCTTTGCATTTACCTCATTCCTGCTTCTTTAACATCCCACCTGCTCCTGTTAAACCTTCAGCTAAGCCTTGGAGGTCAGTGCTGCTTTTTTGTTTTTAAAAAATGCAACTGCTTGTTTTCTTCTGTGACGCTTTGCCATGGCTCTTAAGAACCGCCCTAACATTCATTTGTGCAGTTAAACGAGAATGCGTGAAGAGTTAGCACGTTGCTGCTCTCTGGCCAAATATGTAATTGAGCTAATAGCAGCTGTTCAAGCCGGATCTTATAACACATTCACATGTTCCATTAGGAGCCGCGGTCGCGAGCCAGCGGTGGAGTGACTGGCTCCAGATGTTCTCTGTGGCAGTGAAAAAAACACTCACGGGATATAACAGGGGAGATGAGGAGATGTGTTTTCTGTCACAAGAGAAGGATGAGAATCTTCCCTGGTGATTTTAAATACCCTAAAAGGAGCTCCATTTTTCAACCAGCTCTCAGCTGAGGCTGTTGGACTGTGTATAATCAGGAAGCCCTTTCTTTGCCAAATCCTCATGAGCAATCATGTCCTATGAGCTGTCCAAATGATAACACCTCAGTGATTATGTTATTATATTTTGGTTCTGGGAAACTGAACTCTGTGCGGCTGTGATGAAATCACATTGATATCATAAGGATGTAAACACCTCTGGGTGATTGGTGAACAGAGTTGCTGAATGGAGACTCTTCTTACAGTTTTCTGTTCAGGATTTACTGTTACATGCTATTTAACAATTAAATACTATTAAAGTATGTCTGGTTGTCTCTGTGTGTGGTTGTCTTAAAAACATCCTGTGGCGATTTCCTCAATTCCTGTCTGTGCCAAATGTAAAAAATTTTATAGTTTGTGCAGAGAAATTGGCCTCTGATTAGCAGCTTATAAACTACTGTTGCAGATTCTGCTGCTGGTAGACTTCGTCCAAACCAGACAGCTGTGTTCTCAAGAGAAATTTATTATCATTGTGGCTCTCCTTAGGCACTTCATGTAGAATCAAGCCTTCAAGATTTTCTCTCATGACTCAGGATTTCTCGTTTACAGCTGAATAACACTGTCAACCAATGCCATGAATAAAGGCAATGATTCATATGTTTATTTCATCATGTTTGTATTAGTTCAACTCCCATTTTGCCTGCTGCCTCCACAAAATTCTCTCTTCATTGTTTACAAGAGATCCAGAATCCTGCTGCTGAGCTTCAGTAGATCAGTTTTTGTAAAGGATCTCACTATGGATCTATTATCGGTGTAGGTTTAGGTGTGTGTGGGTGAAGGTACTGGACTTGTGTGAAATTAACCACTTATTAATGTTTGCCATAATCATGATCTTTCCCTAGCCATATTCCAGTGTTCTAGATGTCCAACTTTGACCACACAGTACATGGTTACCACATGGATATTGTAGAAAGCATGAATTTGATCAATTCTACATTATGACTTTCTGTGTCTTCGTGCTCATGTGTATTGGTTATGTGGTGTTCAGCTCCATGTGTTATTTTGGTGTGACATTTTGATGGTATTCTATTTCCTGTGGGCATGGTCAGTGATAAACTGGGTTGCAACTCTCCAGGTGTGACTTTGGTGAGGGCAGCACACAAAAATTCCAATGCCACATCAAACATGCCGTGTTGTTTTTGTCATCCTTTTTTTTTGTACTTCAAATCACCTGCATCGTCTGTTTTGCCTGCTCATCAGTCCTGGTAGTATTACTCATACTGGTTACCTGAGCCCTCGGGCTGAGGACAGCTCATTAAAGTAAGAGACAGGTGATAGAGTAGAACTTTCACCAACTGAGACAGGCGGATAAGAGTAACATTTTAAAACACTCTATGCTTTAAGATAAAAACAAGGCTTTTCAAGGGCCGCACAAATCATGGCTTCCAGGCAGACATATCTGTTCATTTTTGTCTGCTGATTCATGTCACCATTCCCATAACGCTGTAAAATGGGCAAGGAAATCAAAATAGCAGCACTTCAGAATTTAAAAGCCAGTTTTGATTTCCTTTAATGTTTTTCAGAAACATAAAGATACTAGAATTCAAAGTGCAAACCGACACTGGGCCACCGACTGCAGAGTTCCAGTGTGGAGGTTTCTCCTGTGTCAGGCAATGTGGTTTTTATGAGCCCATCTTCTCATCTGTCCTTAGTTAACACTGGTTGTATTCTCTTGTGGTGTTGGCTTATGTGGCTCTGATCTCTGGAGCTAACTGCTCCTTAAGCAGTCAGCTCAACTATAAATCTTAAATTTTAAGGAGATCTTGAATTGAGAGGAGACTTTTGCCACATCATAGCTTAAGTAGGAGGTAATTGGAAGAATTGGCGTCTGGGGAGTTTTTTTAATGATGCCGTCATTTGGGTCGCTTATGTGTTTAACGATGCTAATGTGGTTCACATCTGCTGGCTCACAGTAAAACACTTTTTCCAGTTTGATGAAACGCTGAATGCATGTGTGTCTCATGTGAACACAAGCTGATACAAAGGAAGAGCAGCTCTATCTATCATCATCTTCTTTCCATGTCACTGTCGCTCGAAGCAACATCTTCTGTCTGCTTAAACAAACATGTTGCTGATGTTTCTCAAACTGTGTGTGATGAAATTATAACACCAGCAAACATTACTGGAGCGAGCGGCAAGCAAAAAACAAAAAACAGAAAGATTTTGCCCAGCAGGCCTTAATATAAGTTTTACCCATTAGTGGTGTGCTGACACTGTGCAGACAGCTGTTGATTTATTTTTGACTGACAACAAGCCTCATCCCCTCCTTCAGCTTCCTCAACGCGTTTCTTGTCACTCCCTGCAAGAGTAAGCACATTTTGAAGACAAAGAGCGTGTGGGGAGTGATGCTGGCCTTTAATGACCTTCGGGTTGAAACAAGGGAGTGACACCGTAATGGTGTCACAGGATCCTTGGTTTACATTAACAGCACTCTAAGTAATCCAAATCTGTTTGCTGCCACTTAATGATATGGAATCAATGTCAAGTACAACATGGCAGATGACAGACAAGTGACTGCACGGTCTTTAGGTGATGTCACATCCTCCATTAGAAGGGGGGGCGGTATAGAGAGGGAGGGGGAGGCATTCCCTACATTCTTGCTGCAGAGGCAGTTACTGCTCTGTAGGCTATGGTATGGTTAAGGCTCTCACCGCAAAGTCACTGGCCAACCAACAGATCTTTACTTGAAACCTCAGTAATAAATCTTATTGAATTACTGCTGTTTTTCACAACATGACCTGCCCTTGACCATCAGCCCCTATATCCCAAAGTTTTTATAATCCAAAGAGGCCAGTTTAAAAAATTGTCTTGTCACATTGTTGACAGAAAAAGAGTGGAGACAGAGTGACACCTTTGACTTGAAAGGTTATTACATGCTCTATCCTGGTGCTAAACACAAATTGACATAACACCTTCCCACTACTCCACCATAAGAAATGCCGAAGCATCTACGTCTCCCGCAGAGTTAGCTATATAATGTTGGCATAAAGTCCCAGTTTTAATTCCAAGTGTTTCTTCTGAGCGAGGTGGGAGGAATACTCACTGGTAGCTGCAAGCTTTGTTGCTGGAACAAAACACGATTAGCCCTTTACTGAACTTTAAGGCCCATTCACACCAGGGTCTGAGATGACAAAATTTTGCAGAAAATGTCAGTAGTATTGCCAAAGTCAGCAGACTCACAAAGTGTTTGCATGGTTCAACCTGGCTGAACTTTATTGACACATGAATTTGTGTTGACCTATAGCATCTTAATGGTGCTCACCTGTCAGTGAATAGAGCTCAATAGAGCAATTTTGCGATTGTAACTGTGGAGCAAGCGCTGCTGTGACTGACTGACTTCATGAAACCTGAAAACACTTGGTCACAGGTCACAGCATCACAGTGCCACATTCTAGCCAGGCCTTTAAAATAACTGTGGATTTTGTCACTCAACCACAAATTTAGACTGCTGGTACTGTGGATTACCCTGTGAAACTTAAAGTGACCATTGAGCCAGTCTATGTTGTCATCATTCCACTGGTGCAAACTATAAAGCAAGCAAGTCCAACTACTCTGTGCAAACAGACTGGGTTGTTCAGTCCTCCTCCTAGACAACTGGAGCCATTACCAGCCACCGCAGAAACCCAAGGCTCTCTCCTTATTAAAGATTGCCTTCATCCTAGGTCGTTTTCATAAGCCCCTCTACTCGCTCCTCGCCAGTTCTTCCTCCCTTTCTCCTCCAATCTCATTCTTTGTGGGTTTGGGGTTGGCGAGGGTTAGGCGTCACAGAATTGCCCCCCCCCCCCCCACCCCCCCACACACACACACACACACACACACACAATTTTTCTCCTTCTCACTCTCCCCCTCTTCCACCTCTCTCCTTCCTTCCTTCACTCCCTTTCTCGGGACTGGGCGTTCACACTTTTTTTTAAGGCGAGAGACCTTGCCAAAGCACAGAGAGTTAGAGAGAAACAATGAGGGGAGGTTAGTCTGAGAGAACACACAGGAAGCCAAGATGTATGGGCTCCAAACCGGCCCGTACACCGGTAAGAATGTGAGCCAGCCAGAGTGAGTGCGGTTCGAGGTTCGGCCCATCGGGCTTTCTACCCAGGAACAAGGTGATTTACCTCACACATACAGAACCCGCTGAACTGAGAACCCACAGAAACACTCACTCAGACACTTGCCAGAACAATAATACACACATGTTGATATTCTAAATCCTCCATTTCCTTTTATTCTCCCACTCAATTTCATGAAAGCAATTCACCACAAACAGTCCAAAAATGTCTTCTCCATTTCCAAGTTTCTGTGTTTGACTCCAACTTGTCATAGATCAGCAAATAGTCAATGGAAACCTGCAGTGGACAGATAAGACACAAGCATGCCGTTGAGGGTTGACGGGACACACACACAACATTTTCTGACCAGTGTGTGAGTGTGGGAGGGCAGATGGACCCCTGTAGATGAAGGAGTGCCTTTGTTGATAACAGTGATGGATGGTGTTCTCGGGCTTATGAAGTTGTAGACGGTAACTGATGGTATCTGCAGACCTAAAGATGGGTCTGTGGGAAAAGGGGCGAAGCACCACACTCAAGTTATCATGTGAGGAAATGATGAAGAAAAGGACCAAGGGAAGAGGAGAGAGAGGAAAGAAAGAGATACCAGTGTTTGAACATAAGTTGCATGGAACTTCTTACATGGGGCTTTCCGCTAGCAGCCTTTCAACATAGCAACATGAAACACACGGTGGAAATGGGAGTTGGGAAGAGAACAAGAGTAATTATTGGCACAGTGGGAGTTAGAGTCATGAGGGAGTGCAGTCTGTGTAATGGGCACGTCCCCCATTCTGTGGTTTAATATGACTCATTAAAAAGAGTTTACAGAAAAATTTCAACTCTAGTTCTCACATATGTACTTTTTATTGTAGCTCTTGTACAAACTCACAGAATGAACCTGCTAAAAGCGCATCAGGTTTTCATCTCGCATACTCGCTATTGTGGCTCCTCATCAAGCATGTCTTCATATTGTACACAGATGGCAAACCTGACCTCTCGCGTGAAGGCGACCCAAAACCAAAAGGCACAAACTCTTCTTTTTCTTTGGAAGGAAAAACGTAGATCAGCGAGAAAAAAAAAATCTTCATGAAAAATGCAGCTTTCAAAAAAAATAAAAGAAAGAGGGGGAAAAAAACAAGCACTCTGAGTCTCTTCATACTGTGCTGGATGGGTTTGACTGACAACCCACCATTTCTGTGCACTGCCGACATTTGGCATCTGCAACACAGGAGAGGTCACAGGGGAGAGTTTAAGGTGGCAAAGTGCCAGCAATCAGGAAATGTGATCCAAGACGCCATGCTGCTGGGCCAAGTGTCTGCCCTTCAAACACACTGCCTGCAGTTAAAACATTACATGATCTGCAGCATGTTTATGAGAAATTTAAAATTAAATTTTGACCAAAACTGAAGCCAGGCTGTATTTGGAGAGCCTGAAGTGACAAAATGTAGCCAAAGGTCGTCTAATAAGACAAAAACATAACTTGAAGTGAAAGATAAATAGTGGATTAAAATGTTTTTTTTAAAAAAATATACTGTACATATATTTTTCATTTGTCTGATAAAATTTTACTCCATTTTGTCAGTTTTGGGACTCCACTGACTTGCAGCTAAGAGAATCTTGGTACGTTAGGTGAGGAAATGCCTTGAGGAGAGTGAAAAAGAAATTAAGGATGAATTCTTTCCATGCAGGGAATTTCCACATCCCAGTGGGTAACTATTAGACTTGTCTAAATTGTATATCTTCTGTGTCAATGGAATGTGTACCCCCCCACCAACCCCCCTCTCATCTATACAGCCCAGATCATGAGAAATAAAACCCCATTTATGCAGCGTCTTTGATTAAAAAACAGATTGCTACATGGATGTTTGTCAAATGACTGTGTAACCATAGTTTTGGCAGATAAATCTCTGTGGCCAAACTTCCAGTAAAGAAACAGTCACTGCACTGTCTTCTCCAATTTTTCTTTTTCATTTGTTTAATGTCATCTCCCAGTGTTTGTCTGTGTTTATATCATTGTCTATCTGTTTTCTTATTTACCTGTTTTTTCATTTCATTTTAGTTTTTTTTTACCAGCCTTTGCATTGCATCAACGTGATCTATAAATAAATCGATGTGACTTCTCTAAGACTGCTTGTTGGCATGTGCAGATTTATTTTAGTCTCTATGAAGTAATGCAACCAGGTGCTACCATATAGACTTGAGAGACAGGGTGAGGTAAGGATAATGTATCAGGATAATTAAAGGTACTGGATGTAGGCGTGTGTGCATGTTTGTGTGTGGCAGGCGATTGTATGCTCATGTCTGGCTGAGTCTGACTACTTGTTTGGATGTGTGCGGCATGGGTGTGAGTGTTCATGTCTTGGAATGTGTATGACTAAAGCTGCATTATGCGCCGGCTCAGTGTTACAGTGACACACAAACAGTAGTGTCAGACACACCTGTTCACACTATGTCACCTCATACAGTGACTGGTTTTAGCTCTGCTCTTTTATGAGGGGGAACCTAAAGACAGATATATATAGTATGTCTTTGTGAATCCACTTCCCCATGAGGTGAAAAAGGAGGCGATTAAGCACCACATGTGAGTTGAAACAACCTCTTGGTTGCGTGAGTTTATATACATGTATGTATACAGTACATCACACATTTGACAGCAAATGTGTCTGTGTGCCTTTATGTGTGTGCCTGTGACCGCGTCAGCAGGAAACCATAGGGTAATAACTCACATGGCCCAGTGACAGGAACCGCTGTGATGCCCAGTGTAGATACACCATCCCGGCCGAGGTGATGCCGTTCACAGCTGCCCCTTTTCCAGGAAAAACCACACAAGACCGTTCAACTGCCACCTGCCAGGCCTTTATCACCACCTCCTTGTCCTGGTGTAACAGTGTGTGTGTGTGTGTGTGTGTGTGTGTGGACATGCAGGCAAAGGGGTGCAATGTGGCCACTGGTAGCAGATAAACTGGAGGAATCGGTTAAAAGAATTGCATCATTTTAAGGATGCCAAGTAAGAGTGACAGAAATGCTGTTACAAACTGATGTGTGTGTGTGTGTGTGTGTGCCTTCATTTCCATAATGAAAATCATGTAGACCATTTACCATTTCCACACAATGAGCACACTCTCGCTCTTATTTTGTTATATTTTCTTATGTTTGATGTTCATTTACTTAACAAATTATCATCTCCAGTGAAAGGAAAACCATGGCTGTTCTTTACATTAATAATGTAATATCTTTCTCACCGTCATGTCTGGTCTGAAAGCACATTGTAATTAGACTTAGATGCCAGTTTGAAGTAGATGACTTTTCCTGAGCTTGATCAGAACCAGTTGGACCTTTTATATTCTTCTCTTGCACGCTCTCCAACCCATCACCCTATAAATCTGTCCTGTCATAATCCTCCTCCTCCAGCGTGCTGCACAAAACCATGAGATGTAAAAAGAATGAAGGCTTTGTTTAAGTTTGTTTAAGCGTTGCGCAAATCTTAAATCATCACAACTCTTTTACAGCTTGGAGAGACTAATCTTCTCACGTGTCAGAGCTCTCAGTACAAACACCAACATCAGAGAGAGACCTAGATTAAATCTGAAGCTCAGAAGAGAGAAAATCCTTTGCAGCTCTGTCGAGACAGCAAAACAAATTCTGTGAGGAGTTATTTGCATGAAGCCCTACATATGATTTCACACACGATGGGATCTTTGGAACACCGCTGGTGCTTTTATTGTTCTGCAGCAGACTTTGTTTTCTGCATGTTTAAGCTTGGCAAATTGGATGAAATAAATGAATTTATCAAATTTATCAAAATCTAGAAAGTAGAAACTAATTCATACTAAGTTCATACGTCATGCATTTGAATTAGGTGCCAAGCGGTACACACAAAATGGTCATGTATGGGGAATTCCTCACATTAGACTGTCAGATATGATTTAACTTGAGACTTTGCACAACCTCTTAAAATGTCTGTTTACCCAAATTACTAAAAGAAAAAAAAAGAATCTCATTACTTAACATTTACCACAACCTCACTCACATCTAGAGGATCAGTTTTGTTTAGTTTTTGTCAATTTGTCCAGGTGTTAAATAATCTGCATCTGCGTTTCCTGCCTTGATCCCAATACAATCGGGGTGCATGGGATTTTGTTTATGAACTATTTTAAATATTCACCAGCAGTTATTTGGGGACTGCATGGGTGTGTGCACCACTGTGAACAGTTGTGTGTATTATGGACAGAGACATATCCCAGACTCGCCTATATGCCCTGTCTCTTATCATCTCCGCTGTGCAATGATAAAGCCCCAAGCTTCAGATAATAACACTGCCCAGGCAGGCAGGAGTCCAACAAACCCCCAACGTGCAATACACACAAACCACACACACACACACACACACACACACACACACACACACACACACACACACACGTGCAAAGAAAAAATATCACATGTTGGGTCCAAATTCCACATCATACCCCTTAGATAACAAAATAGCCTAAACGAATTAAATATATAAAAAATAAATTCCAAAGTCGGTTTTATATGTGTTCCTGAGGACTTGCCATTTGAGGAAACAAGTAATAACTGCTTGGAAATCTGAGCATATTGTCTGATGTCTGCCGTCAAAGTTATGCAACTAAAAAACAATATTTGAGCCACACACAATATAGGTTTCCTCTCTCATGCTGCTTTGGGTCGTTTCAGTCTGCAAGCTGCACTGATAACACTGTTTAGGCTGGCTATTCTGTAGAGACGACTGTATGATTCATAAAAAAATGTGCTTGTGTTTTGTTTTGGTCACGAAGCGAATGAGGGATGGGGGTCCAGGAAGGGAGAGGAGAGTCAGAAGTGAAGTATATCAGTAAAAGCAGAAACTATGTACTGAGGCTTGCTGTGTCTGATACCAAGAATGACGCTTTTTCAAAGGAGTTGTAGAGGCAACAAGAGGAAGATAAAGCTTTGAATGAAACTAACAAAATAAAACCATCATCAGAAAGTCAGGAGCACGTACACCAGTATTTTGATCTTCTCAAGAGTTCCATCATTGTTTTGATCCATAATAGTACATGTTTGAATAGGAGCAAGTGAGCATCTACTTTTTTGCCTAAATCTTTTTGTTTCTCTGCCATTTTGTACATAAAAGATTTTTTTAAGAATATGATCTGAGTCTAAAGATATAAACTCAACAAGAAGAAAGAAAAAATCCAAAAGAACCCACAAACCCAGACAGATGCAGGACTATTTAAGGCACTAATGTTTGCTTTAGCCAAGTAGACAAACAAGAACCAGATTCTGCTCATGTTGGTTTAGTTGTGAGTCTGGACTCCCTCTGTCTCAAATACAGTGTGACCTGACAGTTTGGAAATTGTTAGTGCTCAGCCATATCCGCCATGAGGTGAAACAGAGGGTTGTGTGCTTGTACGCCCTGGCATGGCATGCGCCTGTGCTTTATTTTCTTTTTTAATTAAATGAAAATGAATAACAGTGACCACGGATGTGGTGTTTTCTAAAGGCTATTCAGTCATTTTGAAATATATTGTTCAAATTAACAAAATTTACTGCTGCAATGAAACATTTTACTTGGATCATGTGGAGTGAAACACTCCAGTTAGTCACAGTTTTAACACCTCTCAGCTCCCAGAGGGACATTGTTCTCCGTTTTGGACTGAATGTTTCACCGAGGCTCTGTCTGGATGGCGGAGGGTCAATTACAGCCACTGTTACAGCCATAATTCAATAAGAACACACTAAATTCCATGAAAAGGCACACACACACATATGCAGGCGAGTAGTCAATCATTTTCATTTAGACTAAAGTGCTTTTAGACACTGTGCAAAGTTTTAAGATGTTTTAGATTTTAATCCATCACAGAATACCATCAGGGAGGCATCTGTTCGGTCCCATGTTCATTCAGCATCATAACAACAACCCCAAACATACAGCCAGGGTCATAAAGAACTATCTTCAGAGACAAGAAGAACAAGGAGTCCTGCAACAGATGGCCTGGCCCCCACAGAGCTCTGATCTCAACATCATGGAATCACTCTGCATGAAGAGACTGAAGACACAGAGACTGAATAAATCCACAGAGGAACTGAAGCGAGTTCTCCAAGATGCCTGGAACAACCTACCTGCCAAGAACTTTGAAAAACTGCACAAGTATGCCCTGGAGAATTGGAGCTGTTCAAAAGGCAAAGGGTGGTCACACCAAATATCGATTTAAATTTTTTTCTGCACTTTGTATAAAGTTCATTCATAAACAAACATATTTTCATGATAATATCACCTTACTCGTAGTGTCCAAAACCTTTGCACAGTGTTCATTTAGATGTTCATTTACATGATGTAATGTAATATGCTCTCGTGCACTCTCACACTCTCTGTCACAAAAACACACACACACACACACACACACACACACACACTTTGTCCCAGTGAAAGGAGGCCCAGAGCCACGCCTTCCCTGAGAAGCCTGTCAATCATTCTGCTGCCATGACAACAGAAGATGGCCTGTGGTTGATCATTTAACCTTTTTTTAAATATGAAAAACTATTTTATAACTTAAATCTTTAATTGGAACAAATGGGCTTGAGTCTGAGGGCACAGACAGGTCAAAAATAAATCATGTTTTGTTCTTTGACAGCAACAAAAACATCGCCAGCTTTCTTCTTTAAATGGCAGGAAATCTCATCAGCCTACTGTATATCCCTCTTCAAATGGGCATTTCATTTTAAACCTTCATCCACATCCCACAAACTTTTTATCGAAATAAGCAACAACAAAAGCCTGATTGAAGTGGACCCATGAATTCCTTGGTGTGTTTGGATTTGTTGACATGATTCGTTGCACCTCTATGACCTCCCGAGCCTTTGACCCCTGTCCACAGGCTTTCTTTATCTGGTGCCGAAGGTCAACAGTCAGTGGCCAGCGTTGTCTATCATGGTCCAGACGGCATTTGCTGAGACTACAGACTGAAACCACTGAACCATATACAGGGCTCAAGCTAGACCAAACATCTAACTGCTGGCCACTGTGCAGTTCTTTTTAGTGTAGTGTGTAGAAAAAGGTCATTAATTAGAAACAACTCAACAAAACCTTGAGCCCCCCATGGAGACTCCTAAAATGTCCCCACCTTTAAAATTTGTGACACACAATTGAGAAAGTGTCCCAGACGCATAAACATCACAAGAGCTTGAGGTTGTTTTCCCTGTAAGAATACCAGCTCCTTGGCCACTGCTGTGTTTACTCACACTGTTGGTTTTCCTTCTGTCTGGTTGAGAAACAAGCATTCCCACACAGATGAAGCGTGAAATGGCATAGGGGCACTTCTTCCCCTTTACCTGTTTCTAATTAGTTACTGTCTTCTATGAGTCATCTGAGAGAAGGGAGTCATGACATGGCTTGCATAATCTTTCTCACACAACTGCTTGTACACACACACACACACACACACACACACACACACACAGTGGTTTCACATGATGATATGATGAGATTACAATAAATACAACAACGTAGTGTGGACATGTTCCATTTATTGTCCAGACATGTGGTTCAGACATGTCCTGGAGTTCATTCTTTCTTTTTAACTTCAACCTCTGTGAAGTTACCAGCAGTGTTATACCTAAATGCAACATTAACATTTTAAGAATTGTCATTGTTTTTGTTTTTATCACACTGAGGCACAGTGAAGTATCTGCATTTGCCTTTGGTCTCTAAATATTTGTTTGCACTTGGCTGCATCATTCGAAGTTGCTTTAGGAGCAATGCTGATCGATGTAATATACAAACTCTGCACTCAGTTAAAAACACCCATCTGACTTCCATCTAACTCAGACTGCTCCCAAAGGATGACAGTAAAACAAGTGAAATCAAGTGAAACGGCTGCTATCATTCAACTTGGTGGCCTGATGCCGATCATAATTACTGATGATGTGCTTACAGTAAAGCCTGGGCCAGCAATAATTGTGGGAAGTAATATGTGCATGCAGACGATGAGTAAGCATGCAAGAGACATTTGCAATGACATTCACACACTCTGACACACTTGGAAAGACATTGCACTCGATTTTTAGAAAGTTTAATGTTTGACTTTATTAATATTCATCATTTTTACAGTTGCAACAAACCTTTCGGTTTTTGAACCATTTTAAATCTCAGGAAAGAGGCCAAATAAAGCCTTATTAAAGAATAAGGCTGTTGTTATTCACTATTTTTCTTACTGTAAATAAATCCAGTGAAAAAAGACCAACAACAATAATGTGTTCTTCTTTCAGTACCCCCTGACTTCTCTCCTAAGGCTTTGACCCTCCAACATAAGCCCTTTGATTTCTACTGAGATGTAAAACTTGAAGGCAGGTCCCTAATGTCGAGTTTAGTTTTAAATATATCATTAAACAGTGGGTCACTGTAATTTCTTTGTAGAAATGAAGCAAACAGAATTGTCGTGCAAACAATTTTCAGCTGTGGATTAAGAAACACTCGGTGCCCAGGTTTGTTTTGATGAAGAAACATGTCATCCTGTGCAAACAGTGTGGCTCACTGATGGTGGTTTGCAGAGGAATTAGCTGTATCAGGCTTTGGCTGCACAGACTATTAAATGGGGATTTGTTGGGGGGGATTTGAGGGGATTAGTTGTCAATTAGGAAAGACTAGAATAATGCCAGACTTAACTTTTACAAGAAATTTAAAGAAGCCTGTTTTTCAGGTTCCAGACGGCAAATTAAAAAAACCTTCAGGTGGGAATACTGTTTATCCTAAGTGAGTGTCAAGGTGGGAAAAGTAAAAATACAAACAAGATGGTAGTGCTGATTGGAGCGTTGAAAGGCGCAACTGCACGGCACTCCAAGGACAGCTGGTAAATGTGGTTTTCTGTGCTTCATATGTCCTTGAAAACACAAGCTGTACACATAGCACACTCTGGGGAATTACAGCAGATCCCTATATCAATGCAACAATGTCCACACATGATGTTGCTGCTGGGTGAGGGACGTTTTAGTAGAGTGTTTGTGATCTGTGTGTGAGCGTGTGTGTGTGGGTGTGTATGTCTGTTTTACAGTTTGTCTTGTTTAAGTATGTAAGAGGTACTATATGACTGTGTGTGTGTATAAGTTATTGTACTGCATAGTCATCAGGGAGGGTGGTGAATGTTAGCTGAAGGAACAGCTAGGGGCCACTTTATTTTTAAGTAAAACGAGTAACCTCCACCCACCACACCTCTTTAGCTATACACACACACCTGCAGGACCTGAGGACAAGAGGATCTAATATATGCCAACTGCTCTAACTTCACAGACCTACAGGTAAACTGTCCCTAGACACTAATCCCTGTGCAGGTGTGTGTGTGTGTGTGTGTGTGTGTATGTGTGAGAGAGAGAGAGAGAGAGAGAGAGAGAGAAAGAGAGTATGAAAGTGTAATAGTGTTTCATTATGTGGATTTAGAGTATATAAAGTACAATAATCTATATGCCAGTTGGCTGACTCCTAGCACTCCCTATACAATAAAAACGTAGACATGAGAGTTCCCCGTTTACTTTTTATGGCCATCCACGTGGGAGGAACCTCTACAGTCAGATCCAGATGGGGGAGAGTTAAGAACAACTTCAAGAGTGTGGTTTTCCCTGAAAGCACAGATCATCATGAGACACCACAGGCAAAGATAAGAAAAGAAATGAAAATTGTGGTGTCATCCCAAAGGATGAGCTCATCAGTCGTTATAGAGTCACTCAAGCCTATAAATCACATCTCAAACATCAACAAAGTGTTCCTCTGTGGGAACTTTACTACTATGTAAAGGGATTAAATGTTTAATAGCTCAGCTCTTTTTAAAGAAAGACTTCCTCTCTCTCCAAGCAAATGTGCCCTGTCTTTCTTAAGTAAGACAAACCTGTTTCTCAGAGGGTTAAGAAAGAATGGGCCTCTAGTCACAACATGACCTCTGGCTGCACACACCAGTGGTCACAATCATAAAACACATTTCCACTGCCAGCCTGCATCAGATTTCTTATATAGGTTTGTCTTAACATTGAACAAGACTTTGTGGAAATATGAAATATTTTATTTTGATTCTTTTGAACTTCTTTATATGCTGTTGGGTAGACTCTGCTCTAATAATACCTCATATTCTATTAGCTGCAGATATGTTCTGCATGTTGAAAATAACCACTCATCATAGCTGTAAGATAAATGTAGTGATGCAAAAATGACAACATTAATTGAGTGCCCTCCAAGTATGAAGAATCAGAAAATGAAAATATTCAAGTTAAAGTACCTCAAAATTGCACTGTAGGACAGTGAGTTAATGTACTCTCCACCTCTGAAATTTTGTTTTTTTAACTATAGCAACATAAAAATCTCTAATTCCTATATACTTCTACTTCTGGGAGGAAAAGCCTGGGCCCCTGGAAACAAATTAATCTCACTGTATTGACAGTGCAGGGAGTTCAATACATTCATCTTTGAACCTTCATAGATTGCAAACTATACATCCAATTTCCTGTGATGGAAAGTGTGCACTCAGGTACAATATGGAGATATTTGTAGCCTACTTGAATATTTCCATTTCATGCTTATTTCACATGTCTGATGCACTACATTTCAGTGAGAAAGTACTTTTTGTTGTTAATGCCTTTACAGACGACTACTGCAGGACTTGCATTTGTGCATTTACTGTGTGGTATGACTACTTTAGTTGTCGTACAAAAAAGTCAGGATAATGCTGCTGCGATGTTTGCTCTTTACCTCCCTGTGCACAGTGCGAAACAACAGCCCCCTCTAATGTCTGTAAAGCGTACTACGTCATAAACGTTGCGCTGCCGGCGCTTCATTCCCATTGGCCGCTTTGGGCCATGTGACCATAACAGAATCATGGCGGCCGCAGCTGCAGTCCGGTCGAGCATGGGGTTGACATTAAGACTCTCTCGAGTTATACCGGACTGTAGTACATGTCCATTGTACAGGTTAAAGAGCTGTCTCAACAGTGGGGCTAATCTGCAGAGGAGGGGATCATTTGATATTTTCCGCACGACAAACCGACATTTACAGACTAGTATGGGTGAGTGGTGCTGCTTGCTAATACTTTTAGCCCTAATCGGATGCTGGTTACACGCTCGGTAGTATCGCTTCACTTTGAATAAGTGGTATTAAGTTATCTATCATGCCAGAGATTAAGTAAAGCTTAATTTGGCTGTGAGATGGTCAAAGTAGGTCAGCAGTTATTCGATTTGAAGGTCCGCTCAATAACGCTTGTGTAACTTCGCTTCAGCTTTCCCAGATGGGGTTATGAAATTTAGTGCAAGAAGTCAAACATCACTCTTATCCTCCAGGGTGAGGCGGAGCTAATCCCACCACCTCACTGTCCTGATGTCCTTTCTTTTTCCCCAAAGGTCTTTACCATAACGAGGAGGGGAGTTCCAATGCTGAGGAACCAGAGGATGTGTAAGTTTACTTTATTATCATAACATTGTGAATACGTGAGGTGGCATCTTGTATTAATCAATGCATCTTGTGTGGTCAGAAAAACTTTTATCTGTCAGCTGCATGGTGAGCACTGACCCAGTTAAAGCATTTACCTGAACATGATTTACGATGTTGTTCCTCTACTGCCGGTGCCATTTTAAACATTAAAAGAGCAGAGGGGGTGAATGAAACTTGCTAAAAAGTGATGAACTGTGATTCACAAACTGTTATTGTGAATATTTTTTATTCATCTTATACCTTTCTTGATCTGTTTAGGTTAAAGGCACAAGATATTTTGCAACTCATTCAACAGAGCTCTGTTCTGTGCTGTTTTAGGGTGAATGTGGTGTATATTGATCGATCTGGCCAGAGGATACCAGTCAAGGCCAAAGTTGGAGATAATGTTCTGTATCTGGCTCACAAGCATGGAATTGAATTGGAAGGTGGGCATTAACGCAGTTGAAACTTGCTCTTAAATATTTCATTGAAGCATGGTTTTAAGGCAATTGTTGCAAATTATTTGTGTTTCTGTTTTATTTAGGAGCCTGTGAGGCATCGTTGGCCTGCTCAACGTGTCACGTCTACGTGAGCGCTGCTCATTTTGACACACTGCCAGAACCTGTTGAGCGGTAGGTTTGCTGCTGCTGATAACTTTTTTTTAACCATGACATTTTAAATCATGTCGGGTGAAAGCTAGATCGCTGTGAATACTGACAGAGTTGTTTGGTTGTTAGTGAGGACGACATGCTAGACATGGCGCCCATGCTGCAGGAGAACTCCCGGCTTGGATGCCAGATCATTCTCACGCCAGAGATGGACGGCATTGAGCTGACCTTGCCCAAAGTCACCAGGAACTTTTATGTGGACGGCCATGTTCCCAAACCTCACTGAGAAGAGGCACAAATGATGGAGAGGGGGACTTGAAAATGAGGGTGTTGCTCGATGCCACGTGCGCTCGTTAAGTTAAGAGGGTGACCATGAAGATGTGCACAGTGAGGATGGTGCAGCCCGTAGCAACTCCCAAGACCTCTGGCTGACTGACAGATTCCAGTTACCTAATGACATGACAGGCCTACAGAGGAGATCACTGAAGGTAAAATTAATGGTTACTTCCAAAAAAAGTGGCGATGGTTCATCTGATAAAGTATTCATTTATATGGAACATTCTCAGGCAAGAATTAAGTCAGCATTTAATCTCACAAACTGTCCTTTTGTTGAAACAGAGAATTTAAGAGACATTTCACTATTGTGTCATAAACAGCAGTTTAACAGTACATCATCATGTCCTTGTCGGAAACATTCCTTGTTACAGCTCCTATACGCACAAGTATCACAAAATGTTGTTTATAGTCATTTTGGCCAGTTCATCATTTCACCTTTTTAATTTGTCAGATATTATATGCCTGGCATTTACTGTCATTTTTATATACCAAATTCATTTGTAGGTGTTGCGGTGACTTTTCAATAAATAGCTACTGACTATAGTTAGCCTAAGTCATAAACCTCAGAGTTTTCTTCTGCATAGTACAGAAGAAGCCATGTATTATAATGAAAGGCAAATGTTGTGTCGAGCTTAAAGGATCATCACTCAACAAATCAGAGTTGAGAGCAACCGTCGCATTTTATTCACTACAAAAACATTTGAAAACTTTGAGGTGAATTCTGTGTCAAAGTTCAGATAGGGGAAACAAGCATTTTAAAACACTTCCTGTCTGATTACAGTGATGGCTGCTTGATAAGCTGATCTGGTTCCTGTGTGAATCAATCCAGATCTGGGTGAAAGAGTTTGTTCTGACACTGGTTGGCTTCAGGTGTGGAATAAGTTTACCATATTTACCTTTCACTTGTACTTGTTCTACTGTACTTGTCCAACTTAACGCACAAATGTAAATGAATTGTGTATATTGTATTAAAACAACATATTTAAAGTTGTACAATAAAATCAGTTAAAAAAAGTTTTACAGTGCCCTCGTTATCGAGCGACCGTTAAACACTATCTGTAAGGACTTTAAAAGGACAAAAAGTTGAGTTAGTTTGCATTTGTTTTAACCAACCCTTAATAAGTAACGCTGGTTGGTTTTGTGAGCAGCAGGTGTCCATCCTTGGTACAGTCTCTCGAAAAGGCACATGTGTTGTCGCCAAGTTTTTTTTTTCCTCGCAGCAGCTACCAAGTGAAACTGGAGCCCGGGGTGGCCGACACGTTTATGCACTAGCAAGTGCAATCGACCAAACCCAAAACACCCGTGAAACTGCATCCAGGTCCAAAACACGGATCCGGTCATTGCAACTAGCTCCATCAGTTTGAATCGCTAGCCGGCACACTTCATCTTCATGATCGACTCGGCAGATCGAAGGTGAGCAACAGCTGCGGTTAATTGGGCGGGCTTTCCGTGTCGAATTTTAATTCCGAACACATTTTTGAAATGTCCCTCAGGCCCAAACGTTAAAAGACACGTTTCGCCGGAGAGGCCACGACAGGTCAAAACAGATCGAAACAAAGATCGGGCGAGTGTTGTAGGATCACAGCAAATCGATCAGATTGTACGATGCTAAATTCAAAACTGCGTGCTTGATGATGCACAAAAGAGTTGCGTATAAACTATTAAGCTGACCATCCCGCTTTGCTTTGACTGGTCCAGCGCATCTAGACCCAAGTTGAACAACGGTGATGTCATTTAATCGTAGAAACGCTATTTTAACGTCGCAGCCGGTTGTAAATACGTTTACACAGATGCCGATAAACACTGTATCAATATCAGTGCGACCTGCTCCTGCGCTCGCGACAGTCAAGCCCCAAATGCCCGCGAAAGCTCGCAGGAACTAGAGAACGGCACGAGCTCCATTCGTGTTCCACAACACATTTAAACTGTATCCGAAGGCGCCAAGTGTTGTTACATTTCTTCCGGTGAGTTAAATCAGTTACGTTTTCGGAGAAAAAAGAAGTCTCCTCTCTTGAAACAGGCGGCTTCATGACATGTTTTTGAAAATAATAATAATAATTTCATGGAAAAAGACAACTCGACCTCGTTAAAGCTATTAAGTAACATGAAAAAAATTTAAACCATTTTTTTAGAGAGCAGACCACATTGCACAAACTATCCCTAACTCTAAGTTCATGTTATCACACAGCCTAACTGTCCACAAAAAATAAAACAATAAAAAAAACCCAACCCTTCAGCACTGCAGTAGCACTAGCATACTTTCTGTCACAGCGGTATTTGCATAGATGACTGTATGACCTGTAACTCAAGTACAGAAGCTCCTGGTATCGGTGTGGCTCGAATAATTTAATATTCTGTGTTGTGCCCATGTTTGAAATGCAATTTGAGCCACAGAATAGTGCTCTCTAACTTTTTATAGCTGTTATTAGCCATATTCCACCTCTTATTGCAGAGTGCATGTCGATGAGATGTCCAGCTTAAGAGCAGTTCATTTGAAAACCTAAAGACATTAACTGTACTGTTTTATGGGGGATGGGTTAGAGTCTGACGAATGAACGTAATTCTGTGTAGCCAGACTTTGATCATCTTATTCCCTCTTTTGTTAATCATCCCACTACCACCTGAAGGGGCTCTGACTGCCCAGGTTGGAAGCTGTTGATCTGAAGGCCGTTTGTGTTCATTTCTGATGCAGACACTGCCTCAGCATGAGCACAGGATCGAGGACGCACGCTAGCTTTATCCAAGGAAACCAGAGCGCGGTGGATCAAGATGACTCCCGCTCTGCACTCTTCTACCTTTTCCAAGAAGTGTCCAGGCTCGCGTCTCCTCTGCACAACAGCTTCCTGGGTACGGATTCACCCTCCGAATGGCTTAATGAGTCACCTGGGCGGGATAATTTCATCGTTTCAAAGGAAGCCAATGATACACACTTCCTTCAGACCTTGAATAGTTCCTGCCAGCATGGTTTGTCTGACGTGCCACCTTATAATCAGGTGAACAAAGCGAAAGAGGAAAACCCCAGCAGCGAGGTAACCACCCTGGTCGAGTCGCATTGCGTGTGCAACAGCCCCTGGAAAGTGCTGACTCTGATCAACCTCCAGTGTGAGAGGCTCCTTCATCAAAAACATGTAGAGGAGTCTGACCCGAGTTCAATATCGTCCACCACAAATCCAGGCCATCCAACAGCCAAGCCATCAACGGCTGCGGCAGATGTCACAGAGCAGGGGATGAGGGGTGACTGTGTAAATGTCAAATACACTTTAAGGCCATCTCCTATTGTCCATAAGAGACAAGTAATCACAGCCTCTGCCGGTGAGGATGCGAGAGGGGACTGCAGCGGAGGAGCCAGTGTTTCTAAACCACAGTGCTGTGTGAAAGACTCCAGGGTGGGTTGTCTGGATGCGCCACAGACTGCTGAAAGAACAGACGCTGCTACATTGGAGCCGGTGGACGATGCCAGAGCATCTTCTCAGCCTCAACACTGGGGCAAAAGGGAGATCGAGTTCAGTGTTAACAGAGAGCTGGAGTGGAACCAGGAGTGTGAGAAGGATTGTTTCTCCACTGAACAGGATATTTTGGATGTCCCCTTCTATGAAAATACTTTGTCACGAGTGCGCATCCCCAATGCATCCCTTGATAACCAGCTGACCTTTAATTTAAATAAAGACACAAGTATGGGTCTGTCAAAGTCAGCGCTACCTCTAGACTACAATGCAAACGTCACTTTGACCATGGAGACCCCACCTCAGAGTGCTACCCTGCCGTCTTCGCAGTCAGCAGCACTCCTCTTTAATGCTGCAGAGGCATGTCGCTCACTCCCAAAAACAGATAACAAGAACACAGGATCTGAACTAGAATATATGCATGCTTCCACAGAGGACAAATCCCACCCAGTTGGACGACTGAAATCCTCTGCAACGGTGAATCCACAACTCAGGCCAGTGCAAGAGGAGGACATTGCCCATCCTCCGTCTTCCCAGCCATGGAGAACCAAGAATCCCAGAAAGCAGCCTCATCCCAGTCGGAGTGCTGACATCCAAGACCCAGACTTCCAGGGCGTGACGTTCAGGATGGGCACCGAGTTGGATGACAGCAGGGAAGAGTGTCGGCTCCTCATCACTTCAAAGTACAGGTACTGACCGATTTGGTACATCTCTGTGGGAATTTTGAGGATGGTCATGTAAACTTACATTTCATGCACACGTGTTGCCGGTGTCTTCTGCGTGTGTACACATTGCAGCAAGGAGCTCCGCAAGAGCGTGAGAAAGCCACGGCTGAGGACAAGGGCCTCCCAGAAATCCCTTAAAACTAGCAGTTCCGATGAGGAGAGTGAGCCGACCGCCGCTGTTTCCAGTGAGTAACACTTGAGCACCCGCGTCGTCTTGTTAAAGCCACGTTGACCTCGCTACAGGCTCTCCAAACAGCAAATTTGGAGTCCTGACAATTTAGAACAGTTATCTCATTCAAAAATGTTCATGCATGGTGTTAAGTCGAGTTAATTTGATTCACAGAGCCTAAAAATCACAGGTTTGTCTCTGAAACAGGGGAAAACTTTAAAATGAAAGCAGCAGCATTGCTGATGAATTACTTGAAATAAGATTGTCATTCGGGCTATTTATTTCTACGAAACGCCACCCATGTCCTCCACTAGGGGGTGCCACTGCATCAAAACATGCAAGTGGCCGGCATCGCTGAGGACAGGTGTTACACATTTGATAAGTATTTAGGGAAACTGCTGTGCAAACATCCTAAGACCATAATGGATATCATGAGAGCTACACTTAAGGCCAAGAGGTAAATGCAGAGGAAAGGGAGGAGAAGTGGAATATAAATTCAAACACATCCACTGTGCAGGCACTACTCTGAGTCACTGCGTGTCCAGTAGCAGGAGTCTCAAAATTCATTTCAAGTCATTTCTAATTCGTTACAGTGATTGACGATATGTGTTGCTTATGCTTGTATGCTTCTCCTTTTAGCAAGCAAACAACATTACAAAGTGTTTATCTCTAACATTCAGAGACCAGACGGCGAAGACTCTTATCTGACTCCAAAACGACATACAGCCGTATGCTGCAGTGGTAGTGACTAACTAGAAAAGGCACCGTATGTATGCGGTTGGATTTTAAGCCCGCCATTCCCTAGAATGTCGAGTCGCTTTCGCTAATGAGAACATCTTCACCCAGTGGATGTTATCGTTTTTTTTTCAGTCAGTCATTGTTTGTCATTTGCGTCTGTCACACAATGACATCAAATAATGCCTTATACCCTCCTAGTCGTACAGATATCCCATTGTTACCGTTACTTTACAAAAGCTTTAGGCTGTACTTTCTTTTTTCTTCTCTCTTTTTTTAAAAAATGACAATCCGTTTCTGTTCTGTTCCATCAGAGGGTAAAGTCTGTGCATCGTGCTGCACCAGGAAGACCCCCATGTGGAGAGATGCGGAGGATGGGACCCCACTCTGTAATGCCTGTGGGATAAGGTAGCTCAAAATATCGCTGGATGTAAAAGTTTGTTGTGTTTTTTTTTTTCAAACACATAAGGATGTTGCTCTGGCAGTGCACATGTCTGATGCATGAGTTTCTCATCTTCTGCTGAGCTGCAGAAATTTCAGGAATTTCATGCATAAGACATTTTTAACTGCACAGGATACCCATGTAAGTTTTCCATATCAGACTGCCCACTGATATAATAACACTGCTTTTGGCTCACTGCCCAGCATGGTTTGCATTAAACTCTTTGTGGATTCAGCTACAGTTTGCCCAGTTGCGTTCATTTAAGTGCCACAAACAGGTTGCAGGAATGTACTGGAGTAAAGTCAATTCAAGTTTTTTTACTTACCGCAGGAGATGCATGAAGCACTCATTGCAAAATGCATTCATCTACTTATGTTTTCTCTTTCATAATCTTATTCAGCAGAAATAAACTAAATTTGCTTCTGGATCTTCGTTGCAGGCAAAGGACTTTAATCGCCCTTGTATTTTATATATTTTTAAAATTTTTTTGCCAGGTATAAGAAGTACAGAGTCCGCTGTGTTAACTGCTGGCATATTCCAAGGAAAGAGAGCAACTCCAACTCATGCTGCTTCAAGTGTGGAAACTCGGTGAGACTGACCTCAGCTCAGCGGAAACACACCACCTAGGGAAAATACACAGAGCAGAGATATTTTATGTCCACATGTGACAGAGCTGTAAACACAAACGCACACTTTTGCACACAACAGTTGGACTATATACTGCCTTCTCCTGTAGTTCTTAATCCTCTACCAGCACACTACAGATGTGAATGCAAAAATGAAAGGCCGGCACCAGCCTCCTGTATTTTACTTGACTGGGGGGGGATTTAAATTAGTTTCACTGCTGCAAAGTTGCACTTGAGGTAACAGGAGTTGTTTACTCGGGCTCTACGGGTGCCCTTTAGGTGCCGCATACATCACAGGACAACAGGTAAAAAAATATAAAAGATGGGTTAAAAAAATAACTGTAAAATTAAAATCCTCTGAAATTCCATGGTCAAAACTTAAAAATGGACGGCATCTGAAAATGACCTGTACTTCAGTCTTTATTGCACTGGTCCCGTTGGCGCCACCGGACCCGTGTACGTAGCCTTTGTGACAGAGCTCATGCAGTTGATTGGTTTGTTTTTCCTCTGTCTACACAAAGAGGGATACACTGCACAGCACAGGCAGCGTTTGCAGCAGAGCTGGGAATCATTTGCGACTGCAACTGCACTGCGTTGCTACTATACGACACATCCAGTGGAAAGTTGAGTCGTAATTGTTGTCAGTTTTCATCGAAGGAGCTTCAGAGTTGCTGGTTTATAATGGCCAGCAGTACTCAACAGCTGCAACAGAAAGTTATTTTTGCACGGGACCAAAGACTGCAACCTGAGCTCAGTGATGTGTTCACTCATATCAACTGCATTCACTTCTCTCGGCCTTGGCAGCAAGGCTGTCTGCCGTGTTCAGTACACACGTATTCAGTTACACAAGTTGAATTAAGTTATTTATTTTTTGTTGTCTTTGTCCTCGTTTTCTAATTGTGGATGTTTTCAGAGGATTCGGTTTTCTTTTTCTTGGTGTTTATTTGGGTTTGTTGCTGGTTACATTGGTGCACTGATTTCCTTTGCATGGCTGTATTTTGTGAGTAAGTAAAAAAAGGGTTTGTGTGAGCTTGCATGGGTTTTGGTCTGTATTAAATTCAGTATGAAACATCCACTTGTGTTTCTTGTGTGCAGCTACGTAAGCGGGGCTTGGACTCAATATAAATACTCTTACTGAAGAATGCGATGATGATAAAATAGTGTAATAGTTTCAGAGTAGTTTGGGGTATGCACATCATATTTTTCTAATGGGAGGTACGGGGACGAATCAATCATTAATGAGACTTCCCACAGTTTCCTCAGCCCACCCTGCAGTACAGGCCCCTGTGCCAAGTGGGTGGCCTCACGCAGATTGATACAGTGCAGCTATTATTTCAAAATGGATTACGTCTTCTTCTTATTAGAAACAGCCAGGGAGAGTGAGAGAGAGAGAGAGAGAGTTGCTTTTCTCACCACAAGCAACCAGGAACACTGACGGAAATGAGCGTCACGCAGGCCAAGAACATAAAAAGGTACAAGCAAGCTCAATAAAATGAACGGGCTCCCCGCCCTCCCTTTTAATAACTGAACATATTTCATTCCAAAGCAGTTTCACCTGCTGTGGCTGTATCTACATCGATTTTAACCCATAATGAACAGCGGTAGAAAGTAACTGTTGTTGTTACAACAGTTACTTCATGGATGAAGTTTGTCCCCCCCACACACACACACACATAAACCATTTGGCAGAGTTTCTAAAATAGGACTAATTGCTGCAGATTAAAGTTCCCACTAAGGAAGTTAAAAGTGGTTCTGAATTCGGTACTGAATATCTCTTCCAGCAAGTACCTGTAAGTACGTCAGACCCGTGAAAAGGAATACATAAATTCTTAATAAATTACTAACATCTTCGGTATCATTAGTTAATGTTCACTGCCATAGAGGACCATTCATAATCTGAGCCGTTACGTCTCACTCTGAGCTCGTTGCTCTTGGCTTGTATCGTGTTGTTTTGATGGAGACAGACTGTGTAGGAGGAGGAGGAGGAAGGAGAAGAGGAAGAGGAGGAAGTTTAGATGCAGTCCGATGCGCAGCTTTTTGTGAATGGGGGGGGAGGGTTGCGCCTGCTCTGTCCCAGACGGGCGCTCACATCGCCTGTTGGTGCTGCCGTGTGCCAGGGGACACTCTCGAGGACCATGACCTTGGACTGCGTACGCATGGAGGAGACGGACGTTGACGTGGAGGGACAGACGGGCCGTCGTGAAGATGCGAGGAGCACATATTTTTCACTGTTAGATGAGACGAATGCGGATTTAGAGCAAGGCGCCCTGCCCTTCGCTCCTGAGGTGCGGGAAGAGGGAGGCTTTGCAGTCCGGCTACAGGACGGTCCTGGCAAGAGGAACGCCCCGGTGAAGCCCCCGTACTCGTACATCGCTCTCATCACCATGGCCATCCTGCAGAGCCCGAAAAAGAGACTTACACTCAGCGAGATATGCGATTTTATCAGCCAGCGCTTTGTGTATTATCGGGAGAAGTTCCCTGCATGGCAAAACTCAATCCGCCACAACTTGTCTCTAAATGACTGCTTCGTCAAAATGCCCCGGGAGCCCGGCAATCCCGGGAAGGGGAATTATTGGACCTTGGATCCCATGTCGGCTGATATGTTCGAAAACGGGAGTTTTCTTCGGCGGAGGAAACGCTTCAAGAGGCAACAGTTCTTTCTGGGGACGCTGAAGGACTCCAGGGCGCAGGAGCGCAGCCTGCTGCCTGTTGCTCCTCTCCTCGGGGCGCAGAGGCGGAGTTCTTGTCTCCAGGGTTCAGATGTGTACCGCGAGCTGGGCTTAGGGTGCCTCAGTAGTTCCAACATCCCACCTGTGCGCAGCATTATACCTGCGCTCTCGTCGCTCCTCTCCAAGAGCTTCCCCTCTCGTTTAATCGACGAACACTTGGAGCCGGGACGCCTCGCCGTTGTCCCACCTCTGGCACCAAGCACCTCGTTCATGCCTCCCGTCTCGCTGATACCCAACTACCCCGTCGCTCAACTGTCCCGTTTCCCCAGTGGGATCATTAAAATCTCGGCTAATTTAATTTAAAGTAATCCAACGATGCCCATATGAACTCGCGGAGAAATGAACGGAAACGTCTTCCTTTCAACAGTAAACTCATGATACTTCATATCACACGTACTTTGAATCTTTAGTGCACTAAAATTGGCTGAGGCCGTCACGATGGCCTCAGCTTGCAAACACACATCTTGCATTTAGCAACGTGTTTGATTGAAGCAAATGCTGAATAACTGATATTTTTTACAGCTTTTGAATTTTTTGGAATAAAGAAGTGATTTGTGATTTGTGATTTTTCATTACCATAGACACGATCAAATAATGCAGGCATTTAGCCGATCCTCTCAGCCACTATTTTACATTTTACATTTTAATTGTCTTTTTTAAAAATAAGACCCAATTGAAAGATGTGTTTGAATTGCACCGGAATTAAAATAACAAAATATAAGTTACAATATAATCATAATATTTATAATAATAATAACAATAATAATAATAACAATAATAGTTGATCAGTAATAGGCCTATGGAATAACTGAGAAACAGAGCCTCAGACAATCCAAATGTACAACTTCTGGGATAGACCAACAGCCATTTGCACAAACGAACCTGCAGTCTGCTGGTTTGAGGACAGGAATAGATCTTTTTTTTTTTTCAAATATGACGACATTGCTTCGTTTATTTTATGGCGCAGTGGATGATTGAGCTGCTTTGTTATGAGAGTGGATATAAACACGAGAGATCGCAAAAGATCTGAGCATGCATGTGACCAATTTCCCTCTACTCCTCTCGTTTATTAACTATTACTGGTTGTTTGTGTGTGTGTGTGTGTGTGTGTGTGTGTGTGTGTGTGTGTGCGTGTGTGTGAGCGAGCGAGCGAGATTTCTTCCACATCGTGTTTGAAGCAGGGCCCCGCTTTTAGTCAAAACAGGCCTTCATGATACAACACACGCGGGCCTTGTGAGTCTCTGCTGCAGCTGAAATAAGCAGCACATGTCTGTAGCAAAGTTTGCTCTGTCCACTGTCCGCATGAGTTTTAAATACAGCTTGTCATCTGGATGTCAGGTGTTGGTAAATACACAAAGACCTAATTCTATATCAATAGCCCAATTAGAAACCGACCAGTAAAATGCATTATGAGTGTTGCATTTATATGTATTATCATTATTTTATATTATATATGTATGTGTATAATGCATTTCCCTCTACTTTTTCAGGTGTAAAGACCATTTATTCACAACAACTTGACTTTTTGAAACATTTGAAGGTGCAAGGACATTTATTTCAGTCCGTCAGTAAAGCCTTTTTTTCATTTTTGTACAATTGTGCATGTTTTCACAGTTAAAGAAGTACAACCAGTTTTACAATGCAGGCTGAACGGTTTATTTTTGCGCTGTAGGTACTTTTATCCATTCCATAAGGACACTGGCTAAATGTGTGGAGGAAATCTCTCCCAGGATTTAGGTGCTGGTGTAAGTGTGATGTGGTTCACAGGAGATCTTCTGCCATCTGCGAACAGCTGCCTTCCACCTAAAAACCCCTCAGGGAGCAGTCCGCTTTTCCTGGCACACTTGGTCATACTGGAGTTTGATTCAATTATAGCACGCATGCACGCTCATAGTTCTCTTCTAGGAAAAAAAAAGTCTCCATATACTATATCTCTATGAAGTGCGCCATTAATGCAGTTAGTAAAGAGTGAGCCACAGCCCCTGATACAAGCTTTGACAGGAAGTATGATGGAGTATGTAGAGTCGAAGAAAGGGGGCTCCCTCTCCAGTGCCTTAAACCCGAAAGAGACAGATACGAGAGGCTTATGGCAGAGCAGCCCATGAGCTCATCATTTGTTTCACCGCAAATAAAAGAGAAGACAGTATTCAAAAACCATTTTGACCAAGAAAAATGAAAAGATGAAACTTTTGTATTGATAAAAACAAAATGGCCTTAAGTCAAAAATAATGATATTGTACCTCAAAAGTATGAGTCTTGAATGCTGAATGATTCAAATCCAGTAAATCAAGTGTTTGAGAGTTTATGTCATTGTTTTGATTCACGAAGAGTATTTGATTTTAGTCATGAGTAACTTTACATTTCCTGCTGGAAATGGGCTTCCATACAAAAGACAAAAGAAAGTGAGTGTACGCTTCGAAAAATAATAATAAAACAAATCCACAAGGCTGAGAGGGACAGGGGACAATCCAGTTTATTTCCATTGACCAAACTTTTCAAAAAGCTGTGATCAGATGTGCTCAGTATAGTTCCTCAGTTCTTGTTCAGAGCTGCTGGATGTGTGGCATGGACGAATGTGTCTGATTATAGTCAGGGCTTGACATGAACAGCAGAAAATAAGAGGAGTGCAAAAATAGTCCTATTTTCTCCATCTGTATTCAAACCGCCAAACAAGCAGAAACTGAGAGCGGCAAAGCTCAGACAGTTGGTAAAATGATGTAACCAGCTCACCCTCAGTCACCCATTAACTCATCTAACACTTTTGAGAATTTGTCTTTGTGTGCGTTTCTGTGTTTTGTTCGGTATTCTTGCATAACCCCACCCCACACACACACACGCACAAACACACACACACACACATATCTCCCATAAAAGTAGTTTATTGGTCAGCAAATGATACACAGCTGGATTTTGAGGAGAAAAGAACAACACATCTGGAGAAATGAACCGGAAGCAAACACTGAATCTCCACAGGCATTGTGACAGTCTTTGATGAAGGGACATTTAGTTTAGTTTAGTTCATCTTTATTTTTTTTTTGTAATTCTCATGCAACTTGGTCCTGGCACTGGCAATGTTTTGTGTTGTTTGTTATTTGCCTAAAGGGCCATTTCACCCAAATTAAAGAACATAGTTAATTTCTATAGCCAATGGCATTTTTAAATTAAATCCAGTTTACTTTCTGAATAATCCACTCAGTACCAGTACTTTTTTCCAGGAGGTGACTAAGCATCTACAGATATGCTAGTGGCTCTGGTCAGCCTTGCCTGGGGGGAAAGTCAGCTTGCCAAAATGCAAATATTTAACATGGTTTCTTTTTTTAACGTGGTTTCTTACTTTTTCCCAAACTGAAACAAGTGTTTGTTATTTTGCTCCTATGACAAAGGTCCCGTAATTTTCACAAAGTAATTTCAATCCAAGCCATAACATTCTGCTTACCATAATCAAGTTGTTTTTGTACCTAAACCTAATCAAACCTCACCCAAATCAGTGGAAATCAAGAGACCAAAGTTTGTTGTTAAAGTTTTTGTTTAGTGCGGAGGATTTTTTGGCCTGGTCGGGTGAGGTTTCTTTGGATTTGCGTGTTAGAGTCTGAATTATACCTTTTCAAAGAAAAAGAAAAACCGTGAGTCAAGACAGCTATTATGATGCTATTAGTCAAAATGTATTATTTATAAATTTACAATAAATAAATAAATAAATTTTACTTATTATTTACAACATTTATATTTATTATTCTTAACATTACACAAACAAAATCTCTGTAAATATAGTATTTGCAGAATTAGTCCTGCATTCAATGTTCTGTTTTGTTTATGAGTGTCAATAACTAAATAGTAGATAGATGATGACTGGAGGAAAACATTGTTGAAGATGGTTGTGGTGTTCCTGTAAAGCACAAAAGAGGAAGTAAGATGTGTCTGAAGAGCTGCTCCCTGAAAGCTCCAGGGGGGCCTTACAACACAGTGCTGTTTGATGCACTGTGTACCAATGTGCAGACCATAAATTTCACAAATATTCCCCTTTGCACTCCTCCTAACATCTCCCTGCTTCTCCATCTTTAAAAAGCGCTCTGCCCTGCTGCACTGTATCCACTCCTGCCTATATTGCTCATAAAAAAATAGAGCTGACAGGTGCTGGAGACCTAAGCCAGGCATACGAGAGAGGGGTGGGGGATGGAGGGCTCATTAATGAGCTCTGGTTTGATATTTACCAGCCACAACAGTGTAGCTGGTATTGTTTTCACCTTGTGAGTGTGTGACTTTGTCTCTGCATGTGTAACATCATTGCAAAATGTGGTTCCTGAGACACCTATGGCAGTGGGAACTACCACAGAGGCAGTTTGAGAGCTGATTATATGTTTCTCTGTCTATCAGTCTGTCTTTGTGTGTTTGCCTCTTTGGTCTGTGTATGGGCGTCACTTCAGAAATACTGTATAGTATAATCACATGAACAGGTGCCACTGAATTCATTTTGAACAAACAAAAGTGGAAGAATCTTCCTTCTCTTCCAGGGTCTCTAACCTTGCACTGCAGTGATCAGCACAGAATGGGTTTGCAGGGAGAGCTTAGGAGGAGCCAGAGGAATTGCTTTTTCTGCTGCTGTGTTGACAAGCTTCTTATCTGAGCATGTAATGAAGGACCACCCTGATTGACTCTGCTCTCATAAAAATGCACTGAGTGTTCATAAAAAACACTGTTCTTTGATGTTCTGATGCATTTTTTGGCAGTTTTAGACATTTTAAATTTTTCCATTTTGGACTTTTTTCGCCATACCATGAGTGGTTGTGTGTGTGTTGCGATTTTTCCAGTTTTCATGACATGCTATTCTATGACCTTTTTTTTGGCATTTTAACACCTATTATGCTATGGAGTGTTCATAAAACACTGTTCTTTGATGTTGTGATGCATTTTTTGGCAGTTTTAGACATTTTTAATTTTTTCCATTTTTGGACTTTTTCGCCGATTTTTCCAGTTTTCATGACATGCTATTCTATGACCTTTTTGGCATTTCTAACAGCTGTTATGCTATGGAGTGTTCATAAAACACTGTTCTTTGATGTTCTGATGCATTTTTTGGCAGTTGTAGACATTTTTAATTTTTTCCATTTTTTGATTTTTTCGCCATGTTTGGCCATTTTTGGCAATTTTTCCAGTTTTCATGACATGCTATTCTATGACCTTTTTGGCATTTTTAGCACCTATTATGCTATGGAGTGTTCATAAAACACTGTTCTTTGATGTTCTGATGCATTTTTTGGCAGTTTTAGACATTTTAATTTTTTCCATTTTTTGGACTTTTTTCGCCATATACATGGTTGACGATTTTTCCAGTTTTCATGACATGCTATTCTATGACCTTTTTGGCATTTCTAACAGCTGTTATGCTATGGAGTGTTCATAAAACACTGTTCTTTGATGTTCTGATGCATTTTTTGGCAGTTTTAGACATTTTTAATTTTTTCCATTTTTGGACTTTTTTTTGACGATTTTTCCAGTTTTCATGACATGCTATTCTATGACCTTTTTGGCATTTTTAGCACCTGTTATGCTATGGAGTGTTCATAAAACACTGTTCTTTGATGTTCTGATGCATTTTTTGGCAGTTTTAGACATTTTTAATTTTTTCCATTTTTGATTTTTTCGCCATACCGCGGGTTGACGATTTTTCAGTTTTCATGACATGCTATTCTATGACCTTTTTGGCATTTTTAGCAGCTGTTATGCTATGGAGTGTTCATAAAACACTGTTCTTTGATGTTCTGATGCATTTTTTGGCAGTTTTAGACATTTTAATTTTTTTCCATTTTGGACTTTTTTCGCCATACCGCATGGGTTGACGATTTTTCCAGTTTTCATGACATGCTATTCTATGACCTTTTTGGCATTTTTAGCAGCTATTATGCTATGGAGTGTTCATAAAACACTGTTCTTTGATGTTCTGATGCATTTTTTTTGGCAGTTTTAGACATTTTTAATTTTTTCCATTTTTTTTTGGACTTTTTTCGCCATACCGCGGGTTGACGATTTTTCCAGTTTTCATGACATGCTATTCTATGACCTTTTGGCATTTTTAGCAGCTATTATGCTATGGAGTGTTCATAAAACACTGTTCTTTGATGTTCTGATGCATTTTTTGGCAGTTTTAGACATTTTTAATTTTTTCCATTTTTGGACTTTTTCGCCATACATTGGTTGACGATTTTTCCAGTTTTCATGACATGCTATTCTATGACCTTTTGGCATTTTTAGCACCTATTATGCTATGGAGTGTTCATAAAACACTGTTCTTTGATGTTCTGATGCATTTTTTGGCAGTTTTAGACATTTTTAATTTTTTCCATTTTGGACTTTTTTCGCCATACCATGGGTTGACGATTTTTCCAGTTTTCATGACATGCTATTCTATGACCTTTTTGGCATTTCTAACAGCTGTTATACTATGGAGTGTTCATAAAACACTGTTCTTTGATGTTCTGATGCATTTTTTGGCAGTTTTAGACATTTTTAATTTTTCCATTTTTGGACTTTTTCGCCATACCATGGGTTGACGATTTTTCCAGTTTTTCATGACATGCTATTGACTTTTTGGCATTTTTAGCAGCTGTTATGCTATGGAGTGTTCATAAAACACTGTTCTTTGATGTTCTGATGCATTTTTTGGCAGTTTTAGACATTTTTAATTTTTTCCATTTTTGGACTTTTTCGCCATACCATGGGTTGACGATTTTTCCAGTTTTCATGACATGCTATTCTATGACCTTTTTGGCATTTTAGCAGCTATTATGCTATGGAGTGTTCATAAAACACTGTTCTTTGATGTTCTGATGCATTTTTTGGCAGTTTTAGACATTTTTAATTTTTTCCATTTTTGGACTTTTTTTTCGCCATACGACGATTTTTCCAGTTTTCATGACATGCTATTCTATGACCTTTTTGGCATTTTTAGCAGCTATTATGCTATGGAGTGTTCATAAAACACTGTTCTTTGATGTTCTGATGCATTTTTTGGCAGTTTTAGACATTTTTAATTTTTTCCATTTTTGGACTTTTTCGCCATACCGCGGGTTGACGATTTTTCCAGTTTTCATGACATGCTATTCTATGACCTTTTTGGCATTTTTAGCACCTATTATGCTATGGAGTGTTCATAAAACACTGTTCTTTGATGTTCTGATGCATTTTTTGGCAGTTTTAGACATTTTTAATTTTTTCCATTTTTGGACTTTTTTCGCCATACCGCGGGGTTGACGATTTTTCCAGTTTTCATGACATGCTATTCTATGACCTTTTTGGCATTTCTAACAGCTGTTATGCTATGGAGTGTTCATAAAACACTGTTCTTTGATGTTCTGATGCATTTTTGGCAGTTTTAGACATTTTTAATTTTTTTTTTCCATTTTGGACTTTTTTCGCCATACCGCTGGTTGACGATTTTTCCAGTTTTCATGACATGCTATTCTATGACCTTTTTGGCATTTTTAGCAGCTGTTATGCTATGGAGTGTTCATAAAACACTGTTCTTTGATGTTCTGATGCATTTTTTGGCAGTTTTAGACATTTTTAAATTTTTTCCATTTTTGGACTTTTTTCGCCATACCGCATGGTTGACGATTTTTTCCAGTTTTCATGACATGCTATTCTATGACCTTTTTGGCTTTTTTTTAGCACCTATTATGCTATGGAGTGTTCATAAAACACTGTTCTTTGATGTTCTGATGCATTTTTTGGCAGTTTTAGACATTTTTAATTTTTTCCATTTTTGGACTTTTTTTTTCGCCATACCGCGGGTTGACGATTTTTCCAGTTTTCATGACATGCTATTCTATGACCTTTTTGGCATTTCTAGCAGCTATTATGCTATGGAGTGTTCATAAAACACTGTTCTTTGATGTTCTGATGCATTTTTTGGCAGTTTTAGACATTTTTTAATTTTTTCCATTTTTGGACTTTTTCGCCATACCATGGGTTGACGATTTTTCCAGTTTTCATGACATGCTATTCTATGACCTTTTTGGCATTTTTAGCACCTATTATGCTATGGAGTGTTCATAAAACACTGTTCTTTGATGTTCTGATGCATTTTTTGGCAGTTTTAGACATTTTTAATTTTTTCCATTTTTGGACTTTTTCGCCATACCGCGGGTTGACGATTTTTCCAGTTTTCATGACATGCTATTCTATGACCTTTTTGGCATTTTTAACAGCTGTTATGCTATGGAGTGTTCATAAAACACTGTTCTTTGATGTTCTGATGCATTTTTTGGCAGTTTTAGACATTTTTAATTTTTTCCATTTTTGGACTTTTTCGCCATACCGCGGGTTGACGATTTTTCCAGTTTTCATGACATGCTATTCTATGACCTTTTTGGCATTTTTAGCAGCTATTATGCTATGGAGTGTTCATAAAACACTGTTCTTTGATGTTCTGATGCATTTTTTGGCAGTTTTAGACATTTTTAATTTTTTTCCCATTTTTTGACTTTTTTTCGCCATACATGGGTTGACGATTTTTCCAGTTTTCATGACATGCTATTCTATGACCTTTTTGGCATTTTAGCAGCTATTATGCTATGGAGTGTTCATAAAACACTGTTCTTTGATGTTCTGATGCATTTTTTGGCAGTTTTAGACATTTTAATTTTTTCCATTTTTGGACTTTTTCGCCATACCATTTTGACGATTTTTCCAGTTTTCATGACATGCTATTCTATGACCTTTTTGGCATTTTTAGCAGCTATTATGCTATGGAGTGTTCATAAAACACTGTTCTTTGATGTTCTGATGCATTTTTTGGCAGTTTTAGACATTTTTAATTTTTTCCATTTTTTGACTTTTTTTTCGCCATACCGCGGGTTGACGATTTTTCCAGTTTTCATGACATGCTATTCTATGACCTTTTTGGCATTTTTAGCACCTATTATGCTATGGAGTGTTCATAAAACACTGTTCTTTGATGTTCTGATGCATTTTTTGGCAGTTTTAGACATTTTTAATTTTTTCCATTTTTGGACTTTTTTTTGACGATTTTTCCAGTTTTCATGACATGCTATTCTATGACCTTTTTGGCATTTCTAACAGCTGTTATGCTATGGAGTGTTCATAAAACACTGTTCTTTGATGTTCTGATGCATTTTTTGGCAGTTTTAGACATTTTTAATTTTTTTCCATTTTTGGACTTTTTTTTCGCCATACCATGGTTGACGATTTTTCCAGTTTTCATGACATGCTATTCTATGACCTTTTTGGCATTTTTAGCACCTATTATGCTATGGAGTGTTCATAAAACACTGTTCTTTGATGTTCTGATGCATTTTTTGGCAGTTTTAGACATTTTAATTTTTTCCATTTTTTGGACTTTTTCGCCATACCGCGGGTTGACGATTTTTCCAGTTTTCATGACATGCTATTCTATGACCTTTTTGGCATTTCTAGCAGCTATTATACTATGCAGTGTTCATAAAACACTGTTCTTTGATGTTCTGATGCATTTTTTGGCAGTTTTAGACATTTTTAATTTTTTCCATTTTTGGACTTTTTCGCCATACCATGGGTTGACGATTTTTCCAGTTTTCATGACATGCTATTCTATGACCTTTTTGGCATTTTTAGCACCTATTATGCTATGGAGTGTTCATAAAACACTGTTCTTTGATGTTCTGATGCATTTTTTGGCAGTTTTAGACATTTTTAATTTTTTCCATTTTTTGGACTTTTTTCGCCATACCGCGGGTTGACGATTTTTCCAGTTTTCATGACATGCTATTCTATGACCTTTTTGGCATTTCTAACAGCTGTTATGCTATGGAGTGTTCATAAAACACTGTTCTTTGATGTTCTGATGCATTTTTTGGCAGTTTTAGACATTTTTAATTTTTTCCATTTTGGACTTTTTCGCCATACCTGCGGGTTGACGATTTTTCCAGTTTTCATGACATGCTATTCTATGACCTTTTTGGCATTTCTAGCACCTATTATGCTATGGAGTGTTCATAAAACACTGTTCTTTGATGTTCTGATGCATTTTTGGCAGTTTTAGACATTTTTAATTTTTTCCATTTTTGGACTTTTTCGCCATACGATTTTTCCAGTTTTCATGACATGCTATTCTATGACCTTTTTGGCATTTCTAACAGCTGTTATGCTATGGAGTGTTCATAAAACACTGTTCTTTGATGTTCTGATGCATTTTTTGGCAGTTTTAGACATTTTTTATTTTTTCCATTTTTGGACTTTTTTTCGCCATACCGTGGGTTGACGATTTTTCCAGTTTTCATGACATGCTATTCTATGACCTTTTTGGCATTTTTAACACCTATTATGCTATGGAGTGTTCATAAAACACTGTTCTTTGATGTTCTGATGCATTTTTTTGGCAGTTTTAGACATTTTTAATTTTTTCCATTTTTGGACTTTTTCGCCATACATTTGGTTGACGATTTTTCCAGTTTTCATGACATGCTATTCTATGACCTTTTGGCATTTTTAGCACCTATTATGCTATGGAGTGTTCATAAAACACTGTTCTTTGATGTTCTGATGCATTTTTTGGCAGTTTTAGACATTTTAATTTTTTCCATTTTTTTGACTTTTTTTCGCCATACCATGGGTTGACGATTTTTCCAGTTTTCATGACATGCTATTCTATGACCAATTTTTGGCATTTTTAGCAGCTTTTATGCTATGGAGTGTTCATAAAACACTGTTCGCTGGTTTATACTGTATAATAGCAGCCTATAAAGTTTCCTCTGGGAACGGAAGAAGAGACAGAAAGCATGTGAGTGTGGATATGCTTGTGTTGTGACAAAAAAACCAAATGACAGACAACCAGAGCAAACACACATGAACATGTAGATAGAACCTCCCTCTCCTTCTTGATCGAGGAAGAAGAGGGGCACTGAACATTATTTTAGTCACAATGCACTCAGTTGTCACTGAGCCCTGTGACCAAAGCCTTTTCTTTCCCTTCTCTGTTTCATAAACCACCAAACCGCACATCTGGCAAACAGATGTCTATCTCTCCTCCATCTCTCGTTTTCTCTATATCGCTTTTCTTCTTTTTTTCCTTTAGGCGGGCCTGGTGTTAATCCTTCTCTCTTCCACCTGGTCCAGACCACCCACACACTGAGTAGTGGTGCTGCAGCAGCAGCCCACCAGCAGAGAATGTGTGTGTGTGTCTTTTTGTGTGTACGTGGCAATTCCTATTCAAAATATCATGCAGACAAAAGAAGATATGTACTTTCATTTAAATAGAAGCGATAATCCAATGCAGAAAATGGTGAGGAATATGAGAATGGGAATTCTGTTGGCGATGGCATCTTGTTCAATGATTCCCTCTCATGCAAGAATATATCTTCTGGAAAAATTTTCTTCTTTTGAATATTTGGCTCTTCCATTGAATTCCTCCTCTTGAGCTGTGTTCCTAAATATTTACAGGCCATCTAAATCCCTTCCTTTTTCCATAACTTTAATGAACTGCTGTCTCTAATACATTTCGACTTTGACTGTATAGTTATTGTTATTGATTTTAACATCCACATGGATAACCTCCAGGACCAAGGACCACTAAAGAACTGACTCAGCATGTGATGATAACTGGAGAGTTTTTAGCACATTTTTAAATTTTCTCCAGCGCTTGTAGATCATTTCAATGCTAAAATTATAATGTTGTAGGTGACAGTACTCACTGGTAAGAAAGCATCTGCTTTGCATTTATAATTTGGAACTGAGAAATGCATGGATGATAATAACATTCAACTACACTGACTGGAAAACTGAGTGGGACTTTGTGGCATAATTGAATTTTTTTTTTTTTTACTACTTACAGGAAAGGGACTACTTTATGTCCAAAGGTGACTGCTGATCTAAAAAGACAAGAATGACATGTGGTGTTCCCTTAGGGTCCATTCTGGAGCCCCTTCTTTTCAATATCTACATGCTCCCACTAACTCAGGTTATGGAAAATGACAAAATAAGTGACCATAATTATGCTGATGACACAAAGATTTACATTAAAATATAATCAGGGGACTATAGTCCTGTACAAGCCCTGAGTACAGTAACTGGATGTACTTGAATGTTCTTCAGTTAAGTAAAAATAAAACTGCAGAAAATGTTTGTGGAGACAAGAAAGAATGATTAGAAGTCAGTGCTCTACATCAGTCTGTAAAGTTAAAAACCACAAACCAAGCCAGAAATTACAAAGTCAGCCAATTATTACTATTAGAACATATCAAGGATTAAAGGATTTAAGATTTGGAAAAATGTGTCCATGTGTTTATCTTCAGTCGACTTGACTACTGTAATGGAGTCTTTACAGGTCTCTCTAAAAAAATCAATCAGACGTGCAATCGATTTAGAATGCAGCTGCTCGAGTCCTTCCAAAGAGCAAAAAAGTAGACCATATCACTCCAGTTCTCAGATTTTTACACAATGGCTTCCTGTCTGTCAAAGAATTGATTTCAAAATACCGCTGTTGGTTTGAAGCATGGAATGGCTTGCGGCCAAAATACATATCTGACCTGCTGCTTTGTTATGAACCATCCAGACCCCTGTGGTTCATGGGGACAGGTCTGCTTTCTGTCCTAAAAGACAACACTAAACATGGGGTATCAGCAGCATTCAGTTTTTATACTCATCATATCAAGAACAAACTCCCAAAGAACTGCAGGTCTGCTACAACTCTCAGATCTTGTAAATTTAAGGCCACTGCCTTTTATTAAATCAAATAATATGCTGCACTGTAATGTTTACTTTCCTTTGTTCTTAGTTATTTTTTTAATTTTCTAAAAAAAATATTCATTTTTTAATTGAATTTCTTATCTCATTTTATTTTCTATTGTATGCTTTTTAATATTATCCCACAATGCTTTTAGGCTTTGTCTTTAAAAGACCTTGTCTTTTATATTTGAAGTAAAACACTTTGAATTGACTTGTTGAAATTATATACAAATAAACTTGAAACCATGAAAGCAGTTTCTTTTAGGGTTAGGGTCACACCTTTTGCACATTTTTTTAAAAATAAAGAGTTACAGGAACATTAAAAAAAAAAATTTCATTTCATTCAGTTTCATTGTGTCAATAATTTTTCATGGATTGAACTTCTACATGGTAACAAAATTATGCTTGTAACTGTGGTTTGTCTTGCAGGAGGAACTTAAATCATACACCTGATGATGTATCCAGAGGCTAATTTGCAGAATCCTAGGCCCTTTCTTCTGTTTCAAGTCACGCTATCATAATAACAGGTAAAATGGTTACAATAAGCATACCATACTACAACTAAAAGACATTACTGAAATATGGTAAAAAGTATTCATTCAAAAAGTCAAGCAATTGGTTTAGAGGTTGCAGAAGTTTCATAATAAGCCTTTGTCTCCATCTAGTGGTTAAAATAAAAAAGCACAAAAAATTAAATCCGCACAGCAGACAATGAGAAAGAAGGCAAGATAAGTGAAGATGCAGGATTATGACAACAGATTGGTGCAGCTCAGGTTCATGACTACAGACCCCAGATTTCCCAGACTGGCAAGGAGAGGAAAGTTAAGCAACAGCACTTGTTCTCCTTAATTACCTTTACCTTGAGCCTGTGAGCATGAAACTTGACTCACAACTACTCCAACAGCTGCTCAGAGTTGTGTACATTTGCATATACTATGTCTGTAAAAGTAGAAGTGATGGTTGCTATTTTAAAAAAAGTTCAGCAATCAGCAGCATGTTATGTACAATAAAAGCATTTTAGATTGCTGGTAACTTTTATCCAAAATAAACAATCAACTCCAGAGGGAGAGAGCTCCAAACAGGAACTCATATATTTTGAATTAGCAGTGAAATGTGAGGGAGAAAGTGGAAAAGTGATGCTATGTTTCCTATTATTGCAGGATGAGAGTTGACAACAGGGCCGAGTCCCTCTGCCGCACTGTGAACATGCCAGTGGAATTTGGATGGTGGCAGTGCTGATGATGAGAAATATGAGAGAGGAAGACACACTGTGCTGTTGTTCCACACAGTGTCATAGTGACCCAAGGGCAGCAGCCCTGTCACACACACACATGCTATTGTCAGTGCACATTTCATATGGAAATATTTGTAGTTGTGTTGCCGGAAGTGGAAGTGGATGTGTGTTGTTTGAAAAGCCACAGTGTACTCATAAAGTTCTACACATAATCCCTTGCAGGCAACAGTCAGACTGAGGCCTTAAGGTCAGATGAGTGGGAGACCAGTCCTACCAGTGAGAGGCACTGGGCTGGCTGCTGTTGTCATCTGAAGTCCTGCTCATCTTTGCTGACATTCTACACTGATGAAATCCAAATCAAGAATCAGCTGAAAAGTCTTAACCTAATGCTAATTTTCATAACTCAATTTCCTACACTGCAACTATAGTTTATAGTCAGAGTGCTCAACAGTTACATGGCAATACCACTAAACGTGATTATTTGTTTTGGGCGGGAAGTATTTTTCCCCCTCAGGTTTGCTTTTATATGTTGGAGGCCATATGGTAGTATAATTCTACCTGTCTGTGTGGTGGCTAGATTTCTCATCCTACTCAAGTGGACAGCGCTTATCCTAAATCTATGATGAATATATATTATTATGGGTATACTATTATTACTTACATTAAATTAGTGCAAATGTGGATGGGAAAAACCAGGAATGGATATTGTTGGAATGGAATGGATTGATTTAACTTGTACAGAGAACAAAAATTAAGTAACAAGGAGATGGAAAATAAAGTGAGTAAAATAAAAGAGTGAATTGTGTTTAGATTTATTGTATCAACTCATTGGAAGTAATTTTTTTTTTAAATTAAAAGCCTTCCACTCTTGTCAGTTTCGGGGATCCATACAGTCTCTTTTTATTGAAACCTACAGTGTGTAACTTTTGTCTCCCCCTCCCGGCATTCAGAGTAATTACATAAACACTTGTTGAAAACAGGGAAGTTTCCACAGTTTCAAAACAATCATTTGGGGTTTAGTAGGTGGCAAATGTAACAGCTAGGTCCAAATATTTTAAAAAATGTCAACCTGTCCAAAAGCTGTAAGGCGACGTCTGTGTCTGCCCTCAGTCCCTTTTCTTCATACGATGAGGAAAACTCACACCAGTGGTAATCCATGTTTTTTCCTCACCTTTCATTGCTTTATTTTTAGATAAATAAAGATTTTTAGCCTTTACACTGATAATACACACTGATAATACACTCGAGTCCTATCTCAGGCTTCTCCTTGACTGCTGAGGTTATGACGATCATCTATTTGCACCTCTTTGCAAATACATCAATAGCCTCCTCATTTTTTGCGGCAGGTAAAGCATGACCACTAGCTAAATGACTGTGCAAATGGGGCAAAGAGGGCAACGTTTACCTAGTTATACTCGGTATCGTCAACATTTTCCTCAGTGACATGTGCATGCTATACATGTACACATTTTACCAATATATTTAATATATTTTGGTTTCTGTAAAACCATAGTGGCTACCATGCCCTGTGCGTCAGAAAGGCCATGCTGTCAAACATTATCCCTGCTTGTATTTTCCCCTTTTACAACAACACAATGCTGTGCTGCTTCTCTGGCCCCTGTTCAGCTGTTGATGTGGAATGTAGAGTATGCTGCGTAATCAAGGAAACTATTGATTGAGCCCATTATGCTCTGATTAGCTTCGGCCGCTTGCTCTCCCTCCCAGCTGGGTGAGTCTATTCTGAGGCAGGAGACAATAAAGGAGCTGTCGTTCTCTCCTCCCCATGTCTATTCCACTTTTCTTTTTTCCCCTTCCTTCTTATACTTTATAACTTTTTCTTCAACTTCCCTCCATATTCTCTACCTTTCAATCAGTGGGGTCTTTAATTAATGTTTTCTTCTTCTTCTTCTTCTCCTTCTTCTTCTTCTTCTTTTTACAGATGTGTGTATGTATGAGGTTGCGGAGCATCTGTACCCTCACACCTGTGGCTGTGGCAGATATATCCTGTTAGGAAAGGCCCTCACCAAACACCCTAATCCACAAGTTTGCACACCCTTCTCCCCCTATTAAGTGCCCTCCCCTTTCCACCCCTGCCAAACCAGGAAGCGTGCACAGGAAACAGCTGTCCCTCACATCCGCCAGCTCGCCTCTCGCCAGGTGCATCCTGGGAATGGAGCGATATGTGACCATCGACATGCGGCTGACATTGTATGAGGTGTCGTTACAGTAATCAGAATCACCATGAACTTTATACAGCAAGGAGATAAAAATAAAGCTCCTTGCTGTGTGCATGGCTGTTTTTAATTCTATTTGTGGAGCATGTATTTGCTGGCAACATCAATATAAATCTTACAGTTTTGGGGCCTTAATGCTACAGGGCAGTAATGATGATGAATAATTTGAGTTTGATCTGCTTGAGATGAAGCCATCTGTCTAATGATCACTTCTTGCCAATGTGAAGGGGAACTCCACCAGTTATACACATCAAAGTCTGCTTACAGGTGTTGGCTAGTGCTGTTACAAATGAGTGTGATGGAAAAAGGAAGAGTGTGAAATTAAAAAAAATATCTTGTTGTTCAGCATCAATTTTGACTAGATTGTTTTCTAATTTCTCCATCATTATAAGTGCATTTGTGTTTATCTGTTCAACCTGCAAGGCTTTGCAGAGGGTTCCTCAAAAGTCATTTTTTCTTTTCAAAGTTTTTTGTATATTCCAGGGCAGAAACAATGCTTTTGTCCAAGTTGTGCACTCGCCCTGCCTGACACTGGTCTTCAATTTTAATTTCTGATTAAATATATTTAAAAGAAACCTTTTCATGTTGTAACAGGGTAGCTGCAATCATGCTTCTCACAAATGATTCACAAATAATCTCCTCCGTGTTTATGTGAACAGTTATTACCAGGTCACTCCCATCATCCTGTCTAAACTTGTTTTTTCAGTCTTTTTCATCTACAAGACTCCAATCTGCTATTTTAATGTCTCACAAAACAGCCAGTATTTCTTTTGACAGCTGTAGTTTAATCAAACACCTGCTGACTGCTGATGGCATAGATAGAGAATCTACATAATATTAATGTCAGTGGTCAAGATCAGACTTATGGCCAGCAGTGTAAAACCATGCTCAAGTTTTGCCCTACTTTCACCATGACCTGAAATCCCTCTCACGGTCTGTACTGTAGCTGGATGGCTGGTCTCTAGGACAGTCAGGGAAAAATAAACAGAGTGGAAATCTGTCGCAACAGAGGAGAGGAGAGAGAGCGAGCGTCTGTCCCGGCCAGCGCTCACTGCATTGTTTGTCACTTTCTCCAATGAAATGCACTGCGAATAGTGCCTCAAACAATTAGGTTCTAGTGATCCCTATCACCAGGCACACAATAGTGTTTACATGACGTGGAGGAAATGTGGCCATGGAGCCCTCTTTGGGGAGTGTGTATGTGTTTTCTTGGGCATATGCACTCAGTAGAATACAGAATATTGCTTTTAAAAATGGAAAAAAATAAGTTTTCTGTGCCAATAAAATAACATGCAACATGCTGGTGACTGGACCTTAATTATACAACCAATATGTGCCTATATTATGTCTGTCACCATCTGGTAACCAATAGCTTTTATTTTTTGTCATATTCATTTTGGGTAAACTATTATTTCACAACCGGTATTTTATTTACAACATTTTCATGCCTCATTTACAACACTTCACACGCACACATAAGCAAGATTACTTTAATATTTACCTTTATTTTTACTTACCTCTCAGGTATTTTGATAAGTAGCCTGTCCCCTGGCTTTCACGCATAGTACACGCAAAAACACACACACACACACACATTTCACACACATTACACAAATGCTCCCCCATCAATACTCTGTTTATTGAGTGGGGTATTTTGAGGTAGACAGGAGGAGGGCGTGACAGCATGGCTCTGAGATTAAAACAATCCTCTCTTGATTTCTTCCTCACTCAAGGGGAGAAGCGGAAGCTGTCTGTTATCGTTTGCTTCTATCATTATTCCCCATTTACAGCTTGGTTGTTCACACAAGGTTCTAAATGAGAGAGTCAACGCTGTCTTTTAAATTTTGAGGGAGCTGCCCAGAAGACAGTGACTGTCATTTGAGAAGTGAGTGTTTTACAGTAAGTGTGTGTGTGTGTGTGTGTGTGTGTGTGGAGGCGGGGGAGACCACAACTGATTTGTTGACAACAGCTCACAGGGTTTCACCTGTTGTACCTGACAATACAGGAAGAACTATGGCACCATACTGTGACCATTAGCTTCAAAAGATAAAGCAATGAAGTGGCTTTTGTGGCTAAAATGGCATTTTAAAACCATTCAGCGTCAAGGTTTACTGGTTAAGTTTTAGCATTTTCTGTGCACTATTTTCAGCACAAATAGCTATATGGATGATTTATTATATTGTCACTTCAATGCTTTTAAAAATTTTAATAAATTTAGTATTTAATGGTTATTTTGTCAAAATATTATCTACAACAACACTGTAAAAACCTCCTTCACTTCACTTATACATACAAATGTAACATATTATGAATGTATGAAGTATGAAAAACTATGATATATATAGATATGATATGATATAGACAATAATTTCACTCTATGTAAATGTGACAACAAAACTAAAACCAAGAGTTTGAATGCAGCTTTTGTTTGAGTTATAGTTTCAGTGAACCACACAAAGAAACAGACACAAAATGAACAACTCCAAAGAACTAAAATCTATACTGATAATACAAAGTGACAGTATTAGGTCAATATCCTTTTAACAGGACCAGATATATATAGTAAAGAAAGAACAAATCCCAACAGATTTCTCTGTGTCCCTTGTGTAGCTTTTTATATGTTTCAGGCAAATTTATGTAGCATCTGCAGGCACAGCGGTGCCACTACAATGTTATTCTTATCACACTAAGTGTGATCAACTGAAACCACAGCTGCAGGATGCAAAAGAGTGTGACAGACCAATAGATGACACTGTCTGCGCTCTTAATATACATAGACTATTGTTAATTTCAGCGAGTTCAGACCCCAGGGCAGTTTTTTGTTTATAATGATGATGATGATGATGATAATGATGATGGCACTGATGAAGTTGATGACAGATTTGTTGAACAGTTGCTCAGCAAATGGCTGTCTTTCCCAGGACCTTGAAGGTCATGTAACTGTAAAGTCTTTATAATGTTTGTGTTTCAGTCTGTCTAAGAAGGAAATGACTGAGGGAATGTAAAAAGTGCTGACCCTGAGACTGAGAGACACAGAGGGAGAGAGAGAAAGGGAGACTATACATGAATAGGAATGGGTGAGCACAGGGGAGAGTGTGTGATAGGAAGGAAGTTTGGGAGCACTTTGGGAGGAAAATTACCATGATGACGACTAATGTATTGGTCATCACTGACACAGGTGTGCTCTGATGTCATCAAAGAAAAGGGCCAACCAGGGACCTAAAACCAGTCTCACATCCAGTAAATAGGACCATTTGTGTTTGTATAATCTTGTTATTAATATACCAGTACAGATTGGGCTGCAGCTCACAAATACTGTCATTGTTGATTAATCAGCCATATTTTTTTCCTGGATTTAAGTGACTGATTGTTAGTCTTCAAAGAGTTGGAAAATAGAAAAAAAATCCCATTATTCCCATTAACTATAATTTTTCACATATTCCAAATGTTTGTTTTGCATGGCCACAAATGCAAAACCTAAATACAATTTATTTTACTATGATATATGAAAAAGGGGGAAAAAACCCATCAAATCCTCTCATTTGAGAAGCTGAAACTTACAAATGCTTGGTACCTTCAAATGAAAAAAGAATGACTGAAATCATCATTAATCAATCAACTTTGTGTCTACCCACTAATCAATCAATTGTATAAATAAGGATAAGACAATCATGTTTAGCAAAATAAAAGCTTGGGGGATTTTTTTTTGTTGGTATTGCTTTTAATCAGCATGTAAAAACAAGCTCTAAAAGCGAGCACTTTTTAAACAGACATGTTACACTAGGTGATTTCATAATTTGAGTTACTTTGTGGCATTGTGTGAGTGTGCCTGTACGGATGAGCATAAGCACATTTGTACAGTGCATCATTGTCTGTTATATTGTCATATAAGCGAAGTTGTGGATATTTTCTTGGAAACAGTCCAGGTCCCTTCAAAGTCTGACCAGTCAGTCCCAGACTCTGAAGGGACTGTCTGTAGTGTGTGTGTGTGTGTGTATGTCAGTAAGTGAATATTTTATAAAATAGTGTGTGTATATGTGTGTTGGTATTGGTGGTGGAGGGGGTGGGGGGAAGGGGGGGAGGTTCCTTATCTACAGGCCACAGGCAGCTTTTGAGGCTCTTATCAGCAGCCACCATATTGTACTAGCACATCCTCTTGTCCAGCAGAGAGCGGAAAACTCTCCTTGCAACATGGTCCCCCCCCTCCCCTTCTCCCTCTCTCCCTCTTTCCCACCTCACATTTGCCAGTACCGGAGCACTCCCACTGCCAGCCAACTAGAGCATTGTGTCTTCTTGGCGAAGACAGTGAGAGATAGACAGGACAGTTAAAAACAGAGAGAGAGAGTGACAGAGGTGAGAATGACATATGGACAGGAGGGATGGAAGACACCCGCAACATTCATCTCCAGGTTTTGAGTGCGGCTTCGCTCAAAAGGAGCAACTTAACGAAGACAGACATGTACAAAGGGACTGTCTTTCCGTTTCATTCAGCCATCATTTTTTTGTAAATATTTTTGTGGGACTTTTATATGATTATTAATTTTCAGAGACTCATCGGAGCATGAGGAATTACTCTGACCAGTCTCAGGCAGTTTGGCTCCAATTCTGATTCTCAGAGAAAGAAAATGATAGGCTGCATTGGAGTGTGAGCGACCTGAAGGAGGAGGAGGAGGAGGAGGAAGAGGAGGGCGTTAAACACTAAGATACAACATGTGCGTTCACAGATCACTTGAACTCTGACGGATTTTGTATGACAAACAGATGAGCCACAGGGGATCTGGACAAAATGTATCTGTAAGTAAAATTTTTATGTTATTTTGCATAACTCATGTTTTAGTTCTGGTTTGTAGTATTTAATAATTATTCGAAATAATGATAATAATAATAATAAACATCTAATAGAAGTTTCTGTCATGTGTGCCATGTGCCATATACATTACATTTGTATGTACACCCTGTGAAATATTGTAGTTATGTATACAATTCTGCTGAAAATGACAAAAGATTGGTGATTAATTGTAAATAATAGAAATTGAATATAGAATCTTGTAGGTTGATTAGCTGGATGGCCATTTTTAAAATCAAAAAGGGTTCTGCTAAAAATGTATTCTGTCTACTTGTTAGTTACTATACAATATTTTCTGCTTTATGGGTCAGTAACAAATACATAACCTCAACAAAAAGATACAGCATATATTGGATAAACATAAAATAAAGTGCAATTGAATGATTATAGAATAATTATGATAGTTACAGTATCATAATTATAAATTATTCACTGAAATACTTAATGAAATAATGGTTGTATAAAGGATTATGTATTTGAGTAATTGACACAAAATATTTGACAGCTGGGTGTAAAAAATGTACAAGTCCAAGGACTTGACTTGGACCATTTATCTTGACTTGACAAAGCATTAAATGCTATATCAACCATAAATACACAATGTGCATACTCAAAACTGTTTTGTTTCTCAGCTGCCAAAGCAACGTAATTACAAATGAGTGCAGCTTATTAGCTCTTTACCACAAATAATCCTATATTATATCCTAGTATTAACTTTGAAGCCTTTTAAATATTTGCCTGTATCTCTGTTAGCCTCTCAAAAGGTTCTTTTAAGCACAGTAAATATAAAACTGCTGCAAAATTAAATGTACTTTCTTTAAAATTCAAAATTACATCTTAAAAGTAGCTTACCGAGTAATGTGTCTACGCATCGCTGTGAAAAACAGAAGTGTCCAAAAATAAAGTCATGGCCACTAGAAAAGACAAAACGAGAATAACTGCGTTTTCACGCCTTGCACAGAACAGTGCAAACAAATGAGAGCAACAGTGAATCCACTTTATATCCAGCATTTTAATATCCAATCAGAGCTGGAATAAGACACAAACCTGTAAATTTCCAGGAATTCAGACTTAAATTTTAGACCATCCCTAGAAAATACCTCTGACAGCAACTACTCATTACATTTAAGCTCTTCATTTGCTTGTGTGCACATTTAGGCCTTTGAGCACATTGTCACATCTTTTTTACCTTTACTAAATATCTATATCTAAATATATACAGTATATATATCCTGTGTGTGTGTGTTTTTTTCCCCTTTTGTTTAACAGACTCTTTGATATCAATCCAACTATCACTGGTCTGGGACTTTTTGAACGCTTAAAAGGATTTTGACTCACATCCTCAAAATGCAGACAGAAAGACAGATATATACATAGACAGACTCATCAAGAGCAGCCACTGGAGACTCATTCAAATTGGCTGCTCAGGATGTACAGCAAGAAAAAGACAGGCATCCAATTCAAATCAGACCACAGAAACCAAATCAGCGCCACGCTGCACCCAGAGACAATACCACAGATGTAGCCCTTGATTCATGATTGTAACACAGAAACGAACACGTTTTCCTTTTACTGGCACCTTCTGTGACATTCTAGTGAAGGAATGAATACAGACTTTTGCTCACTCACGCACCAGTTATAGTAACAATCAGACAACAACCAGCAGAGATGGGAGTGACAGGTAATAAGGCTGGATCACTGTAGCTCCCACATATATGAGACACATATATTCTGAACTGGCAGTGTGTAAACTAACATTTTGACTTTGGCAACAATAAAGAGCAACTGATAAATTAAATGTTGGAAGGGAAATCTACATTATTAGTGATTTAGAGCAGCAGGAAAGTGGAACACAGGAAGATAAAATAAAGGGTTATCAGCGACCTTTATGGAAAAGACACACAGACTTGGCAAAGAGAGGTTTAAAGGGCTGCAGGTGATACACATGAACATGTTCGTGACTCTGAAACGCATATAAAGACACCACAGGGACGCACGCTGACAGCAAACACGCTGGGCAGCTGAAAGAAAGAAGAGCTTGGGAGATCCCGGAGACTTCACCAGCATGATGGAAAAGCAGAACCCCACCAGCCCACCTGCTTCACCTCCCTACCTACCTCGCACCTCTTCCTCCTCACCCCCCTCCTCCCCAACCTGCACGTCCGTGGAGCGGACGCACAGCCCCCCCCAGAGCCAGACTTTAGCATCCTCAGACACCATCAGCAGCCCACATCCTGCTAACAAGACAATACACAGGGGACACGTGGATGTCCCCGCCGCTGACATGATTCAGTCCACCATCACTACAACAATGGCGTTAACCAATCACCATGCAGATAACGCTGCTGCACCTGAGCCCATTGTCATAGTGACCAAGCAAGAGCAAGATGAGAATCAGGGAGGACCAGCAACCACCGCTACGGCCCCTGCTGCTTTTCCCAACGAGTCCCCAACTCTTTCTTCTCCACCTCCGCTCCTCCCAGCACCAGCCAAGACCTCCCCGTGTCCCGTTCCACCCCCAGCCTCCACGTCATCTTTCTCCACATCCTCATCATCCTCTCCTCTCCCGCCCCACATTCCAGTCATCAGTCTGGGTCACACCAAGCCCCCCCTTCCGCTCCCGAACACCCCTTTGACAGCCCTCCATCCGATTCCAAGCCTCCTACATGGACCTCATGTGGACATTCGTCGCAGTAAGACCTGTTTGCCTGTGGCAAGCCCTGGGGGCCTTTCTGGAGGCCCTGGAGGCTCTTCAGCTCCTTCCCCAGGGCCCCTGTTGCCTCAGCAGTACCTGCCTGCACACACCATCTTCACAAGGTGAGATTTGACTTTTGATAACGATGATGCTGCTTGAATTTCACGACTTCCCATCATGATTAACAGTGGCTGCATTGCGTGGCTACGTCAAATTGACAGAAGGATGTGCATTGTGATAAAATAAGCATACTTCTCACGCTACATTTACTAACCACAACACTTGAGCACAAAGCTGCATCATTTATTTTTTAAATTGTACAGTTTTAATTGCAGCTAACTCTACTCTGACAAAAGGCAACAGACCAGAACACTTAAAGCTCATTTTTGTGTTTGAGGAATTGGCAACTCATAGCTTGCACTCATGAAGAAAGGCATCACTTTGCAGACTTTATCAAAACCATCCTGCTGTTCATACATTCTCTATTCCACAAAGGATTTTCCACATTGTTTCTTTCTGGAAGAGAAGAACATCAGCTATGTTTAAAAAATGTTTTTTTTTCATTATGGCTACATCTATGACTTCCCATTTGTCATGGATGTCTGGGAATAAGATTCCCTCCCCACTTCTCTCTGGTTTGTTTGTGAGCAGGAATCACTGATCTATTTCATCCCCCTGAGGAAGGATCAGTTGGTAATCAGGCTTAATGAGAGTGGGCTAAAACTCTGCATGCACACTCAATCAACGCCACCAACATAATCACACCTCCGTTAATGGCTTCCACCACATCCTCACTTTCTCCTTCCCCTTCCTAAGATTTCTCTCTATTGGATCTTATTTAAGAGATGCTGGAATGAACTAACACAATTGTAAACTGTTTTTTGTTTTTTTTTTTTATATTTCGCTTTTTTTTTAGGTAATCATGCATGTAGTTACCAAAATGTGACATTTTCAAACATTTTGCTGTGTTTTTATCTTTAGTTCTTACCTGGGTCCCTCAGGGGGAAACTATGGCGTCATCAACAACAGTCGGATTAAGAGAAGGCCCTCGTCACACTTTGAGATGGAGCTCAATGAATGTGAGTTTCTCTGCATCAGAATTACAAACTGACACAGCCACAGTTCCTGTAAATGAATACTTGCACATTTGAAAGTGTGCTGTTGCAATAGCTGCCAACAACATGGAGAATTTTCTCATTGTCATCAAGTCCTATGGAAAAAAAGAAGGAAAAAAAGTCAGTTATATAGCAGTTAATCTCTCAATACTTTTCTGCTTCCTTACCATGTTTTTGGCTTTCAGCCTTACACCAACTGGTTTGTGCTGATTTAAGTCTTTAAAAATGGATCTATTTGGGGATATATTTTCAAATCAACAATACTGTACATTTCAAAATAGAAACTGATAGTGTGGCTCACTCATGTGTTTTTGGAGAACGGTAGATTTCAATTGCAAACAGAAATTAGGCTGCCAGACTTTGGCTACTTGTTTGGGACCAATTGGTTTTACTCATGCCAAGAAAAATATAGAAGGTATATTAATTCGTCCTCTAAGGCCATTCACATATACAAAGGGTTTATGTTTGTCCAACAGGCCCCCCTCAGAAACTTGCTCGTCGCGTCTTCACCAACAGCCGTGAGCGCTGGCGACAGCAGAACGTGAATGGGGCTTTCTCTGAGCTCAGAAAACTCATTCCCACACACCCACCTGACAAGAAGCTCAGCAAGAATGAAATCCTTCGCCTAGCTGTAAAGTACATCAACTTCTTGGTGACTCTGCTCAACGACCAGGCTGAAGACAAGAGCAGGGACTCGGCTGAGGATGAGGCCGAGGATGAGGGTAGCGCAGCAGGGTCGGACAGTAATAAACTGAGCCCTCTTTTTCAGTCCCATGCTGCCCCACCATCTTTGGCCGCCATGGCGACAGCCCACAGGGACAGAGACTCAACTGACTCAGTCATTGCCCTGGCTAATTCCCCAGCAACGTCCAGTTGCTATGGCGACACAGACAGCGAGGAAAGCTTTGGTGCCAAGACCTCTTTGGTGACCCAAGGCATTTTGGGAAAGGTCAAGGGTCAGATAAGGATGGTGGCAGCCACAAATGATGAGCGGTGACACCATTAAACAAAGAGGTGTGCAGCCACCCAGGAGTTTAAATATCACACTGACGGACAGGAGACACAGTCGTCTCAGTGTTTCAGGAACCCGTGCGGTTCTCTTTTCAGTCACACAGGGCTTGAACATTAGTTCTGCTTAGTCACACAACTGTCAAATTGTGTGACAAAGCAGGAGATGGACATTAAGTGACTTTTTTTAGTTTTAACTGTCTCTGTCTTTTCCAATGATGTGAAATATGCTACAGGGTGGGCTGAAAGGCACAAAATGTCACAGAACTTGTAGTGAATGTGTGTGTGAGTGTGTGTGTGTGTGTTTTAAATAAGGTTGTTGTGTTCTTTTGTTAAACATTACACCTCAATGTTAAACAATTGAACTCTGTTCAATGGATGAATTACACAAAACGGGATCCTGGAAATGTAATTGGCTTGTAATCTTCTCTCTTTTGAGAAATTACGGCTCATTAAACTTCCCCTCTGTAGGCCCTCACAAGCGGGTAAACTTTTTTTTGTTCCAATCTAAATGCAACCTCGTAGGTTTACATGTAAATAATCAACATTTGCCCCAGTACAGTCACGGTAACTTGGAGTGCCACCTACGCTATTGTGCCTCGAGAGAAATGCATGCTATGTCTTCATGGATCAAAGTTACAGTTTTTAATGTTCCTGTTGTCTTATTGTCAGAGAAGCAGGGCCCATGGTCACACCCTGAGATTGTGACACACTTGTACCAGACAGAAATAAAGTGTGTTTTAGTTTGCTCTTCCTTATTTGACATCCTCTTATTGCGTTCCAAAGACTGCTCCTTGTCAGCATGATTTCTCAACACATCCAAATGTTTTTGCTGCTTTCAGTTTGGGAGACATTTGTGTATTCCTCACAGCATTCAGTAAGTAGTAACCTCAGTGTGAGATGTTTAGAGTAACCATTAGATGTCAGTTACAAAAATGCAATGCTATTATATTAGGGTTATGATAGAGAAGGGTGTTGGATGGAAATCTCCTTCTTTTAAGAATAATATGTGCCTAAGTCTTGTGCACAACTCAACACAACAAATATGTCAGCACATTTTATATGGGCTGACTAGCCAGTGCTAAACTGCATGCTGTTTGTTTCCGGATGAAAGATTGAGCTTATTATTTTCAATGAGAAAGCCATAAACAACAGGTTTTAAAAAAAATAGTGGGTGATGTTACACCCTGAAGCCAGATAAAACTGTTCCCTGACATTGTGACAACCACAGCCCTCAAACAAAATAAAAAAAAATGTTGCCATTATTTTCATCCAATGACCTGTTGCTGTTTTCTCAAGCAACGATTTGGAGGAGGGTTGTTGCACATGTATGTTGTAAATGTTTTGATGTGTTTGTGCATACTGTGTGTTTTAAGTGATCCAGTGGATGTGGTAAAGACTTAAAGATAAGGTAAAGATAGATGTAACAACAATTGTAGGTGGCTGTGTGTATGTAGGAAGATCAGGGTGGATGTGGAATGTGGTTAGAGATGGGGTTTGGCATAGTGTGGGATTGTATAAGTAAAAAGTTGTGGTGTTGGGGGGGCACCATCTCACAGCTGCAAATGTGCGATGGTGCGTTTGTCTCTTTGCCTGCATGCTTGACTTAATCCAGTGGCCAGGAAACACCCACAGTTAGTGCTGTCTCATTGATGGCCAACGAGTTTCCTGGAGGAGGGGTGAGGGTGGTGAGTGAATGTGTGTTTGATGGGTTTTAGACATGTGAGGTGGCAACTGCTGCATGGAAGAGGGGAGTGGGGAAAAACAGAAGAGAAAACAGCTGCCAGGATGCTCTGGGAACCCCTATACACCCAGTTTCAGGACCACACCACAGGAAGAGCTGCTTTCACAACATTGCTATGGCTGCTTCTGCCCGCTGTGTTGTGCCAGGCTGGTCTGTCCCCTCCCTGTTTCACTCTGAAACCACAGAAAGGATTACAGGCGGAAGCAGAGGGGTCACACAAATTTTAAGAGCGCTGCAGTTTGCTGCAATGGCACACACAAGTTATTGCAGATTCTTTTTCACAGCAACACAACTAGCCAACTCTCACAAAAGCCCTCCTGTTGTCATGGTGTGATGTATTACAGAGTAATATATATATCTTTTTTTCCACAGAAGATAATTTGGCTCGTCACAGCAGGAAAAGCGCAGGCGCAATTGATGGCACTAAATACAGCTGCAAACCATTTACATAAGCCAGGTCCAGGGTCCGGGCACAGTGCACATTGGCTCATTGTCATGGATTACTAGCCTGGGACACCGGATGGACTTAAGCCTTCACTAAAGCAGCTATACCCAATATTATTCCAATAACAATTTGTCAAATGTAAATGTCCATGTAAAAAGGTGATGGCAACCTGCAGAGAACTATCACCTGAATCTGCAGCTCCTGCAGAGTTTGAGCTCACTTGAGCTCACTTGCTGTGCAGTCTGCAGCTTCACTGTTTTGGTTCACTCCCATCCCTCTCATCGTTCTGCTTTTGTCTGCAGCAAGCCGTTGTTTTTAGCACTAGAAACCCAATGAGCACTACCTGCTCAGCACACAACAGCCAGCAGATAGACTGTAGCTTGTTAACATACTGGATTATGTCTTTTAGCAGTTTAAGGGGCAGATATTTCTCTCAGGAGTATATAGAGGCAAGAGAGAAGAGAGTGAAAATTGGACTTACATGACTTGATTTCAAATTAAATGCTAATGTTTCTCTACAACTGCTGGATGTGTGCGTAAGTCACTGTTTGCTAGCAAGGTCCCTGTATCAACTTAACAGATAATATGTCAGTGGAAGCCTCACAACCTCTTCCTGTGGCCCAAAAAAATCAATCACAGGCTTAATGACATTTGTTTTACTTGTGGTTTTCCAGCTAAGACAAGCCAAGTTGTCTGCCTGGGGAAAATGGTATATTTAAATGTACTGAAACTTAAGGTTTGGCCTTGCTTTACCAATGCAATGCTGAACCCTCCTGCTGGAGGGTTTTGAATTTTATTCAACACAAACATCCAGTGCACAGGCTGTTCAGGGATTAGCACCAGCATGCAATGCATGCACCTACCTGCCATGTAAGTTTGTGCTACATCTTAGACTATCACAGATCTGAAAACATACCAGGACTTTTTATTTTGCTTTTTCAGTCATCTGGAGGAGCCTTGGTATAGATGTTGTTGTTTTTGCTTGTGATAATGAAACTATTTAACGTTAATTGAAGCTGCTGGGGTGCTCTTCTTCTAATACAGGAGGCCAAGCAGAGTGATGCTGGTCAGGCTGGGGCCTACAGATAAGAGCTCTGCCTCCACCCCTTCTCTTCCAACTCTCTGCTATGTCCCTATGTTGGCAACAGAGTTGCACCTGTATGCACACAGAAATACCAGCAGCTCTGCTTCATCAGTCAGATAATGCTCGGAGGCTGCTGATGTTAATGCAGCTTTAGTGTGCTGATAGTGATGACACGACTTCATAATGCAGAGGTTTACAAAGCTGAGTTTAGTTAACGCAAAAAAAACAGGTCGGTGTAGAACGAAAAGTGAACATACTGAAATTTATAATAGTAATAACTAGATTTGATATTTGTTATATAAATTGGACCACAAAATGTGTGTTGAGAACATTTGTGTGATTTTTAATACAACATTAGAAACAGACATAGAAGCAGTAACTTCACAATGAATGTTATTTTAATTTAGCACTTATTAATTAAGCATTTACTGCTTACATTAAGCAACAGGTAGGGTATAATACATTTTGGTTAAGGATTTGAAAAAAATAATAACTGCATTATTATTTGCTTAGAGAACACAACATCTTGAGAACTATGTATAAGACAAGCACCTAAATATTTTTCATGTGCCCAAACAAATCTATGCAGCCGATGTTAATCCAAGTTAATTTTGCACAAATCTACACATTAATTTTCATATGTATTGCTAGGACACCCCTTTAAAAAAAAAGTCTGAAACATCCTATTTCTTAAACTACTTCAATAAAACTGCAAACACTGAGACAACAGAATAAAAAGTGTCTTGAGTATCATCTCAATACATTTTTTCAGAGTAAAATACATTATCCAATTTTACGTCATTTTCATATGAAACAAAGAAGGTTCAACAGAAAAGTGTCTTTGTCTCAAATAAACAGGTTGTCAAAACAAAAGCAAAACGTATTTGCCAGTTTTTTTTAATTATACATTCTGATGATATAACAAATCAATGTTTTTACATTGGTTACACACTTGATGAAGACGCTCCCTTCAGTCATTCATTCGGTTTTCAGTGATTTCTCTCCTTGTTTGACCAGGGAGTCCACACTATCGTTCACTTTTCTCTCCAATTTTTTTGCTGCTTCATCTGTCTTTTCTAACGTGTTTTTGTTACCGAGCTTTCGTCGACCCACTTCAGCCACCGCAGATCCAGCAGCTGCACCAACAGCTCCGCCAATGACACCCCCCAAAAAGACACCAAACAGCAGACCAAGCAGCGCACCCCCAATGGTGACCTTGGGTACCTGCTTGGCAGTAGTCCCAATTTTCTCCCATGCTGAGCTCTCGGCCACCATTGTGACCCCTGCTTTGGCCCCAGAGCCCACCTTCTCCCACACTGGACTCTGTGCCACCTTCTTTGCACCGGCACCGATTCCAGCTCCAAGTCGCACAGAACTGTTAGCCACCAGTTTAGCTCCAGTTCTGGCCCCAGATCCTACTTTTCCCCACATAGGACTCTGCGCCAAATTCTTCGCCCCAACTCCAATTCCAGATCCGACACGCACAGATTTGTCTGCCACTAGTTTGGCCCCTGAACCAAATTTTCCCCACATGGGACTCGCTGCTGCTGCTTTTGCTCCAGATCCCACCCATGTAGAACCATCCACCATCACCTTGGGAACTCTGTCTCCTACTAATTTGGACATACGCCCGGCACCAGCTCCCACTTTGCCCCACACTGAACTATCAACCACCATCTTCTGGACATTTTGTGCTCTACTGCCCACTGTCCCCCACACTGGACTACTTTTCACCTTCTTTGCTCCCTCACCAACCCACACAGAGCTATCTGCCAACAGTTTGGGTAACATTTTTGCACTAGACTCCATTTTGTCCATAACGGAACGAAGGAGTGAAGGGGATAAGCTTGAAAGCGTAATAGGAGGAAGGCTCTCGATGTTCATTGTGCTTACATTCATTTCTGCCTCATCCCTTGTTTTCTCAACCTCATCTTCTCTCACTTCCTCTTCTGCCTCAGCCACAGGCTGCATGTAGGAATAGAGTAACTGCCTCTCAGAGCTGAGCTGTCTAACATCTCCTGGTTTTCCTTGCTCTAGTTTTCTAGACTCTCTCTTCTCCCTTGCAATCTCCACCTGTCTCTCCCTCACTCGTTTCTCTGCCTCCTGAAACGCAGGGCAAGAATAACATTGTCCTCCGGCCTCCTTCACCGTCTGCTCCACCTTCTCTAGCAGGTCAGCCACATTCATCCTCTCACCCCTGCCCTCTCCATTCTCCATCACATGAAACCTGTCCCTGCATTTCTCCACAAGGCTTAACAAATCCCCCCGCTGACCAGCAATGTATGCCTCCACACTGTTGTCTCCTGCCTTCCCACTCGCCCTGAGTCGATCTGCATATGTAAAGAGGACCAAAGTGTGCCTCTTGACTGCTTCTGGGCCAAAAACACTTTCAAGGGCCCTGAGTGCCTGGATCTCGGTCTTTGCTGGCTGGTCTAAGGGGACACACAGGAGGAAGGCATGGGGGCCTGGGCTGGACAAAGCAACGCAGGAGGAGATCTGTGCACGCACCTCATCTGGAGTACGGTCTGTATTGAACCAGTCTGGGGTATCCACCACTGCCACCTGCAGGTGAGAAAGGGGATATACTCAGCAATATAAAAACAGTCAAATTATGGGAAACCTGCCAGATTCTATTGTTTTATGACACAAAACAAGAAGTGGGTTTTAAAGATTATATTTTTGGTGTTTTGGCACATGGTGGAATTCGTGAAAAGAAAGCGAAAACACACAAGCAAAAGACTACTAGATAAAAATACACGCACCCTTCTTCCCTCAACCAGTGCTTTCTTTTTCTCGCACTCCTGAGTGATGGCTGTGAGGCTGTCCGGGTGTGACTTAAACGCCTCATGCCCCAGGATGTTGTTGCCAACCGCACTCTTCCCTGCTCCGGAACGCCCAAGCAGCACCAGTCGCAGCTCCCGGGAGGATGAGGAAGAGAATGCGGGGGGTGAGGAAGGAGAGGCGGAGAAGGTTGCAGAAGAGGGGGAGGAGGAGAAGACAGGGGAATGAGGAGAAGTAGTAGGGGATGGCTCAGGGGATCTCTCTTCAAAGCTGTTGATTCTGTGATGAACTGAAAACAATCAAGGAAAAAAAATCAAATGTTTAATATGGAAATTTTGAAAAAACAAAACAAAAAACAAAACAGCAATGAAATATCATCAACACCATAAGCTGAACTGTGACATAAAGCAGTGAGGTCCTGTGACTTACAAGAAGTAGTTAGTTTCTGCTTTGACATAACGTCAGACCTTTGTGAGAGTATAGCTCCATCTACAGAGGAAAAACAATAAATGAGTCCTGCACATTTTTGTTCATGTTTTTTGCTTTGCTTGGATATCGTGATGTAGAATAAAAGCGGATGCAAAAATGGGATTAACTGGCATTTACCTGCATTTAGTGGGAAACTGGGCGTCCTCTGGATCTGCCTGTCGTCATGCGACTCTGAGTACGACTGCTGCTGTGGTGCTGGAGCTGAATAAAGCCCATTAGACACTTGAACTGCACCCATTCTTCTCTCCATCTCATCCCTCTCTTGCCTTCTCCTCCTCTCCAAGGCGGTGCTGTACTCCTCTGCTCTGTCAGTACTCCTCTGTGTTTCAGTACTCCTGATGCGCGTCGATGAGACTGTCTCTTTTCTTTCTTCCTTTTGAGCTCTATAGCTGTCCATAAGTTCTTGTTTTCTCTCTTTCACTCGGTTCTCCAGCTCTCTCACCTGGACTGGTTTCATCTGGTATACCCCATTTTGCTTCACCATACCGTCCACCTGTTACATAAATTACATAAATAACATAATTTCCAACTTTCTATGATTTTTTTTTTTATTATTCCTGCATTGTGCAGGTGAACACCCATGTCAGTCAAAGTTACAGTAACCAAGGAGTTATAATAGCCAAACCGGTCCTGATATGGCTGGGTGTGCATGTGTCAGTGTGAAACAGGGCGTTGCTCAGAAAAGCCACAGCATGTTCAGAGGGAAACAATAAAGAAAAACTCTGACACATCCAGTAAGCAATAAAATAAAATTGTTGATAAGTGCTAAAGTGATAAAATATCAAAATCCACTATGCCTGACTGATGGGTTTTTAAGGACACAAAAAACTGATAAAACTGTGAGATGACTTTTGATACTCATTGAGAAAACAGAGGTGTTGGCATTTGCAACATGTGTCAAAAAGTCTGTGCATCGACGCCACTCTGTTGGGTTCTCATTCAGTCTCACCTTCTCCAGCAGCTCACGAACCTGCTCCCTGTCCTGTCGCCGACGATTATTGATGACATGGTACCTCCCCCCACAGCGCTCAATGATCTGCCTCAGGCCTGGGTGTTCTTTCTGCAGGTACTCCTGAGCAAAACAAATCCGTTTAGACTCTCCTGTTTTTAAAACCAGCAGCCGATTAGTCCAAATTGGACACCATCAACAGTGAGGAAATATTGCAAAGATCTCTGAAGGAAACTCTAAAATGCATCCCCATCAAATAACTGTTAAAAAACAGTTAAACTCGCACGCTGACAGGAAAGTGGCAAGTAATGTATTAAAATTGTCATGCACTGACCCAACAGTAAAGTGGGACCCACAGTACCAAAGTGCAATATGTAAGCTTTAATTGAATAAAGATCACTTAAAAGAGGCCAGGTGTTCATCTTCAATACCTCAGCCGTTCTTCCCATCAGGTAGTCCCCGCAGGTCAGCAGGACCAGGGTGTGATCCAGGGACTCCGCCCCAAACACCTCCTCCAGCTCTGCGGGGACATGTCTTTCCATCTAGGAATGTCAGGGGTAGAGGGAGAGAGAGAACTTTTTCATATTATATATTGCCTTCATTTTACTCATTGTAGTAAGATTAATCAAACATTTAAATCTTTAAAGGGAAGCACATGTGAATGAATACAAGTTAGGAAACACAAGGATGTGACTTTCCAGAGACATTTTCTTTCAGTTCCATGTGTTATCAGCGATAACAGGTCAAAATTAAAAAGAAAACCCAAACAAAAAAGCAAACAAAGCCTGAAACCAACCTCTGTGAACTGGCTTACTGGGACCAGCAGCAAAATACCATGTGGACCTGGTGCTACCAGACTCATTGCTCGCTCTGTCTCCTTCCTCACGCTGTCCTCCACCTTGCTGCTGTTCCAGTACCATCTCGGCGCCTCCACCAGGGTGACGTTCCTGCCCTCAGAGAAGCCCTGTCGCAGCTGGCAGCTCCTGGAGGCGGTGGGAGAGATGGGGGACAGCTTGCCCAAGATGGTGTCTGCTGATGATGTCTTCCCACATCCAAGGTTCCCCAGAAGGACAAGCCTTGTTTCCGGGAGCAAGGACCCCTGCTCACTCATAGCTGAAAAAAACAAGGACAATTGTCAAATGTGTCAATTAGGTGCCAAAGATTACTCTCCGTATAAGGTAGGAAGACACTCAAGCTAAAAACCAAAGCCAGAGGTTTGTCAACAAAGACTTTCATCCCAACAAGAACTAAAGTGACTGATAATGTCTCCGCTCTCACTCAGCAAAGCTTTCATTTCACTGTATCCCTGTTTTCTCAGTGTGCCACACCTCAGTCAGTCCTGTCCAACTACATTCTACCTGGAGGTTTTTATTTGCAGTGATGTGCAAGCATGTACACAAATGTGCATCCACCTAGAAACGGATACACAAAAAAGACCATCGACATACAGTGCTGCAAGTTCACTGTGATGCCACAGAAAAGTGGCGTATTTAAAGACTGCTCACATTCAGCACTGAATTAAACTCAAACTTGGCATTAAACTACGACTGAAAGCAAAGACTTCTGGTGTCACAGTATTCTCAAAGCCAACATAACACGGACAACCATTTGCTCACTGCTGGTATAAATAAACTACAATGCACATTACACATATGACTAAACACGTGTGGCCAAATAACAGTATGGCTAAGAAATACTGATTCTAATTTGCTACTTGCTGCTACCCTTACTAGTAACTAGATGCAATTTTGACAGCATATGAAGCCCACTGACTCACCTGCGTGAGGTCTTTGTTGCTGTGTTCATGTAGTGTCTTCTCTGAGAGTTCTGTTTGTTCAGCTGGCACCAAATTGCGTCTCTCATCCAGATAACCTCAGTGCTCCGTCAACTGCTAAAGGCTGCCTGAGCAGGTGAGTTTTCGCAGTCTCAAGGAACTACCTGTCTCACCACTCCCAGTTTAGAACACGTGCACACATGAACCCACTCGTAAGTTGTTTTTTTTTCTTTCTTTTTCTTTTCATGCACAACAGGTTTCTTTGTTTGCAGGCTGCTAAGCATTCCAAGAGGGGGTGGAGGAGGTTTATCCCGAGGTACATGTGAATCACTGTCATTTCATCTACCGCACCCACGCAGTGTCACAGCCACGGCCTGCATGTGGATGTTTGTCAAATAAACTGACCCTCTGGGTTTCAAAGTCAAAACACGGCAGTGAATATTCTGATATGCTCAGCTGTCATCCTGAGACAGGACACAGGAGGGGCCAGGTACCAGACAGACATAAGAAGTTTAGTATGCACAGTAAACAGGACCTTATCTGTGCTTCTGTTGTGTGTCATTTGATGGGAATACAAAATCCTTGAAGTCTCAAGTTTCAAATCTTCAGAGGCTGGGACTGGATTTGGATTACCTATAAAATGTTGCAGGCATTTAAAGTATTGATAATTTGAGCAATTATAGTCATGTAATGATCTCATTAGAAAATGTGTCTGTAATGATTTACAGTACAGAGAGGGGAATTTTTGAGATGACACCCAGCATATACATACATACATAGAATACCTCCTTCAGGAAGCCCTGGTGAAGAGACAAAGGGGTTGCAAAAACAATTTCACTTGAAAGACAAAAAAAGAAACTAAAACACAGACAAGACATGGAAGCTAAACAACAACAAAAAAAAGATGAGAAGGCCAGTCATCAGTATCTGTGACACAATCCATTTCATATGAAGTTGCTCATTTAAAAGCGTGTGGTTTTTCAATTATAAACACATGTTTCCTTCAGGTTAGTTTGGAGTAGTCACACATAGGGGAGCACAACTCATTCCATGCCCTGGGTGCATAAAGAAAAGGTAGAAATGGTTTTGCCAAGCTATGAGTTCACCCTAGGGACATGTAAAAGGATCTGATCTGTGGATCTCGTGTTGTAGTTGCTGATATGACAGGATAAGCGTGAAGCGAGATAAAGGGGGGTAGCTAACCTAAGCGTTATGTTGCAGTACTATAAGTTTGGATGCACAAATTTACAACTTGAGTTAATGGTTGAGCTCTGGGCTCATTAAGTCATTAACTTTTTGAGTTTTGGAAAATGTTGAATCCTACAACCTTGCTCTTGGCCTATGGGAAGATCATGTCAATGCGACACTGACTGCCTCCTGAATCAAACGTATTCATAATAGGTGGAACCTGTATTACCATCATATTCAAGTATAAATAAAAGAACCAACCTGCAGCTTTCAAACGAATAAAAGTTGCATAATTAAGTGTCAAAATAAATCTTTTATTTAACCAACCAAAACAAATGTGCAAACTGATGCATTCAATTATATGTACATCACTTGTACTGAACAAAAAAAACAAAGTGCAAACCAATAGTCTTTTTGATCAAAATCAATATGATTCATATTTTATGCATTAAACCTAAAGCGTCCAGAACATCAGAACAGACTATGTACTGTGTGGCCAGCGGGGTCTTCATCATCACTCACAGCCCAGGCATCACATAAGCAATGTTTTCCAGAGTGGAGGCCTTAATAAAAGTTAAACCAAGTTTTAATCATCAAACTTGTGTGTAGAGTTTGTATCAAATAAAATCGACTTAAAAAAAAACATGTGGTGTCTGTGTGCACGACCACGAGCGAGTGTCCCACTTACCAGTGTGTGCTGTGTGCAGCTCCTGAGCTCTGGGATCTGTGCGGTGAGGCAGACTATAGGTGCCAGGGCACACAGCAGAGAGTCCAACAGAAGAGACAAAGTACCAGACATGGACACCATTTTCTGCCCAGACACACACAGAGGGCAAAGATTAATGCAGAGAATATGCTGCTTGTTTCAGAGGACTTCTCACAGCCTTCAAAAAGTATTTCCATAACATTTCTCATGAGTCAGTCATTTTCAAAAACTTGTGAGAGAAAACAACTCTGAATATATTTACCTGCTGCGGTAACATGCATATTGTAATATAAACATTTTTTTGTAAATGAATATGTAAAAAAAAAATTAACACTTTCTTTTTCTTTTTATACACTATTGACTACAAATATCACTACACATACATATCTCCTAAATGATGAAAACACTTCCCCACTTGGGGGAAGAAACACTCTCCAATCACCTGAGCCACAAAACCTAAAATAAACATCTTTTTTTTCCTTTTGAAGCAGGGAAACTAAAGCAACAGGCGGTACCTTTTGGGAGTCCCAACATATCAAAGATACTTCCTGTTACTGTATATTTTTCTGCTCTACAATCACAAAAAACTGCCCCATAATATTGATTAAAATGTTAATTAACTTACATCTGTCTCCTGAAGATGGTTTCCAATCAGGGACAGGGACTCCCCCAGGAGGTGTAGGTGAGCTGCAGCAGTGACAGGATCCCGATCACACCCGATGGACGTGGATCTGAGCGTGTCCCAGTCTGAATCAGTGGAACCGCATATGGGACTAAAGGGGCTACAGGTGTCAGTCATGCAGCTAGACGTCGTTGGATTAGCTGCAGAACTGTCTGCAGTAGTGATAACTGTCGCTGAGCCAGCAACAGGTATAAAAGGACAAGGCCTGTGAGTCAGCGGAGCGACCGGAAGGTGCTGGTCATCCAGATATATCGAGCACTCCAGCATGGAGCTTGGGCTCGCCTGGGAGAAACACAAAGGTGGAAAAATGATGAGTCGTCGAAGAGAATCAAAAGTATACATGGAAGTAGCTTTTGGACAATAACCTGATCAATGCTGCCCTCTGCTGTGCAACATGAATGCAACAGGTTGTTTTGAATATCCTGGGAGATACACCCTCACCTCTTCTCCTCCTCCTCCTCCTCTCTCTCCCCATCGGTCTTGTTGCATGCAGGCTGGATAGGCAGACAGGAAGTGTGCCCCATAAAGTTCAGACTCAGTTCCACAATCACCTGCACTTCAGAAGACCATGGCGAATAAAGAGAATTGAGTCTTTAATTAATACATTCATTCTTTTTTAGGCATAATTTACAACACAAGACAAACTTTTAGAAAAATAATGCATCTAGTTAATCTAACAACAGATTACTTAGAGAATAAAAATACTACTTAAAATTAGACACACACACACACACACACACACACACACACACACAATATTATCCTAAAAGTCAATTACCAGACTGGAGTGTGTTCAGGCCCAGGGAGCCTTTCGGTTCCTGAAACAGTTGAACAATTACCCATCACACTGAAGGTAACAAAGGAAACTCACAATACAGTCTTTATATTTTGCACACATCGACAATGTCAGTTACCATAAAGTGACGGTGATGTGTTTTCTAAACACACATTGAGGAAAACATAACCACACACAGTCAGTTTTTATGGACGGCTGAGATAAATACATATGTACACACAGAGACATGAATGTGCAAAAGCCACTCAAGGAGAGAAACAACTCTGCCACGGTGACCTAACGTTAAACTCTCGGTGCATAAGGTGGGGCCCGGACACCTTTTGTGATCCGTCTCACAGCTCAGTGCTGACATGCATTTTGCAGCTGAAAGGCAATTTCACCTCGTATGACCTCTCGGTGCCACGTTCCCCAACGCGTGACTCCGGTTCCTCCGCATCCATCACAGCGTACTTGTTCTTATCTTGCTGTGTCCACGCACCGGGCACCTGAGTCACCATCCATCTATACAGCCAACAGTGGTGAGAAGGTGAAGCGAGTCAGACGGCGGCAACAATGAGTATCAAACACGACAGCCAGAGAGAATGAGCTTCAGTTGAACGTGTGCTGCAAAGAGAAGTCGATAAGGCCTTCGATAGAAAATTAAACGTCAAGCGTTCTGATAATCACTTTGACTGATTTTTCCAAGTAAAAATACCATTCACCAGTTGGTTATAATATTCAGCAGACATTTGTTCGTTGCAGCCCTAATTGTAAGTGTAAGTGTTGTTCTAAAAATAAATCAGTTGAAGGTTAAAGTATAACTCAAAAATCGATTTACGCCAAAAATGAAGGTTAACAAAATGCATTCGGCCCAAAGGTGTAGGCTGGAAGATTAGCCAGGACTGCTTGCTGGAAGTATTGCACTTGCACTCGGGCCAGTGAATTAATCATTAACTGGCAATTTCAGCTGACATTACAGGATTGTAGTACGCCACCGTCAGCAAAATGAGAAGAAATGCGCGGCTGCAGGAGCGAAGTTGCCAGTCTTCTCCTTTAATTCGACAGGTGCAGTTGATTTGGGCAGGTTAATATAATTTGGGCTACTTTTTGCACCAGTCGAGGGGATTGAGTTATATTTCAGACGGTTTAAAATCTGTGTGTGTGAGAGAGAGAGACTTGCAGGGGCCGCAGAGGGAGGGGCATGAGATGAGATGATATCCTGAGATTTTAAAAAAAAGAAAAAGAAAAAAAGGACAGGTGCTCTGAAAAAACCTGTGCAGACTACAATTACTGGCTAAACCCAAGTTAGCCAGTAATTGTAGTTTGGCTCGCTTTTTTTCAACACGATAAGCAGCAGTCACAGCTCAGGCAAGTCTCCACGCCCAGACATGATGCACGTATGATAAGATTCAGCGGCACCATTATGCTTTATGCTTCATGATGTACATCATATGACGTATGATGCATCATGGACACACTGCAAACAGGAGTTGCAAACACTTAATTCTGCATAGCAGTTTTCCCATCTGTGAGAAAATATAATCGACAATTGGACAGGTTCATAGCACTGAGCTACGTCCGGCAACACTCGCTCAGTTCTTGGAAATTCACTGGTTCAGTGTTACTAATGACGCAGCCCACACATAACGTGTTCCATTAAGCTCTGAGTAACAGCATTTACCTAAAACAAACAAAGACACTCGGATAAGTGTGTAAGAGGTTGCACACGTCGCTATTTTACAGGTTCAAAGTTTGTCGTTGAAGTTTTTCAGGTTACGGCTTCAGTCGACAATTTGACTGAAACTTCGTTAATTTCAGAAAAAGACACGTTGTGCTTTGACGTTAAACGACGAAATAAGATAGAGCCTGGATTAAAAACCTCAAATCTTTTCGGCAACCTCGGGTAAACTCACTCTTATCAACTTCCCGTCGGTCGCGGGGCTGAACAGCGCCGGGGCGAAATTGCCGATTCACGTTTAGTACTGCCACTCCCACCGCTGCAGCCGCCTGTTTCTGCTGATTCACGTTTGGCTTAAGCGAGAACTGATTTAATATTTACCCAGCAAGACCTGTTGCTGCAGCTAGTTAATCAGTCCGCAGCTGTAGGCGACACGTTTCACATGGAACACATTCTGTTTTCTCGAAAGTAAACATGTCATGATACTTTTGTGTTTGTTTGGGTTTTTCTTCATTTTGACCCCTTATTTCCAGTGAAGATCCATCTTTGTAATCAGTGATATTTTCAAGTCAGTTTTTAGTTATGTATCCCAGATATTACAAATCACAAATCTGACTCATTGGCCTTCACAATCTTTGTAACATAATGTTATAAAGAGTACAGTCTAGACCTGCACTATATGAAAACTGACCTGAGATAACGCCTGTCATGACTTGGCACTAAATAAAATTTACTTGACCACCCCATTACTTGACATTAGACACTACCGTCTCACTTTTTTTTCAACATAGCATGCCCCCGTGCTCAAAGAAATGGTTTTCCCAAGAAATTTGACTGGCCTGCACATAGCTCTGACCTCAGCCCCACCCAGCACCTCCAGTACAAATACTGGGAATGCCAGCTCCAAACCAGGCCTCATCAGCATCATTGCCTTCCCTCACTGATGTTCTCCTGGGCAAATGCAAGCAAATCTGTGCAGCAACCTTCAGTGGCTGCAGAGATCTCCATATTTTCATTCTCTTGGTTTTGGGATGAGATGAGAGATCACATACAGTACGCAATGTTCAGATGTCCATATACTTTGGGTCCTCTAGGGTGAGTTCTCCGAGCCGCCCTTGATTGCAGGTAGTTTATATTACTTCCACAAAACATTACAGGGCCATAAACAACATGCCACAGTTACATAAGAGTATCAGATTAAGCATCCAACCAGATAGTGAAGTACAGTACGTGATCTCAGAGCCATTTCCACACTTTTATTGTGTCCTGTCTTGACTATCATAACTCCTTTCACTTGCCTAAGCAAAAAAACCCTGGTTGTTTTCACTCCCCTCCAGGCTCAAAACTAAAAGAGACCGGGGACAGCTTTAAAAGCAGCTCAAGATTTATCTGTTTTGATTTGACTTTGTCATTTAAAAAAACATACAAACATGACCTTTTTTTGTTTATTTGTGTTGTTTTTTTACTCTTCCTGGGTATATGTCATGCCTGTTGTGTACTTTTTATTGTAAATAACTTTTGACATTCTTTTTTAAAGTGCTATATGGATAAACATTAATACTTAAAATACATATGATTGAAATAAACCATGTTTCAGCTGTGGGTGAATTACACAAGTCTGAGTAAATGTATAGTGAAGCAGCATGTTTGGTCTGTATACACAGCTTCAGAAAATCCCACCGTCATGTTTAGAGTCAGCTCCTCCTCTCCTCTGGTTCAGCTTTGGAATTCCTTTTGTGCACTGTCATGTTCCACACTCCTCCCTCTGCTTTTCCAGGACATTATGAAAAACTTTCTTACTCATGCTTAGTCCCTCTAGTCCCGCCCTCAGCCTTTTTACGAGCTGTAGCTTAGAGTTGCTGCATCATGTTAACTCTCAGTCCCTCCTCCAGTTTTTTTCGTTTGCTGAAGTTGCCAGATCATGTTTAGCTGAGGATCGGTGACACAGAGTTCCTGTTTTCATTCAGCTGCTGGGAGGGAGGAGACAGAGGATGACTATAAAAGAGGGAAAAGATTGCACTGCAGTCACACAGCACAAACTGTACGGGACAGCTGGAGAAGAAGCAGTGAATCACTGTGGACATACATCAAACTACCGAATCCTAAAGGACATCATCCTAACTGGTGAGTCAAACACAATATTTACATTGCCGTTTTTAAATTTCATCACTGCATATTGCTTTTATACCTCTCAAATCACTGTGTTGCATGGTTTTGCATGGAAGTTTTTTTTGTTCAATAAAAGCCATATTTCTGACATTTAAATTTTTTCAGAGCCACAATGGAGACACAGGTGAAGACTCAGACAGCGGCCGAGGAGAAGAAAGTCAGGTAGGAATGAGCAATGATTCGTCCTCAACTCATTCACATCTCACCATGGGAGATCCACCTGTTACATCCTTTGTGTTCAAAGTGGATTTAGATTTACTTTGAATTTACTTTAAATTTGAATTTATCATATTTGCATTAGTGCTGCACCTTCCAAATGTAGGTCGCTGGTACAGTGTGCTCTATTATTGTGCTTGTGAACTTTAACAAGTTGCATGTGGCCTCTGTTAGATTAGATAAATCTCTGTAGGTGCAGTAATTCGTACACACACATTCACATAATGAAACTGTACTTGGGAGTTCCGTATTCGCTGTGTCTATTTCATTCCTATGTCCCTTACCTGTCATTGTTTCATGTCAGTTGTGCCAAACCATAGTCATCAAAGTGAATCACTACTGTGGTCAGAAAGGAGCTATTTTTTAATACCTTTTAAGTTGAGGTCGCTGTACTGATTGTGATTCATTTCCTCTTGCAGGGATCTTTCTGAAGAAATCCGAGAGAAGACTATGGACAGTCACGTCAAGACAGAGAACACAGAACTGTTGCTTGCCTTCCAGAGAGGAAAACTCACCCACGAACAATATAAGGTAGCATACAGTAGTACAGCTCAAATATTCCCATAATTTGACCTCTTCAGACTGGGATTAGGTGGTTTTTGGTCTCATACCACCTCTCCCCCTTCGCCTCTTCTCAGCTCTTCATGTGCTCGATGTACGAGATCTACAAGGCCCTGGAGGAAGAGCTGGACAGGAACTCTGACCACCCGGGCGTCGCACCCATTCACTTCCCCGCCGAACTGGCCAGGCTGGAGTCCATCGAGAACGACATGGAGCACATCTATGGAGAGGACTGGAGAGAGAAGATCGTCGTCCCCCCAGCCACTAAAAGATACTGCCACAGAATCAGACAGGTGTGTTATTTAAACAAAGTCATATGTACATTAAATGCGCCTCTGTTTTGTCTACTAGGTGAACTAACAATGATTTCTTTTTTTCAGATTGGTAAAGAAAACCCTGAATATCTGCTTGCCCACGCTTACACCCGCTACCTCGGAGACCTGTCTGGAGGGCAGATCCTGGGTCGGATGGCCAGGAAGTCCCTGAAGCTCAAGAAGAATGAGGGCGTGTCCTTCTTTGACTTTCCCGGAGTCTCCAACCCCACCCTGTTCAAACAGCTCTACCGCAGCCGCATGGACAGCGTGGAGCTGACAGAAGAGTCGAGGGCCGGGCTGATGCAGGAGGGCGTCATGGCTTTCGAGTTCAACATTCAGGTGAGGAGCGGCGCTAGAAACCCAAAAGCAGGGGTGATGTCGCTTTGAGGACAGCTTTCCCTTCCGAATTTCAACCTCTTCCCCTGCAGCCGTCTATGAAGTCACAAGCGGCTGATGGATGTTCTTTTGTTTTCCAGGTCTTCGATGACATACAGAAGATGCTGAGTGTCACTGAAAACAAGCCGCAGACTGATTCATCACGCTCCAAAGAGGTAAAGATGCACCAGTTGCCTGGAACCATCATCAACTCCTCCCCGCTGCTGAGGATGGTCCTGGGAGTCTTTGTGGCTCTGGCCACTGTCACTATGGGAATCTATGCTTTCTAGTGACCACACACCACAAGAAATAATTATACCTGTGTTATTCTATTGCGATTAAACTCCTTTCTTTTTTACTGTAGCATTAATGCTACAGTTAAATGCTACAGAATGCGAAACACAAATGTTTTTTGTAACATGAGCGAGAACCACATTTATATGTACAGTGAGCATCATGGCTGTTAATTCTACACTTCTCTGTGAAGCTGTCATGAAATGGACATAAGCGTTGGCAATATGTGTATTTTGAATGCTGTAAATATGTGTATTTTTTTAATAAAATAATTTATGAGTAGGCAACACTCTTTCTCTTGCAATTTTGTGTTGTATTCGTCTGTGCTCATAGGTTCGCATGGCTCGCGCACATTTAAGAAACATTGCGTCATATTCATGTAAAATTTGGTGTCCACCTTTATTGTGTTTTCACAATTTTCCTAAAACCTGTGCACTGGCGGCACACATTATAAATAAAAACACAAAATGATTGTTAACGGCCAGAGCAGACTCCTGGCTTCATCCTCGGCCCGTCTGACAGCGACACACATGCTGGTATCTGTCTCCCCCTCGAGGACAACTCAAAGAAAATCAAAAGACATGATTGTACTTCACTGGAATTGGCTTACCTCGAAACAAACAAAAAAAAAAAAAAGGCACGGCAGCCTGAGTAAATCAGAAATGTCCTCTTATCGTCACTCGTATTGCCCAAATGCTTAAGAGCTGAAATGATGCTTTACATTCAGGATACATTCCTTCCTACTGCTCCAGCTTCTATCTCATTATTTTACTTGTTTGTGCTATATGTTAAGCGTGAGTATAAGACTACATGCCTAACACCAACAGAAGAACTGAGTTTGACCTCACCCAGGAGCTCTGGAAATGCATCACTTGCTGTAAGGAGGCCACTGAACACGAAACAGCTTCAAACTAGAAAAACAGAGATTAACTACAACACAGTTCACAAGTGACAGGGTTAATTCACAACGTTACCTCGACATGCCAATCTCTACCCACCATCAACACACGCACACTCACGCACGCACACACAGTCATCATTCGAGGAAATCTAGAAGCTACAGAGTGCTAGATGAGGGTTATCCCAAGGTGCTTTAAGAGGGACTGCACAGCGTATCGTCTTTGTAAATATCACTGACAGTAAACAATGAAAATTACACACTACAGTCTGCTTTTTTCAAAAACAAAACAAACGAACCCGAGGCAAAGCAAAGGGGAGGATCCATATTGGAGAAAAGCAAAAAAACCAAAAACCCAAAACAGATCCACATTTCTAAAAGCAGCTTCAAAGAAAAAAAAAACTACAGTAGAGACAACAAACACTCGTCAAATAAAACAGAAGCGATAACTTCAAAAGCTGAAATGGTGATTCTCATGGAAGGAATTTTTTTCCTGTGTTTTCATGACTGAATTTCAGTGGCAAGGCCACGAACGTTTACACTGTCATTTCTGACTAATAATGCTGTCCACAAATCTCCCGCATTTTTTTTTCATATTCCACATTATGTCTTGAAAGGGGAAGTAAATGACATTGGTGACATGCACTTTGACTACCATAAAAATCACAAATTAAAGTTTGACTTGTCAGTTATACAAAAGGTGAAATTACTTTGCAGTCACATTTTGCTACTTGCACAGCTTTCCTTATTCTTCATCTAGCTTGATTTGGCACATTGTCCTACTTTTACAAGGCAAAGAGTTAGACCTAAGCCATGAGCGGCGGGGCACAGAAACGTGCTCCCAACATCTGCATAATGCCAGCATCCACCTGGCTACCTGTGTGAAGGCCTAGGACAGTTTTGGCTAAAGAAGGTGCAGTTACTTTTAGGCGTGAGCGGCCACGTGGTGCCGCTCAGTTGGTTTCGTAAGTGGACAGCAGGGCTGCATCTACCGGCTCCATGCAGGAGGGGCAGGTGAAGGAGCGCATCAGCCACGGGTCGATGCAGTCCACGTGGTAGATGTGAAGGCAGGGCAGGAACCGAATGGGATCGCCGTATTCAAAATCCATCATGCAGATCACGCACCTGTCGGGGAGACAAAAAAACCCCAGTCTTTCTTATTCATCTTCAAAAGGGTTAATCCCTTGTACATACTTTTAAAACAGAAAACAGCAAATATATTGTAATTTTGGTCACAATTTGGCGCAGTGAAGACTTACTCTTTAACTTTCTTGTCGGAGGGGTCGGAGCCCGGGTCAAAGATGCCTTTGGGCAGGTGCTGGATGAGACCGATGCGCTGGGCAATGCGGACCTGCTCCTCTTCGGTCAGCTGACTGGCCAGACGGCTCTCCCCGGGGGTGGGATGGTACACTGGCACTGGCTGGGTGCGCTCCTGGAAAAGAAGGTACAAAGGACAACTCTCATCATCTCTGAAGCAAGTCGTCTTCATCAAGGGTGGGGGGTACACAGAAGGACGAGAAGGAGGAGGAGGCCTGCAACAGTTGGTATGAACTCCACAGAGCCCTGGTCCTAACGTGATGGGGTCAATCCGGGCTAAGGCGAAGAGACACAAGACGCTGAGACAGCCTGAATCCACAGAGTAACTGTGGCGGGTTTTTCCAAGATGCTTGGAACACCTACCTGTGAAATACCTTGAAAAACTCTGCAGAAAAGTACCTGAGAGAACATGGAAGAGGCAGGACTGAACTGAGACGCGGACAGACACTAGATTTCCCCGACAGCTGTAAAAGTGACTGTGTCAGTTTGGGAAGTTTTAAAAGGGATCTGAGGGACACGAGACACTTCAAAGCTCCTGTGCTTTAGTCAACAGTCGGAGAATGGCCATCTTTTATTAGCGTCGGATGAACATAATGTTGTTAGACTTGATATAGTGTGGGATGTTTGATTGTTGAGTGTGACAACGTCTCCACCAGCTGTTCTAACAACTTTCAACACCCTATGTGCCTTTAAGGACACACACGCTCTGCAGTCTGCTGACAGGTGTAACAATCCCCACATCTGATGAGTAAACTTAAATTGCATGTCACCTGATGCCTTTTTTAATAAAACAATTACCATAAAGTCTGCTAATCAGCGACGAGGGTTGTTATACCCGAGAGCACACTGTGAGCCGCACAATCTCCATCTCCATAAAACAAGATATGTGCTGACAGGTATGATAATATCCCCGTCACTGATGAGCAGACTTAATGGCAACGGCTCATTAAAGTCGCGAGACATCCTCTTCCATCCCCCGGGTTGTATTTCACTCGAGCCCCCGGGGCCGCTCACCTGGTAGGGCGGCGGAGGCTCTCCGGGCAGGCTGCCCCCCTCGGACTCGTTCAGCAGCGACAGGTCATCCGCACCTTGCGAAAACAGGCAGTTCCCCATCGAACCGAGACCACCATGAGGGTGTCCGCTTCTCTCTGGGGCCGACGGACGCCGAGCGAGCGTCGACCGGAGCTAAGCTAACTAGCTGCGACTGGTCTCGGCGTTAGCTCAGCTCGCTGCTCGCGCACCAGTTCGCTGTCATCCCTCGAGGAAGCCGGGCGGAGGAGCGGCGTCGCTCGCCGAGTGAAGTCGACCGGCGACGTAAAATTTTAACCGTGGCGACGAGGCGATGCGTGCGTTGGCTTCTTGTGTTTACAAAAACGTATACTTAAAAATACAGATCGGAAAACCGTCACCGGGGTGGGTGTCTATTCTTGGACTTTCAAAATAAAAGCCGGGATTCATTAAAAAAAAAAGTTTTGTGTGTGAAGTTTTTTTCAGCTCAACTTTAACCATTCTGTTTTAATCTGTCTCGTTAGGTTCCCAATTTTATGGAATTATATGCAATATTAGATCATGGAAATGCTTCTTTATTTACAGTATATATTCTAAGTTTAAAGTAAAAATGTACAGTGATTTTTTGTCATATCTAATATAATTTTTTGGCCAAAATTTGTTGTTGTCATCACATTTCAAAATGTTTCCATAAATTAAACTCCTGTTTTGAACGCTGACCATTAATTTGCCTTACTGCTTGTTTATTAACATAGTTCATGTCTGTCATATCATATCATATGATGATGACAAGGAATCATGCAGCTCCAGACCTGATTCTTTATTCAGGCATCAGTCTGGAGAAGGAAAGACATGGCACAGCAGGATGGTACAGTCAAGAACATCCTTTTATTTCAATCAGGTGCTGCTCTTCTCAAACTGTGTTTTTCTTCTTATGGAAAAGAAACTGTAATTAACACATGCATTTCACCTAGAGCTCTGGGGGTGTTCTCACAAAGAAGTGGTGCTGCACTGAGGGTGTAGACAGAGGCGTAGAAGAGCTGGGAGTCAGGGGGGCCTAGGGTGCTGCCTATTATACCACTAACCATACACCCTTAAGGAGATAAAGAACAAAATGAACAACAGAACAAAGACGCGGAGCAGCCCAGCATGAGGTGGTCAGAGGAGAAAAAAATGGAGGGACTTTCCTGAATCCTCACATATCTGAGAGATCAGGTTCATGCTGGCCTTTTAACTATCTGGTTGGTGTGTTGTAAATGGCTAATACTGCTGAGAGTTTCACTGTGTGAATCCCACCCTGAACAATAATACTTCACTTTAAAAGATTGGTTTTGAATGGATGTAGGATATGTCCTGGAAATGCAAAACCCCCTCTTTCAGCCTCATGCAGGACAAGTCCGGTTATAAGGTGCTTGTAGCTTTCATTTACAGTCCAAGGCATCCTCAAAGAGAGCCGAAACGACAGCATACCCTGATAGCAAATATTAAAAGAAATCCAAATTAAAAGGAAACAAAAAGGGGGAATGAAACAAAACCAAAAATAAATAGCTAAAACAGAAGACCAAATCCTATCCTAGTCCAAGCAGCCCCTTTCCAACATCCCAAAGCAGTTCATCCAGCCCTCTCAACCCTCTTAATCTTCTCTGTAAACCTTTTCAACCCAAACCCTTGAACCCCTGTCATCCCTTCCTAACCCACCCAATGACACCCCCAAAAGCCCATCAGCGTAATTTGTTCACTTACATTAGCTGTTGAATGGAGAAGCTGAAGAAGATGGGTATGGTAATACAATGTGAAGCATACAGACAAGAATAACATGTGAGCTAACTGCATTCTGCTCAGACAAAAGTTTTTCGGCAATATTTTTTTTTCACCCTCCCAACAACAGCAGAGAGGGTGGGAGAGAGAGAGAGAGAGAGAGAGAGAGAGAGAGAGAGAGAGAGAGAGAGAGAGAGAGAGAGAGAGAGAGAGAGACAGACAGACACACAGTCACAGACTACTCCAGTGTCTAAGAGAAAACAGACAGTGGAGACAGAGGGGAAGAAAAAAAGCAAGAGCTGAACGAGAACAAGTTTTTTTGCCTTTTCAAAATTTTTTTTTTGTCATCATTTATCATTAAAAAGTAAAGAACTAATTCACACCAGTTTCCTTTTGTACTATATATATAGTACGGCTTTTGCAAAGGAAGAGAGGATATAGGGTAGGTACAATGGTGGGGATTCATTTCAAGCCAGAGGGAAAAAAGATGTCCCTGAGCGCTGAATGGGTGACAACCTTTTCCCTCCTTGCAGCGCTCAGGGGCAACCTGCTACCTCGAGCCATTTCGAAGAAAAGGGCGATCTGGATTACAAAATGGAGTCTGTGAACAAAAGGCACTTTTAAGGGACAACCTTTAACTGCTGGGAAACTATACACTACAGCACAAGCACTATAAGAGTCATTTACAGAGGAGGGGGTGGAACAGGGGAGAGGCTCACCTTGCTGCCTGTGTCATAAATGGTTCAGACCTCACATTATTTGCCTGATTTTGAAGCTACTTTTTGCCCCTTTCCTGTTGTTCGCCGTTATCTGTACAGGAGATAAAAGGTCTCAACTTCATACTCTTTCCACTTCAACTGTGTCTCGAACACAACCTGCTGAGCTCAATCCAGCTCCAGATTGAGAAACTCATCAAGATGATCATGAGAATAAAAAGATTTCTGCGTGAGGTGAAGCATCTCCCATGGCACTGGGACGAACATGTCATGTTTTAATGCCAATGCCAGTGATAAAAATGAATTAAACTGGGATTTTTTTGTGTGTTTTTTTGCTGGTGAATTTCAGGCAGTGCATGGGTAAATTATCTGAAGAGTTTCTTAGGATTGACAGTATAGTTTTTTGATTTGTTTTTTTTTTTTTTTCTAAAGGTTGAACCAAAATGCCTTTTGTGTCACAACCTTAAGGAATAGGAACCTCTCCCCCCACTCAATACAAATAGAAGAAGAATACAAATAGAGAGAGGAATAATGCTGTTACCTAAATGGTCTGTTATTTTTGTTCATTACAATTCATTTATAATATTTCTGAATGTACTTTATAGTGTTAAAGCACCAGTTTTTCATCTGATGATAGAGAATTTTTTTCTGCCTTCTCCCACATTTTTATAAACAAATGATTACACATAAAACATTAAAAAAGAGACAAAAGGAAATAAAAACAAATACCCCCAACTTACAAAGACTAGGATTTTTCATGGCCCTCTAGTTTAGAGTCCCGGAGCTTACGGACTTGAAACAAATACATTTTTTTTTCTCTTTTCTCTTAGCTTTCTTAAAAATCTCTAACAGACAAACACAATGATCTACCCAATGCATTGCACGTGGCTCAATCGACACATATTTTTTTTTCTCAATAATAATACTTTCCATCAAAAAACAAACACTTTTTTTTTTCTTCAAACCTACTTTTGACATATTCATCTAGGTATTTTAATGCTGCGCTGCAGATGGCGATGGCGTGTGTCGTTTGATTCGTACTGGTAACAGTAAGGTGATGTTACTGAAACAGGTTGTGGGGTGGGGTGGGCGTGGGGGGGGTGGGGTGGGGTGAGAGTTCAGAAAATAACTAGACTGCCAACAAGCTCATGTAGTAAAAGTTAAAAAGGAGCATATATCATAAATATATATGTATAAGATCTCTCTCTCTGTCTTTACAAAAAAAGGTTTGCAGTCCTCTATAAAGATCTGTCCTAGGCCAATGGTTTCCACATGCACCAACGCTACCATTCCCCGTAGCTTTAGCTTATATGTGGGAAGAGAACCTGAAGTCAAGTTTATTACTAATTGCATGAAGGGAATACAGAGGCACTTTCATATATTGTTATAGTCTTGATATATGGTTTTAGTACATAGAGCTAATGTTACTAGAGAGGCTGAGAACAGGGTCTCCGCCCTGTTTACTATCCCTGCAAAATAGAACCAACAGCTAGGCAGTCCAGTTATTTTGTGAGGTCGGCTTTCTTTTGGATTGTGTCATGATGAAAAATAATACCAATAGCAATTTTAATGTGAACATTTACATAGAAAAAAAATCTCAAATTAAAAAGACAAATCTTAAGTAAATGAAAAACCATTAACAAAGGCAGTTTGGAGAACCAAATATAAAGGCTTCCCTTTATTGTTTTATGTCAGGTTGTTGGTGGTGTTAGTGTACTTTTTATGTGTGTGTGTCTGCGTGTGTTTGGATGTGTGTATTCCTCTGGGTATTTTCTGTGACTGGACAAAGGGATACGGGGTGAAGCAATGCAAGGGACGCATGTGCATGAGCTGTTGTTACTGTGCTGTCCATACATGAGAGAGATTTGAGAAACTGCTGTTACTCGTACTGTCGCATTGAAATCCGTTTTTCGCTGAAATTCAAGCGTGATACTTAATGACGTCTTACTGCAAACTAAAGAAAAAATGCTTCTGACATGCAAGAGAAGGTTAAAACAATCCAAGTGGGACAAAAAAACCAAAACCAAATCCGGCAAAAAAAAAAAAATGCAAGAAAACACCTACAAACAAAATAAAAGCTAATAATAAGAAGCTGATGGTGTGTGTGCATTCCTGTAAATTCCATTCCATGTCTATGACTAAACAACAAGATGATATTGTGAGTGGTTTGTGTGACAGACTATCCTGGAGAGGACGGTCTGTGTATGCTGTATGCTTGCAAGCGTATGTGTGTGTTTGTGTGTGTGAGCGCGTGCATTATGTGTGCGCTTCGTGTCTCAGGGCCAAGACTTTAAGCTCAGCACAGCCACATTCCCGCAGAGGCAGCCAGCCTCCATTCGCTTCTCTAATCACTCGTATGACCATCAATGTGCAATGCTGTTCATCCCTTATTAAAAATTAATAGTGCATAGGTGAGGGGACGAAAGAGCACATGTAGAGTTAGTGTTATGACCGTCTGTCGTGTGTTCACTCGCTCACGCGCTCGCCTCATGGCTATCACTTCTCCCACAGCACGACGCCCTGATACTTTGACGGGTAAACAAAGACCAGCCACTTAGTGCATATATGTCACACCATCGGATAGTGTCACCATGATTGGCCAATCGGAAATGAAAGAGGCTCAGGGGTGAGCGAACGAAGCGGCAGAGCGCGGCGCCGCGCGGGCGTGTGGCTGCGGTTTTTCGGTCTGGGCCCCGAGCAGCGCTGAGCTCCAGGTGAGGCGGGAGGGGATGTGGGCTCAGAGGAGCAGCGGGGGTGGAGGAATAGATAAGATATGGAGACGCGCGATTTGGGTGGAAATCTTTTCAACTTGCACATCCGACTTCATCGTTTACCACTACTTGTTCTCTTTTGGATCTCCCAGCCAATGCATGGAGTTTCATTGTGGAGACAACAAAATGAAAAAAAAAACATTAAAAAAAAGAAACAACAAATGTATAATTGGTCATTTGTCAGTTTACCATATTGCGTTTCCTTTCTGACATTTCATGGTGTGCGTGAGACAGTTCCTCATCTTCCTCCTCCTCCTCCTTGCATTCTGAGTCTGTCCACTCAATCTCATTGAAGCCTCGTGGATAGAGGGGGACGAACGTTCCTGTTCAAATCGTGTTGCATTGGGAGTCCTCTTGGGGCAGGGATGTAATTTTTTGGGGGGGAGGGGGGGGTTCTGTAGTAGTACTTTGAATAGTGTTGGCGAGAGAGAAAGACCTTTTTAGTGTCAGCAGTCTGTCCTTAATCAGCAGTGATGTGTTTGTTTTTCAAATTTCCAATTTTCATGACACAATTTTAGCTGTTGATTCAGAGAGGCCTTGTCAGAGGAACCAGGACTGTGGAGAATAGGAAAAAATAAAATTAGTCTTTAAACAACATCAGCAGGTTTACATTTCAATTCAGCCTTGATTCTTACAAGTCTTTAGCTGCAAGTTACTGCTATGACGGTGGTAGAGGTGGTGGGACATAAGAGAGTGTGAAAGCGTGAACAGAAAACAACATCGTACGCAGTTCAATTTGAAGCATGGAAGAAATCGCTGGCTCTTGAAACTGTGGTCAGGACTTCGACAAAGAGGTCGTTCGGTAAACCTGAGGTTGCATGCTGATTAATAGGACAGGAACCAGAGAAATCCTGCTGCCACACGAAATGATGAATCTTTTTTTTGATGCTTTTACCTTTTCGGGACTACACAACCAGGAGGCACATACAAGGAGCCGCATGTAGACAATGTTTGGTTTTAAGGGATCACAGGCAAAACCAGCGTGGAACCACTGGTATGAATAATCCTTCATCCACTAGGTGGCCACCTTTGACTCCTTTTCTCCCTTGCTCACTCTATGTACTTTCTGGGCTCAGCTGTCCCATACAATGTAAAAAAAAAACCTACTACCTCAATACCACTTGAAGTTTTTGAGGAGGGCTGAAATCGATTGTCTTATTTCAGAGCTTCAAACAGCATTAGCGCAGTGGCTTTTGTATGCGTCTGAATGGCTTTCCAGTGAGCAAACGCAACACTGTGACTGCTCCGTCATGCACTACCAGTTTACATGTAAGGCGATCCTCCTCATATGTCTCTGCTCTGTGGGCCCGAGTGGTCTCAGGCTACACTGTAAAGCTACTGAGGGCAGCTACTCCGAGGATCCGGTTTCTCAGTTTGATAAGAGGGCAGAGTGGAGGCTTTGGCACAGGCTGAGCCGTTCTGGACGCCTCTGACATTCCACAGGCCTCCGTCCAGGGAGAGCAGCGAATCACCCCATCTTTAGTTGCCCGCCATTCTGGCAAACACATAGAAAGCTTTTACCCCCCCCCCCCAACTCCATCTATCCTCTACCTCCCTCGTTCCTATCCATGATTCTTTGGTGTTATAGATAACTCCTCCTCCTGGCTCCAACTTCCCTTAACCCCCTTCTCTTTTCCTTTCCCTCTCTTACTCCGTCTCTCCAAATGTAATCCTTGGCAGTGGAAAAGTGACCCCCCCCCTCTAACCCCCCTCCAAGTCCAAGTTCAACTGCCTATGACATCATGTCTGGTTGCTGCGGGCAACCAGACAGCCGGGACGTGACTGTGGAGCGCAGCGAGCTTCAACTTACTCCCTCTCTCTTTTTTCCCTCCCTTTCTCTCAGACCCTCTTACTTTTTGCATACATGCTCCCCCTATCTCCCTCGCTCTTGCTGCATAGCTGAGGTCTCGCCACCAGAGAGCTCCTCAGTCCAGCTTTTCTCTGCCTCGCGCGCTGACAGCAGTGGGGAGACTCTCCCCCGTTCTGTCTTGGCTAGTTGGCTAGCAGGCGGCGAGGCGGGCTGGCAGGGCCGTCGTCTGAACCTCTCCATATGCCAGAGAACAGCAGGATAGGCAGGGACCTCTGTTACTCGCTCTGGCCGAGGTTCTTGCTGACCTACTAGGCTCAGCTAACTGGGAGCGGTTGATACCAGTGTCCAGGTTCTTGCTATGTGTGCCGTGAACCCGGCAGAGATGTTCAAAGTGGACATGTTTCAATAATGTTTGATAAGCAATAGCAGGAGATAATAAGCATTCTGAACAGATGTAAGCTGTTGTAAAAGCCCTGTTGTTTTTTAGGAGAGAAAATGAGGGGAAAGAGTTTTGGCACAGAGTTGAAGTGCATGTGTGTATGTGCGTGCGTGTGTGTACACAGGCGCTCACACACATTTGGATGGTGTGAGGATGTCCCCTCAGTGCCAGGGCTACATCTGTGGGAGAGTGGTGCAGGTGGGGAGCTTGAAAATACTAGAGGGAGCAGCAGGAGGAGAGAGGGAGAGAAAGGGAGAGAGGGTGGGCTGCTGAGGCGTGGGGGGTGGGGGGGCTGGGGGGGGGCGAGGGGCAGCCGAGCAGAGCCGTGCCGAGGAGGAATGCAGATTGTTTCCATGTGTGGGGAGGACAGGGGAGCCGAGTTGGCTGCAGGCAGGTGCGGTTAGCCCCTAATGAGAAAAGTTGTGTTGGTGATGGAGGAGGCCCAAGACACTGCAGCCCAGTGGCAGAGCGCAGCCAAAGCTGAAACCACAATGTAGTGCACTACTGGCCTCACACGCTGCACTAATACACACTGTGGGGCCTTGCAGAGATAAATCAACACTGCTGGAGCTGGCACCGCTTACTTTCACTCTGCAGGGAAACGACTGCGATGCAGAAACTGTAAACCAGTACTGAAACTAAAGGCCTTGATACATGGGCAACACTTTGCGTCAATGTAGGTGGGCAAATCTGCAAACAAATGATCGTGAAACGATTGGCAAACCAACCCCAACTCAAGGTCTGCTTACTCGCATTTTCCAGAGATGTCAGCTGCATCACATGGCCTTTAGTTTTCCATGGAGCTGTATATGTTAACCTGTGAGCTCATAAGATCTTATCTTAATCAACAGGGACTGAGCTTGATTGTCAAACAGATCTGCGTCAGCGTCAAACTGAGCAAAATTTCATCGATCCCAGGGATCGGAAAAAGTTAGCAAGTCAAGCCTGAGCTGGGACTGTGTTGTCAGAATACTGAAAACTCACGCAGCTAACAGTTATGGTTGGCCACGCGTGTCCCCAACTTTTAGAGTGGAAAAAGGCTCATGCACTTGATCGTCACCGGTGCCATGGGCTGAATCACCGCTCGTAGCACGTGGCCAGCACAGAGCCGTTGTTTGCGTATTGCCTCTGCATCGTGGCCTTCGCTCTGAATGACATGCTTGTCCCTTTAAACCCAAAGACGCCTGCACTGACGGCGTGCTGGGAAGTCGCATCTCCGTACAGCACCGTGCAGTCACACATTGCATTGAGTAATGAGGGAAAAGAATGAGGAGACATAAACAAACAGAGGAGGAGGTGATGGATGTGCGGATGCCGATTAAATGAGGGAGGTTGGCGGGGTACCTGAGTCTGCTGGGGGATATTCAGAAAGTTGTCCCGTGTTCCGATGCCGACAAACCGGTTGGGAGCTGTGGAGCCTGGCGTGGAGTATGCTACAAAGAGAGAGACAAGTGTGTACATGCTTTTACACACACACATACACACTGAGCTTATAGTAGAGTTTGATGCTTTCATCATCATTATCTGTGGACTTTACTATGATTTTAACTCACTACAGGACTACACATCATTATCAAATTAATGACTGGGACAGCACAGTCAGGGTCAGGGATACTGATGCCCTATTAGTCACATGGGTGATTTGTTCATGTTGTGGGCAGGTTCATTGTTATTTTCCTTCAGTTATCCATTTAATCTGTGGTTAACAAGGGGCTGTGTAGTCTGTAATGATTAGTGCTAACATGAGGAAGATATTTCCCACAAATATGGCTGCGCTGTTAGTCATAGACGCTCCTCAGCAACCCCTGGCCTCGGTCATAAGCCATCGTAATCACAGAAAACCACCGAGGACTCACTGTGGACTTAATAAAAGGGTAACCAATGGAGGAAATCTATTCTTCACCAGTGGTAACCAATGCTCCATTTAAATTTAATAGGCTAAGAGGAGCCTCTTGCCTACTAAATGACACCATTCAGTGATGCCACAGGATCAAATTTAGGGCAGTTGTGCTCACTGGACTCCAACATGGCGGCTGAGTAGAGCTTTTGCTGTGCATGGCTTGAGTGAGGTTGAGGGGATGGGGATGTGTGGGGGGTGACAGTAAAACGGCTGGAAGCTGATGCATGAGTGAGGGTGAGAGTGTACCATATGTGCATGTGTGCGTGGGTGTGTGTGTGTGTGTGTGTGTGTGTGTGTGTGTGTGTGTGTGTGTGTGTGTGTTTGTTTTTCTTATGACTGTAATTACGATATCTTGAGAATCAGAGACAAAATTAGAGAGGGAAGAAAAAAATACAGTGATAACAGTCACCGGAATGAGAACAGAGACGGAAATTACGATATTTATTTATATAGATGTTCATATAAATAAATAATAAAGTGACACGTTAATCTGAAGGAGTTGGAAGGGGGAGAGGAGGAAAGGTTGATAGGACAGGAAGAGGAGAAAAAGTCAAAACAAGAGGAGGAGAAGGCGTCCCGGTCGCTCCGTCCCGTGCCCCCTTCTTGGCGTGCCTCTCCCGTGGCCCGACTCTCGCACTGCACCTGTCTGGGTGGAACCAACCAAAGCCTCACCGCTCCCTGACGACACTCCTCTCTCCCACTCCCCCAGTATAGTGCTAATTAGACAGGTTTGATTAGATTTAATCATTCATGTTTAGCGAGACTGGGTTGTTCTTGTTACACTGTGATTTCCATGTTTTTTGTTGTTCTCAATTTTTAATTGTTGTGAGATTTGTGTGAAAGTGGCGAGGGGATTGGGTGGGTAAAGTGGGGCATGATGTTTTTTTTTTGCTTGCTTGTTTTTTTTTTTTTTGGAGTCCACGCCAACTGCCCTAATTTTGTTCCCTTAAAAAGGAAAAAAAGAGAGAAATAAAGGAAAAGAAACAAAGAAAGGAGGATATGAGAATATATCAACTAAAGAAAAGAACAAAAGAAAAAAAAAGAAATGAGAGAAGGGGGTAGATTGTATTGCCGCTTTCACAGACATGCAAAGTCTGCACTGATCAAAGGCTTGCGGCGACAGAGGCAACGTGCACGGGGCCCTGCTCTGCACGGCTCCCGCCAAACTACGAAAACACATCAAAAAGAAGCGAGAGCGGCTACACTGCCTCTTGTGGTGCTAGCAGGAAACCCAACACCAGAGAGAAAGAGAGAGTAAAAAGATTTTGAGGAGAGAGGCTTGCAAAGACATGAGGAGAGAAAAGGAGCGTGAACATCAGAGCAAGTGGGAGCAAGAGATACAGAAGAGCTTGAAAGAGGATCTCTGGTTTGGCAAAGGCGTGGCTTCTGCCTCGTCAGAATTGGATCTCGCTGGTACAGTACAGTACAGTACTGTGGCGCACAGTCCATAAGGTGATGGGTGAAATAGGAGTGAATCTCCTGGGGCTGCTGAGTGCTTGACTGAGCAGACTGCAACCCTACTGGAAGGCCTGCTAAACTACGTGAACTGCAGCGGTAGTCATTGTAGAAGTCCCAGATCTGTGCCTTTGCAGTAGCAACACCACGAGATTACAGAAGGAAAAAAAAGGCCCAGCGTAGCTGCACTGCACAGAAATGCAGGGACTTCTATGAGGACTACATCTGGTCGAGCACAACAGACTTGACGTAGTGCTGCTTGAAACAGAGGACAAATTAGCTGCCAGCTACGAGCTAATCAACCTGCGGGAGCCTAAAACTGGTTTGGACTGGCCTCTGTGAGAAGTCTGCGGGGGAGACTGGGGCTGTAATGGGGGTTTGTGGAGGGGAGTGGGAGTGGGGGGTGACTTACACGGAGATGCGGGTGAGCTGAGTCCGCCGTCAGTGGGCGTGCTGATGGTTTTAGAGTCGGGCATGGGGAGGGGCACAGGGCGCGCCACCGGGGGTGGCGGGGGCAGCAGGAAGGAGCCCGGCATTTTGCTCTGGCCACCTCCATTAGGCTGCAGACGGACCATACAGAAAGGGTGAGCGGGACACGCCCCGAGAATACTCACAGCGAGCCAGACACGCACGCACAAAACACAGTCCCGTTCATAGGGCGAGATACTCATATGAAGACGGACGCGCGAGGAGTCTCGCACACACACACACACACACGCACTCATGAGCGAGATCACCACACTTACACAGTTTTTAAAATAAAACTCACAAAAACGTCAGACAGTCTGGCCGAAAAGTAGAGAGGTAAATAAGAAGTGGAAAAAGTGATGAGCGCTGTCACACACGCACGGGAAAGAAAAATGGAGCCGTCACAAGGGAAGTTTCTTCAGTACAATGTGAGAATTTTTTAAAAAGAAGGGAAAATCAACAATGTGAAAAGGGTGTCTGTGTGCGCAGGTGTGCATTGTATGTGCATGTACTGTAATTGTATGTAATTGTGCTTTTTTTAAGTGTCTTTAGTGGGTGAGGTGATGAAAACAAAGGATAATAGGACATGAAAAAGTGGTTTGATAAGTAGTTTACAGTAGAGGTTTACAGCACAACCAGCAACCTGCACCTTAGTCCATGTGCGGTGAAAGAGTTCTCAAACATCCCCATAAGGCCGGCTGACAATCCGCTACATGTCGCTCCTTAAGTTTTGAGCTTTAAGCATGAGTGTGAGCATGTTAGTGGGGTTGTCGAAGGGGCGCCTCCCTGCACCGATATTTCACCGAATTAAGCTTGAAAAAGCTCAGCTGTTTCCCAGAACCCCCCCCATGCCTCAGCCTCCTCATTCACAACCACTCACTTCTGCAGATTTATCTGACACATGGTATTTTGCCATAGTATTATACTGTCACATAATATGAGTGTATAGATATCTATTGTTGGTAATGTGTATTACTTGCAGAGAAAATGATTCGAGATGATGTGCCCCTTGACAGCACGTCATAGCTGAGAATCAAGGCGTGGCAGTGGGTCAATGAGGACTTGTCAAAAAACAACTATTTCATCAGGAGTCTGATGTTTCAGGTTGCTTCCATGAACTCTCGATTTGTTTTCACATCCTCTTCCTGTGTTTGCAGCCTGACTCCAGTAGAGTGAATCCTTTGCCAGTTGCCGCCCTAAGACCTGTCTGCCTCAGAGGCCTGTTTTGATATTTTCCTCCTTAACAAAGTGGCAGGCAAGATCTTCTCATACTTTACCGTGGGAGAAATGCGTTATATTATATGTCAAACTTATGAAATGCTATTTGGCTCCTTTCCTTGCAATTTTTCCTTCTGTTTAGACACATCTGGTTCCTCCTGTTGCTCCATTTGCCTCTTCCCTGGTGAAGTTGCTTCACCTCATAAAGATTTCTCAATTCCCTGCTCTGAGCTTGGCCCGTTGCACCTGTTCATCCAACAAATAAGATATGTATGATGTTTTTTTATTCCCCTCACAATCTTACATTCTGCATTTTCAAATAAACCGACTACTGTTCAGTGTGTTTTCTGCTCATGTCTGTTTGCACTGCAAACTATGCCCACTATCCCATCACCCTTTCTTTTTCCGAACCAACGCGTAACTTACCTGCGCGCTGGGCTGTCCTGTGCCGTCAGTGCACACAAACTGCACGAACTCCTTAAGCGGGTCCTGGTGGTGATGGTAGCGTATGGTGGGGTGGGTGAAGTACGGGCTGGACTGCTGGATGATAGAGGAGGAGGGGAAGTGCAGGGCTGAGGCTGAGGCACGGGGACTCCCTGGGGAGAAAAAAAAGTGGAAAGGGGGGGGGCAGGACACACGGAAAGGAGAGGAAGGAGAGCATGAGGAGAAGATACGAGAGAGACCAGGAGTGGGGAAAAAAACAGTGAGGCTCGGGTCATTCGATTCTATTTCTACACAAACACAGCACACATGAAGCATACGCAGCACTCGGCACGCCGGGATACATCAGCATGCACACCTACGACAGTGTATGAGGCATGCATGTGTTGTAACTAAGCGCAAACACAGCTGGCATCAAAGACCAGGTTGGCGCTTAGGCCTATTATTGTCCTGAAACAGAGAATAGCTGTGACGTGCTCTTGTGGTTGACTGACTGAAGCTGTTTCTGCTTACAAATGACTGGCATTATCCCTGGCTAGTGGGCAACATCTGGTCCCATTCATTTTATAAATCGGCCCACTAGATTCCCCCGTACCTCTGGCCTGGCGTCACGTTCCCCACACATGCACACACACTTTCGCAGCGCCTATACAAGCCAGAGTGCGCTACAGTATTTTTCTGCCTTCTGCTCCTTGTGCATTTCTCTCTCACACACAGACCACTGGTGTATGACAGAGCCACACACCCGCTGGATTTCTTTTTTCTTTCTTTCCCTTTTTTTTTTTTTTTTTTTACTTTTGTTTTATTGCTTGTCGGTGATGTGTAATCAATCAGCAGCATATCCTCGCTGTGTGGTTCTGCCCAGTAGTTTGAAGCTTGAGAGAGAATCTCCCCTCCGCTCCCAGCCGACCACAAAACGCCTCCCGGAGACATTAGTCAGCCAGCCAGCCAACCACACACACACACACACACACACACAGACACACACATACACACACTGGGCTCCACTGTCTGTCTTGTCTGCTGAGATTCTATGGTTTTGGCAATTTGGCACACCGAACCAAAGAGGCAAGCTGCTAGGTGAGGGCAGCCTGGCGAACAAGCATCTGTGATTATGTCTGTCGCCTACTATCTCTCATGTATACCATACTCGCAAAGTGTGTAACTTTTGTGTTTTTGTTTCTGCACCGGTGTCCTCGTGTTTTTGTGTATGCGTTTTCCAGTGCATGCGAACTCTGTGCGTCTCTTGGTTTGATTTTTGTTCTCTGCCTGCGTGAAAGCGTTGCCACAGCATGTCCGTTGGAGCTCTCGTGTGCGTCTATTCGGTGTGTGTGCGCGCGCGCCACAATGGTGGACTCTCCAGACTAGTATAATCAGACAACAGTCAACCTGGCAGCGCTCCACGTCGGTCCAGAGCCAAAAAACAGGACATAAACCATCCAGTCCTTACACATGAACACCGGCACTCACTAGACCTAAGCTGCAAGTGCTAACGGCTCCGGTCCGTCGGAGGCAAGCCACGACTGCAAACTGCGTCTTCCCCCTCTCTGTTTCTAACCCCATTTCTCTTTTCATCCCTCTCTCCCTCCCATCATCCTCCAGTCTCTTTATAGAAGCGAGGCCTCTGAGGGACATTCCATTTGGATGGCAGCCATTTTAGCACAGCGAGTCCTCCACAAGAGTGCAAATTCACGCATGCGTGTGTGTGTGTGTGTACATCTCTGTATGTGCACAAATGCAGCCATACACAATCTCTCGACGCTGTCTAATTACAGCCTCTCTATTACACGAAAACATCTCAGCCGATGGACCACGCGCGCGCACAGTTTAGAGAGTGCGAGGACTTAGTAAGGGAACAAAGAAACCCGAGCTCGTCCCTCACACCTCCTCAACTCACGCACAAAGCAGGGAAGCAAATTTTAGAAATCAAAATTCAATCTGGGGTTTTGGATTCTCGAGGGGGTGTAGGACTGCTCCGTGCAGATAAACAACACGGCTTAATGGTGCAAGATCCGGCCTGGACTATATTTTCTAAATATACTGTGGGGAGCTCCGCAAGTTAAACTCAATACGTTTCAACACGGAGGGCAACGAGTCCAAATGACCTTTACATGGTAGGTCTGGTTTGGCTGCGGCCCAAACCATCCCTTTGAGAGACAAATGGAATGAGAGAGAGAGATAGAGAGAGGAGGACATATTTATTCCTCCTGAAAAGTGAGACCAGTCTACAGGGACTTGTTGGCAAACTTGAGATCCTGGAGACTTTGGGAATTCTCTGACAGGAGATGGAGAAACCATGTTGGTTATCCTATAGGGCCCAAAAGCTCTTGTGAGGACAACTTGCCCTTCGTGACTCTGTTGAAACACGAACTTGGAAACGCTGGAGGTTGCACTGAGTTTTATTTGCTGTATCTGTGCAACCACATGGGTTCACATTCTGTATCAATCCCAGCTACTTAACTCCTTCTCATACCAGTGTTTGCTGGATATTCTTTGGAGAATCTAACCAACCAAGACCTTCCAGACACACTATTTTGAGGAGAAAAAACGCAACTGAGATGGTGTCAGAATGTAAAAATAATAGAGAAACAGGCGAAAAAGAAGCACTGGTTGGCTCTAAAAACAGGCGCACAAAGGCAAAGCAACAAACCCAAGAATCAAGTAGTGTTGATCGGCATTTGTTCTTTGTTGCCTTTGTTTTTTTTATATTTTCACACTGGTGTGTTGGTTTTTTTTATTTGCTTGGTTCAGCAGCTGTTTTGACCAATGAGAGGTAGAATTTTGCTCTCGTATGCTGGACACCAGAAGCGTCGTATTACGACCAGTCAAGTTCATTTACATCAGAGTAGACAGTTTTGTCAGCTTAAACGCAAGGACTGAACTCTGAAAAAAAAAACATGACAACAAATGCACGAAGCAGTAAGGTGTGAGGTCACAAAAGCATGGATGCAGCAATGGTACCATGCAATGACAATATTAAAACAGACACAAAGATGTTGGTACAAATGGATGGATGGAGAGATGCTGAAAGAGAGAGAGAGAGAGAGAAATTTATGCCAAGCCATGATGATAGCAGTAACAGTGAACAGGTGAAACTCTGTGGGCACGCTGCTTCTCAGCAGCCGCAGCTGCAGGATTGGAAAGTTTTGTTTTGCTTTCTCAGCAAGGTACTAGTAGCATTTTCCTTTTCAGGTGCACGACTGCAGAATTTATTCCGTTTGTTTCCAGGGGGGGGTGTTTTGGGGTGTAAATACGGCAATCTCGGATCAGGTTTGACACTCCCTTTCCTTCTCTCTCTTTTTCAGATAATAAAAGGCGAGGGGGTGGGGTGGGGGTGGGGTTGGGGTTGGGGTTGTTGGGTTCATGGCAGGGCTCTCACCTGGTCTCACTCCTGCCAGCACAGGCAGCGGGTGGTGTGTGAACGCCATGCGGGGGGACCTCGTCTGGGAAGTCAGGGCGTTGAAATCAAACTTCCCCGGCTTCTTAAGTGAACCAGGCGAGGACAGTCCTGGCAACAACAAAAAAAAAAATGGGATCAACAAAAAAAAGTGGGGGGGGGAGGAAAAGAGAGAGGTGGTTTTAATCAACAAAACGTTGCTTATTTAATCGGCTACACTAAAAAAAATAAAATAAAAAAAATCAGTATGAATCTGGTTGTCGGGGACTTGTACAATCATGATTTTATGATTAGGTTGTTTAATTTCTTGACTGGTTGATGGCAGTGCATCGCTCCCTATCGTTTTGGCAGTTGGTCATTCACGGCTGACAGTTTTAGTGAGTCAGTCAGAGGCCTCTGTAAATGATGCAGTCAGAAAGCAGAAAGATGGTGAAATGACCCAAGAAACCTTGACTGTGAATCATGGGCTTCTGCTGCTCCTAGGACGTAATAACTCATTCAGAGATATACTGTAAGATTCCGTACTCCCAGCTTTATAGTCATATAACATGGAATGAGCAATATTTCACAGCCTAAATGCATGTCTTCAAAGTAAAAAAAGAAAAAAAAAAAGAAAAAAGGGGAAAGGCAGCTAAAGCCAATCTGAATCTGGTCTTTGTTTCAGAGCCAAAGCACATTTGTAGCTATAATAAACTCCTCTGTGCCACTGTATGTTTTTCTGTCTCATCTCTTTCTCTCCGTTTCTCTCTCTCTCTCTCTTTCAGGTGCCAACTCCGGGCTTTCTCTGTGTACGAGCATGGCCACCGTGCAGCCACAGTCAGCTAGTTGTGGTCTGGCTTCAGCGAAGCTCACAGGCTGGCTGCACGAGAAGAAGGCTTCATTCAGAAATAGCACACACGGTACAGTATGGACACGGCAGCTGTTGAGTGCGAAAGACAAGCAGACGGACAGAGAGAGGAGACAGAGGGAGAGGGGGAGAGGGAGAGGGGGAGAGGGAGAGAGAGAGAGAGAGAGAGAGAGAGAGAGAGAGAGAGAGCGAGGCGAGTATAACGTGGGAGACATGAAAATATGCGAGGGAGCGAGAGAGCAAAGCAGAACCTGTGAAAAATGCAGCAGTGTCTTGTTTTTCAATGCGTTGCTCTGACGACATGTATGAAATTGGAATGTCATAAGATGTTAAATATGGTTATTATCTCTTGCTCACACACACACACACACACACAGTCACACTTGATGTTTGAACACACTCGAAAGCGAAAGCACATGTTCAGTCACAAGAAACAAAAGAGCCTCACCACATCATCACATGAAACTGATGGAACGACAGACACATCTCTTCGCTGAGTTTTCTTCTAATCTTCCTAACGAGACAGTGGTGTGATAAATGTTCTGTTTTTAAAAACTTTTTTTAGACTGTTGTTATTCTAGTCTATTTCTGTGGCCCCTCCGCATCAAAAAAAAGGCATTAAATATGATTCCTCCTCAGTTCTCCAGCTGGAGACGTGTGAAAGTCTATGGGAGTGTGGGGGCGCGTAAAACCTTCCCTCCCTGTGTGAAAGAGTTAAGTCTCAAGCAGGTGGGAGTGAATATGTGTGAACCATTTATGTCTTTAGCAGACATATATTTCTTTTTTTTTTCTCCTCTCCCCCCACTATAGCAGGAGTGTGGGGGCGTATTGTACTGTCAGACAAATTCCAAGCATGAAGACAACCCCGATCCCACTTCTGACACCAACAGTTAGCAGTGATTGCTATGACACTGTCACACTGGTGGGAGCAAACTGGAAATAAGAGCCGTCTGCAGAGACTTAAACAAGGAGAGGCACCTGGAGGGGAGAGCTGGGAAAGACTGCGATTTGGAGGAAATCAGAACCTAAGATTAAAAAAGTGATGGTTTCATAGAGGCAGTTATAAGCTTTTACTTTAGAAACATAATATGAGACTCACATATAAAAAAAAAAAATCGGGGCCAGGAAACAGAAAATCAGACGACAACTGACGTCTGTATACACAGGAAGTTCTAGGACTGTCACTATCAGCGAGGTAATGTGAACAACAATATTTCACTGTTTCAGAGATTGGGCGATGTGTGTGTGTGTGTGTGTGTGTGTGTGTGCGCGCGTGTGTGCCACAACTGCACGATTTCCTCTCCTGGCAAGCCTCAGTATTTCACTGGCAACCTATCAAGCGCTCCCATGATGACCCTTCTGTCTCTTTGCACTAACAGGCTTGCCACCAGATGCGCCTCTGAAGCGTGCACGCACACGCACGAGCACACACACACACACACACACACACACACACACAGTTGGAAAAGACAGGAGATAGTGGTTTAAAGAAGTGAAAGCAAAGTCTGGGAATTCTCCTCTCTCCAGTGATTTGGAGCGCATATGTAAGTCCAGCCGTGTCCCTCTACGGGCCTGTAACATTTAACTCAAAGCACCAAGCGAAGCCCCCGCCACCACAAGTCTCTGGTGTCTCAGGAAAATTTCATCATTTGGAACTAATATGAAATCACGGTTGTTTCGTTTGCCTCCGCTAACCTCCCCCACCCCTCTTCTAGCCCCTGTGGAGCAGATGTCTCCAGCATCCTCACGGATCCCAAGGCTACACACACATGGAAACACCATCTGGGACCATGCTTCAGCTGTGCATGTGTGTGTGTGTGTGTGTGTGGGCTGTGTGATATGCGTGCAGGACTCTCTTGTGTGTGTGTGTGTGTGTACCTGAATGTAACTGTGTTTGTGTGATTTATACGTGCGAGTGCATCTTCATACGTGTGTGTGTGTTGGTTTTGTTGGTTTTGGAGGGAGTTGGGGGGCTGTGGACAGACGGCGCAGCACACCTGTGTGTGTTTTCTGTTTTTTTGTTTTTTTTAGAAACCCCTTGGTTTGTTTGTGAGAGCTTGTGTGTGTGTGCGTGTGTGTGTGTGCGTGCGTGCACGTTCGCTTGTTTACATACCCCCAACCTGGACAGGAATTCCCAGATGAGCTTTGCCTGTGGCAGGTGGGATCCTTTGGAAAATTGGATACACACCATACCGAAATCGCACATTCTCCACTTGCACCATCCACCAGTCTCTCCTTTTTGCCTCGGTTTCCCCGAGTGTGAAATGTGTTTCTGTGTGAGCTACTGTTTCTAAACTATTTCAAAGCCCACCCAAAATGGCTGATAATTGCAAAATCGTTTTGGCTTCCCAATTTGTCACTTGGATTCTGTAAATTAATTGGTAAAGGGTCCAGATTTGCATGCTATCCTACACCTCTATTTGCCAAACTCATTAGGAGGTGTACAAGGCTATGTGCTACACTTTGGAGAGTGGGGGGGGTTACACATACACAGAGAGGAGGAGAGAGAGAGGGAGGCAGAGAAAAAGATGGGAGGTGAAGCTCTGGTGCGCTAAAGCGTGCAGCAGGCTCTGCTGTGGCTCTGATGAGCAGCCTCTTAATTACATTTACAGCTAAGTGGAGCAGGAGCAGGAGAGCAGCCGCTGAGGCTCGAGTGAGAGGAGGCCGGGGCAAAACCTAACCGGGGCTCTTGGCTGCTTTTCGCTCGCATCCCGACAAGCCATCCCGCTCATTAGCTCTCACCAACTAAGTCCTCTCCGCTCTCACCTCCCATCCACTTGCCTGCCCTCTGCTCGCGTCTCCTCCCTCTCTCCTCTGACATGTTTCCTCCCTCCCCAGGGTCTTTCCGGCTGTACACGTTTTCAATTAGACAGAAGGGAGACGGGGATGCGGGGTTGAAGGGAGAGCGAGGGAGCAGGAGGAAGGGCTTTACACCTCTGATCCACAGACGGGGAGCATCTTAATGAGGGAGCGAGGGAGGGATGGCGGCAAGGCAGACACCCGAACACCTGAAGGGGTGGGGAGCATGATAAGCATGTGTATTTCGATGTGTGAACGTCCACGCATGAGGGGGTTCGGGAGTGTGCGTGTCATCGTGTGTGTGTGTGTGTGTGTGTGTGGGTGCGGGGGTGTGTGTATATACAGTAGACAGCGTTTGTGACTGTCAGCGCCACAGGCAGGACTGGCATCTTATCTTAGACCAGCTAGTTGGAGCCCCGTGTTTCACGCGCAAAACAAAAGCCTGAAAACAATAATCCTTGATTATCCTGGCTCTGCACATCACAGGAAACGTCAGGTCAATAAATGAAACTTTGATCAGCAGCAATGACATCAATCTGATAACAACTAGACATCACTGAGGTTAATGCACAGTAAAGTCTGTGCCCGCTGCCTTTGTGCTTACCACAGACATTCACACACTTCACATCCCAACACACACATCACACACACATAAAGTATATATATAATAGAGCTATATATATATATATACATGTTTATATGTTTTATATATATATATATATATACACACACACACACATAGGAATGACTGAGCTACAAAAAGGCTGGTAAATAGCAAATATATATATGAGTGTAATCAATGTTGTTCTAACCATGGTAAGGAAACTGCACGCCATCGTTTTCATGTTTTATCTTCCTCTCCTGCACACTCGCCAAATGGTGCTGCACTGAAAGTGGAGAAGGGTATTGTTAACAATGAGATAGGGGAAGAGGGAAAAAGAAACAGACAGAGAGAGAGAGAGGCAGAGTGAGAGGGAAAGGGAGAAAGGTAACATTGTGTATGAGGGAGGTAGTGAATGGCTGACAACAGACACAAAATCAGGTAAACTCTGTGGCTTTCAGGTGAGGATGAGGAAATAGAGCCTTTGGGAGTGAGGACTCGGGTGGAGTGAACAGGACAGGGTTGGCTTTTCTTGGAGTTACTGTGTTCTTGGAGGGATGAGGTAGAATAAAGAGGGTAATGTCCAAAGCTGAATCACAGAGGTACTGGTTCCTGCCAAAACAATGGAAACACCAACATAAAGCCTTAACGCAGGCTGCCGCATGCTGTCGCTTCATCCTTGACGCGTCTTGGCATTCGTATTGCCGGTGTCTGGAGCTATTTGGTGGATAGCATTTAGCACCATTTATCCATGATAAATTGAATTTTCTGGGGTTGTAGTGATGGCGTTGAAAACACTGATCAAGAAATGGCACAGACTGTAATTCAAAACATGTTGATTCTGTTAAACGCATTTACTGAACAATAAAGGAAGAGCCTGTTCCAGTAAGTGTAAAACAGCCTCTGTGTAAGGTGAGAGTGATGACTGTGCGATACTTTCATCGCCAATTATATTTTTTCTTGACTCCACCTCGACCTGCTATTTCAATAATTGTCTAAGTCTCCTTTATTTTGGCAGGTATCCTTACGTCTTTTTCATGTAACTGACACAAATCTGAGAAAATCATGCAATCTTTAACGTTTGTGTTCCATACGTCAGACGTATGCTTACATACGTGGTGGGAGGAAGTATTTAAACTACTTCAGTGATTCTTGTTCATATTTCTAGCCGCTGTGATCAATAGATACCGGCCAATCGTGGTCACGGCTTTCAATATGAGATGATTTAAGCATTACTGATGTTTCTTTTTCTTGACATGAGCTGCAGCACAAGCCGCTGTTGTTTTTCTAAGTCAGATGGGGCCTGCTGGGTGGGCGGGAGGGCCTGAGGGGGGTCTGGGGCTGTGTGAGGGCTTCATGAGCGACAGAGGTAGGACGAAGAGGAGAGACAAAGTCAGATGGACGCGTCAGTTTGTACTGGTGGTGGCAGTGGAGGTGGTAAGGTGGGGGTCAGCCAGGAGTGTGAGAAAAGAGTTATGGTGTTTGCTTAGTGGGTGACAGGTGTGGGGTGGGATGGAGAGGGCGGGGTACCTGCATCCATGTCATTGGGCCACGCGCTGGACTGGGAGGAGCTGGCGGCGGGTGAGCGTCCAGGGTAGAAAACATCATCTGTGGGGCTCTCCAGCTCACTGTCATCTAATGACTTCCTCTTGGTGGAGCTGGGGGGGGGTTGGGTGGCAGGTGGGTGGAGGAAGAGAGGGGGAGAGGAAGCATGATTTTTTTTGGGAATATATAACGAAAAGGAATGTACGGACAAAATACCTCACGAGGCTGATAACTTAAAAGTAATGGAACGAACAAGCACTGAAACATTTAAAGAGGCTTGGAGTTTTGCATCTGGGTGGAAACAATAACACGATCACAAAGAAGAACAGACTGTGGAAAGCTTCAGAAACAGAAGACGTGAAGCAGAAGAGATGTCAAAACTATGAGTGCAAAAGGAGGAAACGGAAAGAAATGTTAGGAAGCAGGGAGAGCCACACAGTACGACTGTGTGCGCGCGCCTGTGTGGTTTTCTGTGCACGTCTCATTCAGTTTGTGTCTCTGTAGGTGTTTATAACTACCTCCGTGGAAGGTTTGCGTACAACTCCACCTCAGACCTAAAGTGACAACAGGGGAAGGAGGCAAGAGGAGAGAAAGAGACAAGTTAAGAAAGACAGAAAAGAGGAAAAAGCAGAGAGAGCCATCACACGTCACATAAAGAGGAGAACGGCTAACATGGAGAGACACACACAAACACACGCACACACACACACACATATATAAATATATACAGTAAAGAGGCTCAGGACAGAGTCCAAGACTGGGAATGGGCTGTGGTACTAAAATTCATTCTAAGCATGAAACCTCAATCAAACGGTGCAATTAACTTGCCAGTATAGTCATCCTTGCCATAAGAGCCAATAGACCGCTGGCAGTTATTCCTGTGACTTCACGCGTCCGTCCAGTCTGAATTTGGCGTGGCAGCGAATCACACGCCAAGTGAGCGCTGCTAAAGCCACACGGTGGCTTCGCCCACAAGAGACGCTGCTAATGGCAGACAGCTGGACCCGTGTCACGGTCACCGCTGTGTGCTGACCGGCATACACCTGTACGCTAGCGATGTCGGCGTGGGCGTGCGGCTCAGGCTGCGTACCTGGTGGAAGGAGGGGAGGTGAGGGAGCGTCGCCCCAGGGCCACCTGGTTGATGTTGTAGTAGCTGGGGCTGCTGTCCAGGTCAGCCAGTGAGAAGTTGGGACCTGACGCCGTGGCGACAGGAGCTAACAGGGAGAAGAAGAAGGGAGAGGTAGTACCCAAAAGGCAGGCGTGGGATCGCACGGGGCTCCTTCAGTCTGCACATTAAATCATCCTGATGTTCTGTCTCGCTCTAGTACTGCATTTGTTACAGTGTTTCTACAACTTACTCTGTGACACTCTGACCAGCTCTGCCACGTTCCACACCCCTGAGGTGACGAAGCAGTCCTGGAAACTCAGGTGCCCTGTACGCACACACACACACACACACACACAAAAGATGGGATCAGGACTTAATAGACACACAAAAGTTAGAGAGGGGAAAGAGCATATATCATCAGAAATTCATGGAACTGTGTTTGAAATAAACAAAATAAAAAAAAAAAATTGGAAGAAAACCCTGAAAATCATATCCCTTCGAGAGGTCGACCATCTGCAACTATGTTTGTGGAACAACATCTGTGTGAGTGCGTTTGCTAATTGGATCCATAATTGGAATATGTTGAGACTGATAAGCATGATGCAATCAATTCTAATATGCTGATTTGACAGTGTTTGGACATGGATGTGTGCCTGTGTGTGTGTGTGTGTGTGTGTGTGCGTGCGTGCATGCTTACCATTGGGCGGTGGTTTAATGTCTGTGTCCCCCTGTTGGCTGGAGCTGTCTGATTGTCCAGATTCTGCACAGAGAAACAGAGACGGGGAAAGGGGGGGGGGTGTCGACAAAGACAAATGGTTAGGATCTGGTTTGCATGCTAAAAAAAAGTAATAGAAAACATACTGGTAAGTGCACAGTGCCTCGATGAATCATATCTCTGTATCCGTGCTGCCAAGACTGCGATATTTGAGGTGCGAGAGGGAAAGAAGAGGGACTGGCAGTATGTGCTGGGGTATGGTATACATCTTGTGAGTGTGTGTGTGTGTGTGTGTGTGTGTGTGTGAATTCACACATTTTTGTGTGACAGTCTTGTACCTAAGAATGTTCTCTCCCGTCTCCCTCTGTCCCTCCTGACTTAAGGTGCAATGATTTACAGTGTGCTGCTATGCCATTTAGTATCTAACCACGCAATCATATCCCTCACGCTAATCCTATTTAATACCTTCTTGCTGGTAGGGATTTAGTCTGCGTAAACACAGCACCTTACACACACACGCACACGCACACAAACACACACACACACACACACACAAAAAAAACATGCATGCTCTCTCTCAATCTGTTTCTTTTGTTTTTGTTTCATACTTTAATACGTGTTGTAATCCCAGTTTGGACACACACACACAAACACAGAAAAAAAAAAACACACAGAGACACACACTGACCCCCGTGAAAAAGGCTGATCGCGCCAGTCCGACACAGAGTATCTCGAAAGTTGCGGCAAAACTCTTCCCCATGGGATGGAGTGAAAGCAGAGCAACGACCCGCGCACGTTTGAGCGAGCGGATGCGCGCGCTCTTGTCACGACTGGTCCGCGAAAAAGCGCCGGCGCTTCACGCCGAGGCTTGGCAACGAAAGGGCCGCAATTAGACCTGGAAAACGCTACAGGCAGAGAGGGGAAGTTGCAAGGTGAGGAGCCCTGACGGGGGGGAAGGGGCCGCCGGTCCGCGCTCTTTGTCCGGCGGCCGTGAAAGAAAGATGCGTCCGCGCATGCATGCTCGTGAACGCGTAACACGTGCTCGGCAGCTGGGCTGATCTGCTGCGGCCGCACGTACCAGTCGGCGGAGGAGAACTGAGCTCCATTTCCAGGACTGGTGTGTGTGTGTGTGTGTGTGTGTGTGTGTGTTGGGGGGCAGCTAATGTTACTGGCCATCCATTCAGGCCTAGCTAGGCTGCAGCTAACTAGCAAGCGAGCTAAAGGAGGTGTTTATCTGCAGGCTGTAGGTGATAACAGAGCGCCGACTCCTGCCAGCAGCACTTGCCTCGCAGCCACTCTAAGCCACAGATTACTGAGCAGAAACAATAACAGACCTGTCTCGCTGCCTACGAAGCGCCGCTTATCCACAGAGAGAGAGTGGGGCGAGACGGACGAGAGCGGGAATGAAAGAAAGAGACCAGAAATGAAAGAGAGAGCCCCCCCACACACACACACACACACACGCAGAAATCTCTCGCACTCCGTCTCTCACTCGCTGGGTGTAATCCTGGCAGCCATCTTAGAGCTTGGCAGCCATCTTAGCATTGGCGGTAGCACCGCATTCCAGCTAACTGACGGCACTCACTCCAAACATACGAGGCTGCGCCCCCGCCGCGCACGCACCCAGACGCATTCGAACTCTCACACGCGCGCACACACACCCATACGTGGACAAGCGGCGGAGGTACACGCTCAGAGTAAACATACGCGATGGCCAATGAAAGCTGTTGAGAAAACAACCTGACTTCAGTGGACTTTTTACCGGTCGTGTAGTATTTCGCTGCGGCGCTCTACAATATTCTAAACACGCCACTTCTCGCGCCATGCGTGCACCGCGCCGACGCACAGCCACCCTCGCTCCAGAGCGACCGTGTCCCACGGCCTCGACGCGGAGCCTCGTGAGAGCGCGCCGAGGTCCGAGGTACAAATTCGAGTTTCCACAGGGGCTTTGGCAAAGTCTGCGTCGCCATCCCTTCTGCTGTCGGAGTGGAGATCTGCCTCCCGAGGAAAAAAAAAAATCTGCCCGTCTATGTGGAGCGACGTGAAACACAAAGACCTGCTCTGTGTTCTGCGGCTACGAGACGTCTGTTGTGTTTGTCTGTTTACGCTTGTCTGCTGACAGAACCGGCGTCAATGCCATATCCATCGGGTAATTCACATTCACGTCAGACAATCGTCCTATTGTTTTTCGACGCGCGCACTCAGCACTTGTTCAGCTACGTGTGTTTGGCATGTGGAGAAAGTTGCACGTTTATCGTTTATTGAAAACGGAGGCTCGTGGCAGATAAGAGGCGTCAGGCGGGAGCACGCGAGGCTGATAGCTGTCCTCGCCGTCACCCCGACACCAAGCGGCCAAACCATGACTTCTATTTGTTCTTTTTAAATTTTTTTTCATCTTAAGAGAAGAAGTTTTTGATCATATCTTCCTTGAGCCCGTCCGGGGGCGACGAGGAGACGACCCCGACATGAGCCGGAGCCTTCGGCGGTTTCCGGTTTCCGGCTCCAGTTTCGTTAGCTCGGGCAGCTAAGCGCGGGGATACGACACGGCAACGCGCCGCTCATTGGAAATCAGTGCCCCCGTCGGGGCCCGGCGGGGCCTCCTACAGCTCAGTCGAGGAGGTGAGGAATTCAGGGGACGAGGAGGCCTGGTTGCCGATTATCACCGCTCTGCCAGCCGCAGCCGACAACAGCAGCCACCCCCCCTACACGCACCAGCCTCCTAACCACACATCCAGCCCCTTATCTTCCCACTACAGCCCCCCAAAGCCCTCCCTTTAGCAAACCCCAATCATAGGCCTGTACCACCCCCCTCCCGGAGGCCCCTCCACCTCCACCAACCTCATCTCTAACCTCAAACCTTTTAGCCTGCCCTGCAGCCCCCTCCAACCAGTGAATTAAAAACAAACTACCAGCCTAATGATGTACACATAAACACAGAGCACGCGTAGGAATGTTGTTGCTTTTTTTATATCTGATGACGATGACGTTTCGTGGTTATTGCAAATAAAACGGAATAATCACTATGACCTTCAGATACAACACATTGACAAGATTGACTCCACATGGTTCTGCGCGTGAGTCAGTCTCGATCCAGCGGGCCGGGAAGGCGGGGGCGCCGCCGTCACGACCGGGCGCTGGGCCTTTCCCATCCGAACGGGCCATCATCGGTTGCTGATTGCAGAATTTCCTGTGCAGGCTCCAGGGCTAACCTCATGACCTCACCACAATCAACATAACCCCAGTCATCACGGCCTTTACTAACGGTACTGTACCCCCCCCCCACACACACACACACACACACACTGTGGCTGCTCTCTTCCTCTCACAATCCTTCCATCCATCACTGTTCAGCTTAATTCTTCCCATCTCTCTGACATCCGCCACATATTTCCCTGCCTTTGCTCTGCATCAGCTCCATCTGTGCTGCATTCGCCACCTCATCATTTTTTTCTCCAATGTGACGGCCTCACGTGCTCTTCTGTAAGCGCCGCCATCAGTGCTCTGAACCTGCATGACTTAGTGTTTTCGAGCTGCTCCTCATCTTCTTCCAGTCACCGCGATGACCTGCCATCACCCCGCCATCCATCGGCTACGGGTGACAAAGTTACCTGCTGGATTCTGCCATTTACTGACCGGTTATAGGGATGGGAGGGATTTGCCGGCCGGCGGCCCTTGATGGCCAGCAGGTGGCCAGCGGAGCAACGTAGAGCAGGGAAATGAAGCTGTGCTGAGAAAAACCCAGATTAAAACACATTCAAACAAGGCCTGACAGCTCTGTGCTGCGCGCAGACAAAAGTTAAAATGCCCAAATTCCATTTACACCAGCGCAGAAACTCACAGGCTGATGATTGTAAACATGGGATGAAACCCAAAGTGAAAGTCAAGGTCAGAGACGAACGAAATGACAAGCGGGCTCCGCGGCGGCACACCGCCGTTTGACAGCTTCGTAAACAGCGCCGGTCGATCCGCGAGCCAGTGTCGCACACACACACACCAACAAGTGAGCTGATGTGCTCTGCAGCCACATCAAACCGCCGCGTCCATATGCGCACACACGCGTGTGTGTAACTACATGTATGTGCGCAGACGGCTGGTTCACACAGTTGCCCCCCCCCCCCCCCTTGTTGGAACAAATGTCAACTCGGCTCTCCCCCTCCCTCTCCTCTTCCCCCTCTCCTCTCTTCTCCTCCCCAAAACACAGGATAACGCGGTACAGCCTCCCAATTGGGTTTCGCTTAAGAGGTTTATCGGTATGTTGCTAAACATTCTGACCTTTTTTTAATCCTTAATGCGCTTAAAATGTTCCAAACCCTCCTAATCCCCACGGCTATCCCACACAGATGTTCACTCGGCTCTTTTATTGGACATTATTTTATTATTTTTTCTGCCCTTTTTTTATTTATGTATATTTTTTTCTGATTTCTTTTTTTAAAATTTTTTAAGTCTGTTTCATAGGAGGGCATGTTTCTGCTTGTGTGTGGAGAAGTCACTGTTTAGGGTATGTATGTGTTGTGTATGTGCGCAGCGATGTTTTGTCCCAGAAATGTTGACCGGATCCCCGCGTGTGACCTTTTCAAATGTTTATTCTCTTTGAAGCGAAAAACATACACGTTACTTAAAGGTGAAGTGCAAAATCTTAAAGAGTGAATCAGACGAGAACAAAAACGTCCACGGACACGGACAAACTCCGACAAGAATTCAGGCGTTACGGACGGATGCGAGCATGTACAAATGTGCGCGCGCAAGAGCCAACGTTTGCGCGTGCGTATGGGATGTACAGTTGAATCTATGCATGTGTGTCAGTGTGTATTTGTGTTTGTGTCCCTGTATCACTGTGCCACTGTGCCAGGCAGGCAGGCTGTGTGGCGAGGTGGCAGAGTAGGGCTCTGTGTGTGTTTGTGTGTGTGTGTGTGTGTGTGTGTGGAGCAGGTGTGCCTGGCCGCCCTGCGCAGCTTGCTGCCCATCTGTGCTCCCGTCTGTGTGCCGCCTGCGCCTACGCTCTGCCAACAGCACCGCACCACGGCAAGAAGACCCAGGAGAGAGGGATGCTGAGAGACAAGGGGAGGGATGGAGAGAGAGAGAGAGAGAGAGAGAGAGAGAGAGGAGGAGGAGGGGGAGGAGAGGGGAAGGATGGAGGGAGGAGCAGAAGTGAGGAGGGAAAGGGGATTACAAGGCTGGGAGCATGGAGGATAGGAAAGGAAGCGAAAGAAAGAGAGGGGAAGGGGGGTTATGTGTCTACAGGGTATGCATGAACTCGCAGGGAATGGGTGGAGTGGGCGAGAGAGAGAGGGTGGGGTGCTGAGAAGAGGTTTGGGGGGGGTATGTGACTGGCTGGATGCCCATACATACGCCCACCCCCCCGTCCTCCTTCTTTATCCCCTTCACTCCTTCCCGTTGTCCCTCCCTCCCTCCATTCATCCTCTTATCCTCACCCCAGCATCACCTCTCGGCGCCATCAGCACAGATTACTGTGGACTTGGGCGACGCAGCTCCACAGTCGCCTCTAACGTTCCTCCATCTCTGGGTTGGGACCTAACGGTCCGAGGAAAAAACGGGTGCCTTTCCTGAAGGCGTGTTTCCACCAAAGATAATGGCGTATTCCCAAACTGCAGGATCAGAGGTCGCATCCCCAGAACGGGATGGATTATGTTAAATTAGACTACCCAATGGATATTAAAAATCAATTTTGCAAAATTCCAAGGGTGACAGCATGAAAACCCGAGGTATACCAATTACCACTTCTAAGACCTTCATTACTCTACGCGCCGCAAATGGCAAATAAAAGCCATTCTGATTTTTGGTTAAAAGCTTTCAAAGTGAATGGATACAGTATATTCTGCATCTTGACGCTGAACTCATTCACTTGTGGCATTTAGAGCAGGCCAAAACGCTTACTCAGAGGAGTGTAAAATGACTTCCCAGGAGAGTTATGAACTCAAGCGCAGGATGTGTAAATCGACTGTTATGTGTGCGCGCGTATGAATTAGGCCCGGTTTGGAAACATAAAACCCTCTGTTGTTGCTATACGTCGGGTTCGACTGCCTCGGGCCGTCCGTTCCCATGACATCAACATTTTTTAACACGTGAAGGTAAGTCGAAAGCAAAGGTTTCCCGCTTAACTCCCACCATTAGATCGCTTTAATTTTAATCTTCTGCTTTAACAGGCTGCTCCAGCCAGTTTATCAAGGCTTAAATTTATTTCTTTTTTTTTTTGTCGATCCCAAACCCTCCATCAACCACTTTACTATACCAAGCTGAGAATGAGTCACGCACTTCGTATCCACACGCATGCTGTGGCTTGTTTGTACTAAAAATCAGAGCGAGTGAAACAATGCATTGTGATTACATCGGGAGCTCGTCAGCTTGTGCAACAATATTTGCGAGCCGCGTTGAAAATTTGGGCTCAAGTCAAATTTCAGATGATTGAGATGATGAGACCAAGGTTTCTTTCTATTTAAAAAAAAATTGTGGTCCAGTCGGAATTTATGCAAATATTTTGCGTCAGACTAAATGGGAAACCATAAACCTGCGACTCCATATTTATGCATGAGCACTCCATGCTCTGGATTTTCCCTGTTTGGTGGTGACATACATCAGGTGGAATGTATGTAGGAAGGTTATACAAGCTTAAGTGTGTCCAAGGCAGAGAGTCAGATATAAGCAAACCTGGAATTGATTCAGTAGGCCTCAAACACAAAAACAAGAGCCTGCAGTATGTTTTACATATATATATATATAAATGAGTTATATATGTTGCATAACTGAAAACACAGGCATAACAGAGTTTGTGAGACAACAAATGCCACTGAGCGCCCCATTTGGTTACTGTAATCATTGCTATGCAATGCAGTCACAGAGGCTTCCAACAGAACTGTGATTCATAATTAATATGGAAGTCGAGTGCGAATGGGATTCTGTGCTTTGGAGTCACGCTGACAAGACTTGCTTTTGGACAGACGCTCAAAGTCCTGAAGGACCGCAAGGGCTCGAGGAGCGTGAATCCTACTTAATCAGACGCAAGTAGAAGACAGGCAGCCTCACACATTAACACACACACACGCACTTCGGCTATGGGTTCCTGGAGTTGACACGTGGCAAGGAGAGAAAGCACATGAGGCTCTGATATGAAATGTCCCCGACAGCTGAACTCTTCGAATGTGAGTGGAAGAGTTCAGCTCGAAAAGGGTTAAAAAGTCACACTGGCATGCAATGACGGAAAAGAGCAGGAAGAACGGAAAAAAAGCGCGTCGCCGCAGTTTCAGTGCATGTACGTATGAAGCTGTATCAGCCTCAGCATTTTGCACTCACGTCTAGGCTGCTTCATTAGGCTTGAATGTACCGTGTGTGTATACGTGTGTGTGTGTGTGTGTGTGTGTGTGTGTGTGTGTGTGTGTGTGTGTGTGTGTGTGTGTGGCGGAGGCCGGGGGCCCCCAGCACGGTTCACGACCCAGCCTAACAGAGTGTGAACGTCCCCCCGCCGAGCTGATACTGATATAACTGTCCTGTAAGTGGTGTTGACACCAGCATTATTACCCTGTCAACCTCCATCTCTACTCAGCTTAAAGGAGTCAACCCGGGGCGGGGGCCCCGGCGTGTTAAGGACCAGTGTCTCTGCACAGCCCCGCTCCAGCCCAAATAAATACAGCTGCACAAAGGCCGGAAAGGGAAAGAGAAGAGGAACACAGGGGAGGGAGGAGGAAGGGAGGGAGGGTGGGCGGGTGGGGGGTGGGGGGTGGTGCACTTACTCGCGCCGCTACCTACACGGCTTTCACAAGATACAAGACACACGCGCGCTGACGGGGATGGCTGCAGTAGGGGGTTATCACCACCAGGTGGCATTTTTCCTGGCACAGGGGGAGCATGGTGAAATGCAAATAAAGCAACAAGGCTTTGGGCCAGGCGTCTCGGCCCGCTCAGACTTCACTCCCCGAGACTGCAGCGAGAGGCGAGCCAGGAGCCGAGAGAAAAGGGAGACAAAGACATGAAAAGGGGGAGAGATGTGATGCGAATAAAATCAAAGTGAAACATGGAGCTCGCGAATATTATTGAGATGCGAGCAGGAGCTCATCCCTTCTGCATTTTGCCCTCAGATAGCGGCATCCAACGCCAAAGCGCGCGCGCCGTGGTGCTCAAAGAGCGCGTTTGAAATCGGAATGCCTGACACTCCGCAAGATCAGGAGCTGAGCGCTGTTCCACAAAGAGGCAGCTGGAGAGGGACAAAACCTATCAGAAGGTGCAGAGGCACAAGGACACGTGAGCTAAGGGAATGTGGATTTGCAAGAGAACAGAGGAGGGTCAGAAATTGGGGGGGAAAAAAATAAAAATGCATGGAGAGAGTGCGCGCGTGCAGCAGAAGGAGAGAGCAACGAGCAAGGGGACGGTGTAAAGGGGTCCAGACTGTACATCAGTGTGATCTCTCACGGCACTGTTTCAGATCAGGCTTTGCAGTACCTAACACAATCTAAACTGTAAACTTGAGAGGAATGCATGAAAGTAGAGCAGGAAAAAAGACAGAAGAGTGAGACTTAAAGTAATGTGGTACAAGAGCGGCTGAACGCGGCTTTTCAAAAAAAAAGGGCCGCAGAGAAAGTACAGTACAGAGCCGAGTATAGAGCCGGGGAAGCGAGGGAAGGCCTGTGCCGAGACTTGGATTTCTCCTCCCTCGGTCCCTCTTCCTGCTGGCCCAGATACACACTGTGGGTCTTTGTGCTGAGGCTGTTACATACACTTCCTGTCTGGCCAGCAGAGGGGTGCTTTAAGGTAAGCCTCTCCCATGTTCTAGCACTGGAACTGTCATTCTCTCTATTCCTCTCTCATACTGTGCTGCACTTCCTGTTTTCTCCTTCTCTGTATTCATCCGTCAGGCTCCAACAAATAATTCAGTGCAAGTTTTTACAGAACTTTTTTTTTTTTTTGCTTTCTGCCCACATCCTTCCCTATTTCACATTATATTTGTTCTGAGAATTTTTTTTTTTTTTACTGCTCTCTGCCCACTGGTACACTTTTTGCTCACTTTTATCTGCCAGGCCCTTTGCATTGCTTTACAAGATACATAAAAGAAAGTGAATTACGCTAAATGAAAGCTAGTGCGCTTGCACAGCCAAGGACACGCCGATAAGAGCGAGAAAACATCCTAAAACACACACACACACACACACAACGCATGCAAACACACCCACAAAGTGATACCGAGCGAGGTTGCCAACTCCTCCAAAAGCACCACTGAGATAACAGCGATAACAAACATTCTTCCTGCAGCCAAGTCTTTTTCTCCCGAGGAACACTTCAATGAAAATTCGGAACAAATGTGCCACTTTATGAACATAACAATACGTCAGTAAGTCAGTTGGGTGAACGCGCTGCACTGGAAAGCAAGAGACCCAATTACAGAGGAACTCTTAAGTTCTTTGCTCCGGAGAGATGCCGTGATTAAAGTACAGAGAATCCATTCAGCTGAACGCATTTGGAAAATAACGCTCGTTCTGCTGGGAACGCAAAAAAGTCATAATCAAAATTATATTTTTTCTTGTGTGTTGGAAAAAACTTCAAGATGAATTGAGTCATATATTTAAAAAAGCAACAAATTGGAACTGTGTAATTTCAATAAAGCGTAAACATAAACATGTTTAAGTTTGCAGCGTTCAGGTCGTGTGAGCTCCGCAGAGGACAGGTATGTGTTTATATATGTTTACTTATACGTAGTAGGAACTGGACGGCGTTTCTCCCTGCTGGGTCGTACGCACGCAGTGCAGCACTCGGTGGGCTGGACACTGACACAATATGTGTCTCGCTGGGAAGTGCGGACAATCCAAGTGACTCGGTCCTGTCAATCCGTGCCAAGAGGACAGAGGGAGGGTGGGAGGCAGAAAGTAAGAGGGCCATGGGAGGCGGGTGGGAGGTAATCAAAAGAAAAGGAGGAGCAGGGATGCGGGGTGAGTAGCTGTTGGCAAGTAGAGGAGGAGGGCAATAACAGTGTGGGATATAAGGGCTGTGTATATTATACTGTATATATACATGGAAGAAAAAACTCCAGGGGGGCAGACTTGATCAAAGAGGTCATGCTGTCACGTTGACAACACACGCACACACAAACACCCACAGAGCAGCGGAAGGACACGGAGCTGGCGCTGCCAAGCGGTGGTCACCTTTGACACTTTGGCACTGTAACTGGAGATGATGCCAGCCAGACAGCTCAACGCAGGAAGTAGAGCAAACAGTGTGTTTGAATGTCCTTATGTCTGTGTGCGTGCGCGCGTTTGTGTGTACACAGGGGCGTGGACCCGCGCCGGCCAATCGCTGCCGCGAAGCCGGGCCGCACGGGCAAATGAAAGCCGAGTTTGAAGAGGCTGACGTGGGCTGACGTCTGCTCACTTTCTGCCGTGTCAATATGCATTCGGGCCGCGCGCGGCCGTACCAGCGCGCACGCGGTCGCGTCGGAGTGCGATCGTGTTGTGCGGGCGGAGGATTAAAGATGACGCAGGGAGAATGTGGGTGAGGTTGGTAGAGGGGAGGAGAGAGGTCGGCGGGGAAGTGGTTGAGGAGGCAGACGGGGAACTCGTGCCCGTGAGCGCCGGGTCTCGGGGGCCGAGCCGCCATCTTATCAAGTCTGGCTCAACCACACAGAAACACCATCGCCTGTAAGTGAGAGTCGAAGAGTGACACGTAGCGCGGCAATGCCCGCATACTTTCGCTGCGGGCACACTCTTTGTCCATTGTGCGGCCTTGGTGAGGGCAGACGGAGAGAGTGCCGAGGGTGTGTGAGGGGTGAGGTCATGTGGGGGAGCTGGAGCCAGGCGCGGCTGGCGGCCCGGAGTCAGCGCCGCAGTGCGTGTCACCGACGGGTGACCCCTGCGAGGTTGCGCTCGTGCGTGATCTTCGACGCAGCTCGAGGGCCGCGAGCGCAGATAAAACAGGTGCCTTTCCGTGCGTGCGTGGACAAGTGGGGGGGCGGAATGAGTGAAACAGATTTGTGAATGAACAGCTGGCTGAAGCATTCTCGTCAAAACGCTCAACCAGGAAATTCCTCCTAAACGCACCAATCAAACACAGATGTCCCCCAGAAATGCCATTAAAAACAGGGCAAAACAATGAAATATTTCAAAAGAGGCTCACTCATGGAGACGGGCACAGTGAAATGTCAAACACACAAAAGTTAGCTGCGTGCAGCAGTAACGAAACAACAAAAATGGTGAACACCAATGGCTTCAAATGAACACGCTTGAAGATAAGTTTGTTAGTGTACAAGGAAGCCGCGGAACAATGCACAAACTGTCTGCCCGACTAATGGCCAACGTCGGCTAACCTGCGCAGCTCGGAAAAGCGGCGAACAGCTTGGACTCCGAACAAACAAGTGATGGCACCAAAACAGACAACCGGTTAAATCAATCAGGACGTGGATGTACGGTAAGGCAGACCGCCATCTGTCTGGCGGTATAGGAACTCACTGGGGAGCGGCATCGCTGCCACATGGGGTCAACGCATAAGAGTGAGAGGGAGAGAGAGAGAGAGTGAGTGTGTGTGAGTAAGTGAAGGAGGAAAGGAGATTCAACACCAGAGATTTAGGTTCACGACTGGCCTGGCTTTTTTTCTTGTTTTTTTCCCTCTCGTAACCTTTTGCCATCTTCGCTCTCTGACCCCAGAAAAGAGCGCTCAGTCTGGGCAGAGGTGAGCAGGCGAGTCCCAGGCTTCTGCCAGACAACTGAGGCCTGCGGCCTTCTCAGAGTTTGGATCTCAAGTCAAAGCCTCATGCGTACCAACAAGACACACGCTGGACACACGCGTGTGCGTCTCCGTCCTCGTTTGTCCCGTCTGTCCTTCCTCTCGCCGTCTCAGTCGGACGGACAGGCCTTGCGTCTGTTGATTGATCTCGCTCTCGGTGCATGCGTGTTTATGTAAGGATCGCGTCCCCCACAACCGCCTCGCGCCGCTTAGCCCGTAAGCCCATCCCGCTTAACGTCTCCTCACTAATTCTAATTCGAAATCTAATTCACCTCCTTACCGCAATAACCCCACACATCATCCCTGCGCTCGGCCCCGGCTAAGCTACGCACAGACACACACACACACACACACACACACACACAATATCTGATTGACCACATGGCAACTGGGCCATGGTATTTGACTGCGCTGTATAGTTAATCCATATTAATAGTGCTTTGCTTAGCTTCAGCTTTTGACCCCGACCAATTAAATTTAGTTTAACCCCGCGTCCAAACCCTGCCAAAGCATACAGGTAAGGCCGTCCCATAAACACACCTGATACTCATTCTGGATTCAGACACAGGACGCGAGATCATAAACATAAACAATACGTTAATACCACTGTTTATTATTCTCTCGACCAAATGAGTAGAATTAATGAAACAGACATATGAGCTTTTATCCACACTGTGTGTGTGTGTGTGTGTGTGTGTGTGTGTCCGCAGCAGAGGCTGTGTGTGAGCAGACCTGATCCCCAGTAATCTAACCAGTGATGTAATGCCTGGTGCAGCCACCATAACATGTTACATAACCTTATAACAGGCTTACGTACCCTGGGGTTCACCAGGTTCACTCGGAGTATGAATGGCTTGTTTTGTCAGGCACCAGATGTACGGTGATGGAGACACGAAATTATTCAATAATCAATAATGAGCTACTCCAATCACGCAGGCGTCTGTGATTTTCACCTTGCTCAGGCCACTGAAGAATTCCCGCTCGGTGCTGCTGTTCTTGTAAAAAACAACAACAACAACAACAACAAAAAACTGAGCACCTGCCTGGAGTATTTTCAAAAAGTGTCAAGAGCCATCACGCAGCTCCGCTCTGAAGAGGACCTGCTTTACAGACCTAGCTTGAGTCAAGTCGAGTAGAGGCAGAGCAGCGGCGCCCGCACAAACGGCTACATTCAGTGAATTCGGCATTAGCATGCCCACTCACAGCATACCTCCTCGGCCCCCCAACTGTTCTCCGCTCAGAGGGGAACGCTTTTGATTTGGTTGTGACTGGCAGCTCGTGTAAACACTGCATCAGCTAGCGAGCGATAGCGGCGACCGGGAGAGAGTTGAACGGCTGCCAAGAGCTGCAAAGCCAAGTTTGGCCCTATAGCACTCACTGTGCGTGCATGTGTGTGTGCGTGTGTGGTGAAAGAGGGTTTGTATGTGTGCGCATACAGTATGGGAGCACATGTGCGTCTGCGTTCAGCCCGTTTACGTAACAGACAGGGTCCCTGGGTTCAAGCAAATTTAAAGACCGCGCAAGCGAGCAGAAAAAGGCAGAAGGAGAAAGAAGCAGAGGAAGGAGCTATATGGGGAGGGCGGGCGGGTGGGGGGGTGGGGGGGGGGGCAGGCTAGTAAGTTCTGCCAAAGTAAAAAAAAAAAGTAGGGATGAGGTGGGCCGAGAATTGTAAGGAAAGACAGCAAAGAGCCAGGAAGGAAAAAGTAGGAGTATAGACTTCAGGGTGGATAGAGGAGCAAAGAAAAAGGAGAAAAAGCCCCCCCCCCCCCCCACCCCCATTTTTTCCACTGCTTCCCTTGTTTCCAAGCGCAGGACTCTTGCTCAAAAGCGGACGCACAAAGCAACAGGCACCTGACAAAGGGATGTTGATGGAGGAAGTTTGCCGCAGCAGAGGCTGCGCAGACTTTCGAGGCCAGACGCCGGGCTGTTTGGACGACACTCAGCAAAGAGATTAGGACAATAAGATGTTGCCCTTGACTGGAGGGGGGGTTCAGACGGATGGAGAAGAGAGAGTGTGTGAAAGTGTCAGGAGAATGAGAGACCAGGAAGAAAGACGAGGAACCGGGGAAATGCAAGGGAAGGGACGAGGCGGAAAAAAAAGGCATGGAAGTGAGCGAGAGAGCGGGAGAAAGAGAGAGAGAGAGAGAGAGAGAGAGAGAGAGAGAAGCATGATGGCTTGTTTCTGGTGGGACTCCAAGAGCCAGCATCTGTTTGGCTGAGGCTCAGAAAAGTCTAGTGTTTCACCCTGCAGCGCCCGGGGGAATGCTATTCCAGGCTGCATGGGCTTCTATGAAAAACAGCTTTATGTGGAAAAGGGGAGATGGAGGGAACCGGAGAAAGAGAGGCAACAAGGGAAGGAAGGAGAGCAGGAGCGAGAGGAAGGAGGGAAGGCCGAGAGAGGGACGGGGAGGAAGAAGGCGGGAGGGAGAACGTGGGGAGGAGGAAGGAGCGACGCGCGGGGACAGGGATGAAATGGTGAAGAGAGCGGAGCGAGAGGAAGACGACGCCAGCGCAGAGGCCTACGAGGCGCTTGAAGGGAGCGACAAAGAGCGCAGGCGAGGGGACGAGGGGCCACGGCCCTCGTTCATTCGCTCCCCGCGCACCTTCTTATTCAAAACTCATAAAAGAGGGAGGTAATGAGACACACACAAAAAAAACACCCCGCACGCATACAGTAGATTTCTGTCCCTCCTCGGCATCTGGGCCCGGCCAGCTGTGTTGTGGCTCTCAGCCCCGGGCCTCCTCACCTGTCAGTCAGACGGCTGAACCCCCCCCCCCCACCCCCCACCCCGGGGGGACGACAAACAGCTGGCAGACAGGTGCTGCCGCCGTCCACATCTAGAACCGGCGCCCTGTGTGTGTGTGTGTGTTTGAATGTACACTGGGTGCTGCTTCATCTCTCAGCGTGTGTGTGTGTGTGTGTGTGTGTATATACAGCACGGACAGGCACAAACAAACACGTCACGGCGCATCTAAGGTGGCTTCTTCCCAGAGAGAGACGCGTAGGCACTCAATTGGTATCTGGTTGCAAAAGCCCAAACAGTCCGCCACTCAACAGCAAAGCAAGATATACTGTATGATGCTGGTGCTGTGTGTGTGTGTGTGTGTGTGTGTGTGGGGGGGGGGGGCACAGTATTAAAGTAGGGCTCTGGGCTTAATCAAAAGCAGAGGCACTTTCTCCCTGGAAAAACAATGAGGGAAAGCAAAGTTTACATGAGCTAATTGACAGCGAGAGGAAGGGAGGAGAGGAAAGAGAGATGGATGGACGAGCGAGGGAAGTTGGAAGGGGAAGAAAATAAACATACAGGGGAGCGGGAGCACGGGGATGGACGGGGGGAACGAGAGAGAGCAAGAGGCTGGTGCGTCAGTGTGACGGGAATGAAATTGGTAAAATGTGCTTTTCATTTCTTGATACCTCGCCACCACCCTCTCGCCGCCGCTAACCCTGCATTAGTCTTTCCTGCGCTTTGTTGCCCCTCCGTCTCCCCTGCTTTCCGTCCGCCACGGCGTGACTCCGCTCCGTGTCATCGCACGCGCCCGGTGATGCGGGTCATGTAGCACGCACGTCCCGTGACGCGCCGATCCCTGCGTGTTCGTTTCCATTCGACTGTGCGGTGGAACGACCCCTCCTCTCTCTCTCTCTCTCTTCATCTAACTCCCTCTAGATCCCACTGGAACACATAAGCCTGTACTATCAGCTTTTGGTGTGTGTGTGTGTGTGTGTGGGGGGGATTTTAGTCATTTTAAGGCATTTCACTTGTCCGGCCTGGATTGATGTCGAGCAAAGCAGCTCCCAAAACCACCAAACCTCTCACATAAAGCTGTCCAGGGTTGGCTGAGGACAGGGAGGGAGAGAGAGAGAGAGAGAGAGAGAGAGAGAGGCAGGCAGGGAGATGGTTGTGGGGAGGTGTGTGATGACCAGAGGCCTTGAAAGTCTTGTGACTGTAATTAATGTAAAAAAAAAAAAGGTTAGCAGATTAAGGGCCATGTCTGGCTGTTTTGTTTTTTTTTGTCTTTTCCTCCGGTTGAAGCGTCAAGGTTTTATCGTGGTTTTTAACCAGGGTGGGCCGGTATGAAACTTGAGACCAGCAGTTAATTTGGGAAATAATACTTAATCACATTTTTTATCCAGCAATTCAGATGGGGATTACGCTAAATTTACTGAAATTTGTTTTTTGTCCTTGTTAGCTGTCCTGCCTCTTTTCTCTTTCGTATTGTGAAATACTGTTTTAAATATTTTTTTTGTCTTTTCAATGGTGCCTGCTAGGAAATAGTAATAATGCAGCGCCCATTCATTCCTACTGAAGACGTAAATCTTTAAAAAGTAATCAGCGTTGAAGATTCCGTTTTTAAAAAAGAAAAAGTACTTTCTTTTTCGAAACAGCTGGGAAACTAGCTGCACTCAATGTTTACTTATGCAGGACGGTGCATGCGAGAGTAAGTCGAAACGATCTTCACAATGAAGGTGCGGCGACAGGCTTTTGATAACTTCCGTACGATAATTAAAGGCTACACAGACAACACCTGTCAGTAGGATCGATCGACTGTTCTGGTGAAAACAGGTTCTGCTCTCTGAGAAAAAAAAACGCGGCCCGTCGACGGCTCCTTCCTGCGAGCCGCTGCACACATGGATCAGCAGCACAAGGCGAGGGGCTTGCGCTGGACACAACTTGTGCATACTCCTCCAGGCCACTGCCTTAAATGAAAACACACCATCAGTCACCCTGCCTGGTCGAGGAGGAGTAAGAGAAAACCCCGTAACGCCACGAAAAGACGCAGCGCTCCGCATCATGAGAGAGGACGGGGGCCGCTCATGCTATCTCTAACACACACATCATTACTCTTCCCCATTCAGCTCCGTCTGTTTCTGAAGTGTCTCCCTCGGGCGAGGCTTTCTCTGGAAAACTGTAAATATCCTGGCTAAGTGACTGGTTTGAGCTTACAAGTGCATTAGCGTTATCTTTGGTTGCGCAGCTCTCCTGGCGATTTATTGCCGCGGACCTTCACAGTGAGTAAAGAGGAGACGATCGCAGACGGCGATAAAGAAAAGACTTCACAAGGGCCCACAGCTGGAGGTTAGAGACTGAACAAACAGCATCCAACATTTTCTATATTTTTCATTTGTCAGGGCCAATAAATCCGATTGCTCCAGAAGAAATCTGTCAGGACCAAGACGAAATTCTCCTAAGAAAAGGCTTTTGTAGTCAGACTCTTTTTTTTTTTGTTCTTTTTTGCTCCATTATTTAATTTAATCTCAGCTGCATGTTCTTCCCATACGGGGGGGGGGCACCCAGTTAGGACAAACCTCATCCGTCATCACAGTTGCGATACCCATACTTGGTATTTTAGAGATGCTAAGAACTGTGACAAACCATATTAAATATATAAAACTTACCATGTGTTATTGCACAGTCACGTTTACAGTTGTGCATTGTCACCCACTATCCTGTAAGAAGAACAGCTAGTCTCATCGTTTCTACTGTGTTTAAGGAATGAATGATCCTTCTTACGGGTGAAACTGTGTATAACTTCCAGCCTTATGAACTAAAACTAACTCAATAAACTCAAATTGGATTTAATATAAACTAAACATCAACTCTATCATAATTCATTAAATAAAAAAGTACTGGCCTGACACAGTTAAAAACGAATAACACTGAGGAAAAAGACCCTGTGAACTGACTGATTTGAAAAACACAAAAGTCCTAACATTGAAATATATATATATATATATATATATATATATACACCTTACTGAAATGAGTTATAAACTGCTGATAATCTATTTACAGTTGCAGTTAAACTCAACTTGTTCCTCGTCAGGCTGTTTTCAATAGGTATCGTGCATTTTTTTTTTTAAAAAACACAAGTCATCTGGTCTTGTGTTGATAGGAAGAGATACCTGACGACAGGGAAATACTGCAGGGGAACAGCAAAAACAAATGTACACTGACGTGTTTGTGGGGAGTTCATCCCTCCGTGAAGGAATAAACGTCCGTCTAATCTCACGGCTTTCTTTGAACTCGTCTCACTTGCAGTCTTCCCGCTCCCCAACAGTTACATGATTGGTCTGTTTTTGTTTGTTGTTTTAGGGTTTGTTTTTTGCATATTTTGAAGGTCACCACAGCAGGGAAGACGCGTGTCACGTGCTTGGCGGGGTTAGTTATAAACGGTGCTACTTTTTTTTATGATGTTTTTTAAGCTCGGGCTCTTCTCAAGTTTACTACACCAACGTGGCTTCCTCCTGGCGCCGTGCCACCGAGCCGCGGTCATTACTGAGCGCTGATACCAATTATTTCAGGGACACGTTACTGACGGTGGCGTCTATTTCACACACCGCGACGTGGCCACTTTGTCTTTCAATGAGAAACACACTCGCACAGACTCGACAGCGGCGCGGGGGAAAAAAATCTGCAAATAAAGACTATGCATCAGAGAGAAGTACACACACACACACACACACACACACACACACAGAGCCATATGGGCCATAGCATAAATGAGTTGGCTGTTTTAATGAGCGGCGCTGAGTGAATGTTTACCGCGACACTGGAAACCGTCTGCACTCATCAACACTGTCTCTCCCCGCGCTCTGCGATGAGACAGCCATATGATTTCACTTACCCACGGCCTTGGTCTGAGAGTCTCGAGACCGGGGGGATAGTGACGAACTAATAATCCCCCTTTCCTGCAATTACCCCCCCCCCCAACCCCAACCCGCCCCGCTCCTCTCCATCATCCCCTTGCTCTCTTTTAATTCTTGTCTTTTCCCCTTCAATCACCGCTCGGCTTCGTCCGCTCCTCTTCCCCCTCGCTCGACTCCTCTGTTTATTTCTGTTTCATGAGTCCAACCCCTCCCCTGTCTCAAACACGCTCGGGCTCATTTCTTTCCACCCCTTCTTTCCGCTACATGCAAACACTTATGATTACGCCTAATTTGCAATATCAGTGCTCGCTCTTTCTTTCTAAACCTCACCCCCCCTTCCCCCTCTCCAGGCCTATAGGGGGAAAACCCTGGCAGGTTGAAGGAATGAGAATACAGCATGTGCGTCCCATGGTTTATATAGATAGGTTACTAAATTCCACACATCCTGTTACACAATCCTGCAGATGTGCGCTGTGCGGGGCTGTGTTTACCTCCAGATTAGCGTCTCGGGGTTTTTTTTATACGAAAGAAAGGAAGAAAGAAAGAAAGAAAGAAAGAAAGAAGGAAAGAAAGAAAGAAAGAAAGAAAGAAAGAAGGAAAGAAAGAAGCCTAAGCGATTTTCCAAAACCACTGCAAATAATCAAAATCCAATGTATCTGAATGAGAAGGAGGTCTCGATATAACAGGTCATGCCTGTGGCTTTCAGAGACTGGTTACAACTGGTTCCAATATTACCATAAAGTTGAGTGGAGGACTGTATGAAGTCAACAACTTGCTGATGGCTTGTGACAGACAGCATCGTTAACAGAGGTGGTGATGTAATCCACTCGGGGGCTTTGTGGCGAAACTACTGACGCCCTCACTGATTGTGTCTCTCGGGGGAGACAGCAGGCAGAAATGGAGACAGGAGGAGAAGGAGGAGGAGGAGGTATGGTTAATGTGGAATGAAAAAGTTTATGACATATTGTGCTCCGGCTCGCTCTGACGCGGGGCTCGTGCGCCACAGCGCGAGCGCACGCTCTTTCCAATCAATGTGCGTGATCAATAAGCACACGCTGTTGCAATGTGGCTGCGGCTGGCTGGCGGTCAACGCTCAGCCAGAAATCGCACAGCTCAGCCTGGGGGGGTGTAAGGCCCAGTGAGGCCTTAGGCTGTTAGCTCCTGAGTTGGGTTAACAGCGGCAGATCCCCCTGCTTTGGCTCCTTAATAGCCGATGGCGATTATTTGGGCTTATTGACAAGCTAATGGTGAATCGGGGCTGTGAGGGATTGTTTAGAGAGGATTACCGACTGAACTAGTGGGGATAGAAGGGGCCGCGATGACAGCGGTGGGGATGCTGGTGACAGAGCCAAGCTGATCATCCGTGGGATCGAAACAGGAGAGAGGGGCGAGAGATTTACGCTTCAGGATGGAGACAGAGGGACAAATGCAGAGAGGGAAGAGAGAGAAGAGAAAGGAAGCGATGCGGGTGACTGCAATTGGTCTTCAATTCTGCAGTACGTGACATACTTGGGCTTGGATAATGAACTTCTGCACTTTTTGAGTCAAAACGTGTCTGTAGCATCGGGTATGAAAGGACTTTGACTGGACATTTCCTGATTGATCTGAGTTTTGGTCATTTTGTTAAATAGTAAAAAACGTCAGTGGGCCTAAAGCTGAGGAATCTTATTAGCTAACAGAACGGAGAAGTTTTCAGCCACAACAAGCCCTGCGTCAACGAAAGATCTACACCTCGGACGAGACGTGCTTGAAAAAGACAGCAAAAAATAAATCGTACATAGCTTTGATTTACAGTGATATGAAACATCCGATTCTGGGCAACATAAACGCGTTACAGGAAGAAAACGCGAGGCGGTTTTGCAGTACTGTAAACTATGAACTTTGCTCGCGGACACTGTCGAAAGCCGAGGAAGCCCCGAGCGAAGCGGGCGGGCCGACCGACGGCCGAACGCGGGCCGGGCCGATCAAACACGAGGTGGAGAGACTCGCTCAGATTAGCTCTCCTCCGCCTTTTCAAACAACGCCGACAGATGCGCACCCCTCCGCACTCCCGTTTGTCAGAGATCTATTCCTGCACTTAAAGCAGCCTCTCTCGCTCTCTGACACGCACGCACGCAGACGCGCACTCACAACGGCTTACGCTACCTTTGTCACCTCCCACACACTGGTTATCTCCAAGGACACAAAACCCACAAGATCCCCTACCCAATTTCCACGCATGCAGCCTAAATGGAGCTGTAAGCAGGCATTAAGCCTGACGGGGAGAAAGGGAACAGGAAAAAAAAAAAAAAAAGCATACCAATGCTGGAGAAAAGGAGGAGGAGATGGATGGAGGAAAGTAGGGAGAGAGGGAGGGGGAAGGAGGAGAAACGGGAGGTGGATTTCTATTTAACACGCTGACTTTCATCTTCGCTTTACAACGTACTTATGCAGAGTTTTTTTTGGAGGTGGTGGTGGTGGGGGGGGGTACACGCTCTCTGGTTTGTGCAGGCACACACACACACACGAATGCCCACTCAACCCCCCCACCCCGACAGAAAAAGACACAATGAACCCTCTGTACTTTCTACACCGAGGGGACACACACACACACACACACACACAAAAACCCCCACTGCAATCCCTGCCAGATTTAAGAACGTCTTGGTTGCTCGCCAAGGTATCTGAAATAATACTCCGCAGCTCACAATACTTTATGTAACTTTTTTTTTTTTTTTTTTTAAATCAAGAGATTAGAGGTGATCTCCTTTCACTGTTAATGCTCCAACCGGTCTGATTGGTGTATCTGTAGTTTAGACTGGATGCAGGCCAGGAAAGGAACCACGGGCAGCGCTGGGCAGCGGTCCAGGTGGAAAATATATAGCTGCTTACTTCAGATGGAGATACACATCTGACTTAAGCCTCCACTTGACCAGTGTTTTAAAATTCCATTATCCGAGGATATGCTGTAAGTCAAATGGAGAGATTTCTCTTCACATGCTCCCACGTCAGAAGAAGCGAGCATCGTTTCAGAAATGTTTCAATTTCCACGAGCTTCCAGTCTGAAGTCACCATCGGGAGATAAGTGAAGCTTTTTTTCTTTAAACAGTCAATTTGATTTCCACTGGGTTTGTTCAGAAAAGCGCTGCTGCACTTGTTGACTCACTTACAGTCACTGCGCGGACGGCAGCGGAGAGCAGGGGTTGGTTTTTTATTGTTTTTGCTTCACAGACAGACAGACAAAAGAGGACAGGTCAAGAGACAGAAGGAAAGACAAACCACATAAGGGCTCCCTCTCTTTGGAAAAACCACACACTTGATTCAGCGGCCTCAGCTCGCAGCTCCCACACACGTGTTCGGACCTTTGACTGATCAAGGACAAAAGTAAATGCACTTTTACACACACACACACACACACACACACACACACACTCTTCTATCATGAGCCTGCAGGCCGTGAGTGCGTCTCAGTCTCTCTGTCTGCTGCAGCTGCAGCCGTTGGATGGCCCCCTTGATGTCTTGTCTGGTGAACTCATCTCCCTGCATCTGTCTCATCTCACCGCGTTTACACGCACGCAAAAAAAAAACGGGTCACGAAATCGCAAAAAGAGTTTTTCATTCGCTGCGTGAACCCGGTTGCTGCGCTTTTTCCAGGCCGAAAATCCCGTTCCGTCGGCTGCAGCCAACTTTTTCTCCCCGGAGTGTTGGGAAATATGGCGCAGGGAGACAATGGTTCAGCGGTGAGAGGGCGAACAAATCCATGGCTCTGCCGGGTTTTGGTATTTTGAAGTCTGACGACCGAAAGACAGTCGCACCGGCGAGCTGAATGACATCAGGAGAGTTATATGTACATCTGCTGTGCTCGACAACTAAGACTGTGATCCCTCTAATGCAGCTGGCAAGATCTCCCACACACGTTACATTCAGAACTTTTTTTTTTTAAAAATGCTGCTAAAGGTTAAACGTGTCTTAAATTTCACCAACACAACTGTTACTTCGGTGTCGCTCGGGATGGAGAACAACACTCCCACAGTCGGCAGGTACACCTAATTTTCTCTTGGCGGCTCTGTCGCCATTGGTTTACCAACATGCGCGTGGGTTGCTTGCGTTTTATAAGAGTGTCAGTGTTGCCTGAAACGAAAATGTGTCGTGTAATCTTACAGAGCAAAGCCCCCTGCTCTGCTTTAGGATGAAAGGTACGACTGACTTCCTCGTGAGCAGTCCACGATCGAGAGCAGGAACAGGAGGACGTGTGATGGCCTAACTCACCGAGCGAAGCCTTTCGATTGCGGCGGAACGACGGCCCGAGGTGTCTCGCGGGGCCCTGACGTCTCCCCGCCCTATCTGGCGTTAACAGTGGGGCGTCTGTATGTCAGCTGCCCTCTGCCTGACCCAGTCAGTCACCCAGAGGAAGGAGTGATTAGCAGGACTGTAGTGGCAGGAGCCCACCTGCTCTGACTCAATGGAAGCCCTCACACGGCTCGCTCGCTAGAGTCAACAGAATTTTAATCACATACACAAAGACACACTTGCGCCGACAAAGACTTGCGCGCGCGCGCACACAAAGACAGATACATGCGCACACACAGAAAATTATACACACGGGAACGCTCCCCTCACAAGTACTCCCTCGCTGGCTCTTTCATCCTACCAGAGAGATAGAAAGAGGAAGGAGGCAGAGGAGTGATAAAGGCCCAGACAGAAGAGGAGGGGGTGGTGGTTGGAGGGGGGGATAGAGGGGAGAGAGGGAGGAAGGAAGGGAGGAGGAGCGTTTCCTGGAGAGACAGAGCAGGCAGGATATGCAGAAGGAGAAGGAGGAGGAGAAGGAGGAGGGGAAACACAGGGGTGGCTTGTTCCAAGCAGAGGTTGTGTCCTTACAGGGGGCTCTGTACACGCTAGTGTCAAACGGGTGCGGGTGGGGGGTGGGGGGGGACAAAAACACTGGCCGGCCACTTCCTGATGTACGACACGCTGGAGAGCAGCGCACACGCACGTGGGCAAACCCATGTGCAACACACACACATGCAAATGCACACATGCAATTACACGCACATCTTCAGTTTTCCTTGCAGGTGGCAGTTTGTAATAAAAGACAGTTTCTGTGTTGTAACCTCTATGGAGACAAAACCCCGGAGGATTCCACAGTTTGTCCTGTATGTAAGAGGATCTCTCTCTCTCTCTCTCTCTCTCTCTCTCTGTCCCCCTCTCTCTCTCTCTCTCTCTCTCTCTGTCTCTCTGTCCCTCTGTCTCGTTTTCTTTGCCCAGCCTGTTTTGTTGGCTGCTTTTCTTCAGTCTGCTACCCCTTCTCGCTCTCTGTCTGCTTGCTTTCCTTCTCCCTCCCTCTCTCTCTAAGTCCCCCCCCCCCTTGGCACAGTGCGGCTTGTCAGGCCTGTAATAGAGCTGCCATTGTTTGATCGGGGGGGCAACAGGAACTGTACCCTGTTAGCCCAGTTCTGTCGGTATGCGCTTGGGCGCGTGCACGTTTGGGGAAGGTGCGCGCGCAACGTGCGGCTGCCCCGCGGTGGCGCGCGCGCTGCTCTCCGGGCGGGCGTGCGGGCTTTCCGTTTGAAGTGTAAGCAAGCGTGACGCCGAGGCTTAATGTCGAACAAGTGCCTCTCTTCGTGGCGGCGAACTTCCACCGCGTACTCTTAAAGGATTTAACCTCTAAACATGACCTCCCTTTGCCTTTTTTTCTCCCCCCGCTCACACGTGTGGGCGGATTCAGAAACCGCACTGTAACATTTCGTTTTCACACATGCTTTCCTTTCCCCTGCCCTGTAACCCCCTCCTGGAACGCTCTCCCCCGTTAGTACCCACATCCCGAATCTCCCAAGGCCCCCCATCTCAAGTTGCAGGACCTGTGTGCGCGTGTGTGTGTGTGTGTGTGTGATGCTCCATTAACTTTAGTGGTGACAGGCCTTTGATGCAGCCACCACACCTTAATCCCAACACTAAGGGGGGAGATCCCGTTACACCGCCATGGCAGAAGACCGTTATGTCCGCTGGTTTACACTGAACCAAACAAAGCCGAGGTATGGCTGCCCACCCAGGGCACATGATGTGGAACAGCACGCCGCCGCTCCGGACTCAGATGCGTATGCACAACGCGTCCGACCCGCCGCTCCGGCTCTTCCATTTGCGCCGACGTCGATGCGGTTCCGGCGACCACGCCTCCGCTGGCCGCATAAAGGCAGAGAATCAGCAGCGACAAAAAAAAAAAAAGCAATCGTTACGTAATGATCTGTTCAAATCACTGTTCACACATTCAGCAGTGCGTGCCTTTTACTACAGTGAAGGGGGGGTTGTAAAATGCGTTGTCACCCTGACCTACTGTATGTCCTTTGGCCTTCAGAGAGCGGTTTACAGCTTTTTTTTTTTTTTTCAAAAAATTAATCTCATCTCGGTGATTTTCTTTTTATTGCCTGTAGTGTAGATTGCCCCCATATGTGAACGCAATGTTTGAGGTCCCGGAGTTAGATCTAAAACATTTACTTGTTGTTTCGTCGTGGTTCAGATCCAAACTTAACGGCGTAGAACCCGCCTTAAAAAAACCATAAGAGCCATTATCCCGACCCACGACGACGGCGGCCTGATTTCTTTTTGTGGGCGCCAAGGGACATGCGGGAGAACGCTGCAGTGCAACGCTGCGCCGACGATGCTCGGAAAAATACAGACACTTTGGCTTCACGTCCGCCCTGATCTTCTGTGGGGGGGGTGGGGGGACAAAAAAAAACCCTGCGGCCTCCAACTACACAAGCGTTCGCACAGACACAACCAGGAGCGGTGGGGCGACGCGGTCTGCGAGCAGGAGGATTACGACGGACAGAAACGAATTCCAGTATGTCAAAACAACGGATCTGACTTATTGTTTCATATATGAACATCTGCGGCCTGATTCACGCCATCAGTTCCCTCAGCAGCACGAGGACAGAACGAGAATCTGCCCTTACCTGCGTAAGGACGCTACCGAGCTCGCCCAAAAAGTCTGCGTCGCCCTCCATTACTGTCTTCATCAAAGAGCAGTCAGTATTGGCGTTTAACGAGTTTGTGATTGATTAGAAATGTCTTTTCTGGATGAGGATGATGACCGCGGGGCTGCTGGGTGTGGTGGCGTCGTTATTGTAGCGCGGAGGACGTCCAAAAGAGACTCTGTGCGAGCGGCGCGCTCTGAGAAGACAGCTCTGACATGTGTTTACCATTTTGCCATCACACGGGGGAGGAAGGTGGGGGGAGAGAGATTTATGACAATCCCCTCAACTTCTAATCAGGAGGGCGCTTTTTTGTTCTTCTTCGATTTTAATGTCTATCTTCTGTGAGAGAAGGGCTCGCCTCGCTCTGCCAGGTGGCGTGCGCGTGTGCATACATGTGTTTTGCGCGCGTGTGTGTGTGTGTGTGTGTGCACGCACGCATGAGTGATGAGGTATTTGGCAATCGGGGAGCAGGTTTAATAATAACTGATATATCCCTGGATGCGTTAAGACCCGGTTCCAGCTGGGAGCGGTCTGTGATGCCTTCAGACCCCAGAGTGAAGGAGGACTGATGGAGGACGACAGAGGCCGAAGACAGCACACGAGAGATGAAGAGAAAGGGAGGGAAGGTGTGAGCTGACATCTGCCTGGCATCTCTTCACCTTGCATGCTCTTTGACCATTCACCCCCCCCCAACACACACACACACACACACACACACACACATCCCTGCGTCTTTCATAAAGCGGGAGGAAAAATGACATCGCTCATCTGACAGAGGCAAACATCCAAACCACACAATCCCCCCCCCGACACCCCCATCTGACACTTCTTCACTTCGCCGAGGCGCTCCGTGTGTGTGTGTGTGTGTGTGTGTGTGTGTGTGTGTGTGTGTGTCTGTGTGTGTGCTGTATTCTCAGGGTGTATTTTTTTTTCACAGGCCTCTGGTCTCACACAGAGAGACGTTGAGATGAACCCAGCGCCTCTGCCAGGTTTCTCCTCACTGAGAGATATTGAGGTGTCTCCTAGTCTCCGGCGAGTTGGCTTCGGTTGTGTGCGTTTTGTGTGTGTGTGTGTGTGTGTGTGTGTGTGTGTGTGCACGCATGTGTGCGCTTAACCACTGGCTCGGGATGCCTGGATACATCAGACTCTCACACACAAATGAGAGAGCAGTATAGAACGTTACCCACGCTGGCACGACTTTGTCTGCAGACGCGCACGCACACACACACACACGCACACACACGAAGCGAGGGAGGGAGAGAGGGGAGAGAGAGAGAGAGAGAGAGAGAGAGAGAGAGAGAGAGAGAGAGAGAGACGTAACAGCACGGGCTCCAACAGTGCCTCTTTGACAGATTTAAGTAAATAGCAGCAAACAAGCGATTATTTTTGGCAGACCGCGCCGCGGCCCATTCCAAGAACTAGGGGAGGTCCAATGGGAATGGAGGGAGATGAAATCACATAAACAGATGTGATTAAAGTCAATATCATATGTGTCATTACTCATTCTGACATTGTACTCCTTCACTCGTCCACACTTATGAAGCAGCCGGCAGACACGAAAGCTCTGCTCTCCGCTGCTACCCTTTTTCGCTCGCGCTTCTTTTGCTGCCATTTATGTTCATTCTGCATCACCCCCGGGTGGACACAGACCCAGAGCGCTGCTCGCGGGACGGGACGTCAACCCGCGGCCCGGGAACTCGGCGCTTTCGCATTTGTCCTTTTAAACACGCGACATGAAGCGGCGTGGCGGGATCAGCCCGGGATCTGCAGCTGACATGGTCAAGTTGACCCACTATAAGTGGATTTGTAATCCCTGAGTGGGTGTTTACAGTCGTGGCCCTCGTGCGTGTGCGTGCGTGTGCTTGCGTGCGCGTGCGTGCTTATTTGGGTGTCTCCGCACAGCTGCATCTGTTTCCCTCAGTCACTGCCTCTTTTGTCCGCGCTGCTTTTCGATCATATGCCACCAATCATACTGCAGACTGAGGGCACGGCTCTTTCCTAATCAATCTAATGGAATGATGAGTGACATACAGTAGGTAAAAATATCTCCTTCTTGTGCTTTGTGCAGGGAAAAAATAAAATCTACCGCAGCAGCATGGCGCTGCGAACGCATCCGCACATGTGCGACACGCGATCGCAGGGTGTTCTGTCTGGGTCCCCGTGGGGGGGCCAAGCGGCTTTGGGGAAACCGGAGGAGCTCTGACACTTTCGCCGTCCCAGCACCGGGTGCTGGAAAGTTTATTGCCAATGTGGCTCTGTCGCGTTCGCGTGGCACAGCCATGAATGTTGGCTGGAGTCAACTTAGGTAAATCAAATCAAATTCCAACTGGGTACAAAGGGGGCGGAGTTTAACCGTGCAGATGGAGCTGCGGGCGACAGCGCTCGAGGCCGAGGTCACGATGAGCGAGGGGGTCAGAGCATGACACCCAAAAGAGCGTACGTATCTACAGTGTGTGTGGATGAGTTGCCTTCATGTTACCCCTTATAACCTGGTTAAGGCACCTGTGGAGCAGCACGACAGCTCTGACGGCACTTTTATGTTGTATTTTTGGACATATTTTTGGGAGCGCAACTACGATGATGATTCCACAGCTCGCTATATTTCCATAAGCACTTGGCTGCGGCAGAGTCTCAACTTTTAAATATGGAGGTCGCACGTCTATAGGATTTGCCACCGACCACCTTCGAGATTGGCACAGGATGATGTCAATGAGCTTAAATCTGGGGAAAATCTGCTCGTGCTTGTTTACTGGAAAGCTCGTGAATCATTGAGCAATGTCGAGACGGGACTGCGGGAAGGATAAAAAAAAAAATCAGGTGGAGAAGTAAAAATAGGTTAAATTTTTTTTTTTTTAAAAGTCTAATTCTGTACACTGCTGCGCTCCTGGGCCTGTGAAGGCAGACATAATCTAATTAGTTTTATTTCAGGACCTTAATGTGAAATCACTAAGTATGTGTGTGAGAAACATAAGTCGGAGGTGAACTTAGCAAAGGTGCCTCTGAGTGTGCGGCGATAACGCAGGCTGATTAGTTAAGGGTCGCTTTGGGTCGAACGGTCAAAAATAGCAGGTGACTGGACTTAGACTCGCAGTTGATCATCCGCATCGAGTTTAATAAAGCCGCACATAGATTAGTTATAGCGCTCGTTAAAGTTTCGAGCCAGGCAGAAGACGAGAAGAAAAAAAAAGTACAAGAATTTCTTTTTATTATTATTTTAAGGGCGGTTAAGAGCTTATTTTGGTCAACCTGAGGTTAGTTGAGGTGTAAAGCTACATCGATTTCATCGGGTGGACGCTTCCCTCGAGCGCAGGCGAAGTTCGCGCGCGAGGGAGCGGATCACGGCGGCGGCGCAGCGGGCGGGGATGAGTTGTGGCGGTTGGCAGCAGCGATGCCCGTGCCACCCAGACGGGGCCGCGAGGGAAAAACATTTACTGGCCCCTTACTAACACCTCGGTGTGTGCGTTAGTGCGAGCGAGAGAGAGCGAGAGAGAGAGGCAGTGAGAGTGTACGTTTATTGGCCCCCTGCTGCCACCTCTGGGGAGGAGCCGTCCAAGTGCTGAATGACACATGCTGCTTAGTGTCTTAATGGAGGGAGAGGAGGGCCAGCCAAACCACAGCCTCCAGACTGGGATCTCACAGCCTGTAATTATGGAGAGATGTTAAAGTCGCTCAGCGCGCACATTTGTGTGTGTGTGTGTGTGTGTGCGTGTGAGGAACAAGAGAGGCGCGAACGGTGGGCTGCGTCCTCCTCGCCGCGATGGCGACCCAGCCTCAGGTGGGTGCGCGTCCGGCACGCGCGATTACTTTGTACGGCGGCGCGCATCGATGCCGCGCGGCCTCCCGCCGCTCCGGCTGCGGCCACGCACACACAGACACACAAAAAACGCACGCGCAAAAAGGAGAAATGAAAGTTGTTGGGAACCGGAGCTGCGTTCAATTAGGGTAACCACATATTTACAAACAGTGGGGGGAGAAAAAAAAAGAAAAAAAAAAGCCGCCTTTCTGTGACTCATCAGCCAAGCGGCACACTTGCACTTTTGACTCCGGGCCTGCCTCTCCCAACTGCGCGGCGGCGAGCGAAGGGGGGAGAGAGCAGGGGGACGGAGGGAGAGAGGGAGGCAGATGACAGGGTGTGGACGGAACCCGAAAACACACACACACACACACACACACACACACACACACACACACACGCGGCGCGCGCGCAACGCGCCTGCTGGCCGTACATGTGCGAGCGACCGCATAAACAAACACATATGCGCGCATACAAACACTTGCGCAAATGAAATGAGCTCATTTAGAAGTCCTGCGGTGTGAACAAAAGCGCACAAATCCACACGCGGCTCCTCGGCCTCCTCTTTGGAAACGGACTGACGGCTCTCCAACGCAAAGACGCGCAATAGCATTATCTATCAGTCGCCTGCTCCTTCCCCCTCCTGCCGCCGCACCCGCCGGGCCGGTTTCGTTGCAAAAGAAAAAAAAAAGGCAGAAAGAAGGACAGCCCTGTTCCCCCGCGCTCAAACCGCTCGCTGACGTGTTTATCCTTTTAGGTGAGACGCTCAGACGCTGGAGCCCGCGACAGCTGCGTCCAAGCCTCCAAACCTCCGACGCAAAGCTCCAGATAAGGTCGTAACCACGTGACCTGATCCTAATGGAAGAGGCCAGGGGTTTTCCACCGATCTGAGATCCTCCCGATTGTTTCTTATCTGAACGGATCATGTTTTGTCTCTCTTTACATGTGAAGTGACCCGGCGCGCCTTTGCGCGCACGCGTCGGCGTAGCGACCGTGCAGCGCCGATGTGCGTCTTCCTGCGCCCTGGGGACGGGGACGGGGCGTTGTCAAACACCGGCCTCGCGCGCGTGTGGCAAACATGAGAGCACATCAAAGACGACAGGGACCAGCCATGCAAAACCCCGGCCTTGTTTTTTTTTTTCCCCCTCCTCCTTGGCTGTCGGTGCCTCCAAAAAGAGAGAAAGAGAGAGAGAGAGCAAACGGAGGCACAAGGCCTTAAGTGTGAGCGCTGTTTGTCTTGACTTGACCCCGGCGCGTGCGTGCGTGACACGCGCACACGTGTGCACTTGCACGCATCTGTGTGGCGAACCACATCAAAGAACAAACGGAGTGGCTCAGTTGTTGTGACCTCTGACCCTGGCATGCTCCGAGACAGAGGGAGGGTGGCGGAGGAGGAGAAGTAGACACAGTCAGAGGCGCGCACGCACACACACACACACACACACACACATGCACGCACACACAAGGAAAGGGGTGGGATACACACTGCAGCCTCTAAATTTACAACAGCTAGAAAAACAACCGCGGACACAGACGTAGCAATTTGTCTTGCGAACTTTTATAGGGACCTGTGTGCGGGCACACACGAGTAAATCATTAGGACACGTGCGCTGGGGGTCCGCAAGTCCCTCGCCGCGCACACCCCCGCCTCCTCTCCCGCCGCTCCCCGCGCGGCCCGTCCTCTACCCCGTCCAACCTGTTTGAGTCTGAGCGTCTGCGTCGCAGACTCGATCAGCGGCAAACGTTCGGGATGATTCTCGTTTGACTCCGGTATGAAAATTGAGGACACACGGGAAGAGCTTCTTGGCCCTCGGATGAGCACTTTATCTGTCTCCCTTTTCATCATTTGTGCGAAGCGAGCTCTTCAAAGGTGATCTCTCCTCAACATCTTTGCTGCATTTATTTTTAGCCGACGGCGGATATAACCTAAGTCTCTGACAGAACATCAAACGCCGGTTTAGCATGTGTGTGCATGGCATATGAGTCACTGGATCAGCATATGTGTGTGTGTGTGTGTGTGTGTGTGTGTTATAACATGTTTGTCCAACCTGCAGTAAATGAGTCATTCCCTGCGTGTGCAAATGTACATGCGCGTGTATTTTCTGCGTGTGTGTGTGTGTGTGTGTGTCACAGCTGTAATAACTTACAGCTCCCTGCATCTCAGCTATGCTGTCACGGTCCATTATGATGTTCCTTCTCCACACACACACACACTAATGAAAACATTTCTGACACTCCTTTCTCACTCGAACACTCATTTGAGAACAGGAGCATCCCAGTCCAACAATCAGAGAGTTGCAGTTAAACCAGACCTCACCGTGGTCACTTGCAAAAAAACTAAAAAAAAAAAAGAAATCCCATCTTCTGCAGGTGCTGACAGCGTGGCCGCTTTTCTACAAGTGCACGCATCTGCGGGCCGCGTGCAGCACGGCCGACCTCAGCGCGCACATGCATGCGGCGTGTGCTCGTGCACATACATGACTGCAAACTTGTGCGTCTTTGTGTGCGTGTGTATATAAAGCAGCCCTTGACAGCCATTGGGGGCGGCGGCGGTGCGGCCGGTGTGTTTGCCTTGGCAGCGGTTCAGCATTCCACATTCCTCTGTGATATTCAGTGCTGTGACCTCAGGAAACCCGCCCTGCAAAGAAGCTCGCTCTCTCTCTCTCTCTCTCTCTCTTGCCACCTCCCCACTTCGCTCTCTCCGTTTCTGTCTTTCCCTCCCTTCCCCTCTCTATCCTTCCCTCCTCCCCTCTTTTCATATCTGAACTTGGGAAATCATCTGTCATCCCCCCACCCCCTCCTCAACCCTCGGGTTTATTTTCCCTTCCTTCTCTCTGAAAGTTTCTCCTCGACGCTCCCCGTTTTTTTTTCCCCCGACGGAGGTCCCCCGACGAGGCACCTCTCTCAGTGCTCCGTGTCTGGATGCACATCTCGCCGCTGTCACCGGGAACTCACAACAGTTCGATGCATCACTCGGATGCATATTTTTCCTTTATTAGGAGCTCTTGGGATACACAGTGCAGGCCAGAGGCAAGAAGGAGCAATTACTCCGTCTCCGGGCCTCGCTCCTGCCGCTGGAACCTCCCCAGACACAAGCTGCAGAATATAACTGCACGCGTTAAAGTGCATCTGATGAGACTTTGTACCAAGAACGCACAAATATTGGTTACTGACTGGCTTCCTGGTCTCACCGTCTTTCTTGTTGTGTGTCAGCAGGCTCCTCCTCTGACCCCTCCCTCCTCTCTTCGAGGCCATGCCCACATGCCCAGAGAGACATTTCACCTGAGATGACCCTACGCCCAGGGCAAGGCGGTCCCTCCTCCCTCCCCCCCCCCGCTCGCCTCCTTCTTTCCTCCCCACCCCTCTCAGCTCGGGCTGTAAACTACTACACATACTTAAAACACATGGCCGCCACACCTGCCACCGAGAGGCAGAAGGCCGGGAGGAAGACAAAGAAGAGAGAGAAAAGAGCAGTGGAGTTTAAAACTAGGCCGCGCCGAGTGAAGCAAGAAGAGGAGAGTTATCGACAGGAAACAAACCTGTCAGTGTGTGGTGAAAGCAGAATCACATTCTTCTGAGGGCTGTACATTTACACGAGCTCGGCCACGAAAGGACAAACAGGCGCCCGAGGAAAACATATTTGAGTTAAGCTGAAATTTTTTAAAAAAGAATTAAGTTATGTAAAAACTGTCACACGGGGAGAAAACTTCAGGGAGAGCAAGTCCGAGAGCAACAGGTAAGAAAGATAAAGCCTCCCCTCCCAAACGAGGCCTCCCCGTGTTAATACTGCAGCTATCCGCCGCGCGCACTCATGTGGTTGACCCACATACGGAGGAGCGGCGCAGAGCAGGGGTGAACTGAGGTAAAGGGTGGAGCAGCCAGTCAGCCCTCTTATCTCCCCGTCACTGCGACACTCTCGTCTATCTCGAGTGTACCTTTATATGGCCTGCGTGTGCAGCAACAGCCCGCCGTAAACCGCCGGGAGTCGTAAAAATAAACACGGCGGAGGGAAAAGAAAGCAAGAGAGCGAGGAATGAACGCGCGCAGACCACGCCAGGCGTAGTTTGTGAGGTTTAAAAAATGCAAAGGACGCGCTCGACCAGCCCAGTCCTCCGCGAAACGCAACCGTAAAGAAAAACAAGCACCAAAGTCGAGCTGGTGAAGGTGCGCGTGTTTACTTGGGAGCGTGGCAGTTTGATATGTTGACACAATCCTGTGCCCCGTGTTATGCACAACACAGCGCGTACAGCGCACGAGCGACCGGAGGACTGAGGGACAGGCATAACTGCATGTGTGTGTTTGCAAAGTGGGGGATGGGGGGGGGGTGCGGGCTGCGCGCGGGCCGCGCACACACGTGCTCGTGGGACTGTGAGTTGAGCGTACGTGTGTGCGTTCCGGATTAAGAGCTTCACCCCTGGACCTCGAAATTAGATAGGAGATTAGCAGGACACATCCGCCACCTGGCATTTTAAGCCCCGCAATTACAACAACAACTTTTAATCAACGGCCACACATGTTTCGCATACAGTCAGAACTCAGCAACTCGTTTGTCTTCCTCCTCGTCCCGCTCTCTCTCTCTCTCTCTCTCTCTCTCGGGCTGTCATTAGGGCTGACCCCGCGGTAACATCAGGCTGGGCGGAGGACAGCCGCACGCTAGTTTTCAGCCCGATCACGGCCCGCTGCATTAACAGGGATCAGCCTAGATTGGGACTCGTTAGCACCGCGCATGGATTTAGCATCCAGAGTGGCTTTTACTTGGCACGGGACGGGGAGATAGATGTGAAGCAGTTGGCGCTAGGCTAGTAGGTAGCATCCCATTAGCACCTGTGTAAGGCATTTACCGTCCCAAAGAGCGTGGAGCTCTGCTAGGCACTACTAATAAGGTGATAGCTCATTGATCCCCTGTTAAAATTCTTTACTCTAGTTGCCGGGATCGGGGGAGGTCAGAGGTCAAAGGGGGGTCGGCTGCAGAGCAGCACCCCTGGAGCTGGAGGGGATTCAGCTCCCGGGTCAGGTATGCGCTGACCGCGGGGAGTTTGACCCACCGTCAGGAGCAAGCCTCCGCGGTAACCATTACCGCAAATCATTCAGTCTCTATGAGAAAACCTCACACATAACCGTGACCATACAGTGGCGAGACATTCCTGGGAGGAAAAAAAAAGAAGAAGAAGAAGCAGCTGTATTAAGGTCGTGCTAATGTAAGCATTATTCTTGTCAGTGAGCTTGGCACTTGGCACCGAAAACAAACGGTCACTTTTGCCATTTTTCAACGGGTTTGAAATATTGCGGCGGGCGGCGGAACAAGAGGGAGCAGGAGTCAGATGGGGAGCTGCAGGAGACGGGCTGCGCACCTCCACCTTCTCCACGAGGTAACCAACTCCCTGCACTGCGCCCCGCTGTCGGCAAACTCACGCCACAAGCCACATAAAATCAGATCCCAGGTGCTAATGGAAAGATGGAAACGCCGCAGCTATTGCCTGACTTCTTTATTAAAATGCCACTGGTTTCCTTCATGGACCTGCGGCGCCAAGTAATTTCGCTCACTGAGCACACGGGCCTATCTACCTCGAGTCCTCCTGTTGCCCCGAGGAGGCTGCTTCAGCGGGGGGCGGGGTTACTCGGTCCGTACGGGCACACAGCGCCAAAGAAATAAAAAGCATCAAGGGCAACCGGACCCTTGACAATTCTGCTCCATTTCATGTCCAGTGTGCAGCAGGGGAGGAAGACACAGCAGGCCAGCAACCAAACTAAACACAAACAGCGGCCAGACACCATGAAAGGAAAAGAAATCATGTTCTTTTTCATGCGCACCTCCAGTTCGACGCGCCGATACACAAAAGCCCTCCTGTGTTCGAGGAGCAGTTTAGACCACAAAGTGAGTGAGTGGAAAGAAAGAATTAGCCCGTGTACCGGGATTCCCCGCCAAAGGCCGAGACTCGTACATGCACGGTTTGAAGTAAAACTCACTTTCCAGACCTCATTACATACAATAAAAGTTGTACTCTTGATTCGGAGAAACTGGGGATCCAGATAGGATTCAAGCTATCTTAAATCCGAGCGCGGAGGAGGCCAAAATAAAAAAAAAATCTAATGAAAGGGGAGGGGAACAAAGAGAAAGGGAGCACAACGCCGCATGTTTTCTTTATTAACAAGCAGCGTTTCCATCCAACATCTCCGATAGCAATCTACCACAAATTAGGACCACATTTCTTTAATTGACCATCATGTTGCTTTTAAAGATGAAGTGCCACCTTGATTTACCGCTGCTCTCGAAGAAGGTGACAGTGAAAAAGAAAGGGAAAAAAGAGGAGGAGAAGATGGAAGGAGAGAGGGAAACAGAATGATTAGGCCTGAAAGAGAGAACGAAGGAGACGAACAAAGAATTTGAGAGGGAGAGACTGAGCGAATAGCCGAGAGAGGAGGGTAATTGCAGGAAAAGGGGCTCATTAGTCCGTCACTATCCTCAATCTAACCCCCAATTTCAGGTCGGGAGAGAGAGAGAGAGAGAGAGAGAGAGACTAGAGAGAAAAAAGAGAACCGAACAAGGATGGAGCAACTTGATGATGCTCCATCTCGTGTTTGCGCGGTCTGAAACAAGGCGGCCTCAAACTTTTCTCTCCCCTCTGTTCGACTTTCTACCTCCGGCCTCTTTGGACCAGCTGGCAGCGCTGAGCCTGTATGCCGCCGCCAGCACCGTCATTGGATCGCACACCATATCTCCTTACACACCTCGCATGACGAATGCACTGTTTCGCTGCCACGGGCTGAGACGGGAAGAAACACCGACTTTGTCCTCGCGAAGAGGAGAAAAAGAGGAAAAAAAATGAACGAGGCAAAGGAGCGGTTAAAAACGGACGAGTCCCAACTATCAGGGGAGACGCTCGCAATACCGAGTTGTGACGGAACCGGCCACAAATCCTTTCTTACTTTCTTGTCAGTCCGAATCCAAGCTCAGGCAAATTGCACGCTGCTACTTTAATCAAGTGGAAACCTACTGGAGCGGCGATTGGCCCGTGACCAATCACGGATACTGACTCATAGTTTAAGAAAGCAGGGTGATGAGATATCCATTCCTTCCCTGCACAGTCAACGTGTTGCCCTGCCCTCCCTCTGCGCAGACCTGGAATGCGCGGGGAGCAGCAGACGTTCGGTCGGGCTCCGTTGCGGGCCGCCCCGAATTGCAACTCTGCCACGAAAAAAAAACCTGAGTCCCGCTCCTTTTTTCTGAATCACCACGCTCGCTTTCTGCGCCCGATAACCCCGCTGCATGTATTTGCTGTTGGAAAATTATCACGGGAGCCCGCGAACTACCTGCCGCCAAGTCTCTGTGGACGTCACACATTGTGAGCGCCAAAGAAGAGCATCAAAAGCGCTCCGCTTTGCCTAATTATAGACACTGGGTCGAGCTTTCTCCCTCGTGCTGATAATTTTGGCAAAATGTCAATCGCCAGGGCAGGGGAAATTGAAAAAAGACATGGTGTGAAGACGCACTAAGTCAGCAGGACCCCGTAGCTCACTGTGCCACAGCAGGAGGATGACTGCCGCATGGTTTCCTACTCTACCTACCCAGGTGTCAGTTTTGTGTGCGTGTGTGAGGGCGAATGGACGCACCAGGTGCCGGTCCACGCAATGAGCCCAAAGCTAGCCCGAAGCGCTGCGGGATTTTTTTTTTTAAAGAGCGTCCAGAGGAAGCGCAAGCCAACGCAGACATGCGTCTGACATACGAGCTGGATCGCACTAACACGACAACCACACGGAGCCCGAGGGGCATGCGGTGTCACCTGCTCGTTTGGATTTCTGACTTCACATGGCGAAGCGGATGAACTGGTTCACTCTCACGCGCTTCGTGGAGATATTAAAAAAAAAAGGCGATCTGTACGGTACTGACCCCTCCGTCGTCTCTCGTTCACATTGTCGGTCATAAAACCATATTGCATCGACATATGCGCAGCGCTGCGCACGTCGCGATATCACAGGTGCTCCGGCAAGACGCGTGGGAGCCAAATTATGAGCAGCTGAATATTTACACTCGGGGAGAGAAAAGGGATTGTTCAAGAACACGTATATACTCGTATATTATACATCGAAAAATGCATCTCCTCTCTCCCTCTCATCTCTCTCTCGCTCTCTCTCTCTCTCTCTCCTGCTTTCTCTCATGTGGGAGGCAGCACTGGGCACCCAGCCATGCCACATCAATATGCGTGCTGGCGAAACGCTTCCCCTGCTTACCCCCCCCCTCCCGCGCTCGCTTGCGCTGCAGTCGCCGAAGCCTGCAGCAGTGGAAGCACCGGCTAATGTCACCGGATACGGCGGGTCATGTTAGCTGGTAGTTAGTTAACAGGGGGGGTTAGCAAGCTAGCACTCCCACCGCGGCCGTGGCACCGCCAGAGCCGGGCTGGCCTCGTCGTAGCAACCTGCCGCGGCGACAGCCCGTCGACGCTGACAACGCCAGCCAGTGCCACCCTGGAGGCACCTTGGATTCTACCCAGGCAAGGTTCCCTGGGAGCCTTGGTTGCCATGGTGCCAGCCGAATTTGGGTCCAATAAACGTGAGGCGAACAGGCGGTGGGCTGGGGGGGGGGGGACTTTGGGATGGCGAGACCAAGGCTGGAGAGAAGGGGGGGGGGTTCCTGAGTGCTATGGCAACCTTAAAATCAATCCTTTGGTTCTAAAGGCTTCAAATTTTTTTAAAAAGCCTGTTGAGATAAAACTATTTTAATGGAAGTGCATTAGAATAACACTGAACACCTCCAAAAGACAGACGGCAGCAGAGAGACGACAGGAGCGAGATGCGGCCGATAAACTAAACAAAGAGACCCCCGCGCCAACCAGGGGGGGGGGGTGAATGCGCCGTGTACGTCTTCCGCCGCTCCGGCGCCGGAGCTGAAAAAAGTGTAACACTCGAGTGGAAGTGCCAGACGCACACCTCGTGTGTTCATCGGCAAGGCCGCGTCTGCGAGCAAGAAGTGCGTCGAACCAATTAGAGGCAAGTTAAAAAAGATGCGTGAGTTGTTAACGTTCACCCTGACCGTACGACACAGCTGAACATAAGTTGCATTAACGCTTCGTGAAAGGCGGCGCTCGGTTTCTCTGTCAGTCACAATTCACTAAGTGCTTTGAGGTAACTCAACCCTGATCTCTATATTCCCCCGTTCGTCGCTTCTTAATTAAAAAGTTTGCATTATCTCAAATGTGTAAAAAGAGGACTTTTTAGCACCTGGTTCGCACCCGGGCGACGAGCCGAATTATCGAGCAGGCAGAGGGGGGGGGGGGCGGGCACGTCGCCTTGCTGTGGCCAGTTTACCGCTGTGTCCCTGAGACCCCAACACTCTGCTCCTTCCAAACTCCAAGGCGCTTAAAAAAAAAGACCTGCTGTTTGGCTCGTGGGACTGTAAATCATGCAAAGTGGAGCGCAGCACTCAAGTCTGGGAAAAAAAGAAGCATGTATAATGAGCGAACGTATGCACATATGCGCCCTCGCGCACGCCTGCGCATACAGGCACGCCAGCCTTGCCAGATCCGCTCTCCACCCCCCCACCCCACACCCCCCGACGCAGCTTTGTGCTCGACACACAGGCACACATTGTCATCGGGCCCATCCCGCAAAAATTCTAACCCCCCCCCCCACAAAAAACCCCACAATCCTTCCCCCGGACCCGCGCTCGGCGATAAAGAACAAACAAAAACACACTATCTCCACCCCCACCTTACCCCACTCGTTAAGACTGTGTCCACCTCCCACCTGCTCTGCACACACACACACACGTACACCCCCCCAAATAAAAACCCCATCCCACTCCAAAATCATCCTGTTATCTAAACAAGCGCCGTCCTCTTGTCAGCGTCAGTGGGTCCCTTTCTCTGTCTCCTCAGAGAAAAGAGAGACTCTCCTGTTCACAGATGAATGGAGTCTTTTGATGGAGCGCCGAGCCTTGTTTACCGCCACTCCAGTTATTTACCGGCCTGTTTTTCAAGTCGTCATTGAGGGACACTCTACCGCACGTACACACACACACACATCCTCCTCGCTCCCCTCAACCTCGCACCCACCTACCTCCTCCATCTCATCCCCTATTTAACCACACCCCCCCAACCCCCAGTCTGCTAAACACATATACAACCCCCCCACCACCACCACCACCAATCCCATGTCGTTCCCTATCCCGTTTCATCCCGCTTTCTTCTCCCCGTCTAGTGTCCTAGATCTGTGTCCAAACTGATTTGAAGCTTACTCGCTTACACAGACGCATGCCAAATTTGATTCTCTGCATTCTGTTGTGCTTCTCAGCTCGCTCGCTCATTCGAACCCCCCCCACACTTTCTGTATTCTCTAAACAGCTCTTCTTCTCATGGTGTAACGAACGCCAAGCGATGCCCTCGTACGAAGTTGCCCCTCAAGGAGGACGAGTGGTCCGCGGGCGAAACGTTTTCAGCTGAAAAAATGTACACGCAATCTGGTGAAAAAAAAATAACATAAATAAATCCGCCGTGTCCCATGTGAAATACATTTACCGGAACAAAAAAAAAAGTGATAACTTAATCAGTGCTAAAATTAAATGCTCTGAAAATCGAATGAAGTGAAAGCAATAAAATTTTTGCCAAACAAAAGAGAAACCAAACTCCAGTCAAGGCTCACAGCCCATATGAAATCTTTCTATGCCCCAAAATGTTTTTACCTTGAGAAATTAAAACGTGATCAAACGTGAAATGTAATGATATCGTTAAAAAGGCAGATTGCCCGTCTTAAAGAGATATATTAACCTGAATGGCCGATGGCAAAACGTCTTTGCATGCTAAATGGAAGAAAAACACTGGAGAAATAAAAGAAGAAAAAAAAAAAAAAAACTCACAGCCAAGGCTCACAGCCCATGACGGCCTGCTTTCATGAAAAACAAGGATAATGGTCCTATTGAGCGCTAAAATGTTTGTGCTTACGAGTTATTATACATTTTTCTGTAGCTGCAAACAGGAGTCCGGGGTGCTAATGAGGCTAGGGGAGGGCATTCATTTGAACCCTAAAGAGGAATAAAAGAAAAGGGGAACAAGTGAAAGGAAGAAAAGAAAAGAGAAGAAAGCGAGGATCAGAGGGAGGAGGTTGGCAGGAGCTGTGTATGAAAATTTGGCGTCTTCCATACAGAGAGATAGCGGCGTGCCAAAAAAACGGCCACCGACACAAACTCCTCTCACTTTCTGAACATCAAACCCCTTCTGCTGGTTTCAACTCGCCCACATAATGGGTTCCTTTATTCTTCGACCCACATGTGTAAAATAAAATGCAACGGAGACTGTTGTTTTGTTTTGGTTTTTTTAGCTATTAATTTCCAGATCGGAAACAGACCAAAACTTTTTTTTTTTTTTCAGCCGGCCACGGTCGAAGCCACCCCTTGCGGGGGGGAAAAGACGAACGCGGACGTGGAGAAAGAGGAGCGACGGCGCCTCGGATTTTGAATCGGAGTGCGGCCACTCTCGCCCTAGTGCGAGACTGTGGCTGCGTGGCGCTGAGCGGCGCCGTCAGCCAGACCGAGCGGCGGATGCCAGGGCCTCGCTGTGAGCGCAGCCCGGTGAATAAGCCATGTTCCCTGGCTCTCCCGCCTTTCTGGCTGGCCTGCCCGATAGCGAAGCATTGGCCACTGCACTCTTTCTCCTGCTCCTCCTCCTCCTCCTCCTCCTCCTCCTCCCTGCCTCTCTGAGGTCGGGAAACCCTCCTGAGTGGGTATATGGTTTTTGGGGACAGGCACATTTCATGGTTGGCGCCGCTACAAAAGCCTGAAAAGAGACCCGGCACTGGGAAGACACAGTATTAATACAGACAATACCACCCCCTCGCTGCTTCTGACTCCCTCTTTTCTCAATAACCTCTTTCTTTTCTCCTTCTCCTTTCTCCCCCCCTTCTTTCGTGCCTTTTCTTGCTCTCTCTAGGGTTTTTTTCCCCCACTCAAATAAAAAAAATGTAGAAAAAAAAGCCCACTCAGCTCAAGTGAAGAACGCAATTTTTATCACCGCGCTTAGCTTAGCTTACACCCATTTTTTTAATGACAATCGTTAATGTGTTTTAATGTGTAATTAAAGCGCGACAGTAGGTATTATTACACACTGAGTTCAGCAGAGTGTGAAAACGCCCTTTTTGCTCTTTAGACAAAACAAAAAATTGCAGAGCATTTCTATAAATACCGCAGAGCTCAGAATTGTAGCTGATAAATTGTTATCATTTGTCCTGTTTTTTAATAATAAAAAAGATAAAAATTTGGTAATGTCTGCAACGCATTTCCACAAATTAATTTTAATACATGATTTCTTCTTCTTCTTTCCGATGTAGATGAAATTTAAATTCAATCTGACCGCTGTTTAATGTGACCTTCATTTTGCATAATAAATTAAAGATGACGGCATAAAGAAGGCGGGAGCAATTCTGCACCAAAGTGAAATACCACAAAGGTAAAGAGGTGCGCACCATTAGTTACCAAAAAAAAAAAAGCGTGCGAGCGCTAATGTAACAGAGAACAAGAAGCAGAAAACGGAGATTAGCGATATCGGTTCCTCTGCGTTTCTACCTGTGTTGCCTGTACGAAGGAGAGCAGCTTCACCTGAGGGGAAACAGAAAACACACACAGTCGAGTTCATTCAGAGAGGCAGAGGGAATGGGGGGGGGGTGACGCAGGAGCCAAACGGCACAAAACTGCCTCATTTGTCTGTTCCACCGCGATGCCGGTCTCCGGATTTCGCTGGAACAATCTATTTAGCGCACATCTCCCGCCCGCTGAAACTCCCCGCACAAAAGGGAACAGATGCGGGAAGGACCAGAAACGTTCAGGGGTTTGACGCTCTCCCCGAGTCGGGCGCAGCCAAAGAAACCGAGGCCCCCTGATCACTGCGTAAAAAACCAGTAAAGCGGAGGGGGCTGTTCCGAGGACAAAGGCACCGTATCGCGGAGCATGCCAGTTTTTTCACTGGTCAATTTAATGGGAGACCAAACATAACAACATTGTCTTTGACTTCCCTTTCTCATGTTTTTTTTTCTGTTTATTTTATTTCCCCTCGAGTCTGCTTGTGTCATCATGGTCTCATGAGATAAATGCAGACCCTGCGGTTTTGGATCAATCTACGTACGTCTGTGACACCCCAATGTTAGCTTTTGTGTGTGTGTGTGTGTGTGTGTGTGTGTGTGTGTGTGTGAGTGTTAGTGTGTGTTTTGGAGCGAATGAGTACACAACAGGGCTTTGGCGAGCGCGATACCATTAGCTATCCAAATACACAGACTTTTTTCTGACGCCAAGAATAGTGTGAGAAGACTCCCGCTCGCCCCCGTCTCTCTTATGTGACGGGGGCTCTCTCCCTCTATCTTAACCCCTCGGATCTGATCAGACGCCACCCCCGACGTGCCCCCGACACTTGATGGGGGGGGGCGTCACGCAGGAGAAGATGCAGCCGCGGCTGAACGAGAGCCGTCGGTGCCAGCGCCGCCCTGAGCGTGGAGGGCTTCTCTTAGCTCCCTCGGTGTCGAGACTCCGCTTAATCAAACGTCAGTGCTCACTTCACCGCTGAGGGGTCATCCTAAGCTGCGCCCACACACACAAGCAAAAACACGTCCACGCACGAGGACGGTCCGCTCGGCCCTCGTGATGTCATGGGAGCCAGAGAAGAGATCCAGGAAGTAATTAACAACAGATTATTTTCACAGGAATAAAAAAAAAAAAACAGAGCTGCAGAGCAGTGGGAACCTGTGGAAACCATCAGAGCGCCCTGTCAACTTTTTAACACATCGCGAGCCATTCATCGCGTCAGCCAGGAGCGTCAGGACGCTTCTCCTGCCTCTCTTTCTCCCACAAATCCACGATACTCTGGGACTTTTCCTCAGTGATGAGCACGAGCGGGGGGTTTCATTCGTGAATCCTTCCCGCGGTCAGCGAGTTGGCCCGAGGGGGCTGGCCCGCAGCGCCAGGGTTTCTCTGGGCTTTCTCACAGCGCCGTCCAAGGCATGACTACCGCTCCAGCGAGCGGGAGGCGGGATCTGGCAGCGCAGAGCGCGGAGTGCGGAGCGGTCATGGCAGAAATGGCACGGCGAGCACATTTCACACCTCCCTCGGAGTGACTGCAAATTTCCTGTGCTGCACTTTTGATTGGAAACACATTTGAAACATCTTTTCATGATCACACTTGAGAGTGTACAAAAGAAAGAAAAGGGAAAAAAAAATATCGAAGAGAGAGAGAGAGAGAAAAAAAAAGGCAGCAAGCATGAGATCCAAAGTATGAGTAAGTGCACTGAGCTAACTTTGGATCTGACAAATGTGTCGTTTTTTTTTTTTTTTTAATCTTCTATTTTTCCAACGTGGAATAAATCAGAAATGTGCTGAGTTTAAGCTAAAACTGAGTTAAGAATATAAATCAAGGAGTCCGCTGAACACGACCAGAGGCGGCTCTGTGATTTCTATTCATGCAAGCGGACCCACCTATGCAGCGCCAACAGGAGTGAGAATTATATCTAAAGTGGTGCTGCAAACTGAACCGGCCCAACACGCTCCATTCATGACTTATCAAAGGGACTTTGCCAGTTAATGGTTCTCTGGCTGACCTTTGGCACTTCCGGGCCAAGAGATCACTATCGCCATTATAATACCAGTCATTCGCTCTTCATAAAACACTAAAAATAATGCGCCACTCCGCCCCTCTCCTCCACGGGCCGCGGGCATTCCCGTAACAAAGTTCAAGGATTGGTGGCCCTCCCTGCTCTGCCGCTCTTTATCCGAGGTGCATTTGGAAAAGCGTGGAGGACCCGGCTGAGGCTGCGGCAGCGCGGTGTGCGCCGTCACGGCCGCGGCGCTCCGTGGCGGAGGGGATCTCGAAAGGCTGGCTGGCTGGCTGGCTGGCTGGCTGCGGAACAGCCTGAGAAAGCCTGACGGCAAGCCCAGAGATTCCCCGTGGCAGCTTTTGCCACTCTGTCATAAACAAAACACAAGACGTTTTTCTCTTCTTCCCACACCAACGGGGCTCGGGCGCTGCCAAACAGAACAATCGCTATCGCAGCCTCTCCTCCGTTCCAACGCGCTCCCTCTCTCCCTCTCTCTCTCTCTCTCTCTCTCTCTCTCTGTGTCTCCTACAATATAAACAAAAGAGATCAGCAGAGGCTTTACCTCTGTGAGAGCAACAATGAAGGCGATGTTTAAGGAGACAAAACAAGAGTGTGCACGGGATCAAAGCGGAGCGAGGGAGACAGAGATGCTAAAGACTGGCAAAACGCAAACCAAACAAAAACAAACAATGAGAGCATCGTGTCGCTCAGTGCGCGACTGAGGCGAAAAAGAAAAAGGAGGGGAAAAAAAAACCCAACCAAACACGTAGCGGCCAAGTTTGGGCCCTCGCGTCGGTCCGCTCGCAAAACGCGCACCCGAAACTTCGGCGCAAATGAGAGCCATGTGCGGCGACGGGGGCGACCCCACGAGAGGCTTTCAGACCGCGGTTTGCCCTTTGCTGTTCCCTCCATCCCTCTCTCTCTCTCTCTCTCTCTCTCTGCTTCCCTCTCTCTCTCTCTCTCTCCGCAGACTCCGAGAGAGCCTCTCCGACCAGGACTCAAAACTGAGCCCCGGCTCTTCGGTGGCTGATTAAAGCACCGAGGCACGCTGTATTAGCCAGATAAGATAAGAGACAGCAAGTCGACACCACGAGAGGGCCTGCGCGCCGGCGCCACCGCGAAGCAGACGAGCGCGACAGCAGCGCGTCCAGAGCTGGACACAAGCTGCGTTTGCGTGTGTGAAGTTTCAGAAAACATCTTTTTCTTTCCCCCCTCATTTCGCTGCGCAATCCTCCCTCAGCTGTCGAACACGACGCTCCCCCGTCACCGCCTCTCGCTACTTTTTAACACGAAGACGCTCGGATCAGTCACAGCAGCACATGTGGTGTGATGCCGCAGATAAAACACTCCAAGGGTGCCGGGATTTGTTCGCCGGACCCGGCACGACAAAAGAACCATTTTGCGTTCTTAAGTATGTTCGGGAAAATTGGGAAGGTCGAAATATGCTTTGGTGAAACTGCTTGAATTGTCCAAATGAAAATACCAAAATCAGTATCGGTATTAGTTAATCTACAAATACAATAATGCTGTAATTCTGCACATGGCAAGGGTGTAATTTTACAAGAAAATTCACATTTTTAACAGCGATAAATGTTCAGTGTAATTAAATCGCAAAATGCAATTCACTGACCTGGATTATTCATTCATCATTAAAAAAAAAAAAAAAAAAGAAGTCGTCATAAAAAACACACTTCTCTTGCAGCAGCGTCTCAAAAAAAAAAAATAAAATATGTCAATTATTTTTAAGAAACAATTTCTCAGAAAAAATAAATAAATGTGAGACGGATTTCGTCTCGTCAGCGTCGGGACTGCCCCCCCCCTCGCTACCTACGGTTTATCACAGACAGACCAACGGAGTGGAGCTGGAGCTGCTGCCAGGGTTTGGCTCGGGCCGTCTGAGGTGTTTGGCCTGGACCAAGATTTTGTGAGTGTGTATGTGTCAGACAGAGAGAGAGAGAGAGAGCGGGGAGAGAGACTTAGGGGTGGCTGTGATAGCATTTGGCTACACTCATGTTAGCAGCTACCACAGGAGTTCTGCCTGGGCTGAGGGAGTGTGTGTGTCTGTGTGTGTGTGTGTGTGTGTTTGGGCAGCGCCTGGAGTATTCTGTATATATATGTATGTGCATGTGTGTGTGAAGCTGGTTGAGTCACTGTTTGAAATTTCCAGAAAATTCCAGCTGAGATAATATTAGGTCATGAGCATGTGTTTGTATACGTAGCCAGCAAATGGTGAGGTAGTGTGTGTTTGGAGGATTTGGCTGTGAAATGTCATTCGTGTGTGTGTGTGTGTGGTTGCTGTGACAGTGTTTTTTTGCAGTGTGGGGGGAAAAAACTACAACACAGCCAGTGTTTTGGCCGTGTGTGTGTGTTTGTGCGCAGAGTATGCGCACTGGAGGCTACAGCGATGTTTGGCCGGGTTGCGAGCGTGTGTATCTGTGATGGTGGCTGAGATACAACAATGTTTGGCTGTATCAAACTGTATCCGTGATAGTCCTTGGCCGAATGCGCGCGCCGTGTGGGTGCGTGTACGCGATCGTGACTAAACCCGTGTTTTGGCTCGACGTGTGAAAGTGCGCTGAAGAGTTGTTTTCTGATTTTGATTTTTTTTTTTTTTTCGACCGAACGTGTGCGTCTTTTTTAATCTGCGTTTGCGTGTGTGTGTGTGTGTGTGTGTACGAGTGTGAAGGTGGCTGCTTGCTGGCTGCCTGCGAGCGCTGGCGGTTTTTTGTGTGCGAGTGTGCGTTTGGCAGCCAGGTCCAACGTGGTGTTAGCGTTCAGGCAGACGGTGCAGGCGGCGGCAGCCTGCGGCCTGAGAGCAGGAGACTCACGGCTCTGCCGCTACCCTCTCTCTCTCTCTCTCACACACACACACACACACACACACACACACACACACACACCAATCTGGGCAGTGGCCAAATGACGATCCCTGGCTACGACGGCCTTATCGTGGCACGTACTCTCCGACAGACTGAGCACAATCTTATAAATAGTGACTCTCACTCGTCGCACAAAAACACACAATTTTACAGTGGTAATCATCTCATAAAAACCACTCACTCACACACTCACACACACACACACACACACACACACAGGCATGCAAATTCCTTCCTATAAAAAAACACAAAATACATGCTCATATGAAGCCGCAAATGCCTCGCTCAGAAAAATGAACACGTACTTGCCAGAGCGCACTGGCCGAATGCCCTTGACAAACACTCGTATTCTTTTTATTACTATGTTGTTATGCGAGTAAACACCAACGAACAGAAGAGAATAAGGCAAAAAATACAAAAAAAAAAAAAAGAGGAGCAGCTCAACTATTTGCCGTTTATCAGGACGACAGAAACAGGCAGGGATTTTCATTTTGTGTCTCACATTTAAACCTTTGCTTTATTTGTTTATCTGGATACTGTTCGATAAACACTTTTCTGAATTCAAAATTTGGATTTAACGTCCTGGGCTTGCTGAGCTGCAATCTGGATTCTCTCCTAAATACCAACTTAACACACTCGGGTTCGTCTTTGTGTACTTTAATTTCCACCATTCCCTCTCTATTTAATTAGGAGCACAAGCAAGTGCTTTGGTGGTTTTCTGTGTGTGTGCGTACAAGTGTGTCATTATGCAAATGCCCGTGTACATGCACGTGCACATATGTGGAGTGTTGGCATCCCTCCCTGTCAGTGTCGAGCATCCGGCGGGCCACGTACCTGGCGTGTGGACAAAGTAGGCCAGGTAGAGGTCCAGCTCCTTGACGGACACTCCGATGTGGTGCGGCTGGACGCACAAGCCCGGGTTGGTGCACTGCGGCGACTTGACCAGCCGTTCCCCGTCCGTGCTCTCCAGGGGGCTGCCCTTGAACAGGATGACCATCACCAGGTCCAGCCGCCACACCTTGTCGGCCTGGCGCAGGCAGTCGATGCGACGGATCTTGCCCTTCTGGTCGGGGTTGGACAGCACGCAGCAGGGGGGCTTTTTCCCCGTGATGGTGAGCACAAAGTCCTCGCGGAACTCGGGCCGGATGTCCTTCCGGAGCTTGGCCAGCAGGCGCGAGGCCCACTTCTGCTTGATCTCTGGCTTCTCCCCCAGCAGCTCATCCTTCACCGCGCGCTCTTCCTCCTTGGACATGCGCTTCTCGTGCTTCTTGAAGTACTTGCGCTTGCGGGCCTGCAGGTTGAACCAGGTGTAGGCGAAGGCGCGGACATGGGGCAGCAGGGCCTCGATGAAGGGATGGAATTCATCCTGGATGAGGGAGGAGGAGGAGGGGGGGAGGGCGGAGGAGAGGGAGGAGGGGGGGAAGCAGGAGGAGGCAGTGGAGAGAGAGGGGGAGAAAGGGGGAGAGAAGGATGGGGAGAGAGGGAGTGGGGGTGAGGAAGGGAAGAGAGAAGAGAGGCAGTTAGCACCGGCGCGCAGCATGGAGGAGCGGCGCCTGCTCTGTGTGAGCGGAGGGAGAGAATGAGCGAGAGGCGCCGAGAGAGAGAGAGAGAGAGAGAGAGAGAGAGAGAGAGAGAGAGAGAGAGAGAGAGAGAGAGAGAGAGAGTGTGAGAGAGAGAGAGAGAGAGTGAGAGAGGGGGGAAAGATGCTTTACACAATCCACCTAGCACAGACACATCATGTAGAGGGACACATTTTACAAAACGATAAACACAATATGAAACACTGAGGAAAAAAGATGAGGAAAAATTAAATACCTTCAAATTATATTTGTGTAAAAATGCACGTGCCTTTCTAAATAAATAGTTATGAATAAAAGTATTGCCAGGCTTGCCTCTCCCATTGCAAAACCACAGCATAAATAGCATCAATTCTAGAATAAAAAAAAATTAACAAACATTTAATATCTGGTAAAATGTTAAAACGTGCATTATTTAAACATAACACAGCCTGACTGTGTTACTATAATATATAATGCACATGACGCTGAAATAATTTGAGAATGCGCACACAAAATTTCAAGATTATTAAAAATGAAAGCAAAAGTTATATTAAACAAAGGCGCAAGCTTGAAAATATTTGCCCTTAAATGACAACGCTGCCTTGGCGGCCGAGCAGTCGTCAGCACAAAACACACGTGAATAAAAGAAGAATAACACGGTAGTTACCATTTTGCTCTCTCATCATAAAATTCACCGGCCGATTGCAAAGAAACTTAAAAATGCACCGCCGGTTTTCGAAAACTGGATGGCTGAGTCAAAAAAGTTGTGGAAGTGTACGGCCGAGGAGGAGGAAAAAAAAAAAAAAATTACGCGGAATGAGAGAAGCTGAGAAAGTGTCCAACAAAAGCAGCAGGGGGGCAAAAAAGCTGAGAAAGAGGAGACAGGCCAAGGGGGCGCAGTGTAATACCAGCACAGGAACACAGGAGGTACTGTAGCAGGACCTGCAGGAGAGGTGCTGTTCAAGAGCACAACAGAAGGAGAGTGCAGAAGTTCAGCAACCTCTCTGCCTGAAAGGAAAAAATAGAGCTGGCCATGCACGGACAAAATACAGCAGGCGCCGCCGCGAAAAAGGCTAAAATCGTCAAAAACTCAAAACGAGCCCCTTCGTCTGTTTAAAAAAAAAAAAAAAAAACGCAAAAAAAAAAAATCTTGACGAAAAAGGGGGAGAAAAAAAAAAAAACAACAACAACAAGGAAAAAAAATGCTTGGCAAAGCAGCGCGTGCTATTGGTTCAGTTCTGCAGGATCTGCACAAGACTCGCGCAGAGAGAGAGAGGGAGAGAGAGAGAGCGAGAGCGCCGGACAAGGGGGGTGCGGACAGAGGAGGAGGAGGAGGAGGAGGAGGAGGAGAAGAAGAAGAAGAAGGAGGAAAAAAAAACAACAAAAAAAAAAAACAAAAACAAGAGGACCGAATCAATGTTGGAAGAGCGTGCACGACCGCTGGCAAACCCGAGTGCAGCTTCTTTTTTCCCCCTCTTTCTCTCCAACTCCGTCTCTCTCTTTCTCTCCACTTTCCTTCTCTAACCATTGACTGAGTCTGTGCCAACATGCAGAGGGCCCACCTATTTGGCACCGAGTCCCTCGCAGCCCAGCCAATACGCACGCTCCCAGCGCTGAAAAGGGAGGGGAGAGAGAGAGGGAGATGGCAGAGGGAGAAGCAAAGAGGTGGGGGGGGGGGCGGGTGGCGGTGGTGGTTGTGGCTGGTAGTGGAGAGAGAGAGAGAGAGAGAGAGCGAGCGAGCGGGAGGGCGGGGGAGAAAAGGGGGGATTGTGCGCGGCGCAGGCAGAAGGCACGTCATTAGCCAAATAGACAAGTTCCAATCTAGTGCAAAGGCAAAGTCCAGAGGATATTAATTTTACATGCGTCCAATCCAGACAGCACCCGCCTTCTAAAGCCCCCCCCTCACCCCCACCCGACCCCCCACCCCCACCCCCGCTACCCAACCCGCCCCATCGCCTTCGTCACCGCCGTGGTCACAGCGCTCCCGACGAACCAGCTCGCTCCCCGGCTGCACCCACCCCCCCCCCCCCCTTCCAGAAACTCCCCTCGCTCTCCCTCCCTCGCTCTCCCTCTCTCGCCCTCTCTCTCTGCTCGCGTTACACCACCTTGGCATGGGATGGCATGAGAAAACACAGGCCCAAAATCCCACTAGACCCTGAGACCAGCAGCTGCTCCTGGATTTACCACACAAACAAAGAGAGGAGGGGGAAGAAAATGCCCGTTACCCCCCCCCCACACACACACACACACACACACACACACACCCCAACCCAACAAAAAATACCATCCAAAAACATGCTCTCCTCTTTCAAAATGCACTCTCACATCCAAACTGGCCCCTTCCTTCTTTCCCTCTCTCTCTCTCTCTCTCTCTCCCCCCCCCCCCCACACACACACACACACACACTCCTCTTTAATAGCCCCGGCAGCACAGACACAGAAACACATTAAAAAGTTTCTGTTACCAATTTAGAGAGCGCGCGATCCCATTTGTGAGTGACAGACAGGACGCCGGCCTCGTGTAAGCAGCCTGTCCACGTTAAGCCGTTTACCGAGGCACGCCGATATCCAAACCGCCCCAAACAGACGACAGCGCTTAGTCTAACGCTCTCAAATTCAGACGCGCCGCTCTCCGTCGCCGCGCGAGGAATCGCGCTTTCCGGCCGCAGTCGCTAAATTGCCCATATTTTCATCTTGTCGCATTATAAGGGACACAATGCCACATAATTGGGATTGAGCAGCAGCAGAGGGCGAGGGAGCTCGGGGCTGTGTAGCTGTCCTGGCAGGCGCGTTGTCTCGCCCTCATTGGCCGACCCGCATGACCTCAGAGGGACAAGCTGTGCCCAGTGCACCATGGGAGAAATATCTGAGAGACAAAGGCTCCCACCGAGGATCAATTCAATATCATCTGATGTATTTGTATTTGAAATAATATCGGTGTAATGGCTTGATATAAAATACACATTGGGCCGCTGCACTCATTAGATGTGTATTTAAATGTCATTCTTCCAGTTACAAAAAAAAAGGGACACATTTGCACATTTGCGCCGTCCAATTTACATGAATTAGTCGACGAGGCTCACAGGAATTACAGAGACATTGTCAAAACTGAAATCTCAGCAGCGGGCAGCCGCAAAAAAAGCTAACTTGTCATGTGGCAAAGTTGAGGGCCCGGCCATTTGATTGTGGGATGAAGCCCCCTGCTGTGCAGCGGGACAGGCTGTCTGTGTGAATGTCCTACAAAGGCCAGAGTCCTCTGGTTGGCTCCCAGGACCATCAGATTTAGCCTGGCCTGCTCCCTCTGTCAGTGTCTGACAGAGGAGCCGCAGCCTGGACGACTGGCCGCTCCGCTGACTGGCTGGCATGCTGGCTGTTCGGTTGGCTGGAAGGGCGCATGACTGGTTGGCTACCAGGGCGGGTAGCTAGCTGGCTAGCTGGCTGCCTGGCTGGCTGACTGTCTTCTAACTGCTACTGCTTTGGTGGTGGTGGTGGTTTGGGGGGGTTGCAGACCCCATCTGGACCAGACCGGGTCGGGCCGGGTGCCGATTGCTCGTGCTAACATACGCCCGCCCCGCAGAGCCACGCCGAGCACGTGGAAAACGATTGGGAACGAGCGGGGACGGAGCACGAGGAGACGGCAGCGGCGGAGAGAGTGTTTGTTTTGGGTTTTGAGAAATAATGAATGAGGCGTGTTTGTCAGTTACTTGAAAAGACCGAAAGGGATCGAGACTTTTTTTGATGAACGGGGCGAAGACAAAGGGAAGGAGCGTTATATGCCAAGCGTTACTGACACTTCCTGCAATATCATCGTGCCATTACTGGCAGGCCAAATGATAATAACCGAGAGTCCTGTCAGGGAAATCCAAACCTCTCCTTTGTCCATTGAAGCGAGCAACACATTTGCTTTTGTCGTTCCAGCCCTGCGACATTTTTTTCAGTATCATAACTCTTCATATAACTAAATGAGGAAACTGACAGAAACCTGTCATGAGACTACAATGCAATACGTGTTATTAAGCAAACACTATTTGTATGAAACTCTTGCAAATAAAAAAAGCAACAAAAAAAACCCTTTTTAAACTCACTTAGTTAAATCTGCTGCCAGGGCTATTATGATCATAAACTGGACTAAATGCAAAGTTATACACAACAGCATCACGCAGACACGGAGGTCTGTGCTCAATTTGCAGTTAAGGCAAGATCTTTTATGATTTTGGACAAGAAATGAGTCTTTGTGGCACCCTACTATTTAACGTACTTTTTTTTTTTTCTTCTGACATTTTCAAAACCCACATTTCCCTCAGCTCATTAGAGTAGGTTTCTCCTGTTTGCCCAGAGTTCTTCGGGGCAGAACGGAGGCAGGCGGCTTTTCGGGCCTCTGCCACTGGACTATGTAGGTATCTCGGCTCGGCAATAATTTGAGCGAGAACTCGTCTTATCTCTGCGTGCCATGCTCGGCTCTTTCAGAAAACGACGACCTTTGTTCACCAGGCTGGGCAAGACAACACCCCCCCCCCCACACACACACACACACACACACACACACACACACACACACACACACACACACACACACTCAGAGAGCATTAGAGAAATGAAAACCACCTCAGGTTTTATTAACAAGGCCAAGCTTGGACCGGCAGCTACTGCCAAGAGTACGAGACAAAGGAAACCCATAAAATACTGAAAGTGCTGTTGGTGTTGAACAACAAAAACACGGGCTCAGAATTAGTGCTAATTCGCCCGCTGCACCGTTTTGTCACGTATGCGTGGCTGACTGGGTATAATCTGCAAATATTATACTCTGGCTGCACAATCTGAACGTTCTGGTGAAAAAAAAAAACTCACAAAATTTAGGCCTGAAAATTGCAAAGGGGGGGGGGCAGATCGCGTCGACGACAATGAGCTTTTTTCTTACGATCAAAAGACAATTTGAAAAGCGAAACTAAATGAACTGCGCTGAGGTTTGGCCTGAGGCCCGCCTGGGCTGTTGTTGAGCTGACAACAGCCACACCTCGAAAACAATATCGATTTCATATCCCGATCTCGGGTGGTGGTGGTGGTGGTGTGTGTGTGGGGGGGGGGGGGGGCGACAACAGAGTAAAGACACCCACCTCCGTCACCTGCCTGACGAGCAAACCGCAGCGGCAGGTCACGCCCGCACCGCTCGCCCCTCTCCGCCCGAGTGTGCCTGGGAGTAACTCTTTCTACTCGTCGTTCCATAAAAGCAAACAAAAACGGCTCGTCCCGTGGAGGAAAAAAAATGCCCCGACATCTCCTGCTCCGTTTCTACCTCTCTCTCTCTCTCCCTCTCTCTCACTCTCTCTCTCTCTGAGTCCGGAGCGGCCCACGTCAAACAAGAGGGGTCACAAAGAATCCTGTCAGAGTCAAAGCTGAATTAAAAGAAGTGTGGAGGAGGTAGAGTTATATATGTTAATGATAATAATAATAAAAATAAAAATAAAAAAGCAAACATAAGCAGTAATAAGCGTGGCCGCAGTGAAGGCTGACATTCACCGGACTAAATAAAATCCGGCGCATTTGCACAAGAGCGTCTATTCCGGTTTCCTCCCCGCGCGAGTTCATGTCGTCTTAACACGTGAATATTTTTTATTTTTTATTGGACTATTAACACCTTCGCCTACATTTCAAAAAAGCACCAACAGTGCACGTCTGTTGGGGAATGTGAGCATGCATTATATTTTACCAGCAGTTGCTCGGGCCTTTTTTTTTTGTTTGGTTTCTCCTTCTTCCTCCACAGTGTTGTCAGGAGCCCTGATAAGCGGTCACCTGAGATGAATTTGTGGTATGTCTTTTCTGTATCCCAGCACATGCCACAGGCCTGACATGCGCGCGGGACGAGCAGGTAGAAAGATCAGGTCAGGCGTTTATTTTGATGCCACATCCTGCACCGTGGGAACGCCTTGGTTGCGAGTCAAGAGGCACGTCCAGGCACGTGGCGCTCTATTAAACACATTACGGTCATTTCTTCTTCTTTTTTTTGTCCTGTTAAATTCGGACCCCGACAAAAGACTAAGTAGCACTGAAATAGAATTTTTTTTTTAAAAATCAAAATGCTTTTAAAAAAAAAAAAAAGAACTAAGTCCATCCCCATCAAAAAGCTCAGTCAGCCTTAAAACATAATATATACATATATATATTTATATATATTTATATTTATAATGCACCTTGTTAATATTTCTTTTTAAAATTATAGTAGCTGTATCATCTTATTGAATATTTACCACCCACGTGACCTAAATAATAGAAAAATCCTCAGAGATGTGACCAGTTACTTTAAGCAGTGGGATTTCTTACGAATAAAAAATCATTACAGAAAATTCAATACAATTCAATATTGGGGTAAAATCCTGAAAATTTAGGAAATGCATTTTGAAAAAAAATTTCAGTGTCTGAATTAAAATTCCCCCACATGCATGAATGTGTAGACTTTTCAGTTTTGTAATTCAATTTGAAAATTCCTAACATTTAGCTAATAATCATTATGCGCTTCTTTAAAATACAGTCTTTAAAATAAACTATTTAATAACAATAATAATTATTATCATTATTATCATCATAGCAATAATTTAATTTTGCCCTATAATTGCTAGGCGAACAGGACACCCAGCTTTTCGCAACATTTCTCCCTCCAATCTAATCAGAAGGACAAAAACTAAACTTTATTTGGATTTGAAAAAAAGTGCCACCGAAGGCCAGATAAAAAATTACGTGTCTGCCCTTCAGGTAATTTGTTGGGTCTGATCAAGATGAGGGGAGAAAACACACACACACACAAACAGAAAACTGGTGAATGTTACCACGTGTCAGGAACTGTCACCACTGGAATTCAGCTTTGACATCTGCTGTGTAAAATCATATGAAGTGGTGTGGCAACGTCAGGGAACGACTGTGAGAGATATGAGCAAATTCTCTCTTTGAGCACACATGCCTGTGTGTGTGTGTGTGTGTGTGTGTGCTCTATAGCTACATCAGATGGTCTGAAATAATTTGAGTTACAGTTTCTTGAGCTGTTTTTTTTTTTATTTCAGAGATTGCCAACCCGTTCTGCACTTTACAAAGCGGGACCTGGGATAATTTTCCTGCAGCGTGGGCGCCGCGCCATCTCCGTCCACTCTGTTACGAAAGAGAAGTGGAAGAGAGAAAAAGTTTCTACGGCAGAGTTTCCATGTTTTCTTTCCATTCGAAGCACAGGAAAAATAGGAAGGTGAGGTGCCCAGAGAGCCGGCCTGCGGCGAGTAATGCCCCGCCGTTAAAAGGTGACGGGTTCGTGACGCCACGGGCCTCAGGGATATAAAACAATTACGGACAAGCTGACAGAAACTACCGTTTCCCTGGAAACTCTTGTGAAACGAAAAAAAACTAAGTGTACTCTATTCTTCCTCTTTCATTCACTTATTCAAGGCCACACACAGGCATTCACCCACGGACCCACATTATTCCTCTTTAAAATTTCCTCCTCAAGGTCTCATCACTGCCAGGCTTTCCATTTCCATCCAGCTCAGAACCTTCTCATCCATTATACTCCCTGGAAGAGAAGGGGGGAAAAAAGAAAACCCTTTCCCTCTCTCTGCTCTCTCTCTCTCTCTCTCTCTCTCTCTCCCATCGGCGCAGATTGATGTTAAAAGTGTGTCTGCGCATCGTTTGTAATTACGCCTGTTTACACACTGAAGCGTTACTATGTGTGAAAGTCTGGAAGCCATTTGCGGCATGAGGCGGAGAGGGAGAGACGGAGCGGGCGCGCTCTAAACAGCTCCAGAGGCACGAGGCCTGATAGCAAGCCGGGGCTCCTGACACGACTGCAGACCCGGGTAATATTATCCTGGGGAGCGCCGGCGCATTTGTGCAGTGGATTTATCCGCGCAGGACTGTTTCAGCCTCTCAATGTAAGCACATCAAAGATAAGATCAAGGGCTCTTCATGATTCCCCCCCCCCTTTTTTTTTTTCTTAAGTATCCAAAATTTATTCAGCCAGGATTTGCTTGAGGTTTGTGTGGGTTCTTTTTATGACTCCAGCCCATCTGCATAAATTTCACCTTATGCAGTTAATTATATACATGACTGTAGCCCCACAAGTGAGTTATACTCAATGCAATTTATATTCTGAAAATATTTGGAGAAGCAAAATTCAATTTGGACTCCCGAGAATACAGTCTGTGATGCTCATTTGTTGTTAAATGTATTTTGGGGGGGGGTTTGGCTTAGATTTGGTGGACAGGATTCAAACCGTATACACTTCCATGCTAAAATGCACCGCGGGAACTGCAAAGGGAGCCGTGCGAAACATTATACATTGACTTTTTCTTAATGCAAAACGGACCGTTCATCTTGATGGCAGCGCTCGTCAATTAGAAAGAGGGTTTCTCTTCGGGGACGATGTTATCGCGGCTCCAGACCAAACTGGGCACAATTGTAGATTTTAAACCCAATTAGGAGATTCTGGCGCGGCACGCTACAAACGGTGATTCAATAAAGAGCGTTTTCGGCGAGATGGGGCCGTATAGGATTTCTCGTGGGCACGCACTGAGGGGCAAGACGCAGGCGCCGCGCGCGAGACTGCTCGAAGCTTCGGCAGGTGCACCTGCTGCCGGCGCCGGCGTGGCATTTTCCGACAGCAAAACCGAGGACGCAGCATTCCCTCGACCAGGGCGCCCAGTTCCTGATAAGGTCAAGTGGGCAGCGTGACGCATGGAGTGTGTGCGCGTGTGTGTGTGTGTGTGTGTGAGGGTGATGGCAGCTTTCTGCTTCGACCGTACGGAGGAGGCCAGGGCCTCACGCCTTCCAGTCGCCGCAGGCCGGCGGCGCACAGCGGCTCTGCTGCCCTGCCTACAGCTGCGACTGGGGCTTTGAACCTCACGCTTTAGCAAATGCGGCGGGAGGCGGGCGGATAATGAAACCCGATAGCCCCCCCCTTCCCCTCCGAGCCCCTGCTCCGGCGGCGGCCAAGGCCCGCTCCTCCTCGCACAAGAGATGCACTATTGAGAGACTTTCTCTCACCCTCACTCCCTCCCCCCCCTCCCCCCATTCTTTTATTTCTCCCTGGTCCTCGCTCTGCCAGTCGGCCGAGGCGGATGCCAACCTCTCCCCAAAGCCGGGCAGAGTGCCCTCTCCCTTTATGCAAATGCTTTACCACAAGCCCCGGCTCACACATTCATTCTGTGCCCCCACCCATCACCTACTCCTCCGTTCCCTCATTTCTTTCTTTCACCTCTTACGGTGCAGTCATCCTCTCTCTCTCTCTCTCTCTCTCTCTCTCTCTCTCTCTCTCTCTCTTACACCTTCTACCCCTTCCTGCACTCCGCGTTGCACTTCAGCCACCCCTTCACTTCCACCGCTCTGTCCCAGTCGCTATCCGTCTTCCAGCATCTCTCACCCCCCCAGACTCCTTTCACTGGGCAACTCCTTTGCTCCCTCCCTCTCTCTCTCTCTCTCTCTCTCTCACACACACACACACACACACACACACACACACACACACACACACACAGCTTGACTCACCCGGCCTCAAACTTGTGCACTCATTCCTCAGCCGTTGCCAAAACGGGCAAGTGCAGAAACCTCCCTTCACCCTTCTCTCCTTCTTCTTCTTCTGTCTCTCTCTCTATCTCTCTCTCTCACACACACACACACACACACACACACACGCACGTGCACGCTCTCAGGCCTTGTGCCCTGGTATGTCCCTTAAAGGGAAAGATTAACCCTTAGAAATGATACTGCTGCAGCGTGCGGGGCCATTAAATCACCTGCCTGCGTTCAGCATGAAATGTTAATTTTGTATAGCCCCCCCCCCATGTGTCTGATTGCTTCCTCAACTGCTGAAAACGGGCGAAGCGCATTGGTTCAACGGCGGCCAGTTTCAGTTTGGAATAGGCGCAGTCGAACGTAATCAGCGGGTGAAACTCTCGGCCGATTGCAAACTCGACGATTCGAGAAAAATCAACCGTGGGATGAGATTGTGCGACGCCTGGTTCCACGAAACCCTTATGAAAAACCTGCCGGTGCTGCAACACACGACTCCTCGCCCGTCACGCTGGAAATAGAGCCATTTTTATTTGTTCCCGAAAGGCTGACGCCTTCCGAGGAAGTGACAACAGCGTGGGCCGACTTGTTTTTATTTGATTTTTTTAAAAGGCCGGAAAAGAATCGTTTTTTGTGAGAGATACTTTTTTTCTTTTTTGCTGTTGTCCCCCCCAAAAAAAAACAATAATTACATTTTCGCGAGCAGAATATTGAATTGCCGTTTGTCGGGTACGTCGCCTGCGACTTCCCGCTCAAATCAAATCAAAGTGCGCTCTCCGAAAGGCCAAAGAACAAAACTCTTGGCCTGGTGATCGCAATTAGTCGTTTGCGATCCCAACATTTCAAACGGCGTGCCGCTTTTTTTTCTCCGCAGATGGGAAACCAGCCCTGTTGCATTACTATTCATTTCTGCGTCAGCGAGCCCCCGAGCGGGAACGCCGGAGCTTGCGGATTCAATTCTGCTTATCATGTGAGTTGGAGTTTTGCCGGCGCTGGGTTTGGGCTGGCGCGGCGAGGGTTAAACGGTGCCCTGCTCCCCGTGGCATGATATGAGCTGGGCCTCCGCCTGTGCGCTCTGCCTTGTCTGCGCCGAGTCGCTGCTGTCAGGGGTTGAGAGCGGCCGACGCGACTCTGATTCCATCGAGGGTTAAAAGGTGCCCGTTTCCAAATGGCGCCGCGGGAGCCGGGTCTTAATCTCTGCCAAGCTCGACGGAGTTTGGGTCTGGGGGTGGAGGTGGGGGGGTGGGGGTGGGGGGGCGGTGACGGGCTCTCGTTTGCGGGCGGCGAGCTTTGCCCGGCCTCCGAGCTGGCAGCGCAGGGGTTAAAAAGGTCGCGCTGCCCATTTTGAGTGGCACTTCCCCTGTCGGGCGACCGCCGTGCCAGGCCGGAAGGAACAGAGGCGACGCACAAAACACATGCGCGGCGGGGAAACAAAGAGCCGAGACAACCACACACACACACACACACACACACAAACAAACACACGAGGACGGCAGCTAAATCATTTCTGAAACTTTTATGCCCTCAAACCAGCAGTTTCCTTTTTTAAAGAAGAACCCTCCAACAAAGCGACGCGAGGGACAGGCAGACACCCGACGCAGACGGGCGCCTCCGGGGAGAGAGAGAGAGAGAGAGAGAGAGTGTGTGTGTGTGTGTGTGTGTGTGTGTGCGTGCGCAGTTATCTCCTCCGTGACCACGCTCGCCGACTTCCCCGGCCCAAACTACCACCTCGTGCAGACCTCGGGAGCACCGCAGCACCGCAGGCAGACGGCCGTAAGTACATGTCCTCAGAGGGGACATAAAACGGAGGAAACCCACCTCGATAAAAAGGCACCTCGCAAAAGGGGGCGGGCGAGAGAGAGAGAGGGGAGAGAGAACCGATCGGCGCCTCAGACCCGGTTCGCGTTGGGTTTCGCACTGATAACGCGGACGCGTCTTATTTTAAATTGTCGCAGGAACGCGCGGAAAGCCGGCGTGAGCAGACTCATTTACACACACGCCAGCGACGGTGAAATCATTTTTCATTTTACCCCTGGTACGCTATATTTATAGGTAGTATTCAGTACTTAGTTACCGAGACGTCCCCCACACTCGTACTTGTACTGTGTACTTGTAACCAAGCGTGCCCTCGCCAGCTTCCGACTGCCAGTTTATTTTTTCCCCTCTCTCTCTCTCCTCCACTCGGTCTCCTGCTCAGATTTACTGTTGTCTCATTGAAACTAAAAAAGAAAATAAACAAATCTCCGCCAAGTTATTTTGCAGCACACAGTGCAGTGTTTAACAACTCTCAGCGAAACTGGTCCGGTACGAAATACCAGTCGGCCTCCATTTACGACCACGTGATCGTACGAAAAGATAGTATCACAGAAAAGCGAGCCAGAAGGAAGGAGCTGGAACCAAAGCAGCGAGAGCTGCCACGTCAGATGCTGCTGAGGCTTCTTGGCCGTCACGACCGAAACACAAAACGCACGCGCGCTCACGGACTCGCGCGCGTTAATCCACACATCCGCTGGAAAGCGCGCGCGCGAAGGCGGGCCCCGCGCCGGGGAGCCGGGAGTCGTCAGCCGGGCCCGACGCCCCTCGCTTCGCCGCTGCTCGTCTGCGAGTCGGCGTGAATGGGGTCGCCGCATGGACAACACAACCGCACGCACGCACACACACACACCCCAATAATAAAACCAGCAAATCCTTGCCAGAGGGGCCTGCCCCGGCTCTGGTCGTATTCTGCTAAGACTGTTCCTGGATCTGCACTTTGCACTTAATCACACTCGTGATTACGCGACGCTAAAACCGTTGACGTTAATACGTTGTGTTTCCAGATTTCTGTGCAGTATTTCAACAATCTTTCAACACGAAGATCGCACGGCGTCCTCTGACTCCTGTTTCAGATAAAAACATATGGCGAAATGTTGTGGGAGTTCTGCTACCCCCCCAACCCCCACCAAAAAAAAAAAAATCTGATGCAAAATAGGATTTGGCCTCGTCTTTATTTAGGCTGCCTTTCCAATTCCTGGAGAAATTGCATTATTGAATACAACAACGCCATTGTTTCAGCAGCTTTTTCAGAGGGGGCTTTCGGCTTTATGCATTTCCAGAGAGGAAAATCAAAACGGGGACGCTGTTTTTCAGTCTGAAGGGGGAGGGAGGGAGGGCGAGAGAGGGGGAGGAGAGAGAGAGAGAGAGAGAGAGAGAGAGAAAGAGAGAGAGGGCTCTCGTGCGTGAGGTTTGATTCTCCAGATAGCACTTGGCACCGCGCGCCTCCTCCGAGCGCCGTAATATGGTTATGATACATTAGCATTCCTCCACATCACCAAAGAAACCCAATATGTGTATATCAAACATTTTAGTCAGAAGAGAGAGAGAGAGAGAGAGAGAGGAAAGGGGGGCCGGGGTCCAGAAGACGGAGGGCCAGGTAAAGGATTAGCATTCTGGGGGGGGGTTGGAGGCAGCGGGGAGTTCGCAAAGTGGCTTTTAAACTCACCAAATCCAACACATCCCAGATAAGACTGTAGCTCTTCCTGAGGGGACCAGAGAGAGAGAGTGGAAAGAGCGAGGTAAAATGGAGGAGGAGACAGTCCAAAGTAAAAGATAGCAGTTGTGAGAAAGAGAGAGCGGTGGGTGGGGGGCGAGAGAGACTACAGGGAAAACAGAGGAGTACGAGCAAAAGCGGGAGGAGGGGGGAGGAAATGCAAGCTGCGAGGAAAGCGAGGGTCCCAGGCGGCAACGCGTCACCTGAGGGAAAGGCGGCCTGAATACACACACACACACACACACACACACACAGGTCAGCGTCATGCATCTCTGCGACAAAGTCTCGCCACGCAAGCACGCGCCTGAGGCCGACCGCTGCACGCGTGTGCGTTGGCGTCCAAACCTGTCCGAAAGTTTTGCCCCCCACGTCCGCTGGTGCTGAGCTGCATTCACTTTTGTCGGACGCCCCCCTCCCCCCAGATTTTGCTCACTTTCTGCATAGATCTGCCGTTGACTGCACGGTACATGAAAACAGCCAGGAGACAGGTGCACACACACACACACACACGGGCCAGCGAGCGGAGAGTCAACAAACAAGGGTCAGTTTTTAAACCATCCCCAGTTTGTTTATTTAGCGGCGGTCAGGTTTTCACTCATAAACCTCCCAAACTCCATTGCAAAATCCCTCCATTTAGGCCCCGGAGAGAACATTCAAACAGTATTAATTCCTCTTGCTGGGAAAAGGGACGGCCTTTTCCCGGACCAATCCATAACATCTGAATATAAAAATAAATACGAAGAGCGGGTACGCTCTTTAACCCAAAGCGAGGAGTCGGGGTGGGGGGAGAAAAAAAACCTGCCGGGAAGTTTGACGGCGGTGTATGTTTTCCCTCCGTTTCACCGGCGTCTGGGACGTTGATTTTTTTTAAAAATTGAATTTCTTTGCGAAATTCTGCCCGCCCGCCACCGCCGCCACCACCTCCCCTCTTTCCCGCCATCTTCATCAACGTCTTCGCCGAGCCTCGTCCTTCTATCTCCGTCTTCTTAATATTCGCTCTCTCTCTCTCTCTCTCTCTCTCTTTGCTGGACGCCCCCGTGCCAGTTAACTCGCCACAAGCCAGAGGGAGGACCGCAAGAATGCTTAAATCAGCATAATTAGGCCTGTGTGTACTTTAAACACACACGTCCCCCCCCCCCCCAAGCCTGGACCCCTGCCACCCCGTGCAGCGCTGTGTGTGCGCGGCAGCCACGGCCCGTCTCTTTGAGTCAACAAACACAAACATGTCAGCAGCCGGCCCGGCGCACGTTCACGGGCGCGCGCGCGAACACATGAGCGAGACACGGGGTGAAAAATGATGCTGTATTCCACCCCCCACCCCCCACCCCCCCTTTCCGCCGTGGCGGCTGCCTCCCCTCGTGCAGCTGTCACACACACACCCCCCACCCCTGACCCAAACCGCCATCGCCGCGCCGTCACGGCCCCGACCCTCCGCGCTGCACGGCCGAAGGGGAGGAAACTAAATGAGTTAAACGCGGTGCGGGCCCCCGTGCTGAAAAGTTACACGTTTGTTAGAAAAAAAAATTCCATAAGCAAGCCGGTACAAATTAAGCGCTGAAACAATGGCCTGGATCTCTACCGGGTTTTGCGGTTCCGTCCCACACACATCTGCATATGTTTTGGGGTTGCAGCGGCGCGTTAACAAACAACAGCCTCCCGGCGACTGCGGGGCACTCGGCTGCATATGGGGATTATCAGTAGTCATTACAGGCCGTTTAATAATAATCACCGCCATCAAAAACCAATCAGTCCAAGCATGTGATGCTCGGATGACCCACGTCACCGGCTGAGTGGATCATATTACTGATGAGATGGCGTTTAGCGTTTCGTCCGTTATCACGAGGGGGCCCTTATTATTATCTTTATCGGCCTTTTTGGGGGACAAAGTGCCGCTACATCCGTCTGAGCGCGCCGCGCGTGTTTTCGTGTACGTGTGAGATAAGACTCGTAACAGGGACGCCACATTCAAACCCGCGGGTTCGAAATGCTCGGTGGAAAAAGTTCAAAAGGAGGCGACCGAGTCCAATAAAAACGTCGCCCTCCCCTCGGTCAGGAGCCCCGTGAGCGCTCGCAGCTCCCGAAGGAGCTCTTGGGCACAGGCGGGCGAGGACGGGCGGCGAACTCGCGAATGAGAAGGAGAGCGGCCGGACACACGGAAGGTCTGGTGGCCGCCGCGTTTCCATTCTCGGGTTGTGCACAGAGAAAGAGCAACTCTGGTCTAAAAAAAAAAAAAAATGGTTACTTGCACAGCTGGCTTTGGGAGTACAGCGGCGTTGCCATGGAGTTTATATGTCATTAAAGCAAAACACGAAGTTAATTTGATTTCCATTTTTAACATCACCCCGCCTCGTTCGTATGGCCTCAGCTTACCTTCCTCTTGGCAACGCGCGGCACAGAGCGACCAGGACGCCGCGCTTGGTCCACGCTGAAAAATGTTTCGGCGGCGACATTTGATCAAAATGGTGTGATACTGTTTATACGAGGGAGCACGCTGAAAACTAGCTACAAAGAAGCTGCTCTGTGTGTGTGTGTGTGTGTGTGTGTGTGTGTGTGTGTGTCTCTCTCTTTCTCTTTCTCACACACACACACACTCTCTCTCTCTCTCTGTCTGTTTGTGCGCTCACACAGCTGTGGATCTTGCACAGGGTTCAACCAAGGTAAAGATATGGTATATTACGCAATGGCTTATAGATTTTTCCACCCCTGGCGAGCCGCCAGCGCTCTCAATGGGAGAGAGCGAGCAAGAGCAAGAGCGAGAGAGAGAGAGAGAGAGAGAGAGAGAGAGAGAGAGGGAGGGGGGGGATCAGAGAGCAGCACACATTGTTCCACAATGTCTGACTCACTAACTGGATTCACTGGCTGCTTCACTGGGACTGCAGGCCTCCATGACCAGTAGTTACACCGTGTGTGTGTGTGTGTGTGTGTGTGTGTGTGTGTGTGTGCTGTGTGTTGTGCGTAAGCCACTTCATCGTTCTGGAAGGAGAGATTGCTGGTGAATGGTGATTGGAAGATTGTTAGCGCATTCAGTGTCGGTATCAGATGAACGCGAGGTCGGCCGTCGCTCCCCCCGGGCGATGTGGACCGCTGCAGCTCTGCATCGGCCCATCTCTGCCACACACACACACACACACACACAAACGCACACGCATACACACACACACACACAGCGCAGGCAAAAAATAAATGACCTTAGCAAGTCATTCAGCGCAGCAGGGTGTCGTGGCTATACAGTGTGACCATTGTATTTTAAGATACAGTATTGACTCAAGTTCTGGCTTTTGCGTGCAGGACAGCGACGAGCTGCTAATGCAGTTTCTTATTTCGGTTTTGTTTTTGTTTTTTTTAAATTTCGAAAGGCTGACACTTAACCCTCTGAACGCAACGCAAAGCCCCCGCGCTCGCCCACTTTTTCGTCGGAGGCCGCTTCCCGAAGCGGGACTTGGAAGAGTCGGCGAAAAGCGGCCCCGATCTGTTTCGAATCAGACGCTCGCCTGTCAGCGCGATCAACCCCGCCGTTCGCTCGATTCGCTGCGCCGCGTACGTGACGCGCATATGTTAGCGAAACTTGCGCCTCTCCCGTATCAGCCTGGTCCACATTGGCCCGCCTGGATTAGGAAGGCGGACGCGCTGTTCACACGCGAGGCAGAGGAACGCATTCACAGCGCCCGATTTGGCCTAGATCTTGCGCGGCGAGGTTTCCCCCCGCTCTCTTTTAATTGGGCTCTTGATGCTCGACATAGGGTGTACTTCCTCTAATTAGCTATATCTATAGTGCATGGGGGGAGTGTATGAATGCATGCATGTGTAAAATCCTCTTTTGAGCAACTCCAAACTAACTAAGAGCTTTAATTTCACGCTAGGCTGCATTGTCCCATTCAGCGGGTTACCCCCACAAAAAAAAAAGGCTCTGAGAAAATCAAAAAGAATGAAAAACACACCAACGGGCGACGGAGGAGGGGGGTGGGGGGTGGAGGGAGGGAGACGCAGAGAGCGAGGGAGAGAGAGGGAGGGACAAACAACAACAACAACAACAACAACAACGGCGACAACTGAGGCTCATCCTCGAACAATGGAGATCTCTCGCTAACCGCTACTTCGCTTTTATGGGGAGCTAATTGAGCAGGCGTTGGGGGGTGGGGGTGGGGGGGTGGAGGAGGAGGAGGATGAAGGTGAACAGGGGGGAGGGCCAAAACTACAGTGGTGTCCGGCATCTCTGAGTCGGTTCAGGTTTGGGGGGGTGAGGGTGGGGGGGGGCAAAAGCTGACGTTCTCAGCACTGAAGTGATTGTGACTCCGCTGCTTCTCTGCCTCACGTCTGTCTATCTGTCTGCAACACACGTGAGTGCTGAGTCCGATTTCAGATGAGTGTGTGTGTGTGTGTGTGTGTGTGTGTGTGTGTGTGTGTGTGCACGCGCAGGTATATCGCACAACAACATGAAACCGCTATAGGGGCTGCCTGCTTCCACTGGCCACAGATCAGCCTAAACCTAATCCACACTAGGAGGCAGTGGAGCAGGGGTGGGGTGGGGGGGGTATGTGCACACACACACACACACACACACACACACACACATACGGGCGTTTTGGACACACGCGCGGGGCCCATCCATCCAGGGAAGAGCCACCTATTACCCCCCCGTTGTGCCAACTCCCTCGGTTAAGCGCGGCAAATCCATTTTCTACGGGTGGTCAGGACGACTGCACAGATAACGGAGGAGCGGGGCGCCACGGCGCCGGATGCAGCCCGCCGCCAAGACACAATCGCACGAGAGGGGGGCCGCCTCGCGTGGCGGCAGATCTTCACCCACGCCGCGCGCCACAAAAACAAGAGACCCCGCAATCACACGCATTTCATTCTCGACGAACACGGAGCGATTTCGAAAAAATTTGAACCGAAGATGAGTCGACGCACGTCGCTCGCACGACTCAAGCGCGGTCCTTTTTTTTCCGAATTTATTCAGACACTGGAAAGCTGACACGGACGTGTTGTGCCATTTCCCTCCCCTCTCTTTCTCTCTCTCTCCGTCCCTGCCTACCGGCTCTCGCTCCTGGCCGGGCAGTGTAAGGTGGACCTGGTCTCCCTCCAGCAGAAAGGATGAATAAGTAAAAGGAACACAATGTACCCCTGGGTTCTGCCTGCAACCCACTGCCCGCCCGCCCGCCCGCCGTGCTGGCACGGTCGGCGGGGGCCGCTTCTGCCCGAGCTGCCTGCCGTCCGCCGCGGCGAACCTATTCTCTGCTGCCTGTGCAGCGCCCTGTACCAACTCGCCCGGTGTGGGCGGAATTAGCGTGCGTGCCTGTGCGTGCGTGCGCGGTACAGAGTGACACCGAGCGAAGGCTCGGTATGTTACCGGATCGCGCCGGGCCCACCTCGGCTTACACCTGCGCCGCGGCCGTCGGCGTCCGGTCCCGGTGAAACCGGAACCGAGGGCTGACGCAGGAGGAGGGCCGTCGGCCCAGGGGGGAAGGCGACGCACGCGCGCGCACCCTTTCAGACTTTCAGCGAACGGACGCTGGGTGGCGAAAGGCGAAACAAATGTCAGGCTGCAACAAAGGTGTGTTCGGGAGACGCCGCGGACGTCCCATTGTATGCAAACTAGCGGCGCGGGCCCCCGCGCGGACTCGGCGCTTCTCAGCGCCATACTGGTGAGACGGTGACGGGTCTTTCATCTCCGCCACCAAAGGCAGATGACTGCAAAAGCTCCACGTTTGCTGCGACTGCTTGGCGGCTCGCGTGGCAGGGCTACAAGTATGTACATAGTTTTCACTGCATGCATTCAAGTGCTTTGCCAATCTGCATGGCTGAGTGAAATTCAAGAACTCATTTGATCTCCAAATCTAAACAACAAAAAACCCCTTTAGAACTGCAAATAATGAATGAAGCGTTTATAAGCGAGAATCCAAGCAAACAAAACTCCCCCCCACCCCACCACCACCACCATCACCACCGGAAATAGTTAACCAATCTCCCGCTCGGTGGCTAAACATCTCCGAGTTTGCAGGGAGAGCTTCAAAAGTTTGGCAGCGTCTTGCGAGAGGCGCTGCACATCGCGTTTGGACGAGCGTCGCGCTCAAAACCGGGAGGCGATTGAATTCAGAGCGCGTGCACGCGATGAAAGTTTTAATTAACGACGCCTCCGCGACCTTCGAAGCGCGCGAAAAACTTCACGCAAGCGCGTTCTCCCGTCGCTGGGGACGCGAGACACAATGCCACGTCGACCGGAAAAAAAAAACAACAACGATAACTAAATAACTTTTTCTTTTTTTTGGGGGGGGAGCACCACTTTAGGTTGATCGCCATCTGTCACCTATAAGAGGTAATTCCAGCAAAGCTTTTCACCAGCGTTAATAATACACTGCGGGCTGTTTACACCGGGTTTTATCTTGTTTTTGTTTTTGCGAGTTTGTGAATTATTTACACGACTTGGATCGGGGCGACGTCGGCAGCGGGGTACGAGCGCGGTCAGTGTAATTCATCCATGAGCGCACGGGTGTGGACACATGGAAAAGGGGGGAAAAAAACCATCAACCCAGAATACAATAAACTATCCCGATTTTCGCAGCATCCAACCGCAGATCGTTAAAAGAGGCGACTAAGACTAATTAAAGGCGCGCGTTCACGTCAGGCTTTTAATTACAGGTGTGAAACACAGAGGTGTCACTTTACCTTCCAACAGGAGGCAGGGACGGTTGTTGTTGTTGTTGTTGTTGCTGGTGATGGTGGGGTTTTTTTTTACAAGTTGATTTTTTTTTAATGGTGCCGTCTTAATAGCATCTAAATGCAAAAACACACGGGCTTCTCGCACTGAACAAATGAGCCCCGCTCGGCATCCGTCAGCCGGACCGGGAGACGCACTTCACAGGCAGGCTAAGCGGATCAATATGGATCGCGCACATGGGGAGCACGCGTCCGCGCGGCGCTCGTGTGCGAGGATCTGCTGTCAATTAATTTTAATTAATGGAAAGAGAGAGGGAACTCGATGCGGACCTCTGCCTCATACCACCAGGCTCGGAAAATTATCTGCGGTAAATATGCAGCGGGGCTGCTGGATTCAGTTTTACGGCGCGAATCAAATAGGCTATTGATTAGAATACGTTTCAAACTCGCAGACGGCGGAGGAGGTCAGGAGGAAACAGAAAGGGGGGAATAAAAGGCATTTTATGTGATGTAAATGATTCTGCTGCAGCCACGGCCTCTGGCTTTCTTACTGTAATAATAAAAAGGGGGGTGATTAAATTTGCTTTTGCATTTGATCCGGTCTGTCCCCCTGTTTCTGACAGCTAAACACAGTCAAGAGAAAACACACTGCGCGGGAGGCCTGAAATAACACAGGGAGGAATCCTGCGCGTTTTCCACGCAGCCCGGCAAAAACGAAGACTGCCCTGTTTAAGGAAAGGAAGAGGAAACACACACACACACACACACACACACACACACACACACAACCTCTCTGCTACGTCGAATGCGTCGCATAGATCTGATAAGATCTCAGTGCGGAAAACGTGTGCACAGCCTACATTACCACCGCTGTACGGCAACGCTTGGGGGTGGGGGTGGGGGGTACAGGCCGTGACCTCCCCGCATCGCAGAAGATTTCCAAGCGACAGGTCAAAGACTGGACAGCCGTGAGTTTATAATGCAAAAAAATCATTTCACAGTGTAAATTAATGCCTTTAAATTATAATGCCTGGTAATTAAAGTCACTGCGCCGGAGCCTGTAATTCTAAACTAACTGAAGATCCTGACCTCAGATTAAAACAAAAAAAAAAACCGCACACACACTGCCTGGTAACAAATAGTGATGTCGAAATGTCACATTCGCCCTGATCGTTGAAGTGTTGAAGGGTTGACGGGTAAACTACTGTGAGATTTGGGGTTTTTTTAAAAAAAGAAGAAAAAAAAGACTTGGTGTCTCACGTGAAAAGCCGAGCGGCAGAGGGAAAGCGGAGCTGCGGCGGCCTGAAGCTGCAGCTCCCTTCTGTTAACTCTGCGGTGGCTGCACGAAAATGAAACGAACCTGCGAAGCTTCCCTCTAATCCAAAAATAATAACGACCGCAATTTAGGCACAAGTGGCCTATATGTTGAGATCTAAGGCGAAGGGCAAGAAAAACCCAAATTTAAAAAAAAAAGGTCATTTACAGTTTGACCTTTTGCAAGTTGCAAGTTGAGATCTGGTTTAACGTACGGATCTAAAACCGGTCCGTGGCGTTGAGACGAGGCATATTCAGCTCGCAGAGAAAATATAATTACTGATGCAAAAAAAAGAAAAGAAACAACAGGCTTGTATCTCAGTCTCGTCAAAACGGCTTAAAGCTTAACTTGCTACAGTATTTTCGGCTTCGATCTCTCAAGGGTTATTTCCAGTGGTTATTTTAAATAGGTAAAAAAAACCATCTATATATAATTAATAGCAGGATCTTTGATGTTGTGGGAAAAATATATATTACTGGTCTTTTTCTGTCAGAGGGACGTACGGGGTTGAGGCCCGAAAGGTCTCAGTCCGTGCAACCTAAGTCTATAATTGTTACATTTACGTACAAAAAAAAGTTGAACATTTAAAGTGGATGTGGAAAATATCTGACAGCCTTTATTATATTGATTTAAGGCAAGTAAAACATAAACGATCACTTATTCGCCTCTGACTGAACCATTCCCCCCGAACGGCCTCTGAAATTACGCTCCGGGTAAAGTCAGACGGTTTTTTTTATTAACCGAGCAAATCCCTTAAAAGCACCCCCTCCCCCAAAAACAAACAACAAGTAAATAACATGTAGGAGTTCTGTCGCCTATTTAAAGGTCAACCGTATTTTGTCGTTAATCAAACTGCAGCCATGCAGCTCGGACACACGCCCACCGCCCCTCTTTCGCTTTTAAGGTGGGTGGGGGGGTGGGCAAAAAAAAAAAGCTTAGTTATATTTCAAAACGAGTCCGCGGAGGTCCAGCGAACTGAACCCGGGGCGGTTGCGAACGCGTTCTCGCCCCCCCTCCCCCCTCCCCGAGGGGCCCCGGGGCAGACCGCGGCCGGTCGACCGGCAGACCTCCGCGTCGAGCCGCGAGTCCGGATCCCAAGCGTGAAACTGTCCCGCGCGACTCCAGCAGCCGCGGCGCGGCGCGGGTCGGCTCGGGTCGGGTCGTGTGCGTGCCGACTTGTCGCCTCGGGGCGATCGCGGCGAGTCGCGGATACGAGCCCTTCTTCCCCCTTTCTCCAACCTCCGTTTTTTTTAATATCAAATAGATTCGGGGGGGAGCGCCATTTTCTCTCCAAACCATGCGCAATGAGACGCGCTGGAGGAGTGCCACGAAAAAGAAAGGGGGAGAGAGAGGGGGAGAGAGAGAGAGAGAGAGGTTAAACACTATCGGGGAGTAGAGAGTTGAGCTGGGGGGGGTCCTTAAAACGCTGCAAATGACAAGCTGCAGCCGCACGGCAGACACGGCAACAGCGCCGTGACCACAGTACAGTAGAGAGACACACCGGAGGCGCGCTACACCGGAAAAACACACACACACACACACACACACACGCACACACGCGGAGACACACGCGCGCGGGCGCGGCGATCGTCCCCTTACCTGTGTCAAGCAGTAAGGCGAGTACATGGTTCCGTCTAGAGATGAAAACTGGAGCAGTCGCTGGTGGAGTTGGATGGAGGTTCGCTGCGGTGCCGCATCGCAAAGCCGCTGTGGCTCAGTCCAGGCTGTAACCCCGCCTCGCTCACAGTGAAAGCTCCGCACTAACTTTAGAGGAAAGTTTCTGCTGCTCTCTCCCTCCCTCCCTCCCTCCCTCCCCGCCCTCCCTCTAACTCGCCCTCCCCCTCTCCCTCCCTCCCTCCCTCCCTCGCTCTCTCTCTCTCTCTACCCGCTTCTCTTTCAGATCGCAACGAAACCCAAACGCGTATTCGAAACGATCGGCTTCAGCGCGAGAGGCTACAGTTGGTTTTAATTGTTTTTTGGTTAAAGAACCAGTGTTTCGCTAACCCCCCCCCCCCCCCACACACACACACACACACACACACACGCACAGAATCGTGGTGCTATCCCCTGCACTCCTCTGGTGGCTCACAGTGAGCCGTGAGCTCAGTCACCTCATCCTCCTTCATGGTTTTTATATTCAGAAGGAAAAAGCCGAAACCTTCCCGCCGTTTTTGTTTGGACGTACAGTTACTGCACCGTTCTGCGTTATGATCCACATCTGTCTGAGTTGACCTGAGGTCCGTCGGTGTCTTGACAGTTGCAGAATTAACAGTGAGGTTACGGTACTTGTTTGACGGTAGCTGCAGCATTCTTGTGGCGTCGCCTCGGTATTCCAAACGTACCTCGTTTACATCGTGATGTTCCGAGAGCGGGGGCATTGTTGTTCAACTCTTATCTTTGAATACAGAGAAAGTGATCGAGGGGATGGGTTTCCTCAAAATGTTGTTGTTGGGTTTTTTTTTTCTTTTTTAAACTTTCATATCCTTTTTGACCGATGAAAAATACAGAAGCAGAACCAACTGCGGACAAAATAGAAACTCGGGCCTGAAAACGTACGGACTCAGGCCTGGCTGCGGCGTTCTGCCGGCGAATCAGCTGGAGGGTGGCGTGCAGCTCTGCCACACAGACGGTAAACTAAGTCAAGTGTCTCAAGTGGAAGAGGCTCCTCACTCTCAGCTTGACTATTTGTTCACGTGAATGGCGAGCGTGCCGTGGACACGCGGCCGCTGATTACAGCTGAGCACGTCAGCCGCAGCGCGGGCCTGAAAACGGGTTCGGGTTCGGCTCTTTCGGACTGGACTCCGTCGGCCCCGCATCGGGACGAGGAGCTAATCATCCGAGAGTGAGAGCGGGCCTTGCGAAACGCTCCCCGAAAGAAGGAGCATTCGAATATTCTCCCCGTTTCTGGGGCGAATGTCATCAAGTGAGGAAAACAAAGTTATCACGGCAAATTTCCCAAGTGTAAAACCCGGATTTATTCGGCTGCGATGCCTTTTGGATTCCTCTCTCTCTCCCTTTTTATTTTAACCAGCTCCAAGTCATATTGTAGCGTTCTGCATGTGTGTGTACGGAGACAAAAGATACCTGAACTCGGGCGAAGTGGTCTAAACCGGTCTCATTACGACTCCCATTGTATGGAAGCGATACACTCTGTTTCTAATCAGGCTTGGCTTTATCCTCGCCCGCTGCCTGCTCCTCAAGCCTAATCAAACTCATATATGCAGGCAGAGTGCCTGCAATTATACATAAGCCCCTGCCTTGCGCGCGTGTGTGTGTGTGTGTGTGCGTGTGCGTGCGCTCGCGCCCGCGTTCGGGGGGGCTTACGAAACGCACGCACGCGCAAGGGTGCGTTTTTTTTTTTTTCAGGGGGTTGAAGTCACCCCGGTGCTCCGATGCCAAGTTTTTCAGGGGGGGATACGAAGCCGCGCAGCTTTACGAGACCTCAGCCTATGTAGGATACTTAAGACACACGCACACACACACACGTGCATATAATGTGCAGCGCGCGCACACAACGCGCGGCCCTAAAATGTCTTGCGGTCAAAGATACGCTGGCGCAAGCAACTAGAAAAAAGAATTAGATTGGGGAAAGGGGGGTGGGGGTAGGTGGGCACTAAATAAAAGTGAAGCATATTGAGGTGTAGTCTGTTCCCTTCCCAAAGTCTCTCCCCTTTCCAAACCACACCCCGCCACGGCACAGGCCCAAACCCCAAAGCCTTTGTGTGCTCCCTCGCTTTTCCCCTCTCTCTCTCTCTCTCTCTCTCTCTCTCTCTCTCCTGGTCTACCTCTTTCTCTCGCTCGCCCCCGGTCCTTTGCAGCGACCTGCGTCCCCCTCCACCTTGTTGTCTCGGCGCCCGCGTCCCCAACGAGCAGTTCGGCAGTGACGACGCTCAGCAGTTCTGCGGCACCGACGCTCAGGTTCTGCTAAGAGCTCTCTCTCTCTCTCTCTGCCCATTGTCACGCAGCCCGGCCTGACCATCACCTAACGAGAGCTCCCGAGCGCGCACGGGGGCGCCCCGCGGTTTTCAAGGCCTATGTTTGCCATTAAAGAGCGCACGAGGAAAAAAAAAAAACATATGGCGCGTCTAAAGTTAGCGCGCTGCGGTCTCCCGTCGACACGAGGCCCTCCCCGCGTACGAGCCGTTTCCCGCCGCCTGCGGCCGGGGGCCCATTAAAAATCGAAAGTCGAACGTCGCACCCCGACGCTGCCGGTCGCACGCTGAACGTGCGAGACAGGTGGTCGAGGCCACCTTTCGAAAGAAGAAGAAGAAAAAAAAAGAGGCTGGAAACATGCGAACGGAAAATGTGCGTAACGGCACCGTTTACGACGCCGCGCGGTGTAAATATTGTCGGAGTAAGATGTTTATGTGTGCGCACAGGCATATGCAGGCGAGAGAGAAATGGCTGACCGGCCATCATGGAAGCAGATCGTACGCAGCGCGGATCCTGGGGACTCTACGGATCTGTTTGCAATCTGAGCGCGCGTGCGTGTGTGTTACGCCCGCTGCTTTTTTTTTTCTTTTTCTCTTTAAACGCGTGCGTTTACTGCACGCCACGGCCGCTCGTGCGTTTTCCTCCGACCGGTTTCGGATTACTGCGCTCGCGCTGCGTTTGTACTCCACGTGAAGGGAACTTCGACGCCGCCGTCGTGACTTGGGGCGGAGGATGCGGCACGGCGCGCGCAGGCCATTCGAGAGGCAGCTCCGGCGGTCTGCGGACTCCACCCGGGAAACATGGCGGACACAGAAAGTGTCCTGTGTTTGGTTTCATAGCAACTCTCCCGATGTGCGCAGGCAAATATCTTGTGTGCATCACAGAAAAGTGGACGTTGCGGGGAAACGCGGCGCTTCTGCGGGGGGCCCCCGCTGCCACGCATCAGCATGGCGGACAGATGAGTGCACGACATCCACCATGATTTTTTTTTTTTTGTGCACAGGAAGTGGATATGAGAGCACGCTAACGGCCGAATGTCAACACTCGTAAATGTGGATGTGTTTCCTCGACACATTAACCACCCCCTCCTCGCCCTCCCACCCATGCCCCCATTCAAGATCTGAGGAGTGGAGATAATATAGTGGTTAACATCCCCATGGTGAAGTGCGACCGTGTAAAAATGATTGTGCGGCGCGCTCTGCCGAGCCTTTTGTGCCGCGATCGCCCTCCTCCTCTTCACCGCCGTAAATCTTTCGCAGGGGAAAAGGGAGATTATTCTTAATGGACCGGGCCTGTTTGTGTGTCCAGGGCATAAATCTCGGGGACACCAGTGCAATCACAGGGACAGATGTGGAGCGCTCGCAGTGCATATGTGTGTGTGTGTGTGTGTGTGTGTGTGCGTTTGTATATACCCTGTATGTGTCAGACACGAGGAAACATTCAGGCATCCCTGGGCCTCGAGCAGGATCGTCGTTTACCAGGTAGGTGTCAGTAGCCTAAAAAACAAAAGGAGAAACAGAGCAGAGAGAGAGATGGTTATTATTATTATTTGCTGAAAATATCTTGTAGAACGGCGACTTTGCAGATCTCAAACGCAGAAACTCTGGGGTTCGCCGGGTTTCCCTTGAACCTGTCGCTCCGTTTAAACGCGCCCCGCGAGCTGAACGTTTAAAACATTTTCGCTTCATTCTGACTCTCTGCTGCACCGCTAGCGCCGAGGAAGAACGCAGCTTACAGAAGAAAAAGCTTCGGAGAAGTGAAAACGTGGACGGCGTCCTGAAAAGACCCGCGGACCTTCTCGCGGTCCCCTTTGTGGAAAACGGCCCCGAAACGCGGCCGCGCCGCGCGAGACGAGTCCGACAAGCCCGGCTCGCGACGTCACTGAGAAGCATCCCCCCGCCAGACCCTCCGCGAGCGGCGGCGCGCGCGCGCGTGTCGAGCGTGCGTTCGGGGGTAGCTTCATTTGTATTCTAAGTCAAGCAGGCGAGGCAGGCGGGCGGGCAGGGTTCTGGCAGGGTTCTGGCAGGGCCCAGAGCTGTGAAATGGGCTCTCCTCGCAGTTTTCCCGTTGATTGGATCAACCTATCCCACTCCGCTTAGCCGAAGGGAGCCCAAATCCCACAGCCGCTGTGCCGTTCTGCGAAATCCTATTTCATTTCACAACTTTAACGGATAAAAAAAAAAAAAAAAGAGCTCGCGCGCGCACACCGGTGCCAGCCCGGGACGCCGTGCCACATTTATTTAGCTGAACGGGAGCGGAGGGAAAATGAACGCGCGCTGGCGCAGGCCCCGCCCTCTCGGAAAAAAAACGCAAAACAAAACAAAAAAAACAAAAAGGCACATATATAATCACCTGAGCGTACAGCATATACATTTTCTTTGGGGCGGGGTGCTCTCTGCCTGGCTCACGGCAAACGCACGCACACACACACACAGCGGCGGCGCACACGTGCGTGCCACTTACGCAGACACACAGACACAAACCCCATAATAAGAGCCAGACGTTGGCAGACCACACAGCCCTGAGTTGTGGTGAAAACAAAGGCTATTCATATCCCTCGCAATGAGAGGTCTGTACAGCTCACTCTCTCTCTCTCTCCCCCGTCTCTCCCCTCCGCTTTTTTTTTTTTTATTACAGATAATCTGCACTCGCAAAACCTCCCGTTTTTTCCGCAATTGTGCGAATTCGAATCATCTTTATTAGTCCATAAACATGTTTCTTTAAAAACTAAATATTTCGTCTCTCTTTATTGCCGAGGCCCGCGGCTCCTAGAGGGTCCATTGTCTCGAGAAGGGGATGAGGCAGGAGCGGAGCGAGAGAGAGAGAGGCCTGCTGATAAGAAAAGCAAAGCATTATGGGAAGGGGTGAAGAGGAGTGTCCTCAGACGCACGCGTGCGTGCATCGCGTTTGGTTCGGCGTACACGGGAGCGCGCGCAGGCAAGACGAAAATGCAGACGCTCAAATTCTGCCAGGCCCCGCGCCCGCTAACGAGGCGCCGCGTTTGATTGGCCGGCGGTCGGAATAGTGGCCCGCGTCCACGGCACCTGCGCGCGTGGGGGAGGGGGGGACCGCACCAGGGCGAGCCTGCCTGCCGACTACCAGCGAGCGGACCGCGATGCATCAGGTGCGCCGGAGCCTCTGCGATTGGCCGGCCCCAGCCAGAAACAGGGTCAGGTGCACCACCAAGCCTCCTCTGGTTGGCTGAGCCGGGCCCAAAAGAGCCGCGGGTGGGAGAGAGCTGTTTCCACCGACCGCCGCCGCCTTGTTCTGTCCGCGGATGGCACAGAGACAGCACACGAACTATCCGAGGACGTCTTTTGTCCACGCGCCGCCCCTCAGACAATCCTCAACAGTCGCTCATCCTCTCACCGACAACGTCAAAAGCGGAGGGAAAGAAAAAAAATCTGCCTCACACAGCGCCCGGGCCAACCGAGAGGAATTTAAATGTCCCCCTTTATGTCGCCGGCCGCAGAAACGGCTGTCGACGAACCGCGATCCCATTGTGCGATGGCGAATAACACGAGGCTAATGAACAGGCTAAGCCCCGTACCTGCCACCAGGGAGGCCACACGGACTCCCTTTGTAGTAAACACCCCCATCCAAAAAAAAAAAAACCCCAAAAACTCCAGGCCCCAAATGCTCTCTCCCGCAGCAGTGTATGAATTATATATTGTACTATATATATAGAACATATGCCCAGCCCATATGGCCAGCCCTGAGCGAAAAAATCTCAAAGCCCTCCTTAATTAACATTTTAGAGAGAAGATTTCGGAGGCGGGAGATTGAGTCAGTGACCTATTTGGAGTCCATCATCGCCCGATGCAAATGTGTTAATTGAGACAGATTTTCCCGCTCCGCAAATATGTGAAGCAGGGGATGTGACGGAGGACTTTTTTTTTTTTTTTGTCCGAGCCATCTGATCTGAGGTGGGGGTCCGCTCCGTTTTACACCGCCTCTCTCCCGCTGCCTCCGCTGACAAAAGAAGACACTTCTCTCTCACTTTCTCCCGCACTGTCTCGCCCAGCCTTTCCTTGGCTCCGTCCGTCTCTCTCTCTCTCTCTCTCTCTCTCTCTCTCTCTCTCTCTCTCCGGGTATATGTGTTGACGACCATATGGCCAAATTCTTTGGAGGTGAGATCTCCGAAAACCTGTTCTCTCGAGCGCGCACACGCATGCACACACACACACACACACACACACACACACACACACACACACCTCCACAGAGCTTTGTGTATGAAAGGCCCTGATGGTGGAATTTGTTCTCAGATGGCTCCTTTTTAAAGCGCATGAATGGCAACATATCAATGATCCCCCCCCACCACGATCTCTCTATGTCTCACATTAGCAGTTACGCACACACACACACACACACACAAAACGTGCTCACACACCTGGTTGAGCGCTCTCCTTCTTTTCCAGAAATTGTTCATTCTGGCCATTGCGCAATCGTTAACCACAGCCGCTTGAGTGTGAGTCCATCTTTTTAAAAAAATTGTATTAAAAAACAAAACAAAACAGGATTATTATCACTGTGTCCTGAAAAGGTTTTTTTTTGTTGTTTTTTATCGCCGTGATTTGGTGGCTGAAAATAACGTTGCCAAGTTTAAGGCACAGGATGAAAATGGGATGGGTGGGTGTGGGTGTGGGTGTATGTGTGTGTGTGTGTGTGGGGGGGGGGGGGGGTGGTAGAGAGTCCAGCCAACCTGCGTGAGATGGCAACCACTTCAAAGACGCCGGGCCGCACCGGCGATCTGTTCCACGGTGTGTGAGGGGTGTATGAAAGGCAGGAATGGCCGCCGTGTGAGTCCCTGCCAAAGCTACCTCGGGGAGAGATGTTGGAAAAATACGATTTTTCGCGCAGCCATCTCGGGGGGGGTGGAGGGGGTGGAGGGGGATAAGAAAGAAGATGAGAAAAGTGTGGGGATGCATAAAAAAAAAAAGGAAGGGGAGACGGATTTCTGAGCAGAGTGGGGGCTAATTATTTCACTCCACTCACGGGTGGGACGTTTTGTTTTTTTTTTTGTTGGGTCGGAAGCGCGGCCAAGACGCAGTGCCGGAGATTGCGTTCGCCTTAATTGTGCAGTTGTGTTTTTACACAATGCTAAATGGTGGGATTCTGGGCGAGGCGGGAGGCGCGCCGTGCGAGGCCTGACCGTAGGAGGCAGGAACAGAAAATCATTTCAGATGACTCCAGCGAAAAAAAATTCACTTTTGCTGGAAATTCAACTGTGTATTATAGTGTGTGTGTGTGTGTGTGTGTGTGTGTGTATGCAAATCAGCCGGGCAAGGCGAAACTACGCCGGCCCCGACAACAGCCGTCCCAACTCCGCGTTCAAAAAAAGAAACAAACTGAAAACACAACACAACTCATCCTCTCACCGCAACTATTACGGCCAGACAAGTTGGAGCAGCGCGCACGTTGCGACACACCCCGAGATTCGCGTTGGCCTGGCACCTCGCCCGTCAGCCGCTGATCTCGCTCGACAGGCTCGGCTATGGACTGTGGCCGGTAGATAATGCCATGCCAATTGTAACACTGAACTTTACCAGGCCCGCAGCGCCGCTTTGCCCCCCGAACGCAGCGCTAACCGTGCGCTAGGTAACCCAATGCCACTGGCAACCCTTGTCCGACAACCTTTTTTCTTTTTTTTCTTTGATGGCCAAACCGCACTAAGTTAAGGCCCAGCCGCGCTGGCTAAGTGCAGCTAACAGTGAGGTTTGGGCTGGTACAATCACCCCTTTGTGTCACACGGGGACTGATCCATGGGGAGATTTTCTTGTGGTTATGGTTCTAATACAGCAGAGTTTACCACAAAGACCAGGAAGCATAGATTTACATCACAAAGCGCGCGCACACCACACACACACACACACACACACACACATGCGCACACTCGGTATGACTCAACAAGGCAGCGTGCTGAGCTCCTTTCAGACGTCTCACCCACTTCCAACTAAACCGAAGCGATAGTCTTACAAAATGTCTTTAATAACGCGGCGAGGTTCACGCCCACCTCCCCGCTTGGCACCAATAACAGCCTTGGCTTTCACTTGACTGACAGGTTCCCGCGGTTGGCAGGTTTGCTCTGCAACAACCACAGCGCAACCGACCGTGAAATTACAGGCCCTCCGTCAAAACAGAGCGAGGATTGTTATATCGCTGCCAATCGCGATGCGCTGTCTGGTGGCGCACGCACCGCAGCGCATGCGATAAATCCCGCGTGACCTGCGCCGCGCAGGTATATGAGCGCGTCGCATCGGCGGCGGGGGCTCTCGGCAGGCGAACCCGCAAGAAAGTCATATGTGTACAGATGCGCGCATCACGCGACACGTGGGAACACGTGTGAGAGCGCCGAAACGCGTCATTCTTCCGGGGGACAGAATTCCAGGTTCTCCCGGGCCTCCGATAAATGACTGAATTGAAACTCGTCACTGATATTGCTGTATCCAAAAAAATACTGCAACTGCGTGCGTTTAGTTTTGAATCACCTATTGCACATATTTACATTGCAGCTTTGCTGTTTGCTTTTTCTTTTATTGTGCAGTTGTTTTGATTGGCAAGACGTTGCCACACGCCGGTGCCTCGCAGTCAACTGCTATGAAATATTTGCTTTAATGGTCTAAGTGTATTGTGTGTGTGTGTGTGTGTGTGTGTCTGAGTGTAACACAGCGGTATAATTATGCACAGAGAATCTGCTTGTTCAGCTGCGATTAAAGAGCTACACTGCTGCTGCTGCTTTCTTGTTAATAGGAAGTTTGAATAATTTCTTCAGCCTGTTGTGTTACAGCAAACCGGCCCCTTTGCGCAGGTCTTACTGACACCAGAAGCTCGACAAATCAAGCCTGTGGGCGAGATCAAATAAATTAATAATAATAATCATAATAATAATAAAAGACACAGGACATGCAGCCAGGTACATGTGTCTGTAATCTCTTGGGTTGGTAATGAAAAAGATCAATTATAATATAGGTCACTTTTTTTCTCTTTTTTTTTAAAGCCCATGACGATTCCAAAGCTTTGAGGGATGCAGGAAGGAATCGCTTTGTAGATAATCGTCATCTGATGCAGTGAGAAAGAAAAAGCGAGAACAGCTTTCCAGCAGAAGCTTAGAGCAAATGATTACGTTTTTTTTTTTTAAAAAAAAAAAAAAAAAAAGATCGTTAGTTCATCATCATCAGCCGAGCACAGACTCTTCGATTTGCAGGTCAGCATTAGACAAGCCCTCTCAGCACTCGCTCCGGGGGCAAAAAGACGGTTCTGCGCGTCACCTCGCCCCCACCCCCCGTAGTCGCCATAAAGTGTCATCAACTACGCAAATCAAGTGCCCACTGATTTAAAAAAAAAAAAAAAAAGACCGGGTGCAAGGTGGAGAACGGCGCAGCAGCCGCACAGCCTCGCGAGATACTCGCAGAACATCGGCGACAACAATCAGAAACACGGTGCGTCTCCGCGCTCTGGGCCCGTTCGGACCGACTCACTCCGCCGCCGCACTATTTATTCGGTCTGATCCGAGCGGCGCATGGCGGATCAGCCTTTTTGTCACACGGGTGCCTGAACGGGTTCGACTCAAACGCCTCGGCGAAAACACTTGAACCATCACAGAGGGCATGGACTGCCTTAAACCGGGAGCCCGATTTTAGTTATTTATTTATTTTAAATATCAGATCAGATCCTCGCGGCGTTAACGCGTCCGCCCCGAGGAAGGCGCTCGCTGGAGACAGCGGGCAAAAATGTGCATCTTACAAAAAAAAAAAGAAAATTAAAAAAGCATGACAATTTTAGATTGAAGAAAAACACCCAGCTGCGTTTAAAAAAAATACGGACACTTCCTTCTCATAATTCGGTTGATCAGAGCGAGTTCACACGATTCGCAATTGTCAAATTTGGCAGGCAAGCGAGCTGTTTACTTTTACTCATACACGCGCGCACGCGCACACACACACACACACACACACACACACACACACACACACACAGGTGTGTGTGTGTTGTAGCGTCATCCACGGCCTCACACTCTGGAGCCAACGTCTACGGGAATCCAACAAAGTTCTGGTCTTGCACAGAGAAACGTGACAAACGGAAAGTCGGCGCGGGGACGCGGTTCAACGACATGCAGAGTGCGGTTTATTCTCAGTCCTATAGACTTTACCCTATAGACCCGACAGAGGGGAACTATTGAGTTACACAGCACGTACCATTATAGCGCGGGGAGAACTGCCAACCCTCTCAATGCCCCATTTTCCTTTAAAAGTTCAGCTTCCAAAAAAAAAAGTGAGAGAGGGAGCGAGGGCCGAGAGAGGAAGACTTGGTCTCTTCGCTGTTGCCGGAAGCAAAAAAACGGACCTTTAAACGAGTCGGCCTTAGGCCCAGACGGGGGGGAGGAATTAAAAAAAAAACGCGCTCTTTCAAAAGCGGGTCCACTCTGCAAGAGATAGGAGGGAACGCGGACGGCAGCTCCGAGCCCTCCGTCTACGGCTGCTTGGCCCGAGATGAGCCCATGTCCGGCGGCGAGGAGTCAGCGAGACGTCTGCGTCAAAGTCCCGAGGTGCGTCCTTCGCAGCGGCCAAACTTGTCCGGCAGATTGGGAGACAAATAAAAAAAAAAACCTGCCGAAATAATATGAATAAGACGATAAAATGAATGGACGGGAGATTCAAAGTAAGTTCTGTTTCTATTAATATTATTATTTTCCCCCCCGCGTGCAGCCTTTGCGGTCGGGTAAGCTTCTGTTTCCAAAACGTGTCCAAAAGCGGCTGTCTCCTGCGCCGCGCGTCCGATCTGTTTTACCCTCGTATCTCTCTCCCTCTCTCTCTCCTCTTTCTTGTTCCAGACGCACGCGGGCACACGCGCGCGCGCACACAGACACACACACACACACACACACACACACACACACACACACACACAAAGCGGAGTTGCACACGAACTGGGGGACACCCCGGGTTCCTCTCCGCCGCCGCCGCCGCCTCCTCCTCCTCCTCCTCCTCCTCGAACGCTGACGAGATGAAAGAGCAGCTCGCGGGGTCTTCGCTTTTCTCCGGAGCGCCGCAGCCCCGCCGCCGGCGGAATGCCTGCACACGCGCGGCGACGCGGCGTCGGTTCCGGGGGGCTTCGAGCGGCGGAGCTCCGGACGCCTCGGCGCGTAAAAACGGGAGCTCTCCGTGCGCTCCGCGCGGAGACCCGGGGACAGACAGTCGACGCTTCCTTCCACCCTTTCCTCACCCACCCCCCAAAAAAATGTCAGCCGCCGAACAGCTCACCTCACCAGCGTGTGCCCTGTTTACACAGACACACACACACGCAAAATAGACGGGGAATTAGGGCAGTTGTTTACAGTGAAGGCGGGGGCCGGTGCTTCAGCCGGCAGCGTCGAACGGGCGAATTATTGGGTGAATTATTAATAAAGCGAGCGGTGTGCAGTCTGTCGCGGGGAGAGCGGAGCGGCCAGGGGAGCAGCTGGGGCTTTAGGAGCATTAGGAGGACCAGGGGCTAAATCACGGATGGCGGGGGGATTAGAGGGCTGCACTGGCTCCTACCTACCGCCTGCATGTGCTGGGGTTTTTTGTTTTGTTTTTTTTTTCCGAGTGGCACCGTGGGCATGACCCGAACTGCTCCGGCTCGGATTTCCGCGCTTTTTCGAACGTTCACGTCTGTGGAGCAGGTTAGAAAACGGGAGGTCCCCGTGGGTTCACGTGAAGGGGGGGGGGGGGGGGTCACTTCGAGAACGAGCGACTTTTTTTTTCTTTTCATTTCCGTTTAACTGATTGCATCCAAATAAATATAATAGAAAACTGACAGTCACCGGTGACTGAATCCAGAGGCATTCAGTTGAGCAGGTTCAGAGGGTTCATGAAGGCAGGACTTCGCATATTTATTTATTTTTTTATTTGGGGGGGGGTAGAGTCGTGACAAGGATTCAGCTCGTAATGTTATTCGCGATGAACACACTTAATGCCAACACGGGGAATTTATTCTTATTTATTTTTGCAAGCTTCAGCTTTGAGGTTCCGTTTAACACTTCGCTAACGCAGACCTACGCAGCAAAGCAACGGGATCACATGTGAACTGAGACACACACAAAAATTTGGCTCTGGGGAAATAAATCACAACACACACACACACACATCTTTTTTTGAAAAAAGAAAGTGCACATTGTTTGGGAGACCAGAGGCCTGCAGCAGCAGCAGGACCAACACAGCAGAAACAGCAGAGACACAAGTCACACGTGGACAGGCTCTGATTGCTCGGGAAAACGGCCAAAGGGAGGTTCAAAGTTTCAAATTCATAAAGTGACTCATTTAGCATGTGCATCCTGAAAGAAGAGCATTAACTTTAAACTCTTCTGGTATGTGCTTGCGTGTGTGTATGCAGCAGCACACGTAGGGACGGCCAGCCTGCTCCAAATGTGCACGACACAAAGAAAACAGTCTCTCTTTATTAAAAAAAAAACGACAGATAACAGTGACTTCATCAAACCAAACAAACCACTACAACGATTTAAAGCAAACATGTTGAAACAAGAAATCAAAAACCGATCGAAAACGCCCGCGCATGTGTCTTCTTGGCACCGCACCTACAAGTGTGGAATTAAAATTTCAAACAAGAAACCCAACTCTTTGCGTTTCTTCTCGCCGTGGTTCATGATCACCAAGTTAAAAAACAAACAAAACAACAATGAGGCTTTTCTTAACAAATCGAAACGGACGGTTGAAGGAACGACAACGAGATAAACGATTCCCTCGTCGCTGCAGATGAACCTGCCACTGCTGAGTGTGCGGACACTGCCCGTAGATCCCGCTCCTTTTCAGCTGTGTGTCGTTATCTGTCTTTAAAAAAAATCAGACATCTAATGACATTCCTCCAACATGACGGCCTATCAATTATTAAAGGTTGACCTCTCCACGCATTTGGCCACATCAATTATTCATCTGTGATTTAATTCGTGATTTAAGTTTGGGGGTTTTTTTTTGTTGTCGTTTTGGTGAATTTGGTGTCTGCATGTGGCCAGGTGACAATGTGAGGGCTTTATTTATTTATTTTTTTAAAAACTTGATTTTTTTTTTTGGGTTGTTTTTTCTTCCTAACGTGAGCCCTTTTCCTCAACAGCAGCGAGGTCAGAAGTTTTTGCTGGAGTCGCAGCTTTAATGTCGTTTCAACACGGAAGTCAGAACAGAACAGACGGATGGTGTTTATTAGCCCACAGCTAAAATATAAAACACGCACAACAGCTGAACTTCCTCAGCAACACAACTTGATTTATTCCATTAACAACTATAGGGCTTTTTTTGTAATGGAAAAAAAATATTTTTTCATAAATATTTTTTCTATGGCAATTTTCTTCTTTCTTTTAAGTGACTGACTATATAATTGACCATGTGCTCAAATGTAAGTCTGACGTGTTTTTTTTTTTTAGACATTTGATCACAAAAACCCCAAATCCTGATATTAATATTTTTTCTGTTGTTTTTTTTGTTCCTTTTTGTAAAAAAAAAAAAAAAAAAAAAAAAGAAAAAGGTGGAGACATGAGACAAACTACAGGTTGCTGCACGGACGTTAACGATGTCTGCACGATGAGCCCTCGGTTGTAATGATGATGACATTATTACTGGAGTTGAAAAATTAAAACAAATATCAGTACACTTTACCTAAGATAACAAGACGTGATGATACCGTAAAATAATAATAATACTACAATTATTATTACTACTACTGCTGCCATCAGTAATAAAAGTAGTAGTAGTAATAATAATAATAATAATAATATTCCTGATTTTAAAAAATAGGCCTAATAAAGCACAAAATCCAATCTATTTCATAATGTTGTCACATGTTGTTTAATTTCCACTGTTTATACCATGATCGTCGTCTCTTAGATTTTTCTTTTTTTTTCCTGGAATATTAATTTATCTCTCTATCTGTCTCTTTCCAGATGCTGGGGACCGGGACGCCAACACATACCGGACGGCCTGTTTGAAGAATGATCAGTTGACTGGAAAAAAAAAAAAAACACCAGAGGAAATAACTGCTTCTCACGCCCCCCATCTCAACCCACAACCTCCAAAAATAATAATAATAATCCCACGACATGATTTCATCAATTTATCAAGTATGACCCAGCACGACCGACCAACCACTGCCCGAGGTTTGCAGCAGGCCAGACAGACTTTCGACCAGTCTCAGGTAATGAAGCTACTTCGAGGGGGGAACAACTAAAAAAAACGTAAAAGAAAATCCAGCAAAAAGTGTCCCTGGAACGAAAAAAAAATACAATTGTGGACCTTTGCTTTTAAGATGCTCAAAATCGAAAATTTACGAGCACGCCGATCAGTCAGTCAGGTGTCTGATGAACAATTCGCCAATAATCAATAACGATGTGCAGCGCGAAGCTTCGTCGTGCAAAGCCCATTCTGAAAAATGACCCGCAAACACAGGCTATTTCTGATGTCTGAAAACTGCAAGGGAAAAAAAAAAACGTGTCTCTTCTGGGTTTATTTACCTAAAAAAATTAAAAACAAAAAAACCCCGTTTGTCATGGGGGTGGGGGGAAAGCGCCATCAAGTCATTTAAAAAGAATTTACTTGCAGTTTAAATTTAGGCCAATCTTTATTAGGAATTTTAAAATAAGCCCATAATTATTTTTTTTTTAACTGACTTACATCCGGGCTACATGTAGATGAGCAGCTGAGTGCTTAATATGCAACAAAACTGCTGAAATAAGTCTTAAATCTTAAAGTGTGGAATAAACTGTGAAGCTGTTCGCTACAAAAACATAAACTCCCAAAGTCTGACAATCAGCCCCATTCTCTGTAATGTGCTCATTACAAATGTGTACACTGAATCATTGATGCTACATAGAGGGAGGCCACGTGCATTTGTCTATTAATGCGGCTTAAATAATAATTCATACTCCCTCCTGCTGATGCTGATGCACCATATGCTTGTAGCAGCTGACCTCCTTTAAATTAGCTGACAAATCCCATGTTTTTCTTCAAATAATGAAATCATGAAAACGCGGCAACTGCTGGTCTGAATCTCCGAGAACTATTCTGTGCATGAAGCCCAAAAACCACTGCAACCATTAGGCCCTGTTATTTTTGTGGAGACTACTAATAAAATAACTCAAATTATTTTGTCATAAACCGTTGACTTGCACTGTTAAAAACAATTTAAAAAAAAAAAAAGCAGCCAGACACACTGAAAGATAATGTGATTTGTTCCTTTTTTTCTTGGAGGAAAAGACAACACATTCAATCTAAAAATTTTGAAATAAAAAATAAAAATAATAAATTCAGTTGACATGTTCCAAAAAAAAAAACAACCAAAAAACAACAAACTGCAGGAAATTTGCTGGCATGCTCCGGCCCTAATCGAGTAAGGCAACCTTTAAGCGTCAATTAGGCTGAGCTTTGGGTTAATGAAAGCCCTGCACGGCGTGTCTCACCACAGCCCCCTTAACCAGTCATTACTGCAGACCACAATGGCTCTGCTACCACGCTGTTTTAAGACCCGGCATTATGTGGGCAATAAGTTCCCCAAACCTCACTGCGAGAGCAGAAAGGGCACGTCGTGGGCTCTGGCAGGCCGAGTTCAGGCAACACGGAAGGACTTCTTCTGGGCTCTGAATTCTTGTCTGTTCACCCCCTCGACGCCCTCCAAATTCATTTTTTTTTCCCCTTCACTCCAAATTACAAGTTTGACATCGCAGGCTGGGATGTAACTGCAAAACCGTGACCGACAAGTTGAAAGCAATCACCGGAGAGGAGACAATGCTCAAAACCGCCGGTCGCTGGACGCCACGGAGGCAAACTGCGCCCGATACTTGTTCGCTTCTCTAAAGATGGACTCGGCGCCAAAAAGGTTTAAAAAAAAAGAAAAGGTAAAGGCCAGGAAACGGAGTCTTGGCAAACGAGACGCATGTCCCCTTCAGTCGACAGGTACGCATTTTAAGCCAGGGTGTGACCCGGTACTGAGGAGTACCGTGAGAAAATACCTTAAAGTAACGTTAAGTAGAGCAATCTGACTTTGAGCAGTTTAGGAATCATTCAGACACACGTGTGCGTCACGCATCCGCCCATGTTAATGTGGAGGTTCATCTACGTCCTGCTAAGCGTGAGGATAACCTTTGGGACACAATCAAAACACAAACACACACCAACAACAAAAAAGAGAAAAGCGGAAGAAGTGCAAAAGTAAACGTCCCCGCACCTCCACAACATCTGGGTTACTTATATATTCAGCGCACGCGTTCAATAAAGATACTCCCAGTCAAACTAGACGCCATGAGCTCTCTCAAACACACAAACACACGCGCGATAAAAAGTCACGCACAGAACCAACGCGGGATCAATCCAACAGATGTGAGAAATCAACTATAAATAGACTGCGCAGCCACAAACGGCCGCGTAATAAAAGTCAGAGGCCTCGGTGTCAGACTCCTGCTGCAGAGAAGTCGTGGGGGCTGAAACATTCTCTGGGCCTTATACAAAATACACTCTGTACCAACACCATACATCAAACTCTGCACAAGTATTTCTCCCCCCCCCATCGTTCTCTACAATCTTCATTCCTCTCCCCCGCTGAAAGAAACGGGCCGGAGAATTCTGCGCCTCCCCGCGAGAAGCGCAATAAGCGGCGGAAAAGGAGAAGGGAAGGGAAGGAAAAAACAAGGCCCTTTTTGTCCGCGGCGGCCCCAGGTTTTTTTGTTTTTTTTTCATCCCTGCGTCGCCGAGCGTTGTCTAGCATTACAAATCTCGGGCCGGGGGCCCCCTGGACGGGACGCGGGAGGGCTCTCCGCTGGCCCCGCTCGCTCCGTCCTGCATCCTTTTACGCTAGGACCCAAACGAGAGCGCGGCCAAGGGAGGGTTGCCGAAGGGGTAGGGAAGGAAGGAAGGAAGGGAAGGGGAAGGGGAAGGAAGAATGAAAGGAAGAATGGCGGGGCTGCAGAGAGGAAACGAAGAAACCTATGTGGCAAGTGAGGGGTGTGTGTCTCTGGGGGGGGGTGGACGGTCTGAAGTGGTTGCACAGGGACAAAAAAAAAGGAGTGAAGTCTGCGAGAGGGGAAAGAGAGAAAGGAGCGGGCACCAACCGGCCGTTGGAGGGGTGAGGAATGCCCCGGCCCTGGCACGGGAGAACGGGGGACGGAGGGTGGAGCGCGTTCACAAGCGCCGCTGCCAGCCGAGCACATTCCCCCCGCGGGGTCATGGAGACTTTTTTTTTTTTAACCTACACATTTCGAAGCGGGCGGCAGTTTCCCCCCTCTGGGAGACTCTTCCCAAAGTGTGTGTGTGTGTGTGTGTGTGTGTGCACAGTGCACAGTGCAGGTCCTGGATTTGGATTTTATTCGGACCTCGAGAATTTATTCGCCGCAAAATAATCCAGCGGGGCCTTTTCATGAGGCGTTGCTCTGGTTTTATTCTTTAGTGGACAGCAGAGGTGCAGATAGGAAATTGCTTTTATTATAAGCTGTACCAACGCCCCCCACCACCACACACACACACACACACACACACACACACACACACACACATACGTTCACACATGAGTAAGAGGCCGTGCAAATTTATCAAAACAAATTGTATGAGAAATTGCAAAGCACAGTCTTGTCTGCTCTCCGCTGGGCGTGCGGGCGTAGAGGGAAAAGTTGGTCGCAGCGTCATTTATTCCGTTTACTTTCCACTTTCCTCCGGCCTTCGGGGGTGGGGGGGCTTGCAAACGAGTCAGAGTGGGTTTGCAAACGCAAACTGCCCATTCGCGCATTTCCCGAAAAGGAGTCGCAGGCGATACCTGTGACGCCACAAAAGCCGGATTGCGCCGAAAAACCAACCTCCACACCAGGAAAAAAAAACAAAAAACGTTTCGTCTCCTCTCTGTTTTGAAGACAGCTAATTTGTCTTACATCCCCAAGTCTGCTGGGATCGACTCGCTCCATTTCCAGTTCCACCACGTTTAAAAAATTTTTTTATTTTTTTTTATTTTTTACCCCACCACATTGTGACTGCTTCTCGCAGCTCCTAGTCTGTAGTTACAACCGGCTGCTGCTGTGGGTCTTCCCGGTTCTGCCCGGCGACCGACCGCTTTTACGCGCAACG